>CM070722.1:65682331-66882331 GCA_036346275.1 Otatea glauca
GGACTAATGGGGGGCTTTACACCTAGCTATTCTGAATTTCTGATCTTGGTGATGTTGTAGCTTAGGGTTAAGTGAAACAAGATGACATTACTCATTTGTTTAAGAGGACACCGAGCAGCAGGCGTCTATTAGGGTAAGAATTAAAGGAGTTTCGAATTCGTCTTCCCAGTTTAGACAAGTCCAACGGTGGGTCTGTTCATTTGTCTAGAGGCGTCCAAATCAACGTACCCGTACCTAACAACAGCTTGTCGGAGCACTCAAGAACCCAGTTTAATTGATCTACGGCCGTCCTTGCTCTCCCAACTCGACCAAAATGTAAGCCATCAGCCATTTAATTTACAGCATGTAATGCACTGTCGCCATGCCCCTCAGCTTCAACTACAGGTAGATCCAGGCTAATGAAACCTCATCAGCTACCGTCAGAGGCGGAGTCAGCGGGTGGGCTTGGTGGGGCTCCAGCCCCCCTGGCCCACCACGAGAAATCCTGCCGTCTGCAGATTTTATTTGTTAAATCTCTTCTTTCAGACGGTGACAATGAAAAGTAATTTTTTCCTCTTGTATATTTACATACTAATACTATATTACATGTATTTAAATTTCAACTATAATATGTCGGCTTGATAGTTTTTATATTTAGTATATGTACTTGTGTTCAGCTCCCTCTTGAATGAATCCTGGCTCCGCCTCTGGCTACCGTCCTATATACACCGATTTCTGGCAGTAATTAACCACACTTGCACGTACTACGTACGTACTGGAATGCCCTAGACGGAAAGGCCGGCCGGCCGGCCGGCCGCCGCGTTCCTTCGCCCATGGGCAAACCGGACGAACCTTCCCCGAAGACCAGACCTGCGCGCACATGCCGCGGCCGGATCAGGGCGCGCGCAGGCGCCTAACTGTAAAGCCGAGCGAATCCACTGCGCGCAACGCCCCGTGCCCATAGGGGTGGCACAAAAGCTGCACACTTTCCCACGCACTCCACCCATCCATCCGCCCGGGCCCGGCGTCAATTTACCCCTTTCGCGGATGCCGCCGCGGATGGGGTGTGGTCAAGTAAAGTCGCCCGCTCGGCCCCACCGGCGCGTCGCGTACCTACGCGCGCGGCCGGGATCCAGGCCAGGGTGCCTCCAGCCGTGCCGAGACCCAAATCTATCCATTCACTCCGCGACGCATTTACTTCACCCCTCACCACAGACGCGCCAGCCAGCCGGCACTTGCCCGTTGGATACCACCTAAGGAACCAGCCAGGCTCTCCCGTATAAATACCACCCCAATGCTCGGTGCATCGCCATTCCAATCCACAGCGATCTAGCTCCCAGCTAACCAGCTCACCACACTGCACCTGCCAGTAAGAAAGATCTTTTGGATAAGAGCGACTGCTTCGTTTGGCTTGTTGGGTTTGCGCGATGAGGACGGTTGCGCTTGGCATTGTGGCGATGGCCTGCTTGGCGGCCATCGCGCAGGGTGGCAACTTCTACCAGGACGCCGAGATGTCGTGGGGGCAGGGCCGCGGCAAGATCGTGGACGGCGGCCGTGGGCTCGACCTCACGCTGGACAGGAGCTCCGGGTCAGGGTTCCAGTCAAAGAACGAGTACCTCTTCGGCAAGATCGACATGCAGATCAAGCTCGTCCCGGGCAACTCCGCCGGCACCGTCACCACCTTCTACGTAAGCTTCCATATATATATATATCTCAGTACATTTCGGTAATGCAAACTGAAAGTTGAGTAGTGAAGCTGATGGCTGCGATTTTTTGTGCAGTTGTCGTCGCAGGGGTCGACGCACGACGAGATCGACTTCGAGTTCCTGGGCAACGTGACTGGCGAGCCGTACACGCTGCACACCAACGTGTTCACGCAGGGGCAGGGCCAACGGGAGCAGCAGTTCCGCCTGTGGTTCGACCCCACCAAGGCCTTGCACACCTACTCCATCATCTGGAACCCGCAGCACGTCATGTGAGTGTTTCAATCCACGCGACGTCAAAGCATCGACCACCTCGCTTCTTTATGCACGCTGCACGCACATGATCTTCGTCCTTTTGCGCGACAGAGACGTATGTTGTTGCTAACGTTACACGAGCTGACTACGCTGATGCGTGCAGATTTGCGGTGGACGGCACCCCGATCAGAGACTTCAAGAACCTGGAGGCGCGCGGCGTGGCGTTCCCCAAGAGCCAGCCGATGCGGCTGTACGCGAGCCTGTGGAACGCGGACGACTGGGCCACGCAGGGCGGGCGGGTGAAGGCGGACTGGAGCCAGGCGCCGTTCGTCGCATCGTTCCGCAACTTCAACGCCGACGCTTGCGTGTGGTCGGCCGGTGCGCAGCGGTGCCCGGTCGGCACGATGGAGGCGGCCCCCACGCCCGGCGGGAGGCGCAGCAGCTGGTGGAACCAGCAGCTCAGCGACATGAGCTACCGCCGCATGCGGTGGGTGCAGAGGAAGTTCATGATCTACAACTATTGCAGTGACACCAAGCGGTTCCCGCAGGGCGTGCCCGCCGAGTGCAAGCTCCGTTGAGGTCTCGATCCATCAAGGAAGGACCACGCATGTCTGTCAGCTATGCTCAAGTTTGAGATCGATCGAAGAGAACGAAGTGAGCGCGTCGGCTAGAGATGGCGAATAACGTTTTGGAACATATGGATGATGTAAATTTAGTATGCATATCGCATTCTTTCATTTGTTTTGTAACACGGGATCGATGTACGTACCAAGTTTGAAAATTAGTGAGTTGCCTTCAGGCTTTAGCCCTAAGTGAGTTGCTTTTGCTCATGTGTTCTGTGTGCGGAGCCACTGAATTACCAGCAGGCAGGCAGGTTGGGCACCCTTGGGCATGGACAACCTGTAAAACTGGACCTCGCGAGGAGAAAGCTTATCCGTTTTTGACTATTTTAATCGAGGACGAAGGACGCATGGTGGATGCGAGAACCGATTGTGACTGGGATTGAGACCGGAGGGACCGACATTCATATATAACAGCTGAGCAGCGGACACACTCCTACAGAAAATGTCGAGGCGTTTTTAATTGAGGAAGATAAGAGCTGCAGGTACTCCATTAACACTCCTACCGAAACTGCAAGTTCTACTCGCTCTACAAGTACAGCTTATTATAGCTTTTAAATTTTATTTATAAATATGTATTATTCTATAGCTTTAAGGTGATATTTTATTATTATTTTCTTTTATATCCTTCATCCTTGGCTATTTCTTAATATCATTTACTACTATATATTAAAGTAAAAACATTATTCAAATCTATACCTATACTAATCAGGCACTCTGAGTAAGCTCCCACGTTAACCAGAAAGGTCTAGTCATCTATTTGTTGGGCCCAAGTTATAACGGTTTAGATTAAAAGAAAGAGTACAATATAAATTAAGAAAATTCGGAATAAAAAAATAAAGAAATTAGCAATCCGACTTCCATAATATTCTCAAAGTAAATCCATAAATAATTAAAATTCGGAATAATATTTAAATAAAATTAGCAAATTAAAACGATGAGTCTGTCTCAAGTACAAGCCAAATTAAGTAAACTAAAATTCAAAATAAAAAATGAAGAAAAATTAGCAATCTGACTTCCAAAGTAAATACATAAATATCAAAAATTTGTTAGCAAATTAAAATAATGAGTCTATCTCATGTACAAGCCAAATTAAGTAAAATTTAGAATAAAATAAAATAAAATTATCGATTAGATTTTCGTATAAATTCCAAAGTAAACCCTAAAAATAAATTGAAAATATACCTATACTAATTAGGCACTCTGAGGAAGATCCTACGTTAACCAAAAAGATCTGACCATCTATTTGTTGGGCCCAAGTTATAACGGTTTAGATTAAAAGAAAGAGTCCTTATTAAGTACAATATAAATTAAGAAAGTTTAGAATAAAAAATTAAAGAAATTAGCCATCTGACTTCCATACTATTTTCAAAGTAAATCCATAAATAATTAAAATTCATAATAATAATTAAATAAAATTAGCAAATTAAAACGATGAGTCTGTCTCAAGTACAAGCCAAATTAAGTAAACTAAAATTCAGAATAAAAAATGAAGAAAAATTAGCAATCTGACTTCCACGCGATTTCCAAAGTAAATACATAAATATAAAAAATTTGGAATAATAATTAAACAAAATTAGCAAATTAAAACAATGAGTCTATCTCAGGTACAAGCCAAATTAAGTAAAATTCAAAATAAAAATAAATTAAAATTATCAATTAGGTTTTCGTACAAATTCCAAAGTAAACCCTAAAAATAAATTCAAAATAAGTAAACCCTAAAAATAAATTCAAAATAGTAATAAATAAAAATATAAATTTTCATATGAATTCCAACCTAAAACTCAAAAAATCCAACCCACGTACGAAAAAATATGCAAACTCTGAATAATAATTACTCAATCCGTTCAACTTTATAAGGTTCTCTCGGCACTAAGAACAAGATAAATAATTAAAATTTAGAATAATAATTAAAAAATTAGCAAATTAAAACAATGAGTCTATCTCAAGTACAAGGCCAATTAAGTAAAATTCAGAATAAAAATAAAATAATATAAATAATTTGATTTTCATACAAACTCTAAAGTAAACCCTAAAAATTAATTCAAAATACTAATAAATGAAAATATAAATTTCATATAAATTCCAACCTAAAACTTAAAAAATTCACCCCAGGTACGATAAAAAATATGCAAAGTCGGAATAATAATTACTGACCCTGTCCAAGTTTATAGGGTGTATTTTCTCTTGGTACATAAACTAAGATGATATTGCAAAATGCAAAAGATCATCCAATGATATTGTACAATCCCTAATTATTATCCATACTAGCTATGCTATATTCAATGCATGTATGTAAAGGATATAAAGTAAAGTTAGATATTTATTAGTAGTGTTGAGAGGAGGCTACACTAATTTTGTATTGGAATATGAAATACAATATATATTTATGCACAAGACCATTAAAAAAATATGTCCTATACTTTTTTTTGACGCAGCGAGTCTATATCAAGGACAAGCCAAATTAACTAAAATTCAAAATAAAAAATTAGCAATTTTATTTCCATTGTAATTTGAGAGTAAACCTAAAAATAAAATTATGAGTAATAATAAATAAAGATAGAATATGGATTTTTATACGAATTCCAGCCTAAATTGAAAAAAAAATCCACCAAAAGCACAATCGAGAAGTATACAATTAGGAATAAATTAAAGGATGCTTAAAAATTTAATTTGTATGCGAATTGCAATGGTAAATTACAAAATTATTAAATTTCCTAATATAATCTATTAACTATACTAATTATGAACAGTGAGAAAAATTTCATATTAATAGAGAAAAGAAAAATATTTAGCTTCCATCTAACAGACCAAGATTATAACGGCTATCAAGTACAATCCAAATTAGCAGATCCAAATGACTTTATCTAAGAAGCTATCCCGTGCGGATGCACGGGTTACCGACTAGTATATATAATAAAGAGGATTATTGTAATCTTTTGTAGATGTGGTTTAGTAAAAGTACAGTAAACCAGAACAATATCAATTTATTAGAAACAAAGTGAGAGTGAGTAGTAAATAAAACTAAGGGTCTATTTAAGAGGCTTAAAATCAGCTTCAGCTTCCAAAAAACTGGTAAGCGCTCCTTCCTCTAAACAGCATAGCTTTTAAGCAATTTTTGACATAAGTTAAAAGCCACATATAATTAACAAAAGGCATAAGCTACAAGCTGGTCAAGACCTACTTTGTAGTTTATTATTAAAGGGAATTAGTTGTTTATAAAACAGTTCTTATAAAAAATTACAGCTATTTTTTAGTACGCAAAGCTAAAAAGCTATTTTTCAAAAAGCTAGATCCCAAACAGTCGTTAAGTTTGCGCTCTCGGGTTTCTCCGTGAACCCAGTCACTAGCTAGACGCGTTTTCTTTAGTAAGTGCACGTCACTGTTTCTCCCACAAAAACTCTCACACGGTTTCAGTCACACCCTTGTTATAACACGACTGCTGCATGTTCCATTTACCTCGTACGCAACTCCAGACCATGATCGCCGTCGATGGAAGGCCTAGTTAAGGGAATTCTCTAGTTAAGTGCCTCCGACCAGGTCCACAAAACCGCAGTAAACTGTTCGGTTTTCGACCGTACCGTTTCGATTCGAGAACAAAAATCGAGCGGTTTACCGGTGGAATTTTAAAAAAATTAAAAATTTACACGTTGAAAACCACTCGAAAACCATTGAAAAACCGCGGTTTTCACAAAAAAAACCGCTCGAAAACCGTTTTTAGAATCATTTAATTGGTCGGCTGGTTTTTCTCGAAAAAACGCGGTATTTCATTGAAAACCGAATGGTTTTCGATTTTTTTTGGATTTTTTTCAATTTTTTTTATTTCTCAACCCTTCGGTTTCTTCGGTTTTTGTGGTTTTCGCGGTTTCAGTTTTTGCGATTTTTCATGGTTTCGGTTTTGTGAACCATGCCTCCGAATTTTAAATATACATCCATGTGTACTGCTGTAACTACGGAAGAGAGTATAATGAAATGTTGATAAAGTAAATTAAAACCTTTTTAACACTTTAGCATTCGGCGAATAAGTCTTTGTCTTAAATACTTCGGCGAATAACACTTGGACATGGGTAGTTTTTTCTTCTTCTTAAATATCCTCGAATAACTTTATCTTCCACGATTCATCACCGAATAAGTCTTTGTCCATTCTATACCATACAGAGATTCATAACCTACCTATATCCTTAACTTTCGGTGAGGGCCCAAGGTTATATGCTATGGTGGTGAGATTGACACATATAGAGTGTAACCAACTTTTGCAAATGAGAAATACTTATTTCCCACGCACTATCTATAAAGTGAAAATTTTATGATATGCAGTTGGTCTGAGTTGAATTAATATTGTAGCTTTACATGGCCCCAACAGCTGATGCGTAACCTACAATTTTGCAAGTAACCGAGTAATAAGTTTTATTCTTTTAATTAATAACTCTGCAGTACAATTTTATGTGTGGACATAAGGTATGTTTTGAATGCTCTATATTAAAACCTAGAGCCATACAAAAATCATTAAATACCTTTGAAATAGACTCGTCAGTACTGTCTATTCGAATAGACTTGATCATTTTTTTCTCGAAAAGAGGCCTTTAATTTAATCATGTGAACAATTAATTTAGTAAGAGTATAGTTTCAAGTAGATAAGAGACATATATGCTGGAAATTAAGCGCATACTACCTTTCCTAATCCCAGAAGAGTTCCTGGATGGGGAGCTAGCCCACATGTCCCTTCGAGCCGAAAAAATATTTACCTTTAGGTCCTTTTTTAGAAAAAAAATTACGTTTGGTTCCTTTTTCGGGAAAAAATTATGATTAATTCTTTTTTTCCGAAAAAGAATATATATTACGCTTAGGTCCTTTATGCGTTTTTAGGGCTTGCGCTCGGGTTCTTTTCCATAGAATCAAAATTACGTTTAGGTCTTTTTTCGAAAAAAAATACGTTCAGATCCTTTTTCCCGGAAAAGAAAATACATTCCATTTAGGTCATTTTTTTTGTTTTTTTAGCATTTCGTTTAGGCCCTTTTTTGAAAAAAAAACAAAATTTTGTTTAGGTTTTTCTCGAAAAAATATGTTTTTTTTCTTTCTATTTTCCGTTTTTCCCGGCGTTTTTTGTTTTCCGTTTTTCCCGACGCGGACCTTCTGTTCCAGCGAAATTTCAGATTATATTCTTTCAACTGTTTTGCTTGTTTTCTCAATTTGCTCACGTAGAGAGCGACAGTCGCACGTTTTCTTAAATTTGCTCGCGTGGGGAGCGACGGTAACGGCGTGTCACGCCGTGCTCGATTTTGTAGTTACTTCGATGGATGCATGCCAAAACGAATCGTGATGTACATTCTCAAGTCTTCTTCGACGTGAATTCCACTGAGACCGACTACTTGTGCAATGGAGAGTTCAATTAATTTCTACTGTTTTGAGCAGGGGAAGAGATTAATTTTTAAGTTTCAATTGTAGTTAGTCATAGGGAACCACCGAGAATGGTGTGGTAGTGGAATTACGTTCAGTTCAAATCCTGGTGTCCCACTTATTACACACACGAGTGCACTTAAATGGTAATGTTGTAAGATCGTAGGTTTATCCTTGGTCTCTGCTTGCCTAGTTTTGTGATGAGGGAGTGCACTCACGTATACATGTGTGCGTCTTCAACCGCATAAAAATTGTAACTAGTTATTGTTGGAGATATGCCCTAGAGCTAATCATAGAGATGATTATATTTCTTTATATTCATCATTTATTGTCTTATTTCTTGAATAATGTTATTATTATTTATTAACAAGTATGTGACTTATTTGTGAAACTTTATATACGACCTTATGAAGATTATTTTAAAAGTGATCCTTAGTCGATAAATATATAATGACACAAATAAATAGAATAGCATAGGTATTGATTGATGACCATGTTTCATGAGTCATGTATATGGAGATATCAAACCAATAATACAGACACATGTTAGAGAATATGGAGTTAGATTGACCCATCTTGAGACACTACAAGAACATTATAATCTTACTTGTCATCAGTTGGTCTCATATACAATGTGTATGTTATATCCTTAGACTTGATGTTGAATCATGTACTTGATATGTGTAATAACTTACTTAGGTGTTGCTAAACGCTACTCCATAATTGATTAGTTATAAAGGTGGCTTTCGGGCTTATCACTTCCATACAATGGGAAAGATATCTGTAGGCTTCTCGTGTGGTCGGATTTCAGAAATGCATGGCCTCACTACAGTTAAAGAGTTAACCGTAGTCGGGGATTATGAGTCACGTAATCGAGAAAGAGTGGTCGAGCTAATTAAACAACGATGGTACATACTCGCCTTGAGTTTGATTGATATCATAAGGCAAAGGGAGATGCATATAACTAAACATTGTTAAGGTTTGTCCGATGTGATCTTTATATACACTCAAGAGTCGGCATATCCTGTTAGGGATTGCTACCGATTAATAGTCCAGTAAGAGTATTCGATCCATGTCCAAATATACGTGAACCTATAGGGTAACAAGCAAAAGGTTTGGGACTTAATTCAAATTGTGATTCGAATTCTGATGGGCTTTGAGTTCCTAATTGGCTTTTAATGTAGAGCCCTATTATGGGGTGTCTATATAAAAGGAGGGGTTGATGGCTTTAGGGTTAAGAGAAGAGACACTAGGAATTCGGAATTCTCGAAACCCTAGCCGTCACACCTCCTTAGCCCAAAACTGCTCAGCCGACGTTAGCATTCTGGTGCGTTGCGTCACTACCTCGTACTTGTAGATACCTTAGAGGCATTACTGTGAAGTTTTAATGCTAGGACGATTCGCAACCTGTGACAGTAACAAGGACGATCTGCAACTTGTGACGGTCACGAAGAGCTGTTGCAGGAGGCACGAGCCTAGTATGACTACAACCGCGCTAACGCGCTACATCGACTCAACTTTCGCTATGGGTCTACGCATCTAGTGATAATTCCGTGATCTATAACCTACAGTGGTTCCTCACGTGGTAAAAAAAATTAAATTTATGCTAGAGTAGTCTATCTGTTCTCTTCAGTTATGATGTCCACGTTGACATTTGTAAGTCTTTTGTTTTGTAACTAATCAACGGTGCAGATCTACACCGGTGGCGCGTGCCACGACAAGGTGGACTTCGAGTACCTGGGCAACGGTTGCGGCGGCGAGCCGTACATCCTGCCCACCAACATCTTCAGCGGCGGCAAGGGCGAGCGGGAGCCGCAGTTCGTGCCATGGTTGGACCCCACCGCCGACTTCCACACCTACTCAATCCTTCGGAACCCACTCAACATCATGCACATGCCTAGCTCTTCTCTTCCCATCTCTTCTTCTCCACAGCAATATCGATCCATCGGCTCAAGTTAATTCTGACATGCATTCGAACAGCACAACACATAGCTATTGGTCATCCGAACGAACCAGAATTATTTCTGCTCTTACTGTGTGTTGTCATGCATGCCGTGGGGAGTGGGCCTCCCCATGCTTGCCTCAGGAATTTTTTTAAGTGATATTTTTCTAATGAAAAATTACAGAAATAATATGCCAAAAAAATAATAGTTATACCTACCTGTTGCTCATCCAAATTGCAATTCAGATTATGTCGCAATTCCAAACTGCGACAGAATCTTCGTCGCTGTTTGAAATAGTGATAAAGACTCCATCGCAATTCCAAATTGCGACAGAGAGCTGTTGCTAACGGTTCAGCTCTGTGTCGCAATTTGGAATTGCAATAGAGAGTAAAAACTGTGTCGTCAGGCCTTCAACCTCATTTTCATCGAGGCTTGCCACACACAGCCGAGAACTCGCGCGTGCTGAAGAAAAAAGAAAGGAGAGGGAGAGGAGGAGGGGGCGGAGAGGAGTTAGAAGAAGAAGTGGAGGAGCAGAGGAGGAGGAAGAAGAGAAAGAGGGGAGGAGAGGAGGAAGAGGAGCAGGAGGAGGAGGGGAGGAGGAGGAAGAAGAGGGGAGATTCGTCGTGTGTTGAGGTAAATCTTGTTTTATTTTTTTAATTTTGAATTTAGTGACCAAATGAAATAGATTAGTAAGTAATTAGGTTTGTAGAGCAATACATATTTAGAAGGACGATATAGGGACGAGATTAATTAGGGTTGTAATTAATTAGCTGTGTAGACTGGCAATAGTTTATTTAAATTGACAATTTAGAGATCGGATTATTTAGGTTTGTAATTAATTAGTTGTATAGAGTTATAATAGCTATGGTATAGAAAACTGCAAGAAATATGAGATACAATGTGTGTAAGAATTACGCGAGAAACAATGTGGTGCAAATAAATTAATGTTTGTAAGGCTGCAGCAGTTGTTTGAATTAGTGTAGAGTATGTCGTTGTATGGGTAGATTAAGATCTGAAAGGTGTTAGCGTTTTGTAGTGATCACCTCAAGCATACCAGAACCTAGCAGGTATGCTTGAGGGGATCAAGGAAAGGAATCCTGGAACTTATATCGATATTTGTGAGCAACCCTCACAGTGTTTTCCTAGGAAGATGGTACTCAAGCGGGCGTTCTTTGCTTTTGGTGCATGTGTTAATACATTCAGACATTGCCGTCCGTTGTTATGTGTGGATAGGACATTCTTGACTGAGAAGTATAAATGCCAGATATTGGTTGCCATAGGAGTAGATGACAATAATCAGGTTCTTCCTCTAGCGCTCGCATTCGTGGAGGGTGAGAACACAGAAAGCTGGCTCTAGTTTCTAAGGGACATGAAAGCCGACGTCGTGAATCAGCGGCCTAGAGTGTGCGTTATACACAATCGGCATCCCGGGCTGTTGAAGGCGGCCGTGCAGTTGTAGAAAGATGCAGAAGAAACACATCTGTGGTCTGATCTGCGAAGTAGGTGGTGCAAGTGGCACATGGGTGCTAACTTCTACAAGTAATTCAAGAGCAAGGACCTTACAAAGCTTTTTAAGAGGTTGTGCGACCAGACCGAACAGAGAAAGTTTGATGCACTGTGAAAGAAGTTGGACGAGCTGATATCAAGGCATACAACGGAGGCAGCGAAGAGGCCAATGCCTAGCACAGAGGAGGCCCCAGTAGCGCTGGAAGTGTGACCCACGGACCCTTCACACTTGGTTCGGAGGAATAGAAGATCCACGAAATGCTTCTCCTAGGGAGAAATGAGCATTGCTTTATGACACCGATGGTGCCCAGTATGGGCCATGACGACAAACTTGGCTGAGGTTTACAGTTAGGTCATTCGAAGCCTGAGACCCCTTCCTCTGGTTGCTATAGTGGAGGGTGTTCTTTATGGTATTGCGAAGTACTTTATGGATCGCCATGCTCACATGTAATGGCTGCCTGCTCAGCAATCCGTATGGATCCAGGTGACGGCAACTTGGAGTGGAGAAATTTATGGCTTTCGAGTAGTGGGTTTGTTCACAGAGCGTCAGAGATAGGAGGATACACGGTGGGTTCCCGATGTCAGGAGGCTGAAGGGCATAGGGCGGCAACAAACAAGACGTATAAGGAATGACATGGACGCTACAGAAAGCGGGCGTCGCGTGAAGAAATATTCAGTTTGTAAGGAGATGGTGCACTCTTTCAAGTATTGCCCGATAGTTCAGAGTCCGTGACATTATTGTATGGGCTTTGCATGTGAAATTGAAGTAGTTTACTCGCATGTCAATCTGATATGTCGAATTCCTATATGTAATGCATTTATAGACATAGGATGTGTAATGCGTGTATGGATGTTGGATGTGTTGTAATTGCATTCTATTTGTTTCGAATTTGTATGTGTGATGTATCTATGGATTTGAAAGGTGTTAGCATTTGTGGATTTCAATGTCTAATCCTTTTATTGTATTCAAATTCTATTTCTAATTACTGCATTCAGTTTATTTGTGCTGTTGTTCGGCAGGGGTATGATGCCTGGTTTGCGCAGAAGTCGAAGAAGAGAATCTAACCGGAGGGTAGAGGTCCACCCAGTACTGTTACAGCAGAAAGTTTAAAAGGACGTTCAACCATCACCGAAGGAGGGCTTGCTCCTAACTATACAAATGACGATGACGACGATGATGATTTCAGGTCACCTAGACCTCGACGTTCAAGTACTATCACAACAAGCCGTTCAAGTACTACTACGACTGGCCGCTCAAGCGACAATGTAAGAGGATGCTCAACAAGCACTGAAAGAGGGCTATCTCCTAACCATACAAATGACAACGACGACGATGATTTCATGCCACCTAGGTCACAAACCGTGCGTCCTCAGAGTCCTTCTAATCCTGACAATGATATTACATTAAGCCCTATCAGGTATCCAAACGTAGTACCCTGTGAGGAACCAATAAATAACTACTCTTATTTTTATTTGAGCAACCTTTTCCGACAACTATGGTCATAGAATGTATGATTTTGTGACTTAGTCCTTCACTAGAGACCTGTACCTATGTTGTATCCCAGTTTTATTAATTCCCTAAGGCATGTATGTATCTTAGGTGTAGTTTACATGCTATGCTATTATAGTTATTGTACTTACTGTACTTTGTAATATCAATATCGGGTTTTATACAATGTTTTCCTATGATTTATCGTCAAATTTGTCGCACATCGAAATAGAATGAGGAACAACGAATTTGATTTTTTTTTTCTCAAAAAAGTAACTAATAAATAATTTGGTAAAATACTACATGAATTATCACTGACAAATATGAATTTTCTGAATTTATTGAACCCTGGTTTGAACTCTAAAATTCTAGTAACTGTCACAATTACACGGACTTTTAATAATTAATGCTCACAAGTTACAGCGAGTTTTCGAATGAAATCAGTGCAACAATATATTATTTTAAAAAAGATTCCTTTATTTAACTCGCACGCCGCTTCAAAACGAGCGAAAAAAAATTCTGGACCGAACAAAACAAAATTGTCTATTGTTTTACTATTCCTACAATTTTATCGCTACACTGGCTATTTTGCAGAAAAAATTGTTTCAAGACTGAATTATGTCGTACTTATTCGTGCTTGCTAAAACAAATTTTACTGCATATTTCGACTCTCTGTCGCGCAACCAAACCTTATCGTGGTTGCTAAAAAAAATTTTACTGCACTCTCTATCGCGCAACCAAACCGCGACAGAGGCACTTGCGATAGTCTATGTCGCTTTTTGGATTTATGACAACGTGTTATCGTTATTTTAAACAGAAATTGCGACATAATCTCAGTCGCAATTTGGATGAGCGACAGGTGGGTATAACTGTTATTTTTTTGACATATTATTCCTGTAATTTTTCATTAAGAATATACTATTTAAAAAAATATTCCTTGCCTCAGAATGAATACAGCACAGATCGTGTGCCATTACGATGCACTCAGACATACGTACATTTGGTTGGTTGGGGATTAAGACATGATGTAACGTTTGCTCGTGCGACCTGTTTGCGTAGTGTTGGTAAACTGGCAACCGTATGGAGGGGGACTGCAGATGTTTTGCTTTCCAGCGATTTAATCAACTGTACAAACAAAATTAATTGTGCATGCTACCGTTGTAGATGACCCAAACCTCATTGCAAATCGATCAAGATAGCAGAATTAATCTAGTTGAAAAACCTAGTGTGTAATTATAGATTTTCTTTTGTGTGTGTGTGCAGACTCTGCAGAGTGCACTGCACACTCCGTCGACGGGACGCCGATCAGGGTGTTGAACGACACGACAGCCAGTGCACGTGTTCGCTAGCATCTGGGACGCTGAGGAAGGAGTGGGCGACGCAGGGCGGCCGTGTAAAGACGGACTGGTCTCAGGCACCTTTCATGGCCACGCACCGGCGGTACAACGTGAGCAACGCGTGCGTGTAGTACGGCAGTCCAGGCGGAGCGTCGCGGTGCCAGAGCAACCCGTCGTCGTGGATGAGCCATAAGATGGACTGGTGGAGCTTGATGACGCTCAAGTGGGGTGCGCAGGATCTACATGGCCTACGACTACTGCGCTGTCCTCAAGCGCTTTTCCAACGGTTGCCTGGCCGAGTGCATCATCCCCATCGGGAGAACGTGATATACATCCGTTTCATGTGTAGAGTACTATATGTGTTTTGTTTTGCCTCGTTGGCATAAAATGAGAAAAAAAAATTCTTTCGTTACATAGGGATAATGTGCAATCTCACTGCAAGGATTAGATTTACTAGGTCGAGGCGCGCGCAATACCGCGTTGGATGAATTTTGGTCCAATGTTGGACGCAATTTTTCTGGATCACAAGGACTTTTTATCAGAAGGATTTGGTCTAGGTTTGGATGCAATTTTTCAGAACCACGAGGATACTTTGCAAAAGGGCTTGGCCTGGAGCTAGATGCGAATTTGCGTAACCTCGAGTTTTTTTATATAAAAGAGACGGTGGAAGGCCTAAATGTAATTTCGAAATTCGTAGGGACCTCTCTAGAAAGTGATCGATGATGTTGTGCGGCCGGCTAGGGATGAAAATAGAACAGAAACGGTCGGTGGATGGCTGTTTCATTTCCGTTTCCATATTTTTTACCGGTAACGCGAAATAGGAAACCCCTGAAACGGATGCGGAACGAAACGGAGCGAATACGAAAACAAAAATGAAAAATTACATCCAGGTATGTTTCCAGTTGTAACACCCTAAAAATTTGCAAATTCTTTAATTGGGCATTTAATTCGGATTTTATGATTTTTTTTTCCTGAATTTTCAGCATTTAATTAATGATTTCTGCTAATTTTCAAATTTAAATAAATAATTTATTTGAGAAAAACGAAAGCAAAATCTAGCTATAAATAATTTTCATAAGTTCAAAATGTTATAAAATATTTTAAAGAATTTTTTTAACTCTATTTGATATTTTCTATAAAGCAATATATATTTCTGGTATTATTTAAATTAGAAAACAGAATTTCTGGTTTCATTTATACGGAATTTCCGTTTCATTTCCGTCAGAACTGGCTCTCCCGTTTTTGTTTCCAGCAAAAAATATTCCATTTCCGAAAAAAAGGCTCTCTTTCGTTTTTCTCCAGAACGATCGAAAATTCCGTTTCTGTTTTCAACCCTATGGTCGGTAGCCTGGAATCTCTTTGGCTTTAATAGATAGTGCGTACTACTAAAGAAATTTTTATTTCATATGTGAAAAAGAAAGTTTTAAGAGAATCGTTAGTTGAAAATTGCCAAAAATCGTCCTGCTTTCGTGTAACAATCTGGCCCAAATTTCATTCAATGTACTAGCTCATCATGGGGTGAACCTGCGCATGCATAGCAGCCCACTCACACTGTTGTCCTCGTTTCGTGTAAAAGGGTTAACAGTCTAGCCATTATAAATCGCTCCATATGGGTCTTCATATTAACGGACCAAGTTATTACACTTACCTCCTTAAGGGCTGACACCCTCGGTAGCATACCGTATACACGGCAGATACCCAAAACCATCATCCGTGCATCCAGTAATAGCACATATGACACGCGTCCATATAGCTAATGTTGATGCTTTGATACCATCTGTAACATCCTAGCTCAAATTTCATTCAATGGCTTATCCCACATCGTGGAGCGGATTCACGCATGCATAGCACCCCGCTTACACTTTCATTCTCGCTTCGTGTAAAAGGGTTAACCCGGAGGTATTATATTTGGATTCAATAAATATTATATACTACTACAACTGAGTTTAGCCCGGAAGTCATGGACGTTGGATTCTTAAGACGTGTCAAGATCATCATCCTTAATTAAAAGTAAATGGAATATCCACGCTCTTCTTATAAAATATGTAAAATATATGGTCTAAGTCACCTTGGGCCTTTATTGTGACCACAATCTAGATTCGGAAGAAGAATAGTATGAGCCTAATCCTCACGGAGTGTTGGGACTGGACTCCCAGGTTGACCAAACTTGGCCGGTTTTTCAAACGGTCTGGGCCAGATTTGCGTAGGCCTTATCTGCTCTGCTCTACAGTGCTACCTGGCTTCTATACTTTCTCTCTTGATACAAGTTGTACAAATCTCGAAGCAAGATAAGGAGAAAGTAATTACTATTTAACTCTCATTCATGTTTTAATATATTTATGCAACTTTCAAAAAGAAAAGCATAGAAGAAGCACTCCTAAAAATATTTAGCTCTTTTTTAAAAAAAAAAAAAAAACTGTAGCACCAATATAAGTTGTTTTTTTGCAGAGATTATTATTATCCAGAGAGCACTGTTTTTGGTTATGTGCCGATCAAAATTCCTAAATAAAGAAAAGATCGTGCGTGGCCATGCGCTTATTCTGCTTGTGTGTGCACAGTGCAGTATGTTGGCCTGTCCTTCCAATGTTCCCCTCAAGGCCTCAACTAGCCACGACACTTCACCGATAAAAATCGATGGATACAATTGTGCAAAATTGAACCTTATCCTCGGTTCATCGCCCTCTTTCAACATTGCATCCAGAGACGCGGAACCTGACCTGCATGCATCCATGGTGACCACAGCCGCTGCTACTATTTGAGATCAAAAGAAATAGACAACAGGGAGTCTAGTCAGCCAGCTGTTTCCAGCTCGCCTCCAGATTGCAACGTACGTACGTCCTTCTCATGGTAGGTCTACGCGGCTTGTCATGCATGCGGATCGATATAAGTAGGAGAATGAAATGGAATGGACGTTGGACGTGCCTCCAAGTCTCACGAACTCGACGTCCGGCCGGCCGGGCAGGTTGGTGCACACTCCGATCATTGGCATATAATATGGAGCATACATAGGATCAAGTCATCTCCATGCATGCGGATATGCTTTAGAATTCGAGTAAGCACGACCGGTAGGTCAGGCCGCATGGTCGGCCGTTGGAGACGAGGCTTCCGTTTCGTCGATTTATTCGGTCTCCAGGTCGCCCCGACAACAGCGGACCAGACGCCGCCGGGTGCATAAAGAGGAGACGCTTTCTTTCTCTTCCTTCGTTTCAGTTCCTTGAACATAACTACATAACAGTGGTTGAAATATAATGTTCATGCGTGCCCGGATTGCACAAAGGCTCAAAGCCACCGGTGCAAAACCTTGTTTGATATGGCTATATCTTTTCTGAAAAGTAGTTTTTGTCTGAGCTACATGGCTGAAGGATTGTATGGCTAAACAGCTATGTTAAAGAGATTTGGTGTTTGGTGGTCTGACTTTTAGGTGCGTGGAGTGTGGTTCGGGAATAGAGGTGAAAGCGATGGAGTTTGAATTTTATACTTGGTAGGAGAGGCTAATTTCCTTCAACTATAATGGCAAAATTAGAAAAACAATCCGTCAAAGCCAAAGAAAGCTATCTCAGATCAATTTTAGATTTTTAGCTTCTTCTAGTACAATAGGTTACTGGCTTCAGGTTACGAAGAAGCTAGCTGTTTAGAATAGTTTTCGATTTTTAGAGAGAAGAAGTCGAAGCTGAAACCATTTCAAACAAAGCTGAAGCGTTGCAGCTTGTGGCTTTCATTAGTTCGTGTTAATTTATATATACTCCACTGATGTGCTGAGTGGAGATCGATCTTTGTTAGAGCCTACAAGATTGTGCTTGTTCCAACCGGAAAAAGTAAGTAAGTGCGAGCACGACGGCTAAAAAGTTGATGCTGATGTCCGGTGGAAAAAGGGCAAAGACAAAAGGTTACACTTCGAGAGCGAGCGCTGTCTAATTGTGGAGGTCATCTTATCTTTATTTATTTTTCTGAAAGGGCAGGTTATCTTACGCTTTGAGAGAGAACACAGACAGTGCTGCCCTTCACCTTATCACCCATGCCCAAGCTCAGCATCACCCAACAATCATTCCGGCCTGTGCTGCTGTGATATGTGCAGGCATGCATTGGGATGCTGCAATGCATACGTGCACAGACTATTCTTGTGTCTCTGCCTTACGCATCTGATGTCAGAGATGGTCCTCCAGAGCATGATGAGCCATCAGGTACGTCTGAATTTTTTTCTATTTCCGTAGACTAAACTGTTTCTTATAAGATGTATGCTAAATAATCGTGAAATTGCAGTCTATTCTAAACGGGGTCTAAATCACTACCAAAATTGTACGTAAAGGACTTTTACCTTGCTAACCAGAATCACAACATTTTCATCTTCTTTGGAATATATAGATGTTTTTTATCCATTCATGGAGCATCAGACATACCTAATCCACTGCAATTGCCACCTTCATGAGCATCAGTGACCTTATTAGCTTTATTGTCACCATTATTCTAGCCTAACCAGCGACAGTACTATTATACCATTATCTGTTTCCAATAACCAGGAAAACTACGTCTCAAATTAAAGGGAAAAGAAAGTAACACGCGTCTCTCTGAGGACCATTATCGGGTCAGCAACAAGAAGTGATCGCCATGCATCAGCAGTAATATAATCATATCGCCAATGTGGTGAAGACACTACATGATGCCCAACTTTAACGGCCGACCCATGATCAGCCAAGGAATTGGCGACTCCACTTGATCGATGGCGATATGAAGGTCATGTTAATGCCCCAATACTGTTGCAAGATGATTCTTTTTTTTCTTTCGGAAAAGATAGACTTAACGAGAGCTAAAGATAGTGGACAATTGAATGAGATGGGCAGATAAGGCTATATGGAGTGGAGTGCTTGTCTAGACTTGCTCTAGAAGATCGAGATGTGTATATTTACTTGAGCGGTCAGCGGCGTGCGTTGGGGGTTCTGCAACACAGCAACGTTGTGGTCTATAATCTGATTTCGTAGTTGGAGAGAGGGCAACGTTTCGCGAGGCAACGACAAGTGGTGGTGTTAGATTACATGCATGCACACCGGCGATCGATATTGGATTATTGGTGGTTTCTTAGGCATTAGGCGTACGTACGTCAAATTCTCGACGACGGCCAGCCGGCCAGGCAGCCGAATTCGAAACACGCATGACTTACCCGGTGCTTGCCTTGGCCTTGGTGCCGTTTGTCTGTAAGAGGGATCGATACTTGAGTTGGAAGTGGGGGCGCCGGTCTGGAAATAAAGTTGTTTTTTTTTACGGTGTACTAAATTCAATATGAATCTTTTATTCTTTTTAATTCAACGGATGAGATTAGCTAGAATTTATTTATACTTACACATGTAGTAAATTAGAAGAAATATCCTTAACAAATCAACGGCTAAATCTGACTTGTATTACACACTATATACTACCAGTATAATATATGCACATCAACTTGGTCAATTATGAATTAATCTGCGGCACATCAACTTGGTCAATTATATACAAAACCTAGGTGCAATGCAACAGATTGTCAAGGTCTCCAGCTGGCCGCGCTGTTTTATCTGATTCCCGTGGTTAGTACGTTGTTTGTGGCAGTACTCTGCTCCGATTGGAAACGTACGTGTGACATACTGACCGGGGTGCCTCCTGCCGGAGAGATCACATTGCATGCGTTACCGGAATATTCAGTCATCTGAATTAAAGGTTGGAGTTGGATGCATACATAGATACAGGAAAATGCATGGACAAACAAGAGTAAGGTTCTATGGGAGTAAGGAGCAAGTCGCGTCGTTGTAAAGCTTGTGATACCCCTTGTACATGGTGTACCATGTACTCTTTTTTTTTTTTGACAAATCAGTAGTATGAAGAAAGAAGCAGTCGTCTGACTACTGTCCATTTATAGTTCGTACCCGTCTTTAATTTGGTATGCTAATATGACAATTAAGCAGTGTCATAAATGTCCTTAATCAAGCTAGCTAGCTAGCTAGCTGATGAACAGGACGTGCAAACAACTATACATAATACATATACATGGAGCCCATATACGTACCTAACCGTAATCATGCTCCTAATTCGATATATCGCATCCATTTTAACTCAGTTTCTTTTACGAGTCGTCATGTTCATTATCTGCATACGGCTCCATTATTTGAGCTGCAATTTGTATGTAGCACCGAATACTGATCGTTGGTCACGCATGCACTGGTGACTCACGAGTCACGACTCTTCAGTAGGGATCAAAATAGGTGACGATCGAGCCTGTACCGAACAACGCATGCCGATCGATCACTCGGTGAGCCTTCACTGCGCATGCAGCCCCAATCTTCGTACGGCATCATTGCTGAACCAAACAAAACCAATCCAGAAGCAAACTAGCTGACTAAGCCGTGTGGTTCTGACTCGTGTCAACATCGTCAAGCTATTGGGTCGATCCAGCTCACGTACCGCTTCCTCTCTGGTCCAACCATCCGACAGTAAGGATCTTTCCAATGGCCTATAAAAACCACAACTTGCGCGCACCTCTTTCATCCAACACACCAGAATATATATGTAATACCGAGTGCTGCAGAAACGATCGAGCAAGTATACTGCTAGTTTCCTACGACGTCACGAGCTGAATTGGAACAGATGATGGCTTCCAATCCCAAGAAAACATCCGTGCTGATTCTGTGCTCTGCACTGCCGCTGCTGCTCGCCGGCCTGGCCCGTGCCGGCAACTTCTACCAGGACGTGGACATCATCTGGGGCGACGGCCGCGGCAAGATCCTCGGCAACGGCCAGCTCCTGACGCTGTCCCTGGACAAGTCCTCCGGCTCGGGCTTGCAGTCCAAGAACCAGTACCTGTACGGCCGCTTCGACATGCAGATCAAGCTCGTCCCCGGCAACTCCGCCGGCACGGTCGCCACTTTCTACGTACGCGCCGGCGCGCTTTGTCATGTCTCCCTCGTGTACAACATCGATCGCCCGCGCATATATATGTATAAGTTGACATGTAGGAGTAATTCGTGGTTTCGTGTGTGTGTGTGTTGCAGCTCTCGTCTCAGGGGTCGTTGCACGACGAGATCGACTTCGAGTTCCTAGGGAACACGAGCGGCGACCCGTACACCGTGCACACCAACGTGTACAGCCAGGGGAAGGGCGACCGGGAGCAGCAGTTCCGCATGTGGTTCGACCCCACCGAGGACTTCCACACCTACTCCGTCCTCTGGAATCCTAACCACATCGTGTAATTAAGCACGCATGCGATCGACGTCGTCGTAGCACTTCTCAACGTACGTACGCAGAACAGAATCTCATAGTACTAACCTCGAGGGCAAACTTTCACTGCAGGTTCTACGTGGACGGGACGCCGCTACGGGAGTACAGGAACCGCGAGGCGATCGGCGCGCCGTTCCCGAAGAGCCAGCCGATGCGGGTGTACGCAAGCGTGTGGGACGCGGAGGACTGGGCGACGCAGGGTGGGCGCGTCAAGACGGACTGGTCGCAGGCGCCCTTCACGGCGTCGTACCAGGGGTTCGCGCCGAGCGGCTGCACGTCGGGGGACGCGGCGGCGTGCGCCAGGTCCAACAGCCCGTGGATGTACCAGGAGCTGGACAGCGCGGGCCAGGACCGGCTCCGGTGGGTGCAGAGGAACTACATGATCTACAACTACTGCACGGACACCTGGAGGTTCCCGCAGGGGTTCCCGCCCGAGTGCGCCACCAAGTAGAAGCTAGACGGTTGTTGATTTGGACTTGCTTCAGCGTGCATTTTATAGGATTTTCGTGTGTATATGGATCATGGATTTAATTAATAAGTAACCGATATGCAATAAGCTTCGTGCATATTTGCCCACTGATGTACTCCGTGTGTTCTATAATAATTTAATGAGAAGAATATGTGCGTATTGAGATCTACTTGGCCAAGCAACGGCTAGCAGACTAGCATTTCGTATAGAGACCTCAAAGTCAGCATTGCACATAAGTTTGTCAAAAGAAGCTTTTAAGATGCTGAGAATTTCTACACACCAGATGCTGGGGCGCGCCATTGCGCGCCGCTGGTTTGGTTTCTTTTTCGCTGCGCTATGTTTAGGGTATGTATAATAAAATCACCTTAGTTTACTCTTAGCATGTTCACGTCAGCTTTGTCTTATGTGGAAGAGTGAGAAAAGAAGAGAGCTGACTCTTAGAGCATGTACAATAAGACTATGTCAGCTGGCTTTTAGCCTGTACACATCAGCTTTTGTCTATATTATTGAAGAGTGAGAAAAGATGATAGAGAAGAGAGCTGGCTCTTATTTAGTAGCTAGTTTTGCACGGAAGTATAGGTAGATTATTTATGTACAAAAGAGAAATGTTAGTTATTGCACAACATCTAGAGACAGCCTTTAGAGACAGTTATTGTACAAGCTGCTTTTAACTTACTATTAGCCAGTAGTTGACTTTGCTATTGTACAGTCCCTTACAGGTCGACAGACGGTATAGTTTTTTTTTTCTTGAAAATTGGTAGCGTGCGTGTGTCCAGACACATCTGATAAGCACTCACGCACTCAATTGCAACTACCACCCACCCCTTTGAAGTCTGGTCCAAATAGCGTGCGTACATAGTTCAAAATCCCGATGAAATTTCAGAAATTTCGTTCGAGATTTTGGATTTTGGCTAGGGACAAAATTCAAAATCCTAACTAGATAAAAAGATTTGAAAAAAATAAATTGCTACATCAATTTAAATTTCACCAAAATCTCAATATTTTGGACCGAAATTCATATTCTTTGGACCGGGGCGAATCTTAATGCTAGTTGTAAGGAATACATGCAAAGAAATTGCAATTAAATCAACAAACTAGTCTAGCTCAGTTGGCTCCGGTAGAGCGGACAAAACTTCAAGGTCACGTGTTCGACTCCTGAGTCCGGCATCTTTTTTCTGTTGCTTGAGTTTGACTGGATTTGAATTTCATCTAGATTTCGTCCGAAATTCCGAAATCTCGTCGAAATTTCGGATTTCGTCCCCTTTCGAGATTTGAAACTTTACGTGTTTACAGGTCGATAGACGGTATATGTTTTGGGGGGGGGGGCATTTCTAGCGTGGGTAGGGTGCTAATGGGCTTGGACCGGTCCAGGCTTTTAGATTAAGCTGGCTCAAAATAACAAATGAATGAACTCATTTTGGATCCATAGCTATTTGGATCAGATCTAGGCCAGATTAGGTTATGCTTGAATTTTATATTTCTCTACTAAATCTCTCACCACCAGCCAAGTAAACCAATTGATGTTGTCTTTAACACTAATGCTTTCTTTTTTGTTTTACATACTTCAACAGTATACTTTAAATTGAAACTTTCAACCATTGTTTCTAGTAAGTAAGATATATAATTATAAGTAATTATAGACCTAGTTTTAGCACTTGTATATTGCATCGTAAAACTATCAACTCATCAAACAAATAGTTTATCTAGATAAAGGCCCAAATCAAGGTCTAAACTTTTATTTGGGCCTAAACTAGGCTTGGACATCATTCTTTTTAGATCAGACTAGATACAGATCTATGAACAGAATATTAAGCTTGAACTAGATCGGTGATGGGCTTTGGCCCTTTAGCATCCTTAAGCGTGCGTGCGTCCAAACATATTTGACAAGCACTCACTCCTCAATTGCAACTATCACACACCCCTTAAATCTTATCCTTTTGTTACCACACGAGAGCATCTCGCCGACAACTATATATCCATTCCTCTATCTCCCCTTCTCTCTCTCTTTCTCCGTCCTCCACAGCTCCGCCGAGCTTCACTTGAGCAACCAAGTGCTGGTCCTAGTAGCACTGTGCCTCTACAAATCTGAGTCCACAAGAGCCCTCCATGCCTCCATTGCTAACACCCGCACTCGAGGGAGGCTGTCTGTTGCACCTGGAGCTCACATAGAGATCTCCCCCTCTGAGAAGTAGCCAAAGCTCACCATATTTATTGTCACCACGGTTGGGACTCACCAGATCTGGTGGGCTTAAGGATGAAGGAGTTTGTGGTGACGATAAGTGGGGCGACGAGGTAGTGGTGCCAAGCCAACCTTGCCCCGTATTCTACGCACGACCGCGCGTCGCAAGTCACGCGATTTTCACGCGAAATACGCGCGCGTGCGGTTGCTAGGACTCGAACTCGCGACCTGCGGCCTCACACGAGCCCACCTTACCATCTCACCTATCACTCATTCTCAACCAATATAGGATATATTTTCCTTTTGTTCCTTTATCTCCGAAACTTTTGATGATTATTTGGATATCTAGATAAATTCAAATGGAAAGATTGTCAACTACAAAGTTGTAGATCTCGTTGAGAGCTGCAATTTTCATATAAATTTTATCTCCATCCGACTCCGTATGAAAAAGTTATGATTTTTTGAAAAATATCAGCACTGTCGGTTAGCGATAGTATTACTGCCGGTTCGGACACGAAGCGGCAATGATGCCATTATTTGGATATTTAAACTACTTCAAATGAAAAGGTTGTCAACTACAAAGTTGTAGATCTCGTCGAAAGCTACAATTGTCATATAAATTTTATCTCCATCCGACTCCGTATGAAAAAGTTATGATTTTTTGAAAAATATCAGCACTGTCGGTTAGCGATATTATTACTGCCGGTTTAGACACGAATCGGCAGTGATACCATTATTTGGATATTTAAACTACTTCAAATGAAAAAGTTGTCAACTACAAAGTTGTAGATCTCGTCGAGAGCTACAATTTTCATAGAAATTTTATGTCCATCCGACTCCGTATGAAAAGTTGTGATTTTTTGAAAAATATCAGCACTGTCGGTTAGCGATAGTATTACTGCTGGTTCAGACACGAATCGACAGTGATACCATTATTTGGATATTTAAACTACTTCAAATGAAAAAGTTGTCAACTACAAAGTTGTAGATCTCGTCGAGAGCTACAATTTTCATATAAATTTTATGTCCATCCGACTCCGTATGAAAAAGTTATGATTTTTAGAAAATATCAAGATGCTGGTTTTTCTAAAACCGGCAAGTGATAGTATTATCGCCGGTTCGGACACGAACCGACAGTGATAAGGATTTATCACTGCGGTTCATCGAGAAAAAGCCATTCTGCCGGTTTTCCATTCGAACCGGCAGTGATAATATTATTACTGTCGGTTTTTGATGAACCGGCAGTGATATGACGGCAAGGATAACTGATTATGTAGTAGTGTGCGAGATTCGAGTTGACCAGCGATGAAGCGATGGTGTGGGCATCTATCTCCTTCCTCCCTTGAGTTTTCTAGAATTCAGGTAAGTTTGTTATATGCACTTCTCAACTTTGTTGCAACCTCTAAAGCATCTTCTCAATTTAAATTGTTTTGGTAATTAATAACAATCGGGTTTTAAAGGAGTAACACATCTCTTTTTGAGTGTATGAGAAAGGTTTAGTCCTCATTTTGGAAAGAAGTATGGGAACGCATGAAACAAGAATGACTATAGATGTTTTCATGCTCAAGACCAAGGTATAAATGTATAAGGAACTTTTCATAGTTTTTACCGATATTGCAGTTTGGAAAAAAGATCGGATTACTAGAAATAAGTGTCGTACAATTAAGAGGGATCAATGGCTAGTAGCTTGAAATTGCTTAAGATCACATGGCTTAAATAAGTATGCATGTTGGCTCTTTTGTTGCAGTAAAGAAAGTCTCTGAGAACAAAACTATTTTTCAGAAAACCAGTACTACCGCAATGTAATGATCGGTAGTACCGCCAGTCGGTAGTACCGCCTATCAGGTCCAATAGCTTTATTCCAAAGAGTGTGTTTTCTTTTAATTTTTCTTAACCGGTATTACCGTAGTATAGAGTCTGGTACTACCGCCAGTCAATAGTACTGGCTCGGTCTGGTAGTTTTATTCTAGAGAATGCTTTTTCTGAGTTTTCCTTGATCGGCACTATCGACGTTTACTATCCGGTACTACCGCTGGTTAGTAGTACCGCTTCTCTAGCCGGTACTTATATTCCAGTGCATGGTTCTTAAGTGGATTCCTCTGTTATTTGAATTCCGGCACTACCGTGGTTCAAAGGATGGTACTACCACAGGTCGGTAGTACCGCTGCTCAATTGCCGGTAGTTATTTTCGAGAGTGAATGCTTTGGGCATTCTTCTGATATTTTAATTTTCAGCACTATCGGGTTTTGTACACTGGTGTACTAATACCTATACCAACGGCTAGAACCCTGTACAATTAATGCGTCGACCTACATGTCGAGGCTAAGACCGCTAGTATCATATTTTACTATTTTGTTGGATTTCACCCCAAACCACTATTTGAGGTGATGGGTGCTATAAATACACCCCTCTTTTGCAGCAAGGGGTGTGGTTAGAACCTCGTTGAATACATCTTGAGACTTTACAAATCTCTTTTCACCTTAGAGCATCAAAATCCACATTTTGAGGTGGTTGAGAGCATTTGTGTGCATTCATTTTGAGCCATTAGTGACACTTGAGGACCTTCAAGCAAGCGTCATTGATTTATTACTCTTAGAGTTTGTCGACTCCTACACGGCTTGGAGTAAAAAACGGTGATCTCTTCAAGAAGAATTATGAAGAAGCCTGTTCAAACTCCCTCAACGTGGATTAGAGGAGACCGGCAAGTCTCCGAGGCCATGGGAAAAAGTCTATTGTGTTCATCTTGTGATTTACATTCTTGCTAATTACTTTGTGAATTTACTTTCCTAGTGATCATTTTGCTTGTTTGTCTCAATAGATTTGCAAGACTTGATTAGACTTAGGTTATCGGTACCCTTAGTGAAACCTAGACTATAGGCTTTTATGTTGAAATTTGTATTTGTTATCATACTTGCTCACTAATTGTTTTGTATCCAAAAGAATTTTAAAAACCTCTTATTCACTCCCCCTTTAGTTGGTAATCCTTGATCTACAACCGTTTTTCCATTTGTTGCAAGATCTATCCAATGGTGTTCTAGCATTAATTTCTCCATTTGTAGCAGATATGTTTCCAATTGTTGCATTCCTGGTTGCAAAATATTGCACGATTTTTTTAATGTTGTAGTGTTTTTTAATCTTACCATAAGAGGTATTGTTGCAATTATATTTTGATTTGTTGCACAAAGGTAAATTATTGTTACAGTAGGGATGTCTATTTGTGGCACCGAGGAATACATGCTTGTTGCATCAAGTTTTGAATTTTGCTATATTTGTTGCATAGAGGTGGGGGTTTGTTTCATGCTTACTATTTAATTATTGCACCTCACCGATTTTTGTTGCACTAGATCAAATGGTTGAAATCAACCCTTTTAATTTAGATCAAACAATAGAAAGGAGCGTACAATGAGAACCTTCACGTTGTACAGGTGCTAGCACGTCCCTAGTTTTTTTACTCTTCCAGTCACAGAAGAATGATGTTTTGGATGTCGGCACAGTTTTCAAAATATAACTTTGGCAATTAATTACTATTATAATAGATTTATAAAGCCAAATAAAATTATACTTTTTGAAAGTTCTTTTCAAGACAAAGCTATACATACCATTTTCATGTGATCAATCTAAATATTAAAAAAATATTTATACTTAAAAGTTTGAAAAGTTTGACTGCACGTACCTTGAAACATAATTTTGTGAGTGTAGGGGTTACAGAGGTTCGGGCTAAGATGTATGGAAAGAAAGCAAAAGAAAACACATAAATGACATAATTACTCTATCTGTCCAAGTTTATTCGTTCGTATTTTTTTAATGGTCTTGTTCATAAATATAAGAGGTAACTTATGTTTCAATGCAAATTAGTATGATAATAATTAGGAATAGTATAGTCAGCTTTAATATCTCCGTATTCTATATGCCAAGAAAAAATAATCTCTATGAACTTGGACGGAGTGAGTACCGTACAGGGCATTCAAATAAAGGAGGACATATTGTTCAACCATAAATTAATACAAGAAAAGGGCATGTTTTGTGGAAGTAGTTCGATACATCATCCACCTTGAAAAAAAGGCTCCGCAAAAAAAAGTAAGTTTGAATGGTCTGGTCATTTTGTGCGGTAGAACGAAAGATCATGGAGCATACGAAATAAATAGCGATAGCTTAAGCGGGTGGACGTGCGCGTATCCGGCTCCGGCGGCGGCGCACGGGAGGGGAGCGTCACTGGGAGGAAGCAGCAGCGGCACTTGGGAGGCAGTTGCGTACTTGCGTGTGGATGCGGGAAGCGCGAGCAGAGAAGTGCGTGACAGAAGGACGAAGGAGGAGCGTGGGAGTCGGCAGAGTGGAAAGAAAGGAGCTGAGAAGAGGAGGCCCAGCCCGGTACAACACGGGTCAATTTATACATAGCCCGTTTAGTCACGGTCTTCTTGGCCCGGCATATTACACGGTTCATACCGGAATTTTTTTCTTTAATATTTTTTTTAATTTATTTTCAAAACTAGGCATCAAGCAAAAAATTTACAGAATTGGGCGTCGGTCGCCCGTATATGGGGGCGACATGCGATTAGTGCCCGCGATTTTCTCTCCGTCTGCGGTCAATTTCTAAAGAAAATCATAACTTTTCATATGATGTCGGATGGAGATGAACTTTATATGAAAATTGTAGATCTTGACGGGATCTACAACTTTTGTATACAAACTTTTTCAATTTTAATCTATTTAGATGGTTAAAAATGAGATAGAATGTTCAGATCTAGAAACAGATCTATTTTTAGATCTGAACATTCTATCCCATTTTTTACTATCTAAATGGATTCAAATGAAACAAATTTGTATACAAAAGTTGTAGATCCCGTCGAGAGCTACGATTTTCATATAAAGTTTATCTCCATCCGACATCATATGAAAAAGTTATGATTTTTTTTAGGAATTGACCGTAGACAGAGGAAAAATCGTGTGTTCAAAGCCGCACTAATCGCCCGTATATAGGACGATCGCCCCATATACGGGCGACCGACGTCTAATTCTGTAATTTTTTTGCCCTGACGCCTAGTTTTGAAAAAAAGATTAAAAAAAATATTAAAGAAAAAAAATTCGTTCATACCGTGCCAGCTGTGGGATCAGCCGTAGACCCAGGCATGATAAGCTGAGCTCACGGGCCGTGTCGTGCTTTGTTTCGCATGTCTAGCCCCATGGGCTAAGGTAGTCATGTTTAGCCCATCTTGGCTAAGAAAAATTTAAAATTTGCAATGATTCTAGAAAAATGTAGAGTTCAGAACTACAATTTTAAATTTTTAAAAATGAGTTCTATACCCATGAAAAGATACAGATATATTTAAAATATAATAATGACTTTATTAATGTTTAGATGGTTGCCTCGTTAAAAACTTTGCCAAGTAAAAATTCAACATGAGAAAACCTTAGCAAAGAAAAATAGTACAGCCAATAGCTCTACGTACATCGATGTTATAAGTGTCGTTGTCTAGGTAAAGATCGTCGAACACGTATGTATTTTCTATAGAGTGTTGATTTTGTGTATGAGCTTGTTAACATTTTTTCACATCTAGAAGTATTTCTACCATCTCACTTGTGAGACTTGTTTTTCTCTCCTGCGACATTCTTCCAGAAAGGCTGAAAGAAGACTCACAAGAAACCGCCGAGATATAAACAGTTAACACATTCTATGCTAATATGATTGTTTTTTTTGACTAGAAACCGTAGAAAATCTAGGCTTATATACAGTCCTAATGTACTTTTCAAACGCTTTATATTCACAAAGTTTAAAGGTAGATCTTGTGAAGCAATTAAGTGACAAAGCAATTCTCTAGACTATAATCCCAGGTACCTACTGAACTGTCGGGGTTGTACTGTAGTTGCTTTTGACTCATGATAGTTCCTTATTTTGCTTTACAACTTGTAACATGTCTAAGCAAGTGTCCCGTTCCACTTGAAGGCTTTGTTGACAATTCTTGATGGAAAATTTTATAAACAGCAAATCCTACATGAACTCCATTCTTGTCTAGGTTGAATTTCTTATTGAAATCTGCCCAAAGTTCCGATGTATTGGACCAGATCTCTTTGCTCAGGTGCTTGGAGACACAAAGGCACTTGTAGAGCCTGATGATGGCATTGCTTGCTCTTCCGTTTGAGTTGGAGACACAACATTCTCGAAGTGTGCAAGATCCTTCGGTGAAATCCCAAAATGAGAATAGGATGATTACCATTAAGAAAACTGAAAATATAAAAGTACATTATTATTTATTTCATCTTAGTACAAAAAACAAGAACAATAAAAATCTACAAAAATCAGTATTGTTAATTACCTCTTTTCCTTAATACAACTGGATTTAAATTTTTTGATTTTTTGTCAAAATTATGTAAGTTTTTACCAAATTATCAAAAAGAGATCTAAATTTTCATAATAGAATTGAGAGAGGAAAGTGAAGGTTGGATGGTGGCCGAATGAGAGAGGGTTTGCTACCTATTTATATATTTTTTAATTTTTTTCCATATCTTGTAAACTCCCCCACAACTATAAAATTCAAATATTTGATCATTATCGTGCCTAACGGGCGTGCGTATCATATCTAACGTGTCTAACCGTGCCTAAATGGGTTGGGACGTGCTGTGTCGTGCTAGACATGATATTGTGTGTGTCGTGTCGGGCCAGCCTGCTTGGTCGAGGTCGCGACCCAAGCACGTCACTAGGAGTCGGGTGGGCCAGCACGACCCGTTTAGATGGTGAACCGTGTCTTGCTTGGATCGTGCCAAGTGCCAACTCTTCGTGCTAGACAGATTAGCACAACCCATTTTGCCACCTCTATCTGCGTGCAGGGCTAGCCCGCGCCGGCTGCGCTTCCTCCTGCGCCTCCCCTCCAGTTGTGCTTCCTCCCCTCCTCCCGCGCCTCCTCCCGCACGGCTGTCCTACCGGGTTGCGCCGCCCCACGCCTCCCCTCCTGCCGTGTCGTCGTCCTACCGTGCCGCGCCTCTCGTCGATCTCCCGTGCCTCGCCGCCGTCCTGCCGCGCCTCGACCTCACGTGTCCCGTCGCCCTCCAGCCACACGCACGTGGACGAAGCCATCCAGCCTTTTTCTTCGGATGGATCCATCCGGAATCTGAGAGGAATATTCTCAAAAACTGGATATCCCTAGCCAACCCATCCATCCATCCAAACCATTGGATAACTCCAAATCTATGGATGATCATATCCCATCTAACTTCATCCAGTCAACCAAACGCCACCTAATTGGATCTAAGGTTTAATTTCGCTTCGACAAGTAGGGATTCAGTTCAATGGGTCCATCGTGCACACACAAGCGTAAAGTGCAACGAGAACAAATTGAAAATATTATATGGGGCCAACCTTCGAACGTCTGCACTTACAAGTGAGTAGTGAGCACAAGCCAAGACGTCTCGTGTGCACAAACGGAGTCGGAGAGGAGACACGGTCACACGGAGAGCTGGATGCGCGCCGCCGCTGCCTTGGTGTCGTTGGTTCGCCGTGTCCCTGATACGCAATCCGCTTGGGTGGTGCCGGAGCCCGGATTCCGCTCCCATCTGGCGAGTGCGATGGAACACGCGAACCGCACCGCAGACTAGATGCCGGGCCGATGGTGAGAAAACAGCCTACTTCGAGAGCCAATTCGGCCTAGTCGAGCCATTCCCCCTTTGTGCCGCACTGGGCTACAACGGCGGCCGCATTGCACTTTGAATCGTCCACATGGCCACGTTTCTTCAACTCGACTGCCTCCTTGTCAATAAACCAAACGAAACGACCCTCTACGAGGCCTCGCTTTTTTTGGGCGTGTGCGCTTTTTTAGCGTATGACACCTGTGGAACTATAAAACGACGTTCCCGAGACAGAAAGAAGCGTACGACAGGGATAGATTCCAAGAGAATCTGTCGGCGGCATGGTGCGGAATAGCAGCAGCGCCTCTGATTTGTAGTGCAAGTCACTGTACATGCATAGTCGAGTCGCATCGACGAAATTACCCCACCCAACCATCCCATCACTTGAGGGGTGCTGACAAGGTCTGATTTTAAGGCTTGACGTACGCCGCCCCGTCGCTGAGGAACACCGATGGATACCTTCCTTGATTGCACCTTTCCATTGTCGATCGGCGGATTTGATCGAGTGGGTCGGACCACACGAATACGCCGGCAGACAATTCTTGTGGTAGTAGTGTCATCGTTCGTTCTAGCAAAAGGAATCATGCGCAGGGACGGATCTAGTGGGGATCAGTTGGGCTAGCGCACTTCCTATCGTTAGCTGGTTCATAGGTACCTCCAATAGCACTTTTAGTCCGACATTGTGATTGTATAGTGTCAAGCTTCTATTAGTGAATTTAGATTCTAGAGGTAGAAAAAGATCAGAAGATTTAGCACCCCTTAAATTTTGATTCTAGATCCGACATTGATCATGCGGTATCATTGTCAGTAACATTGCTTAATTTACAGAAGAAATCATGTCGATCCCCGCGTAGTTCGCAACTAGCCATACCAGTTGCTGCTATTTACTACTAGTACAGTAGTATTCCCTATATCATGACGGATGAAATCATGATGAAACGGCGAAGCAGTAAAACTTCCAGCAAGTAGATAAGTTCCTGCACGAGCTAATGATTGGTGTTTGCAGTACAACAGGAAACAATCCAGGATTTCAGGCACTCCAAGTTCAAAAGCTCGAGTACTACTTCGTTTCAAAAAAGCAGCAGCTGCTCGAGTGCTACCAAAAGCCCAAAGGTACCACCCTAAGTCCCTAGCAATCTACCTCGGTCTACCTAAAAGCAAGCTTTAGCCTTTGGGGCGCCTACCACTGTTTAGCTAGCTGGACACAGTCAGTGCTCTGCTGGTCACCTCACAGCAGAGGGAAATTTAAGCTCCTGGAGTCCTGGTTATACGCGAGTTGGATCCAGCTCAATGCTCATGGAGTTTCAACCAGAATATCGATTGTGGTAATAGGCTAATAGCATCCATGCGTTATTTGTCCGAGCACAAAGCTGTCAGTGATTCTTGTTTTTCGCCAGTGTCATGCAGTATGCAGTATGCACTCATGCTCCCCTGGCCCTGGGCCGTGGTTCTTGTAAAAGCTTGTTCCAGATGGGATTCAGCCATTCAGGTCTATGGCGTGCATGTCTGCAAGAAGCTTAACCAATTATTTTAAGGGAGATTTGATGATTTGTTCCGTTTTTCTAGGTGCAATTAATCATTTATCTCGCATGTCTCACTAAAATGTGGTCTTAGGATTCATATGTCAGTGGGATATCATAAGAAAAATGGTCAATGGCGATGAAAAACAAGACGAATTATCAATTTTTCCTCATTTTAGGTTGTTTCACGCCAGGTGCGCTCATGTGTGTTCGTAATGATCGAAATTGCGAAGACAAAATGGGAAGGAAACTCTTGAAGAGCTCAGATCTAGCAAGGAGCATCTGAATTCAACCATATCGGCCAGCTCAAGATGTCCAGGGCTGTCTAAACTCTAAAGTCGTGATCTATGACGACCAAACTTACACGGCTAAGTGGAAGCAGCTTGGCCGGAGACGGCCCTGGTTCCTGAATTAGTAGAAAGGCGCTTTAGCATGCCACTGATGCATCAAAGGTAGTAGTACACCCTAAGCCCTATGTTGGTCCTCTAATCATACGCAAGTTAGGCGGCCCGGTTCATTTGCCAGTTGTCTGTACTCAGGTGTACCGATTCCTCCCTCCGGTTATAAATAGTTGTTGTTTTAGACACCAACACAATATTTAAAACACAACTTTGATCACTAATTTGTATTATAAAATATTTATAAAACCTAATAAAATTATAATATTAAAAAAGTACTTTTTGAGATAAATCTACATATGATTTTCATGTATCTAATTTAAATATTTAAAAAGATATTGATAGTCAAAGTTTCATAAGTTTGACTGCACGTATGATAGTCAAAGTTTTGTAAATTTGACTGCACGTATGCCTAAAATAGCATTATTTGTGACCGAAGGGTGTATGTAGGTACCGAGAATGTGCACTTGATTTGGATGGATGTACATAAGCTAGAACTTGCTATCGGTCCAATTTGTTGAAGTATATGTATGATTAGATTATAAGGGATAGAATAGAATTAATTAAGATGATTTGTATTCAATATGGTTCCTTCCATATCTATAGTAGATTGACTTGTCTAGGATGATAGAATAGCCCGGAATACTTGGATGTATATTGCTTGAGACTAGAAAGATATATATATAGAGAGAGTACAATGTTACTTGGAGATCAAGCCAATCTACTAAAGATATAGAAGGTTAGTAGAGATATGAAAGGAACCATATCAGATATAAATCATTCTTATTATTCTATTATATCTCTTATAATCTTATCATACATATACTCTAACATCCTTTGCAGTCAGAGCGGGAGCGTTGCGGACACTCATACTGGAGAAGAAGCTAACGAGGATGCTCAAGCTAGAGTAGAATTAGCCAATGAGGAGTGCCACGTGAAGAGCTGATCGATGGTGGAGTTATCTGCCATTGAGGTAGTCGATGAAGTAGGATTTCCAATGATGAAAAGTGTGCATTGACGAAGAAGCCGCGGGAGGTCACCGTAGACAAAGAAGACACTAATATAGCGGTGGCAATGCGCAAATCGGCTCAAGGTAGAGGACCGTGTAGCACGACGGTTATCAGCGTAGATGATGGTGCACGCATACAACTAACAAAAGAAGAAGAAGAGGGACGCTAGAGGCAAATATATGTTGGTCATGGAGAGCAACTAGAGATGGCGGCAAAAAAGATTGCCACGGCGGACATAGAAGTCGATGGTGTAGTGTTTAAGGAAGCAAATGATAGGAGTTAGACTGGACTTGCGCACTGATAACAGCGAGGAAGAAAGACCGCGGGGAAGAAATTCGGTGGAGAATGATGATGGAGCATGCGACAGCTAATAACCATAGACAGACGATATATATAACATCATCGGCGAAGGAGGCAAGTAGGCGCAACCAATATGAGCGAACATGGTCGAGCAAAATGAAAAGAGAGAGAGAGAACGGAATCACGATGACGTGATAGTATCACTTGCATGCATGGGAAGAGAAAAGAAAGGAGGATCAAATAAGGAAATCACGCTAAGGGAATTGTTTGCACCCATAAATGGCAGGTGTGGTTAGAATCGGCAGTCCATGGTCAAAAGGGTACATTTAGAGTCCTATTCGGATAAAATTTGGAAACCGAGTCGGTTGTTAAGGAAAAACCAAGATCGATATGGATCAGGCTTCGTAACGTGTCGTAACCGGACTCAATCGCCTGACGGGTATAAAAGGAGGACAAGGGCGAGCTGCAAAAGAACAACACAATCAAATCTACAAATTTACATTATTCTCCTTTTCCTGTCTACTAGGAGTAATTCTTGTAATTTGATCTTGATCAATAAAGTTGCACATCGCAGATTGTTGGTCTTCATCAATTACGCTCAGGTTCAATTTATACTGATTTTGCTGCGCATCGCCTTCTTCAGAATCGATCTACCTTTATCCTCCGATTAGCCTTAATTGGCTAGTTGGGCTTGCCTTTTTGTCTCAATTTAATCGGCTTTGGGCTGATTGAATCTAAGGCGATTGATCCTCACGATCAGCTTTAAATAAAAATCATAGTTTATCTTGCCGATTACAGGTCAAATCGACTGGTACGCTCTGAACCAGATGTTCGTCTAGTATGCTGTTGTCAGAAACCCTACTTCAAGTTTTTGACGTCAACAGAAATCAACAGCACGAACAGAGATGGGCTACCAAGAAGCCGACGACTTAACGAGCAGCAATTCATCAAGTTGGTGTGGCGGACACCGGCAGAGTGCACGGTGGCTGGGGAAAGACGACGAACGGGCAGGCAATAACAGTGGTAGGCATGGTCAGCAATTGAACAGAGGCTAAAACAAAAACAGATTTCATATAATGATCGGAGGAAAGAACCAATCTATTGATCAATGAAAAATGAACTAATCCACTGATCATAGAAGAAAGGAGGCCATCTATCTACAATGTGCAGTCCTCGAGAGATTACATTACCTCTCTAGGGGCGTAGTGCAACAATTTGGTGGTTATTAAGAACCGGTCTAGATGCAAACTCACTCTGATACCATCAAAGAGGATAGAATAGCTGGAATACTTATATGCATATCGCTACACCATGGTGTCTGGACTCTGGACATCAGGATCTAAAAAGAATATTTTTCCTATGTATTTTCATACGATTTTTTTAAAAAAAATTTAGGATGCTGAGTTTAACCAGTTTACTAACTAGTTCAAACAAGTTTGAACTAAAATTCAAACTATAGCTTCCCTTTTTTATGATAGTTTGGTTGTAGGTATGTGCTAATTTTATATATAAATCAGCAAAGCATGTGATCTAAACTCATTCAAAATCTTTGAATTCGAGTATATTTTTTCAAAGGTACATGTTTCATTTGAGTTTTATAAATGGGTATATACCCTAAAACTGAAATTTTAAAAAATTATACTCAAATATAGCCTGATATTGCGTATTTAAAATCATAGTGCCCATGCACCATGGTGCCTCATTTCAGCTTCCTACATATATGTGTGTATGCGTGTCAATCTATTAGAGATATAAAAGACTACTAGAGATAGAAAATGAACCATATCGATACAAATTATCCTAATCTATTCTATTTTATCTTTTATAATAATGCCATACATATACTATAACACAATTCAGCTACTGTATATTCCATTTTGTAGTGCCAAGTGCCAACCTGTAACTGAAATGGTAGAAGGCTAGTAGCACTAGCACATGCATAGAACGCGCTTGTCAGTAGTCAGTTTCACATCGTCATGTCAAACCTGAGCAGTAATTCTTGGTTACTCTGTTATGTTCTAAACAGGACGAGGACTTATTAGAAATCGTTATCATTGGAGCATTTGGCATAGCGGGAGGACATGTATCTCCTCTTGTTTTAGGACCATTTGCAATCATCAAAGAATTAAGAAAATGTGGTGTACAGCTATGGAAGATCTTGGATCATTTACTAACAGCTATTATGATGTTTTTTTCCAAATGATTTGCACAAAGCAACATGTGTGGCACGAAATAGAGGACCAGCAATTTTGGCCCTCCTCGAGTCTCGTCGGGGCCAACAACCATCTAATTCCATGCAAGCAGCTAGCACTAGCACCAGGGTTTACAATATGTACTCGGCAATCACCCCACTGGTTTCGAAAATCGCTTGAAAACGAATCGTTTCGAAGTCGAACTCTTTGAACTCGGTGGTAAAAAAATTCAAAAATCGATCGATTTTATCAATTTTTGAGTGATTTTCACCAATTTTTTTTTTGAAAAATCGGCAAACTAAATGAAACAATTCGAAAGCCAATTTTCTAACGATTTTAACTGACTTTCGACCTATTTCTCACACATAAAATTTTTGAATTTTTTAAATTTTTTTAATTGGACCCGTTTATCAAGAGGTGTAGTTTATCGCGCCAGTTCAATACGATCGTAAATCGTGATTTTCGAACGATTTTTATCGAATTTTAAAACTCCGGCTAGCACTCCAGTACTTAGGACCGTTCCGATGGACTATTTCAATCGGTACAGAAAATAGCAGCGCTCTCTCACACACAGGGTCCTTAATTTCATTGATTTTATTTAAAAAAACTCATATAGTTTCATGGTTAAAACTTGTCGGTACCTATGGAAGAGTGCATATGGGTTTATTCACACAAGAATGAACTGAGCATAAACATTCACTACGTACCCACAGCTCATTTTAGTTTTCTATATTAACATCCTCTCTGTTTATTGGTTTGTGCAAGTGTGCATATACAGGAAACAACTGCTCTTTCAATGGCAAGGCAATGCAGCCAATGCTAGAATCCTGCGAGTCTGCAATACAGAGCACAACGAAGGCGGCAAGCATTTGATAGCAGGTTCACAATATTGAAATTCTGATTTTCGAATGATTTTTATTTTTTTTATTATCTGTAAAAACCAGTCGAAAATCGTCAGAAATCGAAGGGTTAAAAAATTAAAATTTATGGAAAAAAAATTAAAATAAAAAATTGACCGATTTTCACTGAAAATCGACCGGCCAATTAAATGTTTCTTAGAGCCGATGTTTTGAGCGATTTTCGCTCGATTTTCACCGATTATCAACCGGTTTACGTCGTATAAATTTTTTTTTTAAATTGAACCGGTTTACCGACCGATTTCTACTACCGAACCGACTCGATACAGTTATTTTCGTGATTTTCGAACGATTTTGTGAACCTCCTGTATGATAGCATACCCCACCGAAATAAACGTTGGGGACACTATTATTTGGCTCCTTGTCAAAGTTGATAAATCTGACAATGTAGGTCTCCTGTTCTTGAGTCATCATTGCACTACGTACAGCAAGCCCAATCATGCATAGATCGGCATCAGGGCAGAGGTTTTTTTTTTCTTCTAAAAGGACTATAACTCTATATAACTGGAGCAACGTATGACACTCTGGTAGAAAAGTGTGGGAAAATATGGGAAATAATGCATTTCTCGTTTTTACTTTGAATCTATAAAAGGCAAGTCCTGATCGAGTAACAAGAAATGCTTATGGCACGAATTCCACTTATTTAGTCTAGCCAACTTGTTTCATTGTTTTTACAAAAATAGTTTTTTTTAAAAAAATAGCCCCTCCATGCTACAGTATCATAGAAAACTGCCTTTCATGCTATAGTACCATACAGTACTACGAAACCTCTGTTTTCTGCTGTCTTACTGTGCAGAAGGGCTAGGTGTCATCCCTGTTACTTTCATTGTGAGGAGGAAGCTATTTTTGTAATTTTTTTACGAAATGAAGCTATTTTTGGAGAAAAAGAGAGAGGGCCAAATAAATGCACAGTTGTATGGGCACGAGGTTGACGTTAGAATCGCAGCGTGCACTGAAGACTGGAGATAAGACCTGCAAAGTGCGTAACCCATGAGTTCTTGGCGGTTCAGACCAACCATTTATAAACTCCAAGAACGTAAATTTCTCTTATAACTTTTGATTTAACCAAAAAGGAATTGATCAATTTGGATTTAAAAAAAAATATGCTAGGAACTCTAGCATTTACTTTAAGAAAAAGTAGGTACCCGGTGGGTGGATTATCGATGCCACTTTCTAGTTTCTACCAAACAAACAGCGCTCAGCCCCCGAACATTTGGATTGTCACGCAGAGAAACTTATTTGTCGGCGGAAATCGTCCTATGGAACGATGGAAAGAATGCAAATTTAATTATCTACGGTGGTGTTTATGTGAGCACAGTGTAGCATGCACTTTTTCATTGGGATAAGATGTGATGGAGCTTCCGTGTAGCAATCAATCGTAACTCGTACTGAAAGACACTTGTTAAGAGACCATGCACAGACCCAATCTGACGCCTAAAGAGACATGACGAGGTGACAAAATAGACCGACGTCGGTTGCATACAACTAATTCTGAAGTAGTACAAACTGTAGGTACAACTATTAAAATGTCTTTTAGCCAACTTACCCTGAGCTCATATTGCTCAAAACTTCCCTGCAGATTAAGCCATGTGCTACAGGTACTCAGAATGTTTGCACCACTGCAATTCCATCCCTTCACTTTTCATCCTGAAAAGCATGCAGCGAAAACCCTTCCCCAAGTCTAAAAATTGGTAGGCGTGCCCTCTCTCCAAGTTTCGCTCTGTAATTATGGTGGAACTGCGAGTAGAATCTCCATTCAGATCGCTGAATTGGCTGGTCCGTGAGCTATTTCTACTCGAAGCTCGAAAGGATAAGGCACAAGAAGTCACTCGCCTTTTCTCCTGAGAAAAGATCACAAGCAAGAGTAGTACTAGTAGCTTGTCAAAGTGCAATCAACGTAGCTGTCAGTGCAAAAGCCAGAGCCAAACAGTGTTCTGGAATCACGCACGTAGCAGCGACCTGTAACTAGAGCTGGCTCGATCGGTTTCGCGGTGATCCGATCGATGGCCGAGGCTAACTACTATCTCCGTTCCATTCAAAAGTACTAGGTTTGTTTTGAGTTTACATAAAGACTAAGTTTCCGATAAAATTAAAAAAAAATAGAGAGGAAAAATGACTTAAATATCTTACTTAATTATTTTAAAATACGAGATATAATACTTTATGTGAATGATAATAATAAATATATTTAAATAAAAGATAATAAATATATATATAGGAGAAAAACCTCCATTAAATTTGCGTGCAAATCTTATATCGCTGAGCAGACAATCCGAGCAATAGGCCGTCCAAAGTCCGAACAGGAATTGGACCGCCTTACACCTTGGCCAGAGAGCGAGATAGCTGAGACCTGACAGATCTTTACGAGCCCTGTCCTTCTCGTGTAGATTCTAAATCCCGACTGAATAAATAATTTTGAAAAAATTCAAACTGATATAGTAATTTCGGAAATTTCAAAAAAAAATCACCAAAATCTCGGTAATTTTGACCGGATTTGAAATTTTTTTTTGACCTTATTTGGGTCAATACACCTTAAGAATGTCATCTTCCATGAAAATATTTGAAAGAACTAAAATTTTAAGTTGTTTTATAGAAATAGCAGAAACACTATCAGATTTTTATAAAATGTACAAACTTGATCATGCTCATACAGAAAAAGTTTCAAAAGAATTGAACTCAATTTGTTATCTTTAAAAAATCAAAAATAGAAGGAACATTTTTATGACAGTTTAATAATTGCCTCAGAACTGTACTATATAAGTTTAAAAAATTCTAACCCCCTTTTGCTTGCTCAATCAAATCTATGGAAGTAATATATATACTCAACCAAGTTTTTAGCAGGAAAGTAGCATTGTTAGAATTTTTTAAAATTCGTCAAACTTTATTATAATGTGAAACTTTTATGGAAATATTAATGTTACATCATAAACATCCAAAAAAAATTTCAGAATTTTCTAACATAGTTGGAACCAATTTTCATTCAGTTGAAATTTATCGGTAAAGGTTTTATCAGGACAGTACCACTGTTAGAATTTTTGAAAATTTCTCAGGCTTGATAATTATCTAAAACATTTATGGTAATATTAGTGATTCATCAGGACCATGCAGAAAAATTTAAAATCATTTCTAACGTGGTTTCAATTATTTTTCATTAGATTCAAATTTGCCGGTTAGGCTTTTATCAAGACAGTAGCATTTTCCTAATTTTTTAAATTCCTCGGGGTTTATAATCATCTAAAAATTATATGAGAACATTAGTGATACGTCAGGACCATCCACAAATTTTATTAAAATTTTCTAATATGGTTTAAACTATTTTTCGTTCGGTACAAATTTGCCAAAATCTCGGCCAAAAAATCCTGGATTTGAATTTTGCTTCTTTTTTTTCAATCAAATTTCATCAAAAAAATTCTAAAATCTCGTCTCCAAGATATGATTTAAAAACGAAATTTGAAACCCCGGTTGCCGAGAGGCCAGAGCCATGAGGGAAAGTAGAACAAAGTGTCGGTCTCCAGCGTGAGCGTTTCTACTTTTCTCAGAGACGTTGCAACGATCTTTTGTGGAGCACTTCTCTCTACTTGAGCATACTCCTAATTTGGGTACTAATCGTGGAAAGCTCTTTCCGTCGAACCAACATCCCTATCGTGATAGATTAAGACACATATTTATTTTTTATTGATTAATTAGAGACCCTTTTTTGATCTAATTATGGGAGAGGTTGCTACAAAAGTGCAAACACCTGGCGACGACAACGCCTACCTGCCTGTACGTCGAACCGGTGATCTAGGTACCCTATCAAATTCTGGCACCTATTTTCATTGACCTGAGCGCTTCCTCCGATTAAACTTATAAGAAAGATTATTTTGACTTTATATAAAGATTACAATTATGATAAAATTAAGGAATGTATAAAAGCTAATTTAAATACCCCAATTAATTGTGTTAAAAGATAAAAATTAATACTTATACGGGTGATAATAAGTGCATATTTCTGAGAGAGAGAGAATAAACAGGAGGTATAGTTAAAAAACTCGTTAAATATATGTTCAAATCTTATATTTCTAAAAAAATCATTCAAGCTAATACTATAAATGAGATCATTCAAACTATACAACATTGTATTTCTAAATGGAGTGAGTAATTGACAAGGCATCGGCATCAACTGTTGATCAATAGACCGATATCAATTCATTCTACAGTGTACGTACCACGCGTAATCCAACCAAAGATGAGAATTTTCAAAGCAACAATATCTACACTGTTAAAAAGTAGAACAGAGAGCACAGATACACATCAAGACCAGAACAGGTATGTGCATATATTACACACGAATTTAGCATGAGCACGATTACACGAACGGGTTGGTGGACGAAAGAAAGAAAAGGGCGATGCTACAAACAGAAGAAATTACCACCGGCTACATTACACATTTCCCCATTGCCAATCCTTATTTATTTATACAGACGCCCCGCCCCGTCTTTCCTATTTCCGGCCGTCTTGCTCCGGCTATTGATGTATACGCCATTGCATCGTTGTTTGATGGGCGGCTTACATGGAGCACTCGGCGGGGAGGCCCTGCGGGAAGCGCTTGGGGTCGGTGCAGTAGTTGTAGATCATGTAGTTGCTCTGCACCCACTGCATGCGCTGCTGCCGCGTGAGGTCGAGCTCCTGGTTGTACCAGTCGCCGGCCGCGGCGCCGGTGCCCGTGGCCGCGTCCGTGCCGACGCTGGCGCCGCAGCGTGTCTGGCCGCCCGTTCCCACGACGCACGCGTCGGCCCTGAAGCCGCGGTACGAGGCCGAGAAGGGTGCGTGGGACCAGTCCGTCTTGACGCGGCCGCCCTGCGTGGCCCAGTCGTCGGCGTTCCACAGGCTGGAGTAGAGCCTCATTGGCTGGCTCTTGGGGAACGCGATCCCCTTGCTCTCCAGGTTCCTGAAGTCCCTGATCGGCATGTCGTCCACCATGAAGCTGCATCCATCAACAGCACCACCAAATCAATCAACACGCCGATCAACACAACACAATCGCACATCTCTGTACTGTGCAAGATAGCGTTCTTGATGGCTGGAAAAGAAGTTAAGCTTTTGAGACTTACATGATATGCTTGGGGTTCCAGAGGATGGAGTAGGTGTGGAACTCGTTGGTGGGGTCGTACCAGAGGCGAAACTGCATCTCTCGGTTGCCCTGCCCCTGCGTGAACACGTTGGTGTGCAGCGTGTACGGCTCGCCGGTCACGTTGCCCAGGAACTCGAAGTCGATCTCGTCGTGCGTCGGCCCCTGCGACGACAACTGCACACACAAGAAAGAACCGACCAACCACATTAGCCACACACATCAAACAGTCCATTCCAAGAAAGGGAACGTAGGAACTAGATAGGAACAGAGCGCTTACGTAGTAGGCGGTGACGGTGCCGGCGGAATTGCCCGGGACGAGCTTGAGCTGCATGTCGATCTTGCCGAAGAGGTACTCGTGCTTGGACTGGAACCCGGACCCGGAGGTCTGGTCGAGCGTGAGCGTCAGGAGCTGGTCATTGTCCAGGATCTTGCCGCGGCCGTCGCCCCATGTGATGTCGAACTCCTGGTTGAAGTTCGCGGCCGCCAGGGTGGAGGAGGCAAGCAGGATCGCCAGTACCGAAACCGCCATGGGAGCCATGTGTATGTGCTCAACCTTAAAAGCTAACTAGCCAGGAACAACAGCAGCAGCAACTCAACTAGATGATTAGAGAGAGCTAGAAGCTCGTGAAGCTTGAGCTTGTGATTGGAGAGAGCGGGATGCGAGGGGGTTTATATAGGGGTTTGGAGATAAGCACGGTGCGGTGGAAGGATGAATGGATGGTGCCGCGAACTGCAGTAGGAGGAGATGCCAGACCAGTAATGGGTGTGAGTTGGCGCCAGCGATCGGGATCAACTGCATTCCCGGCTACGTCCGCCAACTTCGGCAGAAGAATGGTTTAAGATTTTTCTAAGTACTTTTGTGTCGATTCAGATACTGTATTAAGCATTGTAGAAACATTGTAACTGGATACTGTTGGCGTGATTAAGACTATTTGTTGTCTTGATCGAATTGTTCAGACGACTAGAGACTATTTAAGTTACAGCCTCCATAACAACTACACAGGATTTCCTGGCACCTGAGGAGAGGGAGACTGGGCAAAGGGCCTATAGCGAGCAGCGCTCTATGAAAAAGAAAGAGGAAGCTGTTGCTTTTATAGCATCTAAAATTTGTTTTTAACAAATTTAGCTCTTTTTCATTCAAATTTGTGAAACTATCTCCCTTGGGGAGCTCGAAAGACGCAGCAAACAACACGAGTCACCTACCGTGTCGAAGGAGCTCGGCAGCTTCGAATCGGCAGGCAGATCTGTGTTTGGCTGGCACAGAAGGAATCTACATGCAGGTTATGTGCTTCCCTGGCATGGAAAAACCGAGATTAATGAGTGAATTTGGTTAAGTAACAATTTAATTAAATGATTAATTCAAAAATTGATTAAATTAGCAATTAAATATTGAAATTGACTAATATTGACGTGGTAGATGACCTATTGAACTCTCCGAGTAGAGGAGGTGATTTGTTTGACCAAATATATCAATGATTTTAGAAGAGAGCTATATTTTAAAAAGAAGGTGCTTGGAGGGGTTAAAAGAGAGAGAAAAGGGCAGGGCGGCGCCGTAGGCGGCTCACGTAGACGTAGTACAGCGAGATATTAAATCGATCGAGACGTGCGGCAAATTCTCGATGCAACGGTTCTTCCTCGCTGGATTTGCGTTCTTTGGTTTCGTAATCGCAGTAGATATCTGACTGATCAAGATTCAAGAACCGTGTACGTGTTGGTTCTGTTCTGACTCAGAGGAAATCTATAGCTAATTTTCAAAGTGGAGTTCTGTAGAACGGCAAGATGCGATGTTACAAGATCATAGCAATATTGTGCCTGTATCTCGTACCGGTACCTCGTTTCGCCTCTCATGCGCTTTCTCACTTCTTTTGCACTTGTACAAGCATCAGTGCGGGATATAATAACCATTGTTACAACGGCAATGGCGGGCACTGCACTTATGTAATCTCAAGCTAGTGCAACCATGATTTTAATTGCACAATCTGTACCATGATAGTACCAAGTGTGGAAATTTCATCCCAACTAGATTGCTTGCCCTATACAATTGCGGTGTGACAAGTATACTGCTCCTACATATATACACTCCTAATTTTAATAAAAAGATCGGTTTCTATATGTTAGATACACTACCATTGTTCATGTGGACGTGTGGAGGTTTGGCAAAGTCATCACTTTTGTTCAAACACATACTTATGCCACTATGGATTGATTTGAGACTTGAGATGTTTACTAGTATAAAAAATGTGAGTTGAGGGGACTGCAAGATCAAAATATCCTCAGTACTAGTATGCCAGATGGCAAAGAACTCACCACGAACGACACACGTTGTACTTTCTTTATCCCTTATCTCATTCAAAAAGTTACCGTAAGCTGTCATGAACTCATCACGTAGGCCGGGCACGAAGGTGCACTTTGGATGAAGTTAGAAGCCACTAGTACCGTGGATAGTCTTGCTAGGCTGCTAGCTAATTACTACTAGTACTAACACACACAGTAAAGTACTAAAGTAAAGCTAAAGCATGAGCTTTTCTAATCTAGACGTACGCGCTCAAGTTGGAGGAGATGATGCGTGTACGTATGACGACATCATCTGCTTCTCATTCAAAAATAGGACGTACGTCGAGCAAACTCCCAGTCCGGCCCAAGGGAGAACGGCGTATACCAGAGCTCTTTTACATGCACTAAATTTAATATAAATTATTCATTTTTCGATTAATAAACTAGATTGATTAATGTTTATTTATAATTTCTTGTGCGAGAGAGCAGTGCGAGGCCCATGTACTATTGTCCTCTGCGTAGAAGACTCAAGACTAGGACACCAAAAGACAACACCAACGTTACAAAATCCGAACCCTTGTTTGGTACTTTGGCTCATACGTATACACACACTTCCAAGCTCCTACGTTCCTCGCCGCTGCCAAAAGCAAAGGGTATGGGCAATGTACCCGGGCAAGTCCTGGCGATCTGAAGAAATTTTCATTACAGCCAAAGCATGTTGCACAGTCACAGACGAACTCTGGGCGTATGATTAACTAGATATTTCGCGATTTGTGGCCTACGCACGAATGTTACTAGGACACTGCCCCATAAAGGATGGATGGGGTCGGAGGTCATTGATGGTGTGCCAGCCCAGCTCGATCGGCACAGGTGGCCGGATGGAAGAGAGAGAGAGAGAGAGATCTCAGAGAAGAGGCCATTGAAAAATTCGAGCACGGAGGAAGAGGGATCGCGACTCGCGAGCCAGTGAAGGGAATTTAAGTGGACTTGGAAGCTCACACGTATGCCTGTTCCCCCGCCATTAAACAAGCCTGGTGTTGGGGACTTGATCTCGCCTCTGAACGGATTTAGACCCCTGCCGGGTGCATTGGATGCGCTCCGCCGCACGCCTCAAACGCTTCCCACATTCCAGCCGGGGTCATGCACGTACTTGCCCGCCATCAGTTTGCTGCATCATTGCGATTGAGTTTAATTTGCGTTCGTTCGTGGGCCTTAGCCGTGTTAATTAGCACCGGTAACTCCAAAATTATTAGGACGTGGTACGGCCGTTTATCTGTCCCCGGCCGGTGAGTTGAATGAATACTACCGGTAATGTCTCGCGTATGCATCGTGAATAGAGAACTCTTTTACTCACACTAAATTCACCGTTTATTCTTTTTCATCTAATAGATCAAATTAGCTAATACATCTTCCGTCTAAATTTACGATGCATATTTTTTCAATAATCTTGTCTAAAAATATAGAGCGTATCTCATATCTCAATGCAAAATTAGTGTAGTATTCCCTTATACCGCTAATAAATATCTATCTTTACTTTATATTCTCTACATGTATGTACTAAATATAATACTTAGTGATAATAATTATGGGTAATGTAGTCATTTTTAATATCTTCTTTGTCTATGTGACAAAAAAATGCGTCATATAAACTTGAACAGAGAGAGTACTTATTTATACTTCTCTAGTAGTAGAGTAGTAGAAATACCCTCAACAAATTAATGGTTAGATTTGATTTCTACTGTCTACCTTATATTACTAGTATAATACACCGTAAAAATTCTCTTGCGAATAAGTTAAAGCCAAGTATAGCCAGCTGCGCTGCTTTGTTAAGTCTGAAACGTAACTAACTAACTAACTTATGCTATTTGTAAAAACTAGATACAGAATAAATACAGATCTTAAAACAATTAATCTTTTCCTATCACCTCTAATATATATTAGGTACCTTTATTCGAGATGGATGCTACAAGCTACGTGATGCATAGATTTTTTTTTCCGTTATCCCTGCACTGCTCACTAATATCTGGGAGATCGATAGATCCCGGAAATTTCTAGATAGTACCACGAAACTGACATGCATCGCCGTGCGCCGATGCAAGCCGGTTTTGCTCTCGCCTTGCCACGCGACGCGATGCGGACGCGTGGTGGATATGATTTGATCGCCTTTACATGGGCAGATCCGCGCCGGCGAGCTGGCTGGCAGGGGCGCTGGGCTGGCACCCCGTCGTCAGGTCAGTGCTATCATTCCCCGGTCGGTGGGGTCGATCTCGTGACGGCAGGCGGGCCGGTAGAGCACCGCGCCGCCTGCGCGCGCGCTTCTTTCCAGCTGTGCCGGTACGAGCGCGTGGTACGGCCCGTGCATGCGTCGTCCGCCGTGTCCCCGTGCGCGGGTGTAGTGTACCACACCGGCGGGGACGCTCGGTGTTGTCCTAACCTGGTCGGCTGGGGTCCCGTCCCAGACATGCACAGTCGCGCAGACGTATCGCGTTGCAATTCCCAGCTAGGCTCTGCTTAAGCATTCTCTCTCGTTTAGGGTGCGGGTCTACGGGAGCCGGAGGTCGAGCCCCCACCGACGCGGGGTTCGTCGCATCTCGGTGGCAGCTTGCTGGAGTCTGCATGCACACAGGACTCTGGAGAGAGATTTCGGGGATGGGAAACGCAAGACAGATTCAATGGATCCAGATCAACGATTTAAATTTCATTTTCAGATAAAATATTTTCAAGACTAAAATCTAAAATTTCGCTGAAATTTGGATATTTCGGAAAAATCTCTTTCGAAATTCAAAAATAAAAATTCAAATCCGGTTCGATTTTTACCGAGAAAAACAAAATTTCGCCGAAAAATCCCGAAATTACCAAAATTTTGGTATATTTGCACCGACTGAAAAGTGGGTCAAACAACGACGAAAAATTTTAAGATTTTTTTTGGAGGTTCCTTACATATCAGTGATGTTCACATAAAAATTTCAAATGATTATCATATTTTAGGAATTTTTAAAAATTCAAACATTGCTACTGTCCTGATAAAACACTGACCGGGAAGTTTGATCCGAATTAAAAATGGTACAAACCACGTTAGAAAATTTTGAAATTTTTTGTGCATGGTTATAATGAATCACTAATGCTCTCATAAAATTTTTAGATGATGATCAAGCTTCATGAATTTTTAAAAATTTGGAGAGTGCTACTGTCCTATTGAAAGACTTACCGGCAAACTTGGACAAAATTAAAAATGGTTCAAACCATGTTAGAAAATTTTGGAAAATGTTCCTGATATAAAATTAATGTTTATATAAAATTTTTAGATGATGATAATGCATAAATAATGTTTAAAAATTCTGACAGTGCTACATCCTAATAAAAGCCTCATGATCAATACATAAATTTGCTTTAGCAATTAAAAAAAGTTTAAATTTTTTGAAAATTTTACAGAAGGTTGATAAGGAAATTCTTAATATCTCATAAAAATTTTGAATCATGATCATACTGCAATGAATTTATAAAAATTTTACAACACACTGTACCATTTATATCTTTCTATTTTTGAGTTTTGAAATATAATATAACAAATGAAGTTCAATGCTTACATAGATTTGACTGACCAAACAAAAAAAAATTAATTTTTTTTTAAAAATGTTATAGAATGGTACTGAGGCAATTCTTCATCTCTCATAAAAATTTTAGATCATGATCACACTCGAGAAAATTTATAAAATTCTAACAAGGTTATTGTCCCAATTATGTTTATTCAGTTTTTGATTTTTTTTTAAAGATAACAAGTGAAGTTCAATTATTTTGAAAAAATTTCTCTATGATTCTACACTACTAAATATAGTATCATAAATTATTCAGATCATTATCAAGCTTGTACAATTTTATAAAAATCTAAAATTGTTTCTGTCAAAATTTTAAAATATCTAAAAAAATCGGTTTTTCAACAAATTTTCATAGAAATGACTTTATTAAGGGTTGTTGGACCAAATTCGGTCAAATCCGGCCTTAAAAATTTGAAAAGAAGCCAAAAATCACGAAATTTCACCGAGAGAAAAAAACAAAATTTCGGGATATTGTCGTAATTAAAAAAAAATCAGCCGCCGGTATTTTGGATTTCGTGGTGTCCGAAATCCAAAATTTCACCGAATTTCGGCGAGATTTGTATTCTTAATCCAGATTCTAGCTTTGAGAGATAAAATAGGTTAGTTCATCATCATCACGTTCCTCTAAAGTACAAAACTAGTATAAAATAAGAAATGATACTGTCTCATTAATTTTTATAAGATGATCTTATAATTAACCGAAACATCTTTATACGAGGTGTCTTAATCCATGTCTCATCTCTACCAGCTGTATTGATTCGAATCATTGTTTCCTTGCAACATTTGTACACTTGTTTATTTGGCGGTTGCGACATTCATGCATGGCATTCATGTCCGGGCGCAGTCGTCACTCGTCGATCAGACGTCGGCCCTACACACGTACGCATGCATTTCCTTCCTCCCCAACTCCTCCACCTACACGCGACACAGTCCAGTGCCTGTGACAAAAACTACCGGGAGGCTCACGGTAAATTGGTAATGTACCAAGTTCAGCAGGAGAGCTGCCAATAGCGTGCGTTTTTTGAACTTCTTGAGTTCGGCGATCTATCGGCGCCTCGGCGGCCGTGTGCCTCTGCCCACACGGAATTGCGTGATCGGGCAGTGTTTGCGTACTGTCGTGGGCCGGGGTCGCAGAAGGATACACGAAAGGAGGTACGGCTCTGTGTATGCAGCTGGCCGATGGCAACCAGCTGTTTTATAATCACGATGAGAAAAGACATCAATATCTCTGTAGCAGGCCGCCTTGCTAGTTCGCTCGGTCTCTCCCACTGGCTGGTGCCTGTAGCACCGACATTTTTGTTCGCAACATTTTCCTAACCAGGAGTCGGAAAAGGATTCAAATTTCGTTTCGGATAAAATATCGTCGAGGACTGGAATCTGAAATTTCGCTAAAATTCGGGTATTCAGACAAAATCTCATTCGAAATTAAAAAAATATAATTCAGATCCGGTTCGTTTTCTACCGAGAAAAACGAAATTTCGCTAAAAAATCCCAAAATTTCAGTATATTTACACCGGCTGAAAAGTGGGTCAAACAATGACGAAAATTTTGAAATTTTTTGTGGAGGCTCATGACACATCGGTGATGTTCCCATAAAAATTTCAAACGATTATCACATTTGAGGAATTTTTAAAAATTCAAACATTGCTACTGTCCTGATAAAACGCTAATCGAAAAGTTTGAACCGAATGAAAAATGGTTCAATTCACGCTAGAAAAATTTTGAATTTTTTTTGTGCATGGTTATGATGCATCACTAATGTTCTTATAATTTTTTAAGATGATGATAAATCTTCATGAAGTTTTAAAAATTCGAACGGTGCTACTGTCCTGTTAAAAGGCTTATCGGTAAACTTGAACAAAATGAAAAATGGTTCAAACTAAGTTAGAAAATTTTGAAAAATTGTGTGAATGGTCCTGATATAACATTAATATTTATATAAATTTTTTAGATGATGATCATGCTTAAATAAGTTTTAAAAATTCTGACAGTGCTACGTCCTGATAAAAGCCTAATGATCAATACATAGATTTGCTTTAGCAATAAAAAAAGGTTTAAAATTTTTACAAAAGGGTGATAAGGAAATGCTTAAAATTTCATAAAATATTTGAATTATGATCACACTCTAGTGAATTTATAAAATTCTTACAAGGCACAGTACCATTTATATTCTTTCTCTTTTTGAGTTTTGAAATATAATATAACAAATGAAGTTCAATGATTACATAGATTTGATTGACCAAACAACAAAAATTTAATTTTTTTGAAAATTTTATAGAATGGTACTGAGGTAATTGTTAATCTCTCATAAAAATTTTAGATCATAATCATACTCGAGAAAATTTATAAAATTCTGATAAGGTTACTGTCCCAATTATGTTCATTCAGTTTTTGATTTTTTTAAAGATAACAAATGAAGTTAAATTATTTTGAAATTTTTTATTTATGATCCTACACTATTAAAGATAGTAGCATAAATTTTTCAGATCATTATCAAGCTTGTAAAATTTTTAAAAAAATCTGACAACGTTTCTACCAAAATTTTAAAATGTCTTACAAATTCGGCTTTTGAACAAATTTTCATAGAAGGTGACTTTCTTAAGGTTATTGGACCAAATCCAGCCCTAAAAGTTTGAAAACCAGCCACAAATCATGAAATTTCGAGGAAATTCTGCCGAGGGAAAACCGAAAGTTTGGTTTACTGTAGCAATTTCATTTTTTTTAATCCATTCGGCAGTTTGGATTTCGTGGTGACCCGAAATCCAAAATTTCGGCGAAAATTCGTCGAATTTCGGTGAGATTTGTATCCCTGGTTAGGAGTCTTAGAGCATATTTGAGTAGAACAAAATCAAATGTTTTTCTCTCCATTTTTAGATTACTGTTCCACTTGGGTATATGTTACCACTGAATCTTGAGAGGTCGGTGTCCAGCTACCGGTGGTGACGCAGCAAGCGAAGCGTGCGGTGTATGAGAGAGGGCAGGCGAAGGCGATACAACACAATGAGGAGAGACCATCGTACATCAGAGGAGCAGGCAAAAGGAAAAGCTAAAGATACAGACACCAGAATGACCGTCGTCGTTCGCCGAACAAATGGCTATTAGCTGCCGCCAGCGTTACCTGCTCACATCTCTCAAGTGAAGTCTGCATTCTAGCAGTAGCACTGTAGCGCCAACTCGCCGGCCCCCTTCTTCTACCTTCAACGGCCCAAGTATTTTGTGGTCTAGAGTCCAGACTGGATCAGCAGTAACAACTTGTATGAGGTTTATCATACCTGACTTTGTCATAAACAGTACTAGGTCACACCAGGACGGAATTAAGATGGGAAAGCTAAGGCTAAGCTAAACATGAAAAACTCTCTTGATTTGTTCAGAACCAGCCCAACCGCTGCAACAATCCTCGGCCCAGCCCGTTTCCATCTTTCTCCCGATCAGGGGTGGCATTTGTACATAGGGCTGGAAAAAAATCTCGAGACTCGCGAGCTACTCGAGTTCGGCTCGCGAGAGGCTCGGTTCAAGCTCGGCTCGAGCTCGCGAGCTTAACCGAGCCGAGCTCGAGCTCGCGAGTTTAACCGAGCCGAGCTCGAATAGTTCGTGAGTTTACTCGAGCCTGGACCGAACTTCCTTAAATCGAGCTTTCTCGAGCTTGTTACCGAGCTTCCTCGAGCCGAGCTTAATAAGCTTGTTACCGAGCCTACCGAGCTTACAAGAATTACCGAGTTTACTCGAGCCGAGCCTTACCAAGCTCGAGCCTAGAGGGCCAGGCTCGCTCGAGGTCAGCTCGTTTAAAGCCCTATCTGTACAAATCGAAACATTAGGGATGGCAATCGGGTGGCTATCTTCGAGTACAACTGCCTCAAACCCGCTATTCGAACCCGTGACGTAGACCCGAACTCACTAGTCTTTACGGGCACAGATCTGTGCACACGCTCGAACCCGATGAGTATTCATGAGTAAAACAGGCAGACTACCTTTCCAGTCCTATCCATATGCCTCAATGAAATTTCTAGTCATCAAAATGTGCAGATAACTATCCTAACCAATAATCACAGTCAGGAATCTATATTCTAGCTTAACCCCGAAAGAACAAAAATATCAAACACAAGGATGCAACCTTTCACTTCAGTTTTTGGGTCAAACCAATGTGTTCACAATTCCAATAGGCAATACGATACTAAAAGCACCTAAAGCAAATGAAACCAACACCCACTTATCACCCAGATGCATCCAAAAGTCCTATCTTAATAAAAACCAAGATCCTGTTTGAGTCAGTAGATTCAGGGTGCAATTCTTACCAGAATCAAGCATCTTGTACATGTATTGGTAACAGTAAACTATTTCTATTAATATCAATCTAAACAAATGGGCAATCAATCCATGCATTGATCCGCCTAAAATCTAGGCAGAGGAGGCTCTGTTTGACATCAGACCGGATCTGAGATTCACCAAGAAACAAGGGTGCACGACAGGCTTGGGGGTTAAGCTGCTGGTTGCCCAAGATGTCCTAGCCAAGGCATGCACGCCTCCTGCCTTGCTCCTGCTTCTACTGCTACTGCAAGGAAACGATACAACCATACTGATTAGCAATTGTCGTAGAGCAGAACAGGATACCGGCCCGCGGGGGATGGATCTGAGAATTATCCACGACTTCAGGGAGTACAAATCCACATGGTACAAGCAAATACTTGCAACTAAATACATGAGCCAGGGATGCGAAGTCCAAGTGCTACAAGGTAGTTGAAGCCAACGGCGCAAATACACCAGAGCCACACCCACACACTAGAGGAATTTTTTACTGTTTTAGCCCACCTTATTTTTTTAGATTGCTCTTCATCTGGCAAAATAATAAGATTGGTCCCCGAACAATAAATTTCGGTGGATTCCGAAGCGCTGGAAATTATTTGAGATTTTTTTAGCCGAATCCAGCCGACGGGATCCCCATATTTATTTTTTATATTTTCTTTTCCGCTGTTTGCAACCGCTGAAATTTATTTGTATTTTTTTCCGGCGAGAAAAATCGTTTTTTAATTTCAAGCGCAGAGGATGCGTTGGAAACAAAATTTCCAGCGGTTGGGAACTGCTGGATTCCAAAAATTTTTTTGCGCATTTGTTTGTCGGGTAGAATCAGCGGCAAGAAAACAAAATAAATCTAGGACTCGAACGATGTTACAAAAATTCTGACAGCACCGGTTTGGACTTCGATTGGGAAAACCGTGCAAAAAATTTAACTGTATCGATTCCATTGGAAAGAAGTTAAAAAATATTTAGCTTCCGCCGACTGCGAATTTTTTAGTGTAGTATGCCCTGCGTATAAGTTTTTTCGGAAATAGCTATGGTCGCGACGAAATTCCAGAAATTCAGTGGACTTAGTGCGCAAATTATTTGAAGCGGTTGGGGCCGGCGGGATTCTTGTTTTGCGCAGTCACGACGCACTGGCTTTCTTTTTGCGCTGTGAAATTTGCCCTAGCTATCTGTTTGTCTTGAAAATGGTTGTTTTCGCGACGCATTATAAATTTGTTTATTTTTTCGCGACACGTTGCAAATTTACGGCGACTAAACTAAAAAACGGCAAATTCGAGTATTTATGAAGTCGAAATAGGGCACCTTGGTGACTAGGCACCACGATTTCAAATGCGCGAATTTAAGTCATGTTCGAGTATATTTTTCAAAAATTTCAGTTTTAGGGTATATACCCATATATAATAATTCAAATAAAACACATAACTATGAAAAAATATATTCGAATTTAAAGATTTTGATAGAGTTTGCCGAGTTAATTGTAATATATATATATATATATATATATATATATATAGTAAAATAGTATTGAAACACACGGCTAAAGATAGCTTCCTACAACTGCCGGGGAGCCTTCGCGAAAATAGCTAACTTCGCGCCCACCCAAATCGTGACCAAAGCCGCAGTCCCCCTTACCGCCGTCCTCGACCTCGATGTCGCCAGGCGACGAGGGCCCCCTCAAGACGAGCCTGCTCGTGAAGGACAACAAGCTCAAGCGCGCCGCCCCGGAGGTATCCCCGGCCTAACGGCTCGTCCAGCAGGAGAAGGAGATGATCAAGCACCTCTCCGACCGCAGGACCCTCATGTCCATCCACGAGCTCGCCAAGGGGACCACCTACTCCGACCCGCTTCCCACTGGGTCCGCCGCTTCGGGGACCTCCGCACGCTCCTCGACAAGGGCATCGAGCAGCCCACGCCGATACTGGTGCAGGGGCTCCCTGTCGCGCTCTCCGGGCGGGACATGATCGGCATCGCGTTCACGGGGTCCGGGAAGACGCTCGTCTTCGTGCTGCCGCTCATCACGGCAGCGCTGTAGGAGGAGACGGTGATGCCGATCGTGCCGGGGGAAGGGCCGTTCTGGCTCATCATTTGCCCGTCGCGGGAGCTGGCGAGGCAGACGTACGAGGTCATCGAGCAGTTCCTCGGGCCGCTCAGGGAAGCTGGCTATCCGGGGATACGGCCGAATGGGGCCTATGCTTTGCATTTGGGGCGTGGACATGAGGACGCAGATGGAGGTGGTGGAGAAGGGCGTGCATATTGTTGTGCCGACTCCTGGTCGGCTCAAGGATTTACTCGCCAAGAAGAAGATGAATCTTAATAATTGCAGCCTTGCAGACATGTACTGATTTTCTCTGGAATGCCCTGTTTCTTTGTCTAGCTGTTTATGTTCTAAAATGAAGCTGTTTACCATTTTGTCAAAATATATTTGTTAGGGATCGATGCACGGTATAAAAACTGGAGACAAAGATTTAACGTGAAAAAACCCTTGCGAGAAAAAACCACAGGAAACAATGCACTATAATGCTTCAAAGATTACAAGTACAGGGGGTTGACTTATATAGCCAAAGAGTCCTAGTTGTAGAAGACTTGACTCCTAACAAACTATGGATATAACCAATAGATATGGCAGTTAGAGATATTGAGTTATCTCCAACAAACCTTCTCTTAACTCAAAATCTATAACAATGTTGTTTCCGGAAAACCCTAAGGTAATTAAGCACGAAGAATACAAGTGCGTTAAAAGTTTAAAGGACTACTGAACGAGGAAGACTAGAACAGTCAAGCCAAACACTTGTAGTGCGAAAAACCTCAATGGGTATGAAAGACTGGGACAGTCTTGTCCAAATGCTTCTGATGAAGCGAGATTGAGCAAACAACCAGTAGGTCGAGAGAAAGACTGGAACAGTCAATCCAATACAGCTATAACAAAGCAGACGAAGAATCTGGGTCTTCAATGATTCATAACCCTAGAGTAAAGTCTGAGACTGTGCAACTGACCTTCTGAAACAAACGCTCAATCATCAAATGGCATAAGCCAAGACGTCACCTGTGGTGCTGGATAAATAGTGAAGAACACATAAAATGGACTTTTGACATGCTCCACCTGGAACATAAAATTCGGCAAACTGCCTACTGAAAATCCATAACATGGTTGAAACTGCTCCTGCAAAAATGCCAAAGATGAAGAAAAATTGTCGTGCTGTCACTGAGTATAAATTGCAGTAGACCCCTCATATTGAGCAAAGACAACAAAAAGAACGTTGTAGTATCCACGCAGAAGAAAACTCCTTGCACTTCAATACTTCATCTGAAAAATGACATTGAAGTAAAATCTTCACTAGAAAAACTCCGAAGAGTATAATGCAACCATCAAGGTGTCGTCAGATTCCAAATGAACGTTGCCAAAACCTCCATAATGGACAACGTATCCAAAAGATGAATAAACACCAAGATAATGGTGATGAAACACCAAATTCCAATAAACGGTGATGAAACACCAAATGCAGTTGTCTCCTCAACTGATTTTTTTTTTTAATTCTCCAAAGTTGACGATGAAACGTCGAATAAATCTCCGATGATTGTTAGGGATAAATGCACGGCATAAAGCTGGAGCCGAACTGCTCTGGAATCACTGGAGCCAACAGAAGCCTGAGAGCCGAAGCCAATGCTCAACTCGAGAGCTGGAGCCACTGAAGGTCTGGAACACAGAAAACTCAAAACTGGTTATGAGATCCAGGGTTTAAAATGCCGACGAAAACCGGTCGGTTTTCGCGAAAACCGACCGTGCCGAGCCGGTTCGGCAATTAAAACCGTTCGGGCAAACCGGTCGATAACGAAAGAAATTTAAAAATTTGAAGAAATATATCAAAAAGTATCAAAATTTTTTGAAATTTTTTGTGCACGGTCCTGAGACAATCCTAATGATTCTGTAAAATTTTCCGATTATTATCAGATATGTAAATTTTTTAAAAATTCTGATAGTGATACTGTCACAATATATGCTCTTCAGTTTTTTATTTTATAGGAGTACAAAATGAAGTCTAATATTTCTTAAACTTTTTTTGTGATGTTATAACGTAATTAAAATGATTATGTAAAATTTTCAGATGATGATCAGATATGTGTATTTTTCAAAAATTCTGAAAGTGCTATTATCATTTATATGCTATTCTGTTTTTGATTTTATATAAGTACTAAATGAAGTCTAATATTTCTTAAAATTTTATTACATGATCATTTGGAAATTTTTATGGTTACATTAAAATTTCATAATATAAAAATTCTTTTAAATATTTATAAAAATCTGACAATGTCTTTGTTCCTTTTCATTAATTTCTGTTTTAGATTTTTTAGAAGTAACAAATGATTTCAAAAATTGATTAAATTTATCTGAGGTGTTTTATAGATTAATTGGGATTTTTTGTATTTTCTTCAAATTTTTTTGCAATTTTTTCAATTTTTTTTGCATTTTCACAATTTTTCCTTCTGTCGTCGGTTTTCGACGAAAACCGACCAAATTTCGACCTTTTCGACCGGTTTTTGATTTTTTTTGAATCAGTTTGACCACGTGTTTGACTTGCGCAAACCGACCGGTTTTTACTGAATTTCGGTCGGTTTTCGCGAAAAACCGGTGCCGAGCAAGTAGCGATTTCCGAACTCGAAACGAAATTGTAAACCCTGATGAGATCCCTTTCACGTCCAGTTGAAGCAAAAAAACTGATTTGTTCCAGAAAGGCTTCACGGGTGGTCTTCACGAGAGCACTGCCTCTTCTAGTCACTTCTATAATCAGAACAGAAGCTTGTCCACTAGTACTTCCAGAGCAAGGGGCCGAGTACTGCGGGCACAGGTGACTCGGGCGAACCGAAGGCCGGTGGATTGCGATCCGTGCCCGGACGGAGGACAGCACGCGGCGCTGGGGAGCTGCGCAAAGCGCGCGGGCTGGCTGAAGAAGCTCCTCGGCGCGGAGGCGGCGCTGGGATGGCCGGACAGCCGACGAAGAGCGGCCACGAGGTACTGGCGGGCCGAGGACCGAGCGGGCGGGCGCTGCGGCGCGAAGGCTGGGCTGCCGAGGAAGCCTGTTCGGAGAAGGCCCTTGGCCACGGGCGCCGGCGGCTGGAACGCCGCGGATGAGCGCCTGCGTGGAGAAGACGAGCTGACGCCAGGCGGCGCGGATGACGCGATGCGCGGAGAAGACGAACCGGCGGGCCGACGTTGAAGACGAAGCGACGGCGCGCGGCGGAGGACGGCGCAGATCTGCCCGAGGACGACGCGATGGGCGATTAAACCGGCGGCACAGATGACGAGCCGCGGCGGTGGCGACGCAGTCGGCCGGGGGCGGAGACAGCCGCGCGTCGAGCAGGCGACCGAGGTTGGGAGGCGCGGCGCACGGCTGGACGCGAGCGACGGCGGCGGCAAAGAACAGCCGTACGGATTGATGAACTTGCTCTGATACCACTTGTTAGGGATCGATACACGGTATAAAAACTAGAGACAAAGATTTAACGTGGAAAAATCCTTGTGGGAAAAAACCACGGGAAACAATGCACTATAATGCTTCAAAGATTACAAGTACAGGAGGTTGGCTTATATAGCCAAAGAAAATCCGAGATTTGGAAAGATTATACTGTTGGTAAGTTGAGATATTGGATATTGATACAAGTGGTATCAGAGCCACAAGCACGCACCTGGGGTTTCGATCTGCGCCCGTCGGCCTTCATCGCGCATAACGGCGTCCGCCTCCGCTCGTCGCGCGTCGCCGTCCTCTGTGTTCGCCGGCCTCGCCGCTCGTCTCGCTTCTGCGGCTCTCGCGCCTCCACGCGATTCCTCGGCGTCCGGGGCCACGACATCTGAGCTCGCGCCCGCTCGGGGTCTAGCGCGCCGCGGCTTCCTCGCCGTCTTCGACGCACGGGCACGGGTGCGCCTGGGTTTGTTGGAGATAACTCGATATCTCTAACTGCCATATCTATTGGTTATATCCATAGTTTGTTAGGAATCAAGTCTTCTACAACTAGGACTCTTTGGCTATATAAGTCAATCCCCTGTACTTGTATCTTTGAACCAAATAGTGCATTTGTCTCCTGTGATTTTTTTCCACAAGGGTTTTTCACGTAAATCTTGTGTCTCCCGTTTTTGTGCGTGTGTTTTGTATCTACAAACCCTAACAATATTAGATTCTGTAGAATAAAGAGTGATATGCAAACGATTACTTTGAGCTGGTACTAGTAGAACATAGTTTCTTGCTAGTAGCTTATCACTCACAAGTGGAAATTGAAATACAGCGTGAAATCACCGACTAGCTTTGTTTTGGGTGAAGGTGAGTTGTAACTTAAAGAACTAAATTTGGAAAAGGATGTGGTATTGACTGTTATGTTTTATGCTGATGTAGGTTCATAACTTTTAGCATTATTAAATGCCTAGTTTCATTTCAAATGGAACCATATTGTTGTGAGAGTGTCGAACCCTTGTTAGGCTGCCAGGAGTGCCTAATGGCTCTTATAGAAAGCCCAAGGTCAAAGTTAGTGTGTGCATGGGCTGCTGCAAATATGAGTGGGCTTTAAGGCAAACTCATAAGTGAACTACTGAAAGAATGTATCAATGTACCGATTATACCCTCACCTTTTTTAATTATTGGGTGTAGGATGAAAAATACCCATCCTTTCACTTCTATATAAAAGGGCTCCAAGGGGCATGTGAGAGACAGATCTTACTCATTTTTACCACTAGCTCTCTCTCTCTCAAGTGGCCGGCATTCTTTAGCTCTTTCATTTGTGTAAAGGGTATTCTGTACCCCACTGTTTGACCTTGCTGCCACAACACATACCTTTTGTTTTGCTGTCAAAAGGCACATACATGTTACATCTTAGCAGCATTCTGATAAATAAAAATAGAGTGGCTTTGGCTATTAAGCAGAAAAAACCAATGTCTCTGTGGATGCTAACATTCCAATTTGAAAAAAAAAACCTAATTCTATTGAAGCTTCACTTTGTTTTGCTTAAAAATTATTGTTTTTCACACACCTTGAAAGAGCTGTATAAAAACTGGAATGTGCTGGCTGTTAACCAGATGAAACTAATAGTAACGTGGATGCTGACAATTGAAATTGAAGAAGAAGCAATGGAGGTTGCAGATGTGTCAAAACCCCTCAGATTTAACGAAAACTTGAATTTTCCCATGGTAATTTTGAGCTTTACAAACTACCCAAACATTTTTTAGAGGATTCTGGTAGCAGCTAGTGTACATATTTTCCTTATTTTCGGTTTTCTCAATAATTTTTGCCTTATGTCCAGCAGGTTTTTTACATTGGAAGAGGCTGATGACTCATTGATCTGGGATTTGAAGACGACATCAGGGAGGTGTTTGACCATTTCAATGCACAGAGGAAGACGCCGCTATTTTCTGCCACCATACCGGAGATGATTCAGCATTTTTTTTTTGCAAAGAGTGCCCTTGTGAAGCCGGTTATTGTCAATGTGTAAAGGGCAGGAGCAGCAAATCTTGATGCCATCCAAGAAGTTGAGTACGTCAAGGAAGAAGCAAATCTTGATGCCATCCCAGAAGACTCCACCCCCTTTCCTAGTTTTCTGTGAGCACAAAGCTGATGTTGACTACATCCATGAATTTCTTCTTCTGAAAGGGGTAGAAACTGTTGCAATCCATGGAGGAAAACATGGTGAGAAAAGAGGAGATGCATTTAAATCCTTCAAGGCCTTGATGAAGGATGTATTGGTAGCTACCGATGTTGCCTCCAAAGGCCTAGATATTCCTGATATCCAGCATGTGATCAACTTCGACATGCCTGCTGAGATAGAAAACTATGCCCACCGAATTGGCCGAACGGGTAGACGTGGGAACACCGGCGTTGCAAGTTTGCAACAACCTTCACCAACAAGATCCAGACAGAGACGACAGTTCTTGACCTCAAGCATTTGCTTGCCGAATCAAAGCAGAGAATACAACCAGTGCTAGCTGAACTCGACGACCCACAGGAGGAGGATAAGGAGGTTATTGTTTGACGGAGTGGTCTGAAGAGCTACGCGTCTTGCGGTGGCCTTGGTCATCGTATTGAGGCTTGCCCCAAGCAGCAGCACCAGAACAATGTCACACTTGCTCGATCCAGCATCGATTACTACGATGGTGGTGCCTACCGAGGAGAGATGTGATCAAGCATTAGCCACTAGGTTTGCTATGTACTGTATGTAAACTAGCCATTGCTTTTTGGGACGAATTTGCTTCATTCATGGTTCAGTAGGGATCTATGGGTGAAGGTGTACCATAGTAATAATAAATGGTTTGTACTTTGTACAAGCATAGCTTCTGACGATGTTTCTAACCCGCAGCTTACATCACCTATCATCTGAAGCTGTTTGTGAATGATGCGCACAGTTAAGTTTATCTTATGTTAATATTGATTCCATCCCACCATGTCTGCATATACGAAAGGGCAGAGTTTTGCAGAATTCTTGAGGACCGAATAAAATGGAACCATCTTGGGAATGTAATGTGAGAGTATATAGCCAATTAATGCCTTCCATGTTAGCGCTTCAGCTGTTTTTAGGGTGTGTTTGGTTGCTTGTATCAAGTGATATATGTATGAGATGGTTTAAGAAAAAAAATCACAAATGTGTTTAGTTGCTTGAACGGAATCATTCCGTCCTGGATGGTGGGATACAAATTTAAGGAATATTTTCTATAGATACTGAACTATTTCATTCACCCAAAACAATGGAATTAAATAGTACATGACAATCTCATCTCATTCAACCTCATCCCACCAACCAAACACATCCTTAAAAAACAAAGGTTAACAGTGGCAAGGTGATCTAAACACAAATTATTGAGAAGGAAGGTCTAGTTTGAATATTCCCTTTTCAGAGTTTAGACATGTAATATCATTTAATCAGAGCGACAGACAGTTGACTGATAAGAATGATGACACCAATCAGTGTATCAGACAGTTGAAGGCTCATAAGAACCATGCCATTTATGTACTGAAGAAAACACGTCAGACGCTTGAAAAGTTGCTATCAAGTACAAAATGGCCATTGGGCCCCCCTACGAGAGAACTACATGAATTCAACCATTTCTACACGCTTTTCTACTACGGAAGGTGTCGCGTTGCATGGATTCTTCTGTAGCCCCCTAAGGCCATGTTGTTGTCCACTGGTCCTTCGACATTAAAACCAGTTTCAAAAGGGCACAAGTGAGTAAAGACACATCTCTAATCTGATCTTATCTGTGAAGTGGTGATCAATCATATCCGAAAGTTCTAGTCTAGTTTAATTTTGTCACCATAATGAATGAGTGTAAGCAATGCTAAAGTTCACACTAATACATGCAGAGCTCTGTCTCAAAGTTCATCTGCTGTACCGGTGAACTGTCCAAATGTGAGCATGTTACTTGCTGCATCAAATGAAAGGGGTCTCTCCGTGGGAACCATCGCTGCCATGCTTGGAGCCATTTATGTCAACTCCATGTACCACTGCGGAAAAGCGAGCGAATGATTCGACATCTGAAAAGCAAGTACCTTTCGTTTTAAAAGCTCTCGATCAGTCCCAGCAAATATGTATACACTGAGGCATTTTTCAATGTCACTGTGTTAGTATTTCAAACGAACTTATCACTCGGCCATACAATGTAGTGTACCCATGTTCTTCCATAAGGGACATAGGTACACGTCCATGTACAGATCCAGTACAACCTCCTCTTAAGGCTATGTTTAGATCGTAAATTTTTCGTTGAAATTTCAACGTTCCAAATAGATCTAAAATGTGGTATTACATACTCGAGGTCTAAAGTGTGTAATCAACAGGGAAGAACTTCTACAGAAAGTTGGTGTTGTTAATTAGCATCATGTAATTAAAATCTAATGGATGCTGTTTCAGTCATCTACTGATTTTTTTAGAGGTCTGTCATCTACTGATTGAGCAACTCAGATAAGCATGCATGCATGCTCTCGCCGTCATCAATCAAAAAAGGACTTCTCGCCTGATGAACTGTATGGATCGGCCTACACTGTACTTGTTAGCGCATCCAGTATTGTATTTTATAACTGGCGCTTTTTTGTTCTCTGATGTTCGTCTGACTCACCATCATCATGGTTCATGAAAAGGAAATTGAAAATAGAACTGGAAAAAGGCAAGAACATAAATAAGTTTCGCTTTGAGGCAGCCGCCCCAGGCTTTGCGACTTACATACCGGCCCATCCCTCGCTATATAGTAGTAAATGTAATCAGACAAACGCTACGGAACGTGTAGTAAGAAACAGTGGAAATGAGCCGAGAAAAGCTTTTATTAACATCACAAAGCAGTCACAGGATAAGTGACCAGAGTTGCAAACATGGAATTTACCAACCAAATGTGGACATTTTCTTTCTAGGATAATATCTACTCATGTATGAAAAACATGCAGATTTTTTGTTGTATGTAACCCATGTATAATTCCCGAGGCCGGTGTCCCTCTGTGTTAGCGAAGCTCCATGCCAAAACAAGAGCTGAAACCAAGGAGCTAGTAGCTATTAAGAAACGCATCACGTCAAACCCATAGTCATCTTCGTCTAGTAATAAGGCCACACATGTACAGAGTACAGACTAGCAAACAAGTGCTGTTCTGTTTCTGTGTAATGGAAACGTGGAGCCTAAATCCATTTACACAGAGCCTGAATTGGTAGTATCATCAAGTGATGAGCTGGGATAAACCCAGGTATCATGCAACTAAATCAGGTCTTTTGTTGGTGACTGTCCCGTAGTGGGGTCAATTGCTCTCTCGAGTCACAAATAATTATCGTTTTGCATATAAATATGGTTAAACCTTTGAAACTTTGACTTTTAATATCTTTTTAAACATTTAAATTGGATACATTAAAATCATATATGTAGATTTGTCTCGAAAAGAAACTCCCATAATATTATAATTTTATTGAGTTTTATAAATATGTTATAATATAAATTAGTGGTTAAAACTTTGTTTTGATGACCATGTGAATATCCAAAAACAACAATTATTTGTGACCCGATAGAGCATTTCATGACTGCTTCTATCCCAGCCACTCTGTTTCCAGAATGTACTTTAGTGCAACACCAATGCCGCAATGCGTGTGTGCAACACCAATGTAAGTTATGCCGTTGTATTCACTGGGAGAAAAAACGCTCTCGGTGGCTGTGGCTGGGCTATGGAAAAGCCAGACAATCGCCAGTTACCGATCTACACAATCTACGTACGTGCACGAGTTCAGTGTTCTGCTACATAGCGTACGGCAGCTAAATAGCCCACGTCTTTAGGGACAACACACATCACTGTCTACATCAAACAGTTGTGAGCAGAGCACTGCATCCATTACTAGTATACTCCAGTCTACCTGTACCCTAGAGAGAGACAGAGAGAGATCCGGGGAGGCAGAGACCCAGGCGCTTCCAAATCTTGCCGAATTTTAGCAAAATTTCGGATCTTCATGAAATCTAGACTACCGAGCGGGTAAAATAATAGGAAATTTTGAAATTGCTACAGTAATTCTGTTTTTTTTAGTGAAATTTCATGTTTTTGGCCAGTTTTTGAATTTTTAGGGCCGGATTTTATCCAATAACCCTTAGGAAAGTCATCTCCTATAAAAAATTTGTTGAAAAACCGAATTTTTGAGACATTTTAAATTTTTGGTAGAAACATTGTTAGATTTTTATAAAATTGTATAAGTTTCGTAATGATCTGAAAATTTTATGGTACTATCTTTAGTAGCTTAGGATCATACATAAATTTTTTTAAAAATAATTTAACTTCATTTGTTATCCTTAACAAATCAAAAATAGAATGAACATAATTGAGACAGTTACATTGTCAGAATTTTATAAATTTTCTTTAGTGTGATTATGATCTAAAATTTTTGTGAGAGATTAATAATTGCCTCAGTACTATGATATAAATTTTTCAAAAATTTTAAACTTTTTTTGTTTTGTTAATCAAATCTATGTAAGCATTGAACTTCGTTTGTTATATTATATTTCAAAAATAAAAAGAGAAGAACATAAATGGTACTGTGCCTTGTAAGCATTTTATAAATTCACTGGAGTATGATAATGATTCAAAAATTTTATGAGATATTAAGCACTTCCTTATCACCCTTCTGTAATTTTTTCAAAAATTTTAAACTTTTTTTATTGCTAAAGCAAATCTATGTATTGATCATCAGGCTTTTATCAAGACGTAGCACTGTCTGAATTTTTAAACATTATTTGAGAATGATCATCATCTAAAATTTTTAAAGAAACATTAATGTTACATCAGGACCATCCAAAATTTTTTTCAAAAGTTTTTAACGTGGTTTCGATAATTTTTCATTTTGTTCAAGTTTGCCGGTAAACATTTTAACATGACAGTAGTACTGTTCGAATTTTTAAAAATTCATGAAGTTTGATCATCATCTGAAAATTTTATGAGAACATTATAGATGCATCATAACCATGCAAAAAAAATTCAAAAGTTTATAACGTGGTTTGAACTTTGAACCATTTTGCATTCGATTCAAAACTGTTGGTCAGCGTTTTATCAGGACAGTAGCAATGTTTGATTTTTTTAAAATTATGCAGACTTAAGAATTATCTGAAATTTTTATGAAAATATCAGCTATGTGTCATTACTCTCCTAATAAAATTTCAAAAAATTTGACATCGTTTGACCCACTTTTCTGCTGTTGCAAAAAAACCGAAATTTCAGGATTTTTTTGCGAAATTTTGCTTTTCTCGGTAGAAAACAAACCGGATTTGAATTTTTGTTTTTGAATTTTGAACGAGATTTGTCCGAAATATCCGAATTTCAGTGAAATTTCGGATTCTGGTCCGGGCGATATTTTATCCAAAACGAAATTTGAATCCTTGCTGCAAAGCCAGAGTCGGTACAATATGGAGTTGGCTGAGCTGAAGAATGGGCACTTCCAATGCGATGCGTTGCGTCGCTCTCACCGGTGAGCATGCAACAGGCAGCAAGTCAAACGCGCGCGTTCCGTCCCATCCCATCCCATGCACGAGAGTGAGGGCTGCACCTGTGTGCCCCTCTACCTCTAGACCCTGCTTCTTCCGGTGCTAGTGCTCTCCTCGTTTATAAACTCACCACTCCGACCCGGCCCATCTCTCTCACACACTCTAAGTGAGAAGCGAGTGAGACTGCAGCAGGGTAGGGAAGGGATTGAAGGCTCATCAATGTGGTTCAGTGTGGCATCACTGCTGCATCAAGGGGATGGGGCTGTGCAGCCTTTCTTTTACAAACCGTACAAATCCTAGGAGGACCTTACACGGTGACGGATCTACCACAGGGACCTACCTGAGGGGGCTGGAGCATTGGCTCCACTCGTGGTATGCTTGATACTCTTTTACTATCTCTAGTATTATGTATACTACTAATCTAGTTAATTTTGTTTTTAAGATTGCTACTTGTACATATTTTTCAACTTTTAGAATGCACTGTATATTATTAAGATATTATCTTTAATTATTTGCTATTTCATTAAAAAAATATCAGAAGCACTAGCATTTATTATAGAAGAAAGAACAACATACGAGCTACATAAGTACGCACACACACCTCCACACGCACGCGCATGCACTCGTCTCTAGGAGAAACGCCGGGTTCGATCCTCGAACCCGAGTTGGCTGAGCGACCACCTTTGCTCCACGCTACTGAGCCACACTCAATCCTCAATTATTTGCTATTTTAACTTTGTTGCTTATTGAAATTTTTTTGCTATATTCGTCTTAATAATAGCTTCGTATCAACACTCCTATAAATTTATCGAACTTACGCCACTGCGCTTACACCGGTTATCTCGGCCTCCTCCCCACTCGTTATTGCCCTTGCTCCATTGTTATGTTACCTTCTGCTGCTGAATCAAGCAGTCGTTTTGCTCTGTGGCAAGTGCTATTTATCCCCGGAAACTCGGCCGCTTCTCCCGTGCGCAGCTCGCCGAGAACGTAGTTACTGCTGATAGTGGTGGTGGTGGTCAGTGGTCACCACTCGCAGCGGCGCAGGCAGGCGTTAAAACTCGGGAGCAGCTCCCCAACTCTTTGAATAGTCCCTTTGTTTCACCTGTCTCCCTCCCTAGCTCCCCACCAACCAAACACGAGAGAGCGCGCGCACGCTGCCAGCCAGGTTCACCCGCGCTGAGCTCCGCGCCCATGAGGAGGCGGCGGTGGGCACGCGCCGCCGCCCTGTGCTTCTTCATTGTCGTGCTGCAGCTCGCCGTTGACAGCGCGGCCGCCGGGAAGCCGCTGTCCGGGCGCGCGCACGGTCACGCTCAGGCCCACAGGGGGTTGCCGACGCCCTCGCTGCCCGTGCATCACGCTGGGGCCAAGGCCAAAGGTGGTGGCCGTGCGGCTGCGTTTGACGCTGCCGCTGCAGGCGCCCGGTGCAAAGGCCGTATGCAGAAGAGCACCGGCGGCCGCGGCGTTGCATGCGCCGCCGACGACGACGAAATGCGCGTCGTGCCGACGGGCCCGAACCCGCTGCACAACAGATGATCGTGCGAGAAGCGCGTCGTAATGGCCAAGAAGAGGAGCAACCGAATGGGGGCAAATGCATGGAAGAACAAGAAGATACGGAGTCTGCAGTGAACTGAAGCGAAGTAGTAGTCCTGCTTGGTGCTCATCTCCTGTCATCATGGAATAGAAAGTTAGTTAATTAGCTAGCTAGTAGTACATTTTCTTGGTGGAAGCGTGCTTCTATGCATTATTATTTGAAAGTTGCATGAATGTTAAAGTATAAATAAAAAGTATATAATAATTACTTATCTATTGACTTGTTTTAAGATTTATGTAACTTATATTATATAAGAGTGATTAGATCCTATAATCCTATCTACTTCTTTCTTCTTTGAGCTTTTGTCTGCCAGTACTTGGTATATACTATATATATTCTGCCTAGATGTGTACTTTTGTTCCGTCGGAAACAAGAATTGTCTGGCTCTGCTCTCCCTTGGCTTTCCTCCGTGGGGTGTTTGTTTTGATTCTAGAAGTGGAAGATTCTTCTGTTCATCATATATTCTTATCCGAATTTCTTCTTAATTTCCACCTCAAAAGCATCGCAAGACATGACCTTGTGAAGTAAAAGATTTCGAGTGTATCTTTCCATATAGAAAGCTACAAGTATTTTTGTGTAGGGCCTGCATCATCACGACAAAACGGCTTTAGTTAGGACAAGGATCCTGTGCAGTTGCTATTGCAACTTCTAAGTTTGCAGTTGCCGTTCGACCGTTCGACCAAAAGCAAACGCGCGGGCTGGGTCGGATACTGCAGCAAAAACACTGTAGCAAAAATAGTGTAGCAAACTGTTTTTTTCCAATCCGGCCCGCCGATTCGTTCGATCTAACGGTTGGATTGCCCAGCAACTGTAAACTTGGCAGTCACTAAGGGTCTGGTTCCCTTTAGTTGGGGATTCTTACTGAATATAATGGTTCTTTTAATTACTAGTTGCTCAGATGCACTGCTCTCCAACCCATCAACAACAGCTCTCTTCGAATCAGCACCTATGGAGATGCCCTTGTACTCTTGTTGCCTATCCTTGCTCTTAATTAGCATAGGCAAGTCTCGGTATAGACTCAAAATCAGTACTGCTACAGCAACGCACAATTGTACACAATAAATATGGCCACCAAATTGTGAAGTACTGGCAGTATATCTCTGAATATATGATCCCCGGGAAGAGGCAGTGGCAGTATATGGTGAGTGACTGCTCCTAGGTGCACTGAGTAGGAGCTGAGCTCCATGGATTGTTCTTGGCCCAGAGCCCTTTTCCAGCTCTCAAAAATTGTTGGGAGACAGTGGTCCAGCCATCTCCCAATCCCTTTGGTTTTTTGGCAATGGTTCTTGAGCCATGCTGTGGCTGTCAGGGGTTAAAACAAAAGCTGTTCCGGTTCATATCTTGGTCTCTATTTATGGTAGTGGTAAAGGCTTCTGCTCCTGGGCCTCCATCTATCCATCCTGTGTCCATTGATCGGCTGCTGGAGATTGGGTGGTCCATTGTCCTGATAGAGTTGAAGATACGTGTATCTGAAGTTCAGACAAGCAATGTGCAGTACCAATACCATACCCTGATAATATCCACAGGAACAACCCACCCAATGCAGTGTACCAAATGCAAAATAGCGATAATATCTGCTAATAACACGGTTAATGTGCTCTGTTGTCACGGGCATTTGTGACCACATGCGTGATGAAATAAGTTACTACAACTACATATATAGAAGTCACTATACCAATCCACTTTGCATTTTTGCTATTTAGAATTCAACAAAATTTGCATTTTTGCCATAGCGTCCATGGCCCCCCTCATGATCCCAAGCTTTCCATTTTTGCTATTTAGAATTCAACAAAATTTGGTGGTGGTGCTACCAGTCCCAGGAGGCGAGGAAGGCTAGAGGCGGTGGCGGTTGGGCCCCCGGCCCTCGGGGTGACCGATGTGGGCCACGGCTCGGCGGCGCCGGCGGTTGGGGCATAAGGTGACGGTGCGCTGTGACCGGTCCACTTCCAGAGTCCAGTCTACAACAGTGCCCAAGTCTAACACTAAGTACACTTAATTCTAATCTCTAGATGGTTGTACAAAATGGAATAATGGATTGGGATTTTTGCTTCAAGATTTTGAATGGTTTATTGTTCGATTTACTAGAAATGGATTCGAAGAGAAGGACAGAGATTATGTGCAGTTGCAATTGCACCTGATTTGAGCCACCCATTTATAGATCCAACACTTCAAATTCACGCACTACAACGCAAGTTACTACAGCAAACGTACAACTGCATCCACGGTTTACATTATCGATTTGACCTTAAAAATCGCCCCGGCCGATACAAATTTTCGTCGAAAATCGTCAAAAATCGAAGGGTTTCATAATCAAACTCAATTTTCATTAATAGTTGGTTGATTTTCATCGATTTTCGACCTGTTTCAAATGCCGAGCCGGCTCGATACGGTCGATTATTGCAATATTCGAGCCGATAATCTCGATATTGTTAACCCTGATTGCATCTAACCTAAGTCGCCAATTTTCAGATGGTACACTCTAGATTCATGCACTACACTCTAATTGCTACAGTAACATGCAGCCTGCACCTGATCTACGCACGATCAAAACCGCCCATCTAGGACCCTGTGGTTGCACAGGAACCATGTCCTGAAGTGATACCCGAGTAATGTTTTGAGCTCAAGTACCGGTCCTATTTATTACGTTTACTAACTTGGTGGTAAATTGTTGCGTAGGCTTCATTAGTGATGTATTCTTCTATGTCCTACCTTCATTTACAGATGATCGCATGCCAATTGCAGTCGTTGATTTCATTTACAGATGATCATATACTCTTGTCCATGTGATTTTAATATAGCTTAGGTATGGATTACTTCGTTTTTAATACTCTTGGTCCACGAGGGTGACCGTGACATACCTAAAATTACCGAGTGTGGCGAACGAGTAAGTGCGGCTCAGGGGTAGGACTGTAAAAAAAACTTGAGGCTCGCAAACTATTCGAGCTCAGCTCATTCTAGGCTTAATTCGAGCCCCAAACGAACTGAGCTCGAGGCTATCTTCAAGCTCGCGAGCCTGATGAGCCAAACTCGAACTATTCGTATAGGCTTGTCGAGTCGTAACTCTCCTGGGCGACACTCATGGGCCTGCGCTGTGGGCCATGAATCATGTGACCCGTCCGACCGTCCCCAAAGCCCAAAAGGTCCCAACTCCCACAATCCCACCACTCCCTTTGACTCTGCCGTGACTCTGGACCGAGTCCTGTCTCTTGATTCCCCATTCCCCCAAATGCCGATTCCCCTAATGGCCTAATCCCCTTCCTTCCCAAAGTTGCCAAACCCTAAATCAATCTCTCTACTACCTCGGATTGAGCAGGCGAGCAGCTCCCCTGTCGACCCACCACCTAGCAGGGGCGGCTCGGGTGTAGACGAGGGCATCAGGGGTTCGGAGGAAGGGCACCAGGGCGACACATCGCGGGACTGTGGAAGCCATGTTGCAGAGGCATGCCACTCCTTCTCTGGCCTTTGCTCCGATGCCCTTCTCCTCTACCGCGAAGAACGTCGTCGGCACCTCGGCTCCACGCATCCTCACGCACAACCACTCCAAGGTATCGCTTGCTCGTTCTTAATTTGTGGGTGCTTCATCTGTTTGATTTGAGGTCTAGGTCCGGTGATTTCCCCTGTTCGGCCGCATTAGCATCCTCCACCTTGTTGATTTGACTATCTGCGGTTTTGTTGTCTAGATATAGCCTAAGATTCTTTCAAGAATATTATAGCTAAAGATTGCGAAGTTCGTTTGCTTCGATCCCTGTTTGGTCACGATGGATTCCTGCTTGTCTGTGTTTACTTGTTGTCGAGTTTAATCGAGCCAAGATCGAGCCTATTCCAGCTTGTGCTGAGTCGAGCTCGAGCTCAGCTCCAAGCTCAGACCTTAACTCGAGCTCGGCTCGAGCCTCTACCAAGCTCGAGCCTGGATCGCTCAAGCTCGACTCATTTACAGTCCTACTTAAGGGTGTGTGGACTGTGGAGTGGCCGTGGGGATAGGGCCACAAGCAGGGAAACAAATCTCATCGAAATTCGGCGAATTTTTGCCGAAATTTTGTATTTAGGGTCACCATGAAATCCAAACTACCGGTCGGATAATTTTTTTTGAAATTGCTACAGTATCCACAAAATTTCGTTTTTCTCGACGAAATTTCGTGATTTTTGGCCAGTTTTCAAACTTTTAGGGCTGGATTTGATCGGATTTGGTCCAATAACCCTTAAGAAAGTCATCTTCTATGAAAATTTGTTGAAAAACCGAATTTTTGAGACATTTTAATTTTTTTGCAGAAACATTTTTCAGATTTTTATAAAATTTTAAAAGCTTTATAATGATCTTAAAAATTTATGGTACTATATTTAGTAGTGTAGGATCATACATAAAAATTTTAAAAATAATTTAACTTCATTTGTTATCTTTAAAAAATCAAAAACAAATTAATATAATTGGGACAGTAACCTTGTCAGAATTTTATAAATTTTCTCGAGTGTGATCATGATCTCAAATTTATATGAGAGATTAAGAATTGCCTCAGTACCATTATATAAAATTTTCAAAAATTTTCAACTTTTTTATTTTGTCAATCAAATCTATGTAAGCATTGAACTTCATTTGTTATATTATATTTCAAAACTCAAAAAGAGAAAGAACATAAATGGTAATGTGCCTTGTAAGAATTTTATAAATTCACTAGAGTATGATTATGATTCAAATTTTTTATGAGATCAAATGATCATGATTCACATTTTTTATGAGATCTTAATCATTTCCTTATCACCCTTCTGTAAAATTTTCAAAAATGTTAAACCTTTTTTGATTGCTAAAGCAAATCTATATATTGATTATCAAGCTTTTATTAGGACGTAGCACTGTCAGATTTTTAAAAATTATTTAAACATGATCATCATCTAAAAAATTTATATAAACATTAATGTTATATCATGACCATTCACAAAAATTGTCAAAATTTTATAACGTGGTTTGAACATTTTTCATTTTGTTCAAATTTGCCGGTGAGCCTTTTAACCGGACAGTTGCAATGTCCAAATTATTAAAAATTCATGAAGCTTGATCATAATCTGAAAATTTTATGAGAATATTAGTAATGCATCATAACCATGCATAAATTTTTTAAAAATTTTCTAACATGGTTTGTATTATTTTTCATTCGGATCAAACTTCTAGTTTCCGGCGCCGGCGTTTCTGCAGTGGAGGAGGAGAGATCGCAACTCGCAAGGGAGCCACTAGGGTTTCGTGGATTTCCCGTCGCCGCGCCGCTGCCGTGATATCCGTGTAGTGGTTTGTACTCTGAATAGGGAGCGACTTGTGCTGCTGCTGCTCATTCTTGTTTCGCTCATTGGTGATTATGTCAGTTCTTGCTTGCATTCCATCTTTAGTTTGTTCGTGTTCATCTCCTTTTGCCTATTTATGTTACCCACATGCTGCTTTTTCTAAATTGTTATTCCCAGCATTTACATAACATTATTATTCTTTTGTATGTTTCTCTGTGTTTTTCCTTAGGGAATGTCTGTTCGGCCTCTGATTCTCAGATCCAGGTCGGATAACCCATCCAAATGCAACAGCTCGAAATTTGGGCTTATCTGGAGCTGGACAAGAGCAGTTGTCCTGTACTCCTGCTACACCTGGATTCTGTAGCTTCCCTCTTGTAGATTCAGACCTGGTGTTGCTTAGCCAATTTTAGTTCACCTTATTGGTGTGCTAAAACAACACGCACTGGTACTCCTTAAATAGCTAAGTGGTGAACGCCTGAATCTATCACCTAATTCTGTTGCATTGCAAACCACCAAGAAGGCAAGAGTGACCAAAATAGTTGGTGTATATTCTGAGTTTAAACAAAGTGTGTTCATGGTTTGCTATTTTTGTTCGAGATTGTGAATTTCCTTGCTTGTTGTAAGTTTAGATGCAACCCAGTTTGTTCTTTTGCAGCGATGGTTGCTTTTATCCAGAAACACTAATTCCGTACAGTTTTAGCAATCGAATGGTAATGGATCTATAATTCCCGGTGAATCTATATTCATTGTAATCACAAGGTTCGCACCTGATAAAAATCATGAGGTGTATAACAAGTTAACAACTGAACACCTAAAACTTCTAGTTTGCACAAAATATCCACTTCTGGTTGGCATGCTTGACTGTAAAATTTCTTTCGCCATTGGTTCATAAGAAACAGTAGGAAGCACGTAACTGAAAATTTCTTTTTCCTCAACCTTCCGTTGTCAATGACACCATCCTTGTGAAGTTTTAGTTTAATACAAATCACTCCTGTTTTACTTCTACTCACGTTATGTGCATTTCATATGAATGATGATTACAGTCTAATGCAGTCCACACATTTCTGCAATTCTCTTTCCTGTAAATCTAAAATCTTTACTCACAGTCTCATCCTCTATGGTCATTGTTTTATCATGTTTTCTTGCCAATTGGGTTAATATACTACATTTCATGCGTTTAAGTTATTTTGATCATCCAATTGGCAGATCATGGAATTACTGGAAGTGAGAAAGTCAACCTTTTGAAAAGCAACATGGAGTGGAAGAGGTGCTAACATAAAATTGTTGGTAAGTGTCTGTTATTATCAATCAGCAAGTTCAGCAATAGGTACTTATTTTTAAAATGTGGAAACTGGAAAGTATCTAGGCAGTGCATAATGAAATTGTCATATTCTAATGAAAGTTGAAGCACAGATAAAATATGTTTGTTTAATAGTTCTTTTAGTATTACCTTTGAAGGTGTTTTTAGTTATTCTAGTTTCTTTGGCCAAATGTGAAACACCAATCTTAGGAAAGTTTTGTGGTTGGGTGAGGTTGCAAAAAACTAGCTTCGAGTGCAAAAAACTAGCTTAGGAAATGGAGAGAATTATTCATGTTAATGTCAAAACACCATCTTCGGGCACACATGAACTCAGGGGCACACATGAGCTCAGGGGGCCATGCCAGTGTGTGTATTTGTTGGCGTCAAAAACTTGAAGTAGGGTTTACAACGAAGACACCGCACGAACACACAGTTCGAGCGTGCGGTCGATTTGACACATGTAATCGACAAGGTAGAAATATAAAATTCACTCAAAGCCGATCGTGAAGATCAATCGGCTTAGACTCAATCAGCTTGAAGCCGATCAAGATCAAAGTAACAAGATAAGTCTAACTAGCCGATCGTGAAGATCAATCGGCTTAAATTAAATCAGCTTGAAGCCGATCAAGATCAAGGTAACGGGATAAATATAATTAGCCGATTAAGGCTAATCAGAGGATAAAGGCAGATCGATTCTGAAGAAGGCGATGCACAACAAAATCAGAATAAATCAAACACAGGGGCGTAATTTGAAGAAGATCAACAATCGGCGATGCGCAACTTTATTGATCAAGATCGAATTACAAAGACTAAATTACAAGAACTACTCCTAGTCGACGGAAAAGTAGATGAAAAGTAGACGCGAATTGGTTGGTTGGCTTGTTAGTGTTATGCCCTTGAGGCAATCATTTAGATGATTGTAACATGACTATGTTTATGAATAATAATATGATTATTGGTCCAATGAATGTATATCATTGTATTGATCAACAAGTATGTGACTTGCTTATGAAGCTCTTTACTTAATGATGTAATTCGATAAATATCTTTGATCGGATATCATCGTATAGGACAACGATGAATAGATCAGCACATGTAGTGATCGATGATCATGCTTCATAGATCATGGGATATGGAGATATCATCTATACATTGTGGGCGCATGTTGAAGAACATGGGTTAGATAGACCCGCAATGGGACAACTGCGAGAATGTTACATTCTTATGTGTCATCGATGTATCTCATACCTAGTAGATGTATGATCCTTAGACTGAGATTGTCATATTCCCTACATGTGTAATAGTTTTCCTTGGGGCTATCAAACACTACTTCCTAACCGGATAGTTATAAAGGTAGCTTTCATGTTTACTATGAAGCGTGCGAGAGGAAGTGGCGATCAAGATGGAATTTGCCACTCCAATGAAACGGAGATATATGACAAGGCCACTCGTGTGATATGATTAAGGAAGTGCATGGCCATGCCGTGATTGAGAGTCAATCACAACTTATTAATATATCACGGATCGAGAGATGGATTGAATCATCAAAGGATGACATGCTTCTCGCCTTGAGATCAATCTTCATATACTTGGCAAAGGGATTATTACATGAGTACTTTTGATAGGTTACGTCGATTTGATCATAGTATGTTTGGGAGTTGGCATACTTTGCAAGAAGCCACTACCAACTATTGGATTGAAAAGGAGTTTTCCGAATCCACGTCCAAGCGTCGTGAACTGCGAGGTCACACACTTAATGGGTGGGGCGCATTAATTTGGATTGGATCCGTAATTAATGAACCTCGTGGGCTTAGCACGCTGATGGGCCCTAGTTTAGGGTTTCATCTCGTGGCTATATAAAGAGGGAGGAGGGAGGCGCGGTGTGCTTTCCCACGGTTTAGGAGTGATTCACTCGAAACCTAGTCTACTCCTCTCGCTGCCCTGCCGAGCGACCAGTGCTCGCACACCGACGCCGCGGCGTTCCATCTCGGGCGTGTGGACTCTGCGGTGTGCGCTGCTGCGGCTGCGGCGTGGGAGGGCGATCCACGGCAAGGCGATGACGATCCACTACATCGACGCGCGAAGGATTCCGCAACTGCGCGTCTAGTGGTAATCTTATCTATGATCCCCTTCTTGTGAGTAGCTTTCTGGTTACGCGGTAGATTTTTTTTTGTGCTAGCGTAGCATACCGCGTTTCTCTTCATGGCTCTTGGCAGCCTTTCCGATCACCTCTAGACCTCTTTTATACCCATTGGCCGATAGAGTCCTGGTACAACACGTTAGGAGTAGAATCCGTATCGGCCTCTATTTGGATGGTGCTTTCCTTAACAACCTGTTCTGTTTCCAAATATCTTCAATCTCTATCTTGGTCGTATCTTGTTGATCTTGGACTGCCGGTTCTGACCTTATCTGCCAAATTTTGGTGCAAACATATGCCCCCCATTTTTGGGAGATAACATGTTATCTTCAAAAAATTTTCACCATCGGTTTGAACATATATTTTCTTATCATAGCCAAAATTTTAACTATATCGAGTTAATTTGGCTTACAGGTCGGTAATCGGCCAACTTGTATATTTGTAATTGAGTTTTAGCTAATCAAGATCCATCCAGTTCCTTAGACAAACCGATACACACTATACGATCCCACGTTGATCGCTTACCAAATCGGCTATCTTTCGAGCTGACGGGTGGTATGATTTTCCAGACTAGATCGGCTTTGTCGAACAAAAATCATCGGTCGAATCCGGTTTTTTCTTCCTCCACTCTTTTCTCACAATCTTAATCTGATGAAGCTCATTAAAAGTTTTATCCCATTGTTTTTCTTGTTCAGCTTCTCTCATCTCTTGGGTCCTTAGCCGCTGAAGCCTTCTTCTTTGTGATCGGCTTAAACCTGGAGGACACCATCTCGGCTTTGGTTCGATCGAATTATATATTTTTCCTACCAGATTCATACTAGCCGTCGAGCTAGACCCTTCATCCTGGTTTTGTTTCTGACTTATGATCGGCTTAGAAATCTTTTGTTGAACCGATCTTAAATCAGACTCATCTTGATCTTGTTCCTGACTTATGGTCGGTTTATAAATTCTATTTTTAGCCGACCATCGCTGCCTGTCACCTTGATATGGGTAATGCCGCATCAGACATGTGTTTGGTGTCGGCAAAGCTAATCCCCTCTCCCAGCAAAATTGCCAAAAAGGGCACCATTGGTGAGCTCTTTCAGGGCCACCTGGCCGATATTCATTAACTGGCCGATGTGGAGGACTTCGTCGTGGCCTTTCATTCCTCCTTTCATATTTTGCTAGTAGTTGGGAAAAAGTGAGCTTCGACTTCTATATCGGCTTACATAGTGGCAATGCTCTTTCAGCCTGATAACCCTTTGATGTGATTGTTTTAAAAATTTTCCCTTCACGGTCGACTTTTATTTGTATAGAGCCAACAGTAATCATGAGTGTCCTATTGCCATCAGAATTTGATTGTACATCGGCTTGACGCGTTATTTTTATAGCAGATGATATATGAATTTGATCCTTAGGCTCTGCATCTTGTGTCGGCTTTGTCTTCTTTTTAGAGCAATGGACCATGTTAATTAGAAAAGGATCAGCGTCCAGCTGCATCGTCGGCTCTTCTGCAAATTTTAGTTGGTCATCATCTATAGCCGATTGTATCTTATCTTTGTTATTCTTCAATTTATCTTTGAAGTCGTTATCATCGGAGAAACGGCTTTCTTGAGCCGATACTCGCTGTAGGAGATGACTTAAATTGGTGAATTCCTGCCCGCCGAATTTTTCTCTTAATGGGGGTATCAGCCCCTGGAAAGCTAAATTAGCCAACTGATTATCAGGCAGGGTAACACTAAAACACCTATTTCTCACTTCCCTGAATCTCTTAACATAATCATTTACCGATTCCTCGGTCTTCTGTTGGATAGAACTTAGATCTGAAATCCTGAGTTTCAAACTGCCGGAGAAAAAGTACTCATGGAATCGGCTTTCCAAATCGTTCCAAAAATGAACCGAATTTAGAGGTATAGTAAACCAAGTGAAAGCAGCTCCCGATAAAGACAAGGGGAATAATCTAATTTTCACCGTCGGATTGAAATTGCCTCGCTACTGTGAGCGACAAAGCGTCCGGCGTGCTCTAAGGTCGTGACCGAATCATTCCCAAAAATTTGGCAAAATCGGGAACTTTAAAATTATGTGGATATTGCATGCGATCTATATAATCCGGATCGACTTTCTATAGCCGATGACTCTACCATTTGGTTGTAAGCGAATTGATCTCTCAACACGGCGAATCTGGTCACCAATTAATGTTGTTAGCCGACAAGGTATCGGGGCTCGCCAATGATCATGACTAGTATTACGCCCCGAGTGCAAACTCGGCCGCTTGCTAGACCGAGCCGACGGATTTTGTTGGTTTTGATCATACCCATTATATCTCCTAACCGGTGGTTCTCGTACAGGGACAAAGGGCTCTGCATAGGTTATGACCTTATGAGAGACCGGATTCCTGGGCAGAATCGGCTCTTGGTACTGGACGTGCCTAATTTGTTCAATCGGCTACGAGACCGATTGTGGGAAAATATTAAATGGAGCTGACGGCGGCAAAGTAGCCGACACGTTATGTCTAGCAGCATCAGTGTACGCCTGGTAATGTGTGACCCCTCTAGGGCGTGAGTTTCGCGGTAATATGATGGTAGGTTGAGTCGGCATCATGGTTGGGGGTGAAGTTATAGCCGATGGTTTAGGATCGGCTGATGTACTCTGCGTATTTTGCGCTATTGAAAAAACAGGATAGCTTGGCAGAGCTTGCATCGGGTCAAGTAGACTTCCAGATGATGCTAATTCTTGAGCGATTGTCTTCATACTATTCACAATCATCGGCTTTAGCGTTGTAACAAGAGCCGATGATTGGTTTACCAGCGCGTGATGTATAGATTGATCAATCATAGCCGATAATTTGGCTTGAGCGGGTAGGTATGAACTTACCGGACCATCTGTGATGTCTGCATCGCCAAGGGCATTGATCGTCGGCAAAGCAGTCTTTTGAGTGACGCCACGTCTAGTCTTCTGATAGCAATTCAGTATCATCTCTTCTAGAGCAGCTTTTCGATCTTCGATTTCTCTACGTTGTTCTGGCGTTAAATCATCCATCGTTGGGACGATTATAGCTTCGGCGTTGAGATCGGATGGTGGAATTGATTTGCTTGATGCTGCCATCTTGTCCCACTGAGCGTGCCAAGAGTGTGTTGGCGTCAAAAACTTGAAGTAGGGTTTACGACGGCACATCATCGAACACACGTTCAGGCGTGCGGTCGATTTGACACATGTAATCGACAAGGTAGAAATATAAAATTCACTCAAAGCCGATCGTGAAGATCAATTGGCTTAGACTCAATCAGCTTGAAGCCGATCAAGATCAAAGTAACAGGATAAGTCCAACTAACCGATCGTAAAGATCAATCGGCTTAAACTAAATCAGCTTGAAGCCGATCAAGATCAAGGTAACGGGATAAATATAATTAGCCGATTAAGGCTAATCAGAGGATAAAGGCAGATCGATTCTGAAGAAAGCGATACGCAACAAAATCAGAATAAATCAAACCTGGGGCGTAATTTGAAGAAAATCAACAATCGGCGATGCGCAACTTTATTGATCAAGATCGAATTACAAAGACTAAATTACAAGAACTACTCCTAGTCGACGGAAAAGTAGATGAAAAGTAGACGCGAATTGGTTGGTTGGCTCTGGGCAGCCTTTCTGAAAGATCGAAAAAAGGCGACTAGAGGGGGGTGAATAGGAGCCAAATAAAATTTTCGAATAAATTTTCGAATAAACCAAAAGACCAGAAAGAAACTGCACTGGTCGGATATTTCTGGTCGGATGAACAGTACCCCCGACCTACAGAGGTCGGATGAACAGTACTCGGAATGAATAGTGTTCGGGTGAACAGTACCCCCGACAAGCACTGGTCGGATGAACAGTACTCCCGACCTGAAGTGATCGGATGAACAGTACTCCCGACCTGAAGTGGTCGGAAGAACAGTACTCGAGTGAATAGTGTTCGGGTGAACAGTAAAATCAGCACGATCTCAAAAACAGAAATCGATGTAACTTTTGATCGGCTGATCCAAAAACAGAGAAAATTGGTGTGCACCTCCCAAAGGATGTCAGGAACCTATTTCAATCAACAATCGAAGGAATTAAAACCAAGGTTCCGTCCTTTTCAGTTTAACAAATGCCACACAAAAAACAGAGTCATGAACACAGACTTCACCAGAACTTCTTGCGGTGGGAGTTGATGGTCGAAATCCTTGGATGACTCTCCACAAATCATAGCAAGTAAGTACGAAGAAACAACCCTTCAAACAAATAGAAACACTATCGAAAACTAGGCACGAAATTGGTTTCTTGCAAAACTGAATAGAAGAGGTTGTAGATTGCCTAGATGATTGGGATATGATCTATAGAAGATTCATCCAGCTATCTTTCATCCTTGGCAACAAGAACCGAAGCCAATCAAGACTAAAGAAGCGCAAGTCACACGTTTACGCACTTTAAGAACACAGTTTACTAACTTGCAACAAGAATGCAAGGATTGCCTAGATGATTGAAAGCACCAAGTCGGAGAAGAGTTCATCAATCATGAATTTCAACAAAGACTCAATAGCATGTAGAAGGAGATGAGGCAAATCCAAATTACGTAAAGTAAATCGCAAGTAGGTAAATGCGAATTTAGATAATGAAATTCAAGTGCGTAATGTAAATACGTAAGAGAAATGAAACAAGAATATAAATGAAGAACATTTCATTTACGGAAGGGAGGATTACAAAGCCTCACAACAAAGTGGGCAAAGCTCAAATGAGCAAAAAAACCTCGGAACCTTCACGGAGGAGGGCTGCCCTACCCTCTATTTATAGTGACTTGGGATCAATTCCCACCTTTGGATGTCTGCTTCAAACCTAAGCCAACATCCAAGAGCCGAGATTTGATCCTTACACTGTCACTCTCAACAACTCTCAACTACTCACGTACACTTTCCTCACCTGCTCACTACGCCCCCAGGGAGACACCCCTCTCCCTGTCTAGTAGCAGGCTTGGAACACCTACCACCCTTGGATGAGCCTCTAAACCCTAGAGCACTCCATCAAGAGCTGAGATTTTACCCACTCACACAGCTATGCATGGGCTCACCCGAAACCCAACAACACAACGGGTTTTGCACGCTTTTTAACTCACACTAACTTGACCCACTACTCTATCTTCCTGACCGCGATCCAACGGTCCTCCTTGATCAGAGTAGCTCCAAGTTAGCATCTCATCCATTCCTTTGTCTTCTCGGCTTGCAGCTACTCCCTGGCCTCAGTCATCTTTGGCGACACCTTGATCATCTGGACCTCAGCTCTCCCAGCCTAGTCTTGATCCCCTTCGCCTCACCATAACCTAGCTCCAAAGTCCTGCAACCATCATAGACAAGGAAACCACATCACATAGCAATGTCCAACAACACATATCCATCTCAACAGAAAGATATACACTATGCTGACCAGCAAAAACCCCGACCACACGTGGTCGGACCACTGGTCTCCATCCCGACCAACCATGGTCTGACCACTGGTCTCCATCCTGACCACTCGAGGTCTGACCACTAGTCTCCATTTCGACCACTCGAGGTTTGACGACTGGTCTCCGACCGGCGAGAGACTGACCACTCGGGTCGACGGTAGTCTCCGACCACCACAGCCCAGACCTCTCTGGGTCGGACAACTGGTCTCCGACCAACCAAAGACCTGACCACTCGGAGACGGACGACCCAACCACTCGGGGTCGGACGACTGGTCTGCAACACAGCCAAAGCCCCGACCACTCGGGGTCGGACGACCCGACCACTCGGGGTCGGACGGTGATCTCCAACCACCAAAGCCCGACCACTCGGGTCGGACGACCCGACCACTCGGGGTCGGACGACTGGTCTCCAACCAGTAACTCAAATTGCTCTAGCTCGAAAAACAATCCAAATCAAACTCAAACTTGAGCACACCTTACTCAAATAAAGTCAAATACTCATCACAAACATGGATGGACCTCCACATGGTCCTTCACTTTCTGATCACCTCTAGACCTCTTTTATACCCATTGGCCGATAGAGTTCTAGTACAACACGTTAGGAGTAGAATCCGTATCGGCCTCTATTTGGATGGTACTTTCCTTAACAACCTGTTCTGTTTTCAAATATCTTCAATCTGTATCTTGGTCGTATCTTGTTGATCTTAGACTGCCGATTCTGATCTTATTTGCCAAATTTTGGTGCAAACAATATTATACGTCAATAAAACTCCTAGACCTTCGATCTTACGTCGTGGCTCGGTAAATGGATCACTAGCTTCTGTGCACTCTTTTGATTTGTAGTTTCAATTCTTGAAGTCTTTTTTAATTGCTTCTTCTAATGTTATTTTCGGTCGACTTTTATCTTTTCTTATGTTTTCGAGATGACTTAAAATTTCACTACGCACCGATGCTTTAGGATGCCTTTATTGGATATGTTCAAACATCGTTTGCGGTGCCTTAGGATGCCTCTTTTGGATATGTTCAAACATCTCAAACGGCGTTGAGATGCGTGTATTAGAGCTCTTGAAATTTAATTTGTAAATGCAGCCCTTCCGACTAGCTTTTGACGCTGTGTCATGTTTTCCTGAGTGCTCTTAAATAAAGGAAAATCTCTAACTTGTATTTCTTTCCCCCAGTCGGCAACACGACAAGTCCCTTAAGACTTCTTGGTTAATACTGATTTTGGTCTTGATTATTCCAGATTTGCTTCTGCTTGTGTTTAGACCCTAGGTGGTTCAAACATTGTCCTCGACCTAAACACTGGGACTATAATTTTGCATTAATAATTAAACAACAAAAAGTAGACTTTTGACCAAATGTTTGCATGCTTACGTTTTTCTTTGACACTCTTAAACCTCTGCCGATTGCTTGAACATGGATTTGACTAAATAGGGCGCCAGTTCTGAAGAACTGCATTGCTTGCAGTTTTGCAATAATGAGTGCCACAACAACCAAATAATGGGATGATGCCTCCACGGACTCCGTATTTGATCATCTTTTGACGAAACTTGGTAGATTTGTGGAGGAGGGCGCGCGTGCTTGACGCTACGTCACTGGTCTCAGTCGAATCAGATGCATCAAGGATTCAAATTTCGGTTTCGGATAAAATTTTGCCCCAGACCGGATTATGAAATTTCGGTGAAATTCGGGTATTTCGGAAAATTCTCGTTCGAAATTCAATTTTTTTTTTCAAATCCGGTTCGTTTCCTACCGAGAAAAACAAAATTTCGGGGGAAATTTCTGAAATTTCGGTATTTTTGCACCGGCTGAAAAGTGGTTCAAACAATGTCAAAAAATTTTGAATTTTTTTTGGAGGTTTCTAACATATCAATGATGTTCTCATAAAAATTTCAAAAAGTTATCCCATTGAGGAATTTTTAAAAATTCAAATATTGTTACTGTCCTGATAAAACACTAACCGATAAGTTTGATCCGAATGAAAAATGGTACAAACCAAGTTAGAAACTTTTGAATTTTTTTGTGAATGGTTATTATACATAATTAATATTCTCATAAAATTTTCAGATGATGATCAAGCTTCATGAATTTTTAAAAATTCGGACAGTGCAACCGAAGGTTGACCGGCAAATTTCAACGGAATGAAAAATAGTTCAAACCATTCTAGAAAATTTTGAAAATTTTTATAGATAGTATTGATGCATCCCTAATGTTACCATAAAATTTTAAAATGATGATCAAACATAAAAAAATATATAAAATTCTGACACTGTTACTACCTTGTTTATGCTAATTCTGTTTTTTTATTTTTAAAAGATAACGAATGAAGTTAAAATATTTTATAAAATTTTCTGTTTGATCCTAAACTTCTTAATATAGTACCATAAAATTTTCATAGCAATACAAAGCATATTCAATTTTTTAAAATTCCAACAGTGTTTCTGCCAAAATTTTAAAATGTCTCAAAAAAAAAAGTTTTTGGACAAATTATCATCAAAGATCACTTTCTTATGGGGTTATTGATGTAATTTAAGTCAAATACGGCCATAAAAAACCAAATCTGGGAATTTTTCATGAAATTGCGCTCGGTTTGACCGAAATCTTGCCGAGAAAAATCAAATTACTTTAGCAGTTTCAATTTTTTTTCCGGTCGGTAGTTTAGGTCTTGGGGGTTCGAAATCCGAAATTTCGGTGAAATTTCGCCGAATTTCGCTGAAATTTGGATCCCTGAGATGCATGACCGCCGAGCTCTTTGCCATTTTACTAACAGAGGCGATGCGTTCGAACGAACGGTGCACTAGTGGTCTCGCCAGCATTTATCTCTACTACTTCTAATTTGGAGTTGGTGGCGGTCCGTTCTCCACCCTCAACCCACGTTTATAAAAATAACCACCGCAGAAAAAACGAACCGACCCAAAAAAAACAAATAATGCTTCTTTTTCGCTCCGCCTGACCACCTCTTCCTCCTCACACCACCCGCGACAAAGAGATTTGATGGAGATGGGCGGCACCGCCGAGGCCTTGCTCGCCACCGCTCTACGCCGCATGCCTCCTTGATCTCTCGTGCTGCGTGCGGGCTCCTCAAGGTTACTGCCGCGGCGGAGGAGGAGAAGGCGGTGATGCGGAGGAGGACCAGTAGCAGTCCGACTTTTTGGACCGGACTTCTCGACATCTGGGAACCGTTCCCGCGCTCCGCGGTGCGGCCGCCTCCTCTGCGAGGCCTTGCTAATCTCTGGTTAACTTTTGTGCTTTTGTAATCGGGAGAAATAGATGTTTGATCTTGTAGTAGAATTTTTGTTATTGCTTAACATTTATGTTTCGTTAATAATTTATTTTTCGTAGCAACGTATGAATACTGAACTAGTATATCCTCAATCGGCTCTTGGTGCGATTGATTGTACAGGAGTAGTCTTTTTGAGACAACGGCATCGGCGCTGGCCTTTCTCGAATCGGGTGCATGACAGTCGAGTTATCGCCGATTTACTAACAGGCGGCGTGTTTAGGAGAAAGGTGTACGTGCTAGTGGGCACTTCGGAGCGCCTCAACGGTATCCGTCTTCAGTCGGCTCCTGCCGCTATAGATTTTTTTTTCCCGTAAAAGGACCTTGGCCTGATTGTAGTAGAGGAGTAAGACCTTGAGATGCTGGCCTTGCTCGAATAGTACACTTAGAGTATATTTGTTTGGTAGGATAAGGTTGAATGAAATGAGATGGTGTTTGTAAAAACCTACCTAAAATTCTATTTTCTAAATACTTTAACCACAACCTCAACAATATACCTTCTCTGATCAATCCTCTCAACTCTCAAAAGTCTCAGATTTAAATACACATGTGTATATGAACATCTTCGCTCATACACACACTAGCTAAACTGCATATCATTTCCACACAAGTATAACATCCAATCTGGATCAACTAATACTTAAAATTATAATATTTTATACCCATTCAATTTATTAAAGAAACTAAGTAGGATCTATCTAATTTCTCATGCATCAAACTATTCCTCAGATCACAGTTTAGATTACATTCATCAAAATTTATATTTCTTCTCTCGGGCATCAAGGTTATACCACTAAATACAGACGACTTTCTGCTTAAAAATCTTACATCACACAGTTCAGTAAAATGGAGACACACTCTTCAAGTCAGCTCTCAATCATTACACTCAGTCTCCTAGATTGTACAAAGATTACACTCTTAAATTTTTTCCTCTCACCCAACCAAACCGACCTTCCTTGGCCATCAACCTGCCACCCCATTTTCTCACTCTTGCCCCTCCTCTGCCCATCTCACCAGCTTGCAGCCAGCTAGCCCGTGCCCATGCCCCTTCTCTTCCTGCCCATTCTGCCAGCTGAGGCCAGTGACTTTTGCCCATTTCGGTTGGCCAAGTGGAAGGGCAGTCTCTACATGTATGCCACCTAGCACCCAGCCCCTAGCTTTCCCTGCAGCAAGGCCGGTTTTCAGCTGCTTCAAAGCGGTAAAAACTAGCAGTATAAATGAGAGCTAGCTAGTACACCCTAGAAGCTTTACTGCATGCACCTACCTTCATCCACCAAAGTACTTTTGTCCTTGCTGGTCCTCCTCTGCCGAAGGAAGTAGTAGGCCAGGGAGGAGTAAAGCCAGTCGGAGGACACCTCCCACCCCCCTTTTCACCATCTTCCGGTCATCTCTGCGTTTACCAGGTGCCAGTCTTTAAATGTCCTATATTTTCTCTTCTTGTCTGAATGCAACTAAAAGGTTGGTAGTCACATATTTCATGAATTGTTGTATTAAAACCACCCAGGCAAGCATTGAATCTATAGTAGCATGTCAGCATTGAATCTATAGTAGCATGTCAAATGGAAATAACAAGTCTTTAGTAGCATAATAAGAACATAAGAATCTTATGCTGCCAACACCCAACACACATTAATATTGCATGGGAGCTAAACAAGGGAATAAACGACAATCTATTCAATCAAATACTCTAGCACTCCATTAACTAAGGAATCCAGTAGCTTTTGTTTTAAAAAGCATGTTCATATAATCCACATCATCAAACATCTGGATAATCTGCTAAAAATAGAAGCTTTGGTTCATAAGATTTTGATGCTTGCTCTTGTGTTCCCTATATAAATTTCTATAGGGAGTACTTTTAGATCTCATACTTCCTACTTGAGAACCAGAACCAGTAAGACAAGATACATTTTATATATATATATATATATATATATATATATATATATATATATACATTTTCATAAATTGTGTTGAGAGATCTAAAAATGTATTTGAGATCAGAGCATATTGACATCTTGATACAGAAGGAAAGATATTAATTATCAGAATAATCATGGCTGAAGACAAACCCTATACTATCCTATGCTTTAATAAGAAATTTCTGATATGCATGTGGACTAGAAATTTAAATCTACTCTCTGTTCTGATCTAAAGCCTATCAACCGCAAGCTCCAACATTACTTTCGATTCCAGAGTAGCAACACAATCATCATCATAAGTGCTAAGCTACGTTAAAATGATACCAACTAATCAAGATCCTGTTAATCATATCTATGCAAACATATCTATACAAATTATGAATCATAACAACTCTTTTTCTGTCAATTAGGCAGGAGAAGTAATTCATTGGGCAATATCCACATATCACATAAATAAATCTGCATACAAGCTAAATCAGAAGAGAGCTAATCCAAGATCCTTCAGATGGATGCTTGTGATTCTCTCAAAGCAATTTACTCTCTATTGAGCATGAGCATAAGAAAAAAAAAACAACAGACAATCATTCGAGGACTAAAGCTAAAATACCCTAAAACACAGATATCTTGGCATGCATGTAATATTTAAGAACCATGCTTACAACTCACAGCAGGCCCATATGAAATTTAAGAACAACAAGCTACAATCACCAGCATAAATAATATCGTAAGTTACTCTGAAACTTTTACATATGCCCAAGATTTTATAGAATGTATTCAATTGCAACTAGTTGTAAGGTCGAGGATGCCGACTAGAGGGGGGTGAATAGGCGGCTTTTAAAAATCTCCTCTAATTTCTACAAAGCAATTCACCCCTAATAATCCTTATGCCAAAACCTTAACAATTATTAATGCGGAAGCTATAAACTAAGGTTTTGACAATTAAAGCCTAAAACAATTAGGCTCACTATGTGCACTAACTAATTATGTCTCTAACAAGAATATGCAATTCTAAAGACAAGCAATCAATCAATTTAATTCTATGAATATAAATTGCTTAAACATAAATAACAAACACAATGAAAGCACAAGAGACACGATACTTTTTACCATGGTGTTCGGAGACTTACCGGTCTCCCCTAGTCCACGTTGAGGTTAGCCCAAACCCATTGGACAGGCTCCACGAATTGAGCACCCACCTCGAATCCACTAGTGGTAGCTCCTTTTCCCTCCCGGATAGACGAGCTCCAACCTTCACAAACTTCACCGGGGCTTCTCATAACCTTCTTTGAGAAGCTCACCGCGCACGACGCTCTACGTCGTCTAGGAGACGGCAACCTCCAAGAGTAACAAGTCAAGCCTTCCGCTTGAACCTCACCAAGTGCAACACATGCACAATGATGATCTCCTAAGTACAACACATGCATTAGGATCCTCCTCAAGTGCAACACATGCACAAGAGGCCCTCAATCCACTTCTAATTGCAACACATGCAATTATAACTCACTCTTAGCTCAAAAACCAAATGTGAGTGTGCAACACATGCAACACCTCACCCAAAACCTTAATAGAACCAGCAACTCCCATATGCCAGCCCTTGGCATCCTTTTATAGCCCCCCACATGAAATCTAGCCGTTGGGGGGCAAAATAGGCAAAACTCAGCATTTTCGGTACTACCGCCCTTCTAGGGCCGGTAGTACCGGCCTCCAGCCAACGGCTAGTTTTACTAGCCGTTGCGTAGGAAACCCAGTACTACCGCAGGCAAAAGCCCGGTAGTACCGCTCTAGCGGTAGTACCGGCCACACAGGCGGTACTACCGACTTCAGCGCAAACTCCAGAAACACACTTCTCTGGAAAATAGCTACCGGTGTCTTGGGCTCGGTACTACCGCATCTCCGGTAGTACCGCCCATCTACCGCGGTAGCTCCGGCCTTCAACCGAACATAAAATCCGCACTTCTGGAAAATGACTACCGGTCATTACTCGGTAATCTGGGACCTCGGTATTACCGACGCACAATAAGCGGTAATGCCGTCGGCGGCGATACCGGCTACCATAAGCGATGCTGCTGCCCGGCATATACTACCAGCCTTAACATGTCGGTAGTGCCGGATTTCCAGACAGGACTAGATTTTTCACATAAATCCTTTCTCTTCAAATCAAACAGCAATAATAATTGATTCTTTGAGCCATGTGATGATCAACACATGATCAAGTCAATTTGCAAAACACATTTGCAAACCCTATTCATACGCTCCAAAGAATCGCATTAAACTCAACTTATTTGCAAAACACATTCGCAAATAAACCAAAAACTTATGAGATCAATCCTCTTAGCCATGTGATGATCAACACATGATCAAGTCAATTTGCAAAACACATTTGCAAACCCTATTCACATGCTCTAGGATTGAAACCCATAATCTCAAGTTCATATGCAAAACACATTCGCAAATAACAACTCCAACTTATTTGCAAAACACATTCGCAAATAAACCACGAACCCATAGGATCAATCCTCTTAGCCATGTAAGGATCAACACATGATCCCGACACTTTGCAAAACACATTTGCAAATGCCAACACATGCTCTAGGATCGAAACTCATAATTTCGAGCTTATTTGCAAAACACATTTGCAAATAACAAATCCATTTAATTATTTTGCAAAAACACATTTTGCAAACTCAAAACACAAACCAAGCTTAGCCTTGTGATGATCAACACATGATCCCATCACAAGCTAAAACACCAAAGCATGAGCTCTCTATTTACAACGCATGCAAATCTCTAGATCTATGCAAACCACAATTCAAACTTAAGTGCACGAGCTCTCTATTTGCAACACATGCAAGTCTCTAGCTTCATGCAACCACTTTAAACCAAAATTGCTTGAGCTCTCTCCTTTTGCAACACATGCAAAACTTAGCTCCAAGCAATAACTACATAAACAACATTGCATGAGTTGTCTCCCTTTTTGCAACACATGCAAATCCATTGCTTCATGTAAAAACCAAATCGTAAGATTCAAATAAGATGTAAGCATGAGCACTCTTATTTGCAACACACGCAAATACTTAGTTCATGCAAAATCCAACGCACGAGCTTCACTCATTTGCAACACATGCCAAATGGTTAGCTCCATGCAAAATCTAAATAAGAGAGTGAGCTAGAGTGAACCGGATTGAGTTCATCAACACATGATGAAGCTCAAGCTAAAAGACTCAACCCCTCTTAATAGTACGGCACCTAACTAGCAATCCGGTCTCCCATCCAAACACCAAGACCGGTAAAAGACTAGGAAAACATCCTTAGCCTTAGCTAGTTATATATTTGCCTCTAGCAATCCACTTGGAGCTTTTATGATATCCAATCATCTTCTCTTCAAGATCACATCTTGTTCATCAACACATGATGAACCTTCTAGCTCTTCTCTTCACTTCGGGATTATCTCTTGAAGCTCATCAACACATGATGACTTCTCGTTCCCGATTCTTCATTTTCTTGGACTCAACCTACTTCACAACTCATGGAAGATGTTAGTACAACAAATACGGTTGTCTCAATCATCATCGCACTCCATTAACACATAATGGATGCCTCTAAGATCGATTGAGCACAACCCAAATCAATTTGAATGATTAATTGTTGTCTTGAGTATTTTGATGCAACTAATGCTTCATTATACTCAAGAACTTTTCGCTTGTCTTTAATCAGCAAGGAGACACCATCAACACATGATGAAATGTTCTTTGATTGATTGAAAGACAGTCGAACTCAATTTAAACTCATTTAAATTGACATGAGTATATATAACTACCCAAGTTTCATATACTCAATGTGATGGTTAGTAATGATCCATATATGTTTGAGTGATGGAAATGGGATCAATATATTTAAACCATCAACTATAGAATAAACTTCATTAAGTATGTGCATATAACAAATTGATCATAGAATCAATATGCACATAATCAATCTTAGATTGCATATGAGTTTATTCTATATTTGCATGAGTATATTACAACTACACAAGTTATATATACTCAAATGATTGTTTCAAAGTCTTGATCCTTTATATGTTATTTAGTAATAAGACATGGATCAATACTATTGAAGCAACAAGTTAAATTATAAACTCTCTCTAGATGTGTGCATTCATGTAATATATGAATTAGAAACATAATGCACATATTTGGACTAAAGCAATGGAAGAGTTCATACTTTAACTTGAATCCTAAGTATGCATTAAGACAATAGAGTGAATACAAGTGCATACCTTAGGTTTTCCATTTTCCATCCAAACAGGAGACTAATAAGAATAAGGCTCAATTAAACATGTTAGTCTTATAATGATTAGATTTATCATTAGAAAATGATTAAACATTAATATTAAACCAATCACCAAAACTAATAGAGCTTGAACTTACAATCTCCCCCTTTTTGGTGATTGATGACAAATCCTATATTAATTCCACATTTGGATGAAAAACAATGCATGAAGGGGTTTTGAAGATCAAAGATCGAATAACACAATAAAATTAAAATGAGACTCCCTCTTTTTGACAAGTAGAACAATTAAAACATACAAGAGGAAATTTAACCATTAAGCTCTTATACCACTTAACCAAACTAAAAAGAGCTCTTATACCACTTATAAATTTTAACCAATAAGACCATGCTCTTTATACCATTCTTGTTTAAAATGATAGATCCAAGCTCTTATATTATTTGATCATTTGTTAAATTTCATCAAGGAAAATAAATTTTAAATAGGCACACATCAATTTCTCCCCCTTAATAGGCATTAAACCCAAGGATCCAAATGAGGGAATTAAGCTCATAATAATTCTTTCCTTTTTGGCATTAAACACCAAAAATAAAAAACCAATCAAAAAGGAGGTTATACCACTTGAAAACATCGAGAGGTAAGCATCACTTGAAAGAATATGTGCCAATTGAAAAAGAGTACAGAGCTTGGTAAGAGAAGCAATCGAATATAGGTCATAAAAGGTTTGAAATGAAATTATATGACCATTGCAAGGAATTTTTGGTTTTAAGCAATAAAAACCAAAACTTTTGCAAACTTTTTGAAATATGACCTAAAATAGTAAACCATTTTTAGAAATAGGCCATATTTAGAGTTAAAGCTCAAAAAGGATTGTTTGAAACACATTCAAATAAAACTCCTCATTTTATTAGGCTCTGCCAAGGTGAGAAAGGTGGCTGTGCCAGGTGAGGGCAGTCACCCTAGGGCGAGACGTCGGGGGAGGAGTCTCAACCCGTATGCCTTTGGTGAGGCAAGGCGGTATGGCAGAGGTCCGAGTACAGTTGGACAAACGTTCTGTTTCCTTGGTTTATTAGTGTGCTTAAGGAAGCACACTGTGATAATAAGCCAAGTGATGCTATGAGCAAAGCAGTACACCTCTGTAACATCCCGAAAAATGCAATAATATAAAAATTCATATTTTGAATTTGGATATAATTATTTATAATTTTTCCTGACATGATTGGAATTTATTTGGATTTCTTTGGATTTTTGTATAGAATGAAAAATTAAAGAAATGGAATTAAGGAATGGATAATGGTAACAAGATAAAATGTTAAAAGTAAAAATTTGGAAAAATTACCATGGAACCATAACCATGCTGGTAAGTCAGTAAAATCAACAAGTAAAATTTTTATGAACAGAAAAGTGAGTAAATAAATGAATGACACCTCTTTTTGACTAAAAACAGTGCAAGCCAGAATTAATGAAAAATATTCGAAGTTTATCTGGATCTGTAAAAATTACTAAAACACGCTCAGTGTAAAAAATACACCTGGTAAAAATATCAGGATTTGATCATGTCGGCAAAGCCCTCTAATAATTCAAAAACAGAAATAATTAAAAACTAGAAATCCTAATATCATAATTTTTATAAAATATATACTTGATATTTTGACTTGAAAATTTTACAGAGAAATAATTTACCTAGATATAACCCCTCATAAAAGTTTCAAAAATCAATAATACGGTTTTGACCTTTAAATAAATAAAAACCCGAAATGGAAATTTTGGGTGATGTACAGTGTCAGAATTTTAATTAATTCATTGTAAGCTATTTTAACCTCAAATTTTTTATGGGCGTTAGAGACTACCAGGAGAGGTCGGTCAAAAAGTTTTACAAAATTAAAAGATGATCTGGTGTCCATTTTAATGCCCACAAGGGCTGTCCGGCTGAAGATTATCCTCTGACTCAACCTCCCTCTCTGGCGTGTGGGGCCATGACTACTGTGCCGTAACCGTTCAACGGCAACGGAAAAACTCCCTCGGACACTGACCGGTGGACCCGGACCCACTTGTCAGCGTCGCTTTTCCCTCTCCTTCTCTTCTTCTTTTCCCCGCCGAGTCGCCCTCTCGCACGCCCGAGAGACTTCGCCGTCTCTGCGTCTCAGCGCAATTCACGCCACTGCTGCCGATCACTGCCACGCCTATCCTTGGTCTCCGTGCGCCATGCCCTGCAATTCAGCCCCGCATCAATTCTTGCCGGAGAGACCCTGCACCAACTCGTCGCCTGGACAGTAGAATAGCCGCAACTCCCGCGTGCATTCAGACCCTGTGAATTCGTCTCTTGCCGGCTATAAAAACCCCAGCAGAGTCGCATGGAGGCTTCCCCTTCTCCTCATTCACCCCCAGAACCAAATGATCAAGCCGAAACCCAGGTTCTTCGCCATTTCGCCAGAGAACCCGAAAAGGGGGAGAATCGCAATTGAGCCAAATTAGTGAGTCTCCTCCCAAATTAGTTGCTTCTGAAACTCACTAGAGCCGCACTGAACTCGTCCCTCTCGCCAATTTCTACTCTTATTGCCCGCAGCACCACTGCACCCTTTCCCTTTCTTCCCCACGGCCGGCCGACGGTGGCAGCTCAGCCCGTCGCTTCTCCGGCCCGGACAACTGGAAAAATGGAATGGTCTGACATCACTAATGCTTAGATCGCCATCGATTCGACCGGAAACCCGCTACCTTTCTTCTCCGGTGACTCACCTCTCCCTCCGCCGCAGGCCGCCGATGGCAGCTCTTCCCGGCCGTCCCCGCCGGTGATCGACACCACCCCCGAGTGCGTGATGACTCACTGATGCTAGCCATGCCCTTCCCTTCGCCGGAATCCCGCCGGAGCACCGTCGCCGAGCAGCCCTAGCGCCGCTCCTCTGCTTTCTGCCACTGCATCGTGGGCCCCCTCTGTCAGCCGGTCAATTCCTCCTCAGTGCATTCGGTAAAGACGCTTTCACAGTGGGGAAAACGTATTTGTGAATTTCATTTCGATTTTGTATACCCGAATTGATTCAAATACTTATAACTTTTGCATTGTAACTCCAAATAAAGTGAAACAAAATTATAAATTCATCTAAAATCTATTTATTTCATAATATGCAATAAAAATTTGAAAATGTTCACTGGGTAAATTTGAAATTCAAATTTAAAGAAAAGACTTAAAGAAGTGCCACATATTAAAAAGATGTAAACAAACTTGGAATGGAATGAAACTAATTTTAGTAAAATCCTTATTCTTCCAGAAGTTCAAATATATAAAAATATTTAATTTTTACTTATGTTTGAATTACTTTTTATTGAAGATTGTATTCAATGCACTAGAAATTCAAATATACATAATTTGAATAAAAGAAATATGGAATAAATAAAATTGATTTCTAAATAATATTATGGCAGTAGGATACCTGAGTTTGCCAAAATATTTAAGAAATGAACTTGAATTGAATTATCATGGAAAGTATAAAATAACTTAAATGTAAAATGTGTATATACATATAGCATAGAAAGTCAAATGGTTGTAATATAGATTAAAAGAATTCAAATAATCACCAAACCAATTTTTTTATACCTCTGGCATTGCAAGGATCTCAGATATAAAATAATATTTGAGGTTTGCTACATAAAGCAGTAAATGATTAATAGTCAAAGTGTTAATACTTGCATGATATAAATAGCTATAACTTTCACAACTAAACTCTGAATTTGATGAAACCAAATCCAATAGCCCTGAAAAATAATACTCTTACTGTTTATACAAAAATACTTTATGTTTGTGCTAGTCTGAAATAAGCCCATATTAAACCCTAATGATTTCGTAAATGGAAAACGTCGCGGATAAAAGCCAATTATCGCAAACTCAACTTTAAAATGCTTCTAATGTCCTACCCTGTCAACACCTAAAAAATGAGTAGATTATCCTAGTCGGTGTAGTCGCAGTCTTATATCAAAAACTGAATCCTTAACGAGTAGTAAATTGAACTATCAAGTTTTTTCATCGATCCGTAGAACCTCTCGTCTAAATGTAAAAACTATGGAAATCAGTTTAGAAATAATATTTAGGATATGATCTACCATATTCTGGAAAAATATTTCATTTACAACTTGTGTCCCAATTAAATCTTGCTAGTCGAATACCCATAAAAATTATAGTTTTCGTAACCTTTTATGTCACATAAGCGTTTCAGTTATGAGAATAATGTCTCGTCTAAACCCTAAAATGTATGAAATCAGCCTAGATGCGTTCTTCAAAGTATATGCTATCCAATTGCGAAGAAATAATCTTATTTCATCATGTTTGGCATATAAATTCTAGTAGTCGAATATCCCTTAGTTTTATGTTTAGCGAACCTTGCCATAATCGGAATAGATGAACCTTGTAATAAGGAATTTTGTAGTTAATAAATTTGTATCACCAGAACCTTCTTAAAAACCATAAATAAATCTAATTAGCTAGATTATCAATTATAACTTATTTAAAACCTTTCTTATGCGAAACCACTTAAGGCTAGTGCTATTAGCATAACCGCTTTAATTTGTGTTTTACTTCTTTTAATCCAAATAATTTTAGCACCTATAATTCGAAGTTATAAATACTAAAATTCATAATTTTAGCCTCTTGAATTCGTAATTCAAGATTAGATAATCTATATAAGAAACCCTGTTTTGTTTGTCATTAAGTCATCAAGTTTAAGAATAAAGTAATTTCTTAAATAATCCAAACCCTAAAGCGTGCCTGTTTTCTGCAATGAATCTTTATTTGATTTTATGTCTGTCTTCTTTTTACCCTTATTGAAGTTTCTTATTTGCTATATTTTCCGATTGATCGACGTGTAGAATCCGACGTCCCTTGCCTCCGTCAGCTGTGATCGCGTCTTCGTCGTAAATGATATATAAGCAAGGCAAGCACCCTCCTTTGACCATTTTGATCCCAGAATTTAATTTGCATTGTTTATTAAAATGTTTTATGCATCGTTTACTTTTGTAAATTCTTTGTTTTGTAGTCTTGGTTGTTATACTGTTGTCTCATGAAACTTCCTTGATAAGTATGAATATGTGAACCTTGATAACCATAGATTGAGCCTAGACAATTACTTAATGTCGCCATGGGTATATCGATTACATCAGTATCCCGGCTTAGCCATGCTTTTAGAATAAATGATGATGATGATCGGATCAAAATGTGTTCCTTGAGAAATGGAAAATCTGTAATTGTAGTGTTGGTTATGGGTATTTTGATTAAAACCCAAAATAAAACTATAGTTTTGATGCGGGCGATTATTGGCAATAGCCGGAGGTGCGAGGGATTTGCACGTAGTGTAGGGTGGAGTATCGCCCGTGTCAACAAAGGACCGAACTCGGTGTTGTATGATCCAAGATAATCCGTACAACCACAAGTGTTGTTATGGGGCTTCCTTAAACCAATTAAGTTATCTAGTTTAACTTTGCATATTGGTAATTTGAAATAGTACGGGCTTTCCTTTGGGGTTTGCTCTACGGGTGCTCACACCGAGTCTTGGGAACAACACTTACAAATATAACGGTGTACGCCACGTCTATGGGGAGTTTCAACATTCCTATGCTCGAGTTCTCCCGACATAGCGTGGGTTTTATCATCCGGTCTTTGGTGCAAAGTTAAATTAGATAATGTAAAGGTTTTCGTCATGAACATTACGGCCACACGCCAAAGGTGCGTGAAACTTCGCGGCAAAAAGAAAAGGTCATGACTTGTGGGTAAAGTTGTACACCTCTGCAGAGTGTAAATCTAATCGATTAGCCGTCCCCTCGGTCATGGGAAACTTGGTGAACTTGCACTAGTTAAATGTTTAATTTTCTAAAATGGGCTGTGGTTTGGAACTTGTTTAGCAGCTTTTGTTTTCATGTCAAAGGATCGACATTGATGGATTCCATTTCTGGATTATTCGATATTCACGATGGGTTGTGAACATTACTTATGCTTTACTTATTTCATATCAGTCAATTATGCTTTTACAAACTCCGTTTGCAAATAACTTGTTTTACAATGTCAATTCTGCTTTATGCAAATTAACTGTAGTAGCCTCCTTTGAAATGGCCTGCATATATTATAGGCTTTGCTCAAGTCTTGCGGAGTACGAAAGTACTCACCCTTGCTTATATGTGGTTTTTAGGTGGATAAGTTAGCGAAGCTTCGAAGGTTTCTTTCGTCGCAGGTTGCGGGATTTTTCTTCGTCGAATCTTTCTAGGGTTTATGCCTTGTCGGTTGCCTGTTGGTGTTGGATGGGCACACTACAAGACCTTGCTTCTTTAGCTGCTTTATCTCTGATTTGTAAGAATTTTCTTTATGTAATAGCTTCCGCTTAATAATATTTGTTGTATGGTTGTGATTCCAATTGGTGTATGTGCGTACTAGCTACTGATCATGGGACTAGTACGGAATGCACATTAGATTTCTATTTTTGCAAGTTTGCGAAAATGGGGGTCGTTACAACCTCTGATCAGAGTCAAATATGATATCACTCCTAGCTTTCGGGTTTGGAAGTGCGTCGTGTGGATTTTCCTCTAACATAGGATGTAAGACCCCACATTGTTTTACTGTCAGTAGATTTAAAAGTTAAAACTTGACACTTTCTAACAAATAGGTAAAAGGGGTACTTTGGAGTAGCGGCTTGGTGGCAAAAAAGTATATTTATATACCCATGTATAAAGGTTCCGCGGCTTACTGAGTACTGGAGTACTCAGCCTTGCTTTCACTGTTGTTTTTCAGAACCTGTTGAGTCCACACACCCAGACGAGGTAGAAGGCGATTTTCTTAATGATATGAATTTTTATGATGATGCTGATGTTGCCGTTGAGGGATATAAATTCAAGGGGGCTGACAACCAAGACCTGGCGGAACAAATCTACCATCAGGAGGGAGTCATCTAGAATAATATTGTAATATTAGACGGGCGGTGTATAAATCACCGTTGCCAGACCAAAGACAGTACTATATGTACCTTAAGAATAATTCCCCGAGTACTATTCGGTGGAAGTTTCTGTTCTATTTGTGTTGTTTTCCTTTACCTGATCCTGGCGCACTCTGCTCTGTGATGTTTCCACTGGTTCTGGCTTAGCCAGGCAAAGTAGGGGCGTCATAGTCTTGTATGTACTATTTGGTTTTATCGTTTTGAGTGAATCTAATGGTTTAGCATCTATAAAGAATATTTCGTAAATTTGTATCTCACCATTCAGGGTGTGATGGTTTTATTCAAACAACCAAACACATTGATGATTTTTTTCTTGAACCATCTCATACATATATCACTTGATATAAACAACCAAACACACCCTTGGTCACCGAGTTTTCGCCATTTTGGGTAGCAGGCAGCGCCTTTGGATGAACAGTGCGCTAGCAGGCACTTTGGAGCGCCTCGACGACCTTCGCCTTTGATCGCCTTTTGACTAAACTTGGCAGGATTATAGAGGAGCAGCAAGTACTCAACACAACAGAGTTGGCCTTACTCGAATCGGACGCACGGCAGTTGAGTTAGGGATTTGTGCAAGTTACTAGCCAGAGGCGTGTGCAACGGTACGTAGACGGTATGGCAAATCCAACCGCCACGGTAGACAGCATTTTTCCTTTAGCGAAACCTGAATTTTTTTAACGAAAATTGAAATAATCATAATTTTAGAATTCGTAGGGAGATTTTCGCATAAACGAAGAATGAGAATAAGATTTTGGAAAACAGATGGGCTTTTTCATAAAAATAGGGATTTTAGTACTTTCTAGATTATGATGTTTTTCTTCTTTAAAAGGGCTCGGTCTAGGTCTAGATATAATTTTCTAGAACTATAAGGAATTTTCTAGAAAAGAGCCAGCGGAGGGGCTTTTAACAATTTTCCAAAAGCACGAGCTCTTTTTCGCAAAAGAGCCGGCACTGGAGTTATTCGCAAATTTCCCAGAACTAGAAAGATTTTTTTTCTTTTTCAAAAGAGACCGCAAAGGGGTTTTCACAAAATCACCGACGTGGACGAGCCGGCCGCCGATTCGTTTCGCCTTATGATGGGTAACATTTGCGCGCCAACCAGAGATCGGCACTCGGAAGGGGCTGAGATTTAACTGGGATGTCACTTAGGAAGTCATCTATAGACCATAAAAATATGGGTGTGGTTTTTCTGAAGAAACTCGCGCACAAAACGCATGAACTCAAAATATGGGCATATGCACTCGTGCTCTTGTTGCCTAGGCTTAGCTGCTGTAACATGCATCCATATCACTGCCGCTTGAATATAGATTACTATCGGTTCCAAATCCTCATTACTGCCGGATATGAAACCGATAGTGATAGTCTGATTATCACTATCGGTTTGTATGCTAACCGGCAGTGATAGTCTGTCGGTTTGTAAATCCAAAAATCACTCTGTAAAATCAAAAAAAATTATTTGCACCTGAACCACCTTGTATTCACGGTCGCGCGTCGCAAGTTACAAGTCACACGAAATACGCGTGTGTACGGTTGCTAGGAGTCGACCTGTGACCTGCTACTATGCGCGAACTTCCCTTACCATATCACCTAACATACACTTCTCAACTATTATAATATATATTTCCTTTTATCCTTCGTATCTGAAAGTTTCAAATAAAAATCACTTGGACATCTAAATGACTTCAAATAAAAAAGTTGTCAACTACAAAGTTGTAGATCTCATCGAGAGCTACAATTTTCATATAAATTTTGTCTCCATCTAACTCCGTATGAAAAAGTTATGATTTTTCAAAAATATTATCATTGCTGGTTCGGATTCGTGACACTATTATCACTGCCTGTTTGTAGGCTGAACCGACGGTAATAGTATCACTGCTGGTTTTTTTAGAACCGACAGTGATAAGTTACTATCACTGTCGATTCTTTTTCGGTCGAGCATTTATGCTGGTCTAGCTTATGAACCGGCGGTGATAGACCAGCAACAAGAGGGTTTTTTTGTAGTAGTGATATGCTCTTCGTGCCACGGGCTTCAGTGCTTCTCGTCGTGCTAACAGAGGCCATAATGGGGTAGACGTTGCCGACGGCCGCAGCTGTATTAGCGCCATGGCCGCGGACCTTGCGACGACGGCCGGCAGGATATGCGTCATCACCTCTGGACGGAGTAAACATCAGGATTATGATACGGACAGCAGCGTAAATATAGTACTTGCTTCGGCTGTACAGGCGGTGACCGGCCTCATGACGATGCTCACGGTATTGGCGACTGCTACGGAAGTTGCCATCGTCGCAGCGCTAACACGTACGGGGCAATCTGAGTGGTTCGGTGTAATTCGCTGCCCTTTGCTCATGTAAGCGACGCGCGCATGTATCCATGCAGGTCTTGATGTGCGCGTGTCCTTTGCACATTGCACCGATGCTAATGATAATGACAACAGCCATCTCGTAATGGCGAGAAGCGTGAAGTCAGGTAGAGCATCTCCGAGGACGGCCATTAATCTTGTCACATCGAGGAACGTGAGCGTCAGGACGTGCGGCGGCGTCGGCACCGTGGCTGGGTGTACTCCTGTCAGTGCCAACGTGATTGCAAACTGGGCAGGAGCTAGATCGAGTGACTGCTGCACTTCCAGGCCTCTAGCAGGGCGACAACGAGGGCTTGAGTTGGATCATCCTTCGCTGCGAGGCAGCGCGAGAAGCATGATTTTGATCTCGGCTCCTGAAACATGGCGACGCAAAGAACGAGGGGAATTGCTAAATTGCATTAAGTGTATTTTGGGATATCTTATTTACATTTTAGATTAAAAATATAAACTTAATTCACTTTATTTTAGCAAGCTGCAGGGCTAAATCTGGTAATGTTGACTGCACATATTTTCTTTTCTTTGTATTTATTTTATTTTGGAAAGAAAATGAGGAAAAGATATCATTTTAAATTAAAATCTTGATTCTAAATTAAAATTTTATCCAATTCTATTTTAAAATTTCAAAACTTTTATTTTTCCTAATTTTAAATTTTTTCGGAATGTTACACAGTAGGCACGTATTCCGGCCATTACTCCGGCCGCGGGTTCTACGCCCAGCCGACGTGGCCCTGCAGCAACAGTGAGTCAGTGCCTGCGCCTCGACCGCGACGTCGTGCGCGCCGCCTACATCCCTCACGTCCTCGACGAGGCGGCCAAGCTGCGGCTCGAGATGCGGGAGCGAAAACTCTACACCAAGTCACCAACAACCCAGTGTACTGCCGCGGCACGGCGGCAGCACGGATGACCACCAAATGCTGTGGACGGCGCACCCGTTCTCGCACCCTTTCCACGTTCGACGCGCTCGCCATCGACCCGGCGCTCCGCGACGGCATCCGTGCGAACCTGCTCCTGTTCTTGTGGCGGCGGCGGCACTACGCGCGCGCAGGCTGCGCGTGGAAGCGCGGGTACTTGCTCGGCCGCCCATTAGCGGCAAGACAAACTTCATCGCGGCCATCGCCGATCTCCTCGAGTTCGAAATCAAACAAAGAAATAAGTCCTATGCTAAATCGGTTACTTGAATATTCTTAGAGAGGTAGATTAAGGTTATAAATTCATGGGTAGTTCTAAGGTTTGTAAACAAGAGAACAAGAAAAGATACTATTTATATCGCACCGTCAAAATACTTGTGTTTGTAAGTTCTTGTGCTTCATTTTCATGCCGTCGTATGTGTGTATTAATCCGGGTTAAAACCAACAGTTGGTAAGAGCTGTTACCAACTGTTGGTTTTAACCCGGATTAATACACACATACGACGGCAAGAAAATGAAGCACAAGAAAATTAGAGACAGTTGATGTTACAAGATTAAGTAGGTGAATGTTAGACTTAATCTTGTAACAAGAGAGGAGTCCGAATCAAATAAGGAAATAAGTTCTATTCTGATTCGGTTACTTGAATCCGTTTATGGTTCTTAGAGTTGTAGATTAAGAGTATAATTTTTTAGGTAGTTCTGAGGTTTGTAAGCAAGACAGCAAGAAAATAACAAAATATACTAGTTGTGTCGCACCGTCAAAATACTTGTGTTTGTGGGTTCTTGTGTTTGATTTTTTTTGCCGTCGTACGTGTGTACTCATCCAAGCTAAAACCAACATGCCTCTTCGACTAGACAAGAACTCCACTAAGCCAAGATGACTAGTTGGAACAGGGATCCAAATTTCATCAAATTTCGGCGAAATTTTGGATTTCGGACCCTCGAGACCTAAACTACCGGCCGGAAAAAAATTGAAATTTTTTGAAAATGCTATAGTAATTTATTTTTTTCGGTGAGATTTCGGTCAATCCAGGTGAAATTTCATGAAAAAAAATCCGGATTTTGATTTTTTATGGCCGGATTTGACTTCAATTACATTAATAACCCGTAATAAAGTGATCTTTGATGATAATTTGTCCAAAAACTTATTTTTTGTGACATTTTAAAATTTTAGCAGAAACACTGTTAGAATTTTATAAAATTTAATATGATTTATAATGCTATGAAAAATTATGGTACTATATTAAGAAGTCTAGGATCAAACATAAAATTTTATAAAATATTTTAACTTCATTTGTTATTTTTAAAAATAAAAAACAGAATTAGCACAAACAAGGTAGTAACAGTGTCAGAATTTTATAACTTTTCTCATGTTTGATCATCATTTGAAAATTTTATGGTAATATTAGTGATGCATCAAGACTATCTACAAAAATTTTCAAAATTTTCTAGAATGGTTTGAACTATTTTTCATTCAGTTGAAATTTGTCGGTCAGCCTTCAATTGCACTGTCCGAATTTTTGAAAATTCATGAAGCTTGATCATCATATGAAAATTTTATGAGAATATTAATTATGTATCATAACCATGCACAAAATTTTTTCAAAAGTTTTTAACGTGGTTTGTACCATTTTTTATTCAGATCAAACTTATCGGTTAGTGTTTTATCAGGACAGTAGCAATGTTTGAATTTTTAAAAATTCCTCAGATGTTATAACATTTTGAAATTTTTATGAGAACATCATTGATGTGTCAAGAACCTCCAAAATTTCAAAAAAATTATACATCGTTTGAACTATTTTTCGTTCAGTTGAAATTCGCCGAAATTTCGGTGAAATTTCTTTCGGCGAAATTTCATTTTTTCGGTATAAAACAAACCGGATTTGAATTTTTGTTTTTGAATTTCAAACGATATTTGTCCGAAATACCTGAATTTCGCCGAAATTTCGGATTCCGATCCGGGTGATATTTTATCCGAAACGAAATTTAAATCCTTGGTTGGAACTGGGAATGCCACATCTTAAACTCACCATGCTGCCGCCGATGATGGCAGCGACGATAGAGGCAGCGATGCAACGGCGGACGATAAGCCCCTCTGGCGTGCTGAACTTCGTGGACGGGCTCTGGTCGTCGTGTGTTGGGGAGCGGCTCGTGGTGTTCACCTCCAACCACCTGGATCGGCTCCACCTGGTGCTGGCCGGCCGGGCCGGATGGACCGCAAGGTAGAGCTCGGCTACTGCAAGGCTCCCGCGCCGCGAGTGCATGCCATGAGCTATCTTGGCAGGGACTGTGATGCCATCGGTGACCATGAGGCGGATAATGTTTGCAAGGTGCTAACGAGGGAGGCGGAGAGGTGGATTGTTATCTATAATCTAGTTGTTAGTTTCAAACTTACGTGTTTTCAGATTTGGTAGTAGTAGTGTTTGTTAGCTAAGTTGGTTGTTAGCGATATTGATATGGTTCAATTAGAAGTTTTCGTGTTGAGTCTGGAGTCCAGATAAAGCAGAAGATAAAAGTTAAGTTTTGAGGTTGAGTAGATTCTGCATGTAACAAATAATACACAGAAAAGCTGGTGGAAGTGCGCCAGGCAAAAAGAAAAACCAACTCTATTCCCTGCTTGTTGCTCTGCGTATGTTTTACCGGAGTAGATTACTATTCCTATTCCGGCAAGACTGATTGCAATCTGTTCTGTCATTAGCCTGAGGAGTATTCTGCTCTCAGTGCTGCTGCGACGATACAGTTTGCTATTTCTCGTTTTGTTTGCAGGTATCAGTACTGATTCGGTGGAAGAATTGGTGAATGATCAGAGGCTTTATTGAGACGGATCCAACATGGATGTGACGCCGGCCGATGTTACAGAGGTGTTTATGGGCTACGGTGAGGGAGCCCACGCCGCTGCAGAAGCTTGTTGATGAGCTGAAGTGCAGGAAAACTGTCCAGTGATTGTCTGTATTCACTCATCTGCAATGCATATCTCAAACAACATGAGTTTTTCTCTTAAAAAAAAGGAGTTTTTACGAGAGTGCATAAGGCTCAATTCTCACTGCTTTGGCAGTGGTGTGTGTCATCTCTCTAGTGTAAGCGATAATCTGTTCCACCATACATTTGGTGTAGGATCCATCAAGAAAACGTTTTTGCGAACGCTACAAATTGATGTCGGCATCGTCCTACATTAAGTCCTATTGCGAACGCTAAAAATTGATGTCGGCATCGTCCTACATTAAGTCCTACTTTACCTAGCAAGCTCAGCATCAGAAATCAGTATCGTTTTGACAATGGTCAAGTTTTTTTTAACACAAGCAACATCTGATTCTGAGGAAGTTTAATTCCACTTTATAGAGTGTGGATTAAGGTAGAGACTACCTAACTACTTGTGGAAAGATGGATCGTCACCCAGTACACCAAAATGCAAAAGGCCATACATGATGCCTGGGACATGCATCAGACTCTGATACCATGACATCTGAACGTCACCTTTGAAGCTACTATACGAGTGAGTGAACCAACTCATCCAAGCAGCTTGTTTGATTTCGGCTACTCTAGCTGTTTTAACACTACTGTAGGTCGAAAGCCACGAGTATGGCTTGTCAACCAACTTAGATTGTCTATTGTTATCTATCCTTTTTCTGATTCATCTCCTCATACTAGTCTTCCATCCAAATAATCTGGCTTTTACTTGCCTACTTTTAGGTATGACCTGCCAAAAGGGTGTGCATGTGTCACCCAAACTGGATAAGATATGGATTTGTAAAAGCGTACTCATTGCAAAACGACTAATACCAACCCTAGGTAGAACGAAAGGACGTAAGCACTTGTACGTAAACGACGTGTAATATATAAGTATATAAATCAGCTACACATCTAATGTTTCCGGTGCCCTTTCGCAAGGTAGATATGGTTTAAGGTGTTTCAATGGAAACAAATCTAGTTGCCGCAAATAATTATGGTCAAGTAAACTGTCTCTTCATGGTGGATGTCCGTTCGTGATAACATACCGAAGCAATGCCGTAAGGAGGTGGATGGAATTATAGTCTGCGGATTTTGGAACCTATGGAAAGAAAGAAATGGTTGTATTTTCAACAGCCGAGATATCAAACGGTGCAGCAAGTGTTTGATCTCATCACACAGGACGTCACAAATCAACAAAGAGCTTTCCAACAACAAATTTCACTTGCTTAGTGACAGGACTTTACGGGGGCAAATCATTTGCCTCATCTAGGTGTCGTAAAGTTTTTTGTTTTCTCATCTCTCTGTTTCTCCTCCCACCCCGTCGTTCTTAACGTTTGTTAGGGTCTAACTTTCGTATGCTCCTTTTAAGTTTGTACTGCTTGCTACTCTACTTCAATGAATGGCAGAGCTCCAGCCGATTTTCTCCAAAAATAAGTATGTGAGCATATATGACCCCTTCTTACAGTAAACTAGCAGGGTGACCTGTGCATTTATACAAAAAGATTTTTTTAAAGTTTACAGTATCAAATGATAACTTATATGCTTGAGAATATATTAACATATTTTATAGGCTATTTAGATTTTTAAGATATCATAAACATTAGAAATGACAACATAAGTTTGAAGGACAATTCAACTTGAGAACGTAATTAAAGTATAAGCTTTGATGGAAGAAAATCATTGAGCATAATAAGTTGATAGGTTCTTACAAACGTAGTAACTCTTCATCTTGTATGGATCATGTAGCTATATATATCCCTATTTGACGAATACTTATAACAGGGGTACCCCAACGGCCCGAAGCGATGAGCCGGCGGCCTCAAGCACAGCTCAAGCCCAACAGGCCGCTCCCACCCACTACCGACCGAAGCACCTGCAAGGCCACACAGACATCCCTTCCCGACTGATCGAGGGAAGTGTCTCCGACCAAGTTGAGCTCCCAACCCCCGCAGCGGGTCGGGATTCCCTGACTCCGATCGTGCCAAGACAACCCCTGCCAAGGGCCGCGTGTCGAAGCCTCTACCACCAATGACCACGTACCTACGAGCGGGGTCAATCGAGTGACTATACAAGGCGGTGGCTCCTTTCCAAGAAGGTTTAATGGTGACCAAGTCATGCCCCGATCCCCATCGGCGGTCACATCTGATGCGAAGATCGCCCTCTCCCGAGGCAACACCCACGTCATACGCAGCAACGTCAACACTTGTAAGGTTCGCAAAGGGCAGGTACGCAGTTTCCCGGGGAAATACCTAACCACCCTGACCAACTAAGCTACCGACCCAGCATGGGCAAGACGGGCGGTGACCAGTCAGCAGAACGAAGGACCGAAGCTCCTAGTGTAGGTCATCTCGTCCTCTCCCAATTCTCGATGTAACCTGCCCCTTCCTTCCGTATAAAAGGAGACAGGAACCCCCGTAGGAGGGCGATGGAACCCATCTCGCTAAGCCATTAGCACTCTCGCTTGTAAACTTTGTGCTGTCATCTGTACTGAAGAGAATACAACGCCACCACACGAACTGGAGTAGGAACCTTCGGCCCGAACCAGTATACATCTTGGACTTCTGAGTCTAACCATTCAGGGAGTGGAACGCGCGGCCCCTTAGACTTACAAATTTACTTGCCGGTGCTCGAAACGCCGACACTATTCTTTCTCATCAATAACTCTTTTTTAAAAATATATGCGACACATGTACCTTTATTTAATCTCAAGCAATACGCTGATTATTTTATATGGTATTAGAGTACATTGCTCACGTATACACAGATGCATCATGGGCGACTTACTTTGAACTTATCTTCCTCACACGCTGGCTACCCTACCGAACCGTGTGTCTTCTATCTCTTCTTGATCGCTCCACAACTTTTCTGTTTCAACCTCCAACACCAAGTCCAATTCTTGGTCGATCCCTCTCAGTTGCTACCTTTTTTAATGTAATACTCTATCGCATAGTTATTTTCTATTTCTTTTCAATTATTACTTAATGCTAAACATTGCGACTTCAACATGCATACATGTACAACTATCTCTTATCCTTACCGGGGACACCTGTCAAGCTCTCACCAATGGTCCCAAGCCTATTCTATATAGTAGCACCATCTCCACTACGAGCTTTTTTGCTCCTTGTTTCGATTCATACGAATTCATGTATGTATATACATATGTAGGATGTTATACATGCTCAATTTCTATTTGTTCTATGTCGGTAGCTTCTCTTATTCGATGTTGGCCAACTCAACGATGTTGCTTCCTCGCTAACCTAATGGATCTATATCGTCTTTAGTTCGTCTTCTATGCAAAGCTTCATCTCCTCTCTACCAAGGCCTCCCCATCATCAAGCTTCTTTTGCCACTGATTTCTCTAACAATGCAAATGCTAACCACTCGTCATCGTGGCTTTTGACTCCTTCGACTTTAGTATTTCTCTTCAATGACTCTAGTGAGCAGCGCGACGTTGTTCTCATATCTTACATAAAGCCTCCAGTTATTGCTTACCTGTGAGGCAATATCTTCTGGCATGATAGATCGACGCAATTGCAGCTATATGTGGTCTCCTCTGACAACACTCGTGATATCCACGTCATAACTTTTAATTGTTTTTAAAAAAATTCAATTATTTTTTTGGAATTCATATGTAAATTAAATTCTTAATTTTATTTAATTTAATTCAGATTTTAGTTATTTAGGTATTTTTACTTTGGAATTTGTATAGAAATCGAACTTTCTTTCATTTTTTATTCCTAATTTTTCAATTATGTTTTTATATTTTTATACATATCCAGTTGATAATTTTTATTTTTTATTCCAAATTAGTTAATTAGGAATTCTCATGGAAATAAAATTGCCATTTTTTATTTATATTACAAATCGCATTTATTTAGGAATTTTACTTAGTAATTCATATAGAAAAAAATGATAATTGATAATTTATTTTTTATTTTGAATTTATGTTATTTTTGTTAGGAATTCGTATGCAAATACAGTTGCTATTTTTTGTTTAATGTTTCTTCCAAATTAAATTTATTTAGGGATTTGAAGGACCATGTGGAGGTCCATCCATGTTTGTGATGAGTATTTGACTTTATTTGAGCAAGGTGTGCTCAAGTTTGAGTTTGATTTGGATTGATTTTCAAAATGAAGCAATTTGAGTTGTCTCTGCCAGAGTGGCGTATACCGGTCGTATGGACGCGGTAGTGATGAGTTGGATGGTTTATTGCACATCTTTGTGGGCATTGCTATGTGAGGAGTTTCCTTGTTTTTGATGGTTGCAGGACGACGGTGCTAGGTCATGGTGAGGCGAAGGATGACCGGGACTAGGCGAGGCGTCGGAGGTCGAGACGGTTGGGAGATCGCGGAAGATGATCGGAGGCGGAGTCCGGGCAATTCAAGAAGACAAGGAAAGGAGTTGATGCTAGCTAGATGCCGCATGGATCAATGAGGGCCGTCGGATTGCGGTCTAGTTGATAGGTTAGCGGGTCTAGGTAGTATGCTTTGAAAACCGTGCAAGAAAACCCGGTATGTGTGTGGGTTTTGGGTTAGCCCTTGCATGGCTGTGTGTGTGGGTTAATCCTAGCCCTTAGATGAGTGCTCTAGGGTTGAGGACTCATCCAAGGGTGGTAGGTGGCCCAAGAGTAGTATAAATAGGGGTGGAGGGTAGCCTCCTCTCCTTGAAGGTGTTGAGGTTTTGATGCTCATTTGAGCTTTGCCCACATGAATGTGAGGCTTTGTAACCTCCCCTTCCAGAAATGAAAGTTTTATTCATCCACCTCTGAATTTATTTTGCGCATTTACATTATGTCTTTACTTTACGCAATTTAAATTCAGCATTTACTTTCCCGCAATTACATTCCCGCAATTTACTTTCAAGTAATTTGGTTTTGCCTCCCCTCCTTCTAAATGCTGCTGTTCTTGGATGTTTTGAGTGTGTTCATATGGTTTTACATCTCTTTTGCACTCTTGGATTGAGTAGAGAACATCTTTTCTTTCAAGTTCCAACTTTGTTCTGAACTTGTTCTTCGCGCAGCAGTCAGTGTTTGATTTTTGTAAACATATAGAAAAATCCTTTTTAAGTGATTCTTGTTGGAGGAGGTGCGGGACTCTGATATCCGCTTGCAGAAAAATTTTGGAGTTCACTTGTTGCACCGTTTGGGCGCCATGGGGTGAAAACCGAGCCCCAAACTTTCTGCTCGAAGTTCTTGACCAGACTGTGTTCTTCGATTTTTCCTGTTTTTTCTGTAAGGATTTTTGAGGAGAAATTTGGTGGAGTTCTTCACGACTCTAATGCTCACAGGGAGAAAAAGTCTCAAAATTTTGTGAGCTACAGAACCCCACCAACCTCCTGTGCAAATTGAGGACAAGTTCTGGAAATCCTGCTTTTGCTTTTCTGAAAGTGACTTTTGTGATTTGAATTGATGTCCTTTCTAAAAGCAAGAGTTTGAATTGATTCCTCTTTCTTTTGGACACTAGACAACCAGGATTGTGACTCAAAAATCTCCACATATTTTATGGTACTTATCCATGCAAGCTTGGGGTACACATAGTTGTCTAGTTTTTCGGGTTTTTCACAATTCCTTTTAAACGATCTTGTCGAGTTTTTTTTTGTTGGAGTATTTTGGGGGAATTTTTATTTGCGACCATTCACCCCCTCTCTGTTCGCCATCTCGGTCCTTCAATTGGTATCAGAGCCGGTTCTGCTCTTTCTAGATCTTGACCGGTCTCAAGAGCCATGGCGACGGACAAATATTCCACCAAGCCTCCAATCTTTAATGGAGTTGATTTTCCTTTTTGGAAGTCCGGATGGAGTCATACATCATCGCCTGGGGCTACGATATGGCGAAGGTGAAACTCCGTATGAGGTTCCTGGCGATGAAAATGTCACGGCCATCAATATGGTTGACGTTGAGGCGAATGCTAAGGCAAGGAACATTCTCATCTGAGGTCTTAGCCATGATGAGTATGATAGGATTTCTCACCTTCGCTCCGCTCACGAGATTTGGGTAACCCTCGATGCTTACCATGAGGGCTCTACTCAAATCAAGGCGTGAGCGAGACCAGTTCAAGCGCGAGTACAACAAGTTTGATCAACGCTACCGTGAGAGTCTCGGCGAGTGTTTTGGTCGGTTTACAAAGATTTTGAGCGACCTCCGGCGATTGGTTGCATATACCTCGACTCGGACAATGCTCGGCATTTCTTGACCGCACTCGACCTTGGGTTTGGGAGATGAAGGTGACCACCATCAAGGACACCACCGACTTATCGACTCGACTCTTGGCGGGCTTTATTCCGCCTCAAGACTCATGAGATCGATGTCGTCTCTCGGAAGACGAAATCTCGATCGATGGCTTTGGTCACCGATCCCATTGGATCTTCTTCTTGATCCTTCTATTGGTTTCTCTCTTTCCGCCCTTTGCGAGCTAGCGATGATCAAGCTGGAAAAATTTCGGAAAATGAGCTTGCTCTTCTCGCTCGCAAGTTTTCTCATGCATACAAGAGGGTGAGAGAGAGAAGAGAGGTGGCATGATCACCGCTTGAGTGTGGTGGCCCCAACCACATTGGCGAACTGTCCCAAGCGGAGAAGGGCAAGAATGAGCGTTGGCGGCTCGGGCAAGAACGACTACACCGACAAGAACCGCAACAAGAAGCCTCCGGTTCGTGAACCGCGCGCGAGAAGAAGTACCGCAACTTCTCCAAGAACAAGAAGCTCTTCCACCGCGTCCTTGCGGCAGCGACATCAACCTCTCCGACACGGAGACATGGAGCGACGAGGCGAGGATGATCCGCAAGAGAAGAAAGGCGGCGACGACTTCTCCGGCATGTGCTTCATGGCCGACACCAACGACATCATCGACTCGAGCTCTCTGACTCGGACGAGGTACCCTCCTATGACCAGCTCAGCGAAGCTTTACGCAAATTAGGAAAATTTCATGCTAGAGCTAGAGCTAGGTGTACAGAGCTTGAGAAGGAAGTAGGTACCTTGACTCGGGAGTTAGCTTCACTTAGATCTTCTCCTCCCGAGTCACCGATGATTGCTCTTTGTGTGATGCTATTCTTGTGGAGTTGGAGAACCTAAGGACCATACATGATAGTGTGCTTGTTGAACTTGATGGTCTTAGGTTGAAGAATGCTAGCACTAGTTACTGTTGATGCTATTCTGTTGAGGCTAGTTTTCTTCATGCTCACTCCACTCCATCATGCTCTAATTGCCCTAAATTGCTTGCCAAATTGATGCCATGGCGAACACCTTAGGAAGCTTTATGCTAGAAACAATGAACTTGAATCACATGCTTCTAAGGACCCAATCGGCTCATGTGAGGGTCAGTAAGCAATTAAAACTTAACAATGAAACCACGAAAGTCAAGTGTGCTAAACTTGCTAAGGACTTACTAGATAAGTCACAAAAATATTGCTTGCGATGTACTGAGATTGTGGGGGACTTGGATAAAATCCATGTCGAGCTTAGGAAGAAATTAGAAGATCAAGCCCATAGAATTAGAGATGCTCCTTGCGTTTCTTGTGAGGCCCTCAAGATTGAGGCACCGTGCTAAGGAGAAAAATGCACGTCTTTGAGAGAGCTCATCTTTACGGTTCTTCTTCCTCTCCTTCCCCTGTTCTTCTTGTGCTTCTTTCTTCCGAGATTGCCAAGTATCTTATGAGCACTCTCGAGAAGTTTGTTGGAGGCAAGAAGAAGCTCAATCTTATTCTAGACCAATCCAAGATTAGTAGATTCAATCAAGGTCTAGGATTTGATCCCTTGGAGCACGCTCGGCGCATCCTCCCACCATAGTCGCGGCTCCAAGAGTGGTGAGATTGTGGTAGCTCCCGAGTGAGTACCACCGTGTTTAGGTCTCTGGGTTGTCCATAGGACTTGACTAGAAGGGTGTTACTCCTATTGCTTCCTCTAGCAAGGCGAAGTACACATGCACCTTCCGAAGAAGGATGGTCACCTAGTAGATTTACGCTTGAGCGCGCCAAGATCACTCGGCATGGCGTGTTGTTGCTCTTAGGGGTATTCGTGGTCATCCCGGACTTTGAGTGCTCCTAAGACACACACCGCTTCTAGACAGTTAGAGAGTCGCTTTGTTTTTGGGCGGCGTCCATGACTTGATTTTCATGCTAGTTCTTGAGTTTTAGTCCCGGAGTGTTCGTAGTCGGTCTTTCGCCGTCCTCTTGATATTCCTCGTTTTCCCATCGAGGTAGATATCGGTGAGGTGTTTTCTCGGTAGGAGATCCAGCGGCCTTCTCGGGATGGTCCGGCTTTTGCACCACTGCGTGCCAACCCGCTTTGACTCCTAGATTATCTACGAGTTGCTCTGATCGTGTGAGAGTTGGCGTCGAGAGAGACACTCGAGTCGATCTTCTTCGTGGTGGTACTCACGAGGTGTCGTATGGTTCATATTGGGTTCCTAAGTCTTCACTCTATCCCATCTTGAGTCATCTTTCTCTCTTGTGTCTTGATCGGGTTAAATCGGATGGGGAAGGGCGATGTTTGGATTGTTGACTTGGTTGTTCTCGTCATATGACCGGAGATTCTCGTTGGTTCTCTTCCTAGTCCGAGCCCCGATGATGAGTTAATCACTTTTGGGGATGCATCTTGAGTAGAGTCATTGCTAAAGGTACCATCTGCATTAACCAAAATTTCATTCTTAAAGATGTTGCCTTAGTAAGTAAGTACGCAATACAATCGCTCTCTGTTTCTCGACTTATCGATGACTCTTTCGAGGTAAGCTTCAAGAGTAATGCTGTAGAATCCTTGATTCATCGGGAGGGTTAGTTCTTGGGATTTCTAGATTTGGGAGAGTCTTTCGTGCTGATTTTTACGCTTCTTCGGAGACTCTCTTCGATGTTTGATTGCTTCGAGTCCGTGATCTCTCCTTCGGCATAGGAGACTTGGTCACATTGGTTTTGATCATTTGACCGAGTTAGCGACCACGATCTCATTCGGGTTTGCCCAAACTCAAGATGGTCAAAGACTTAGTTTGCTCTCCTTGCCGACATGGCAAGATGGTTCTTGCTTCTCATCCTCCGATCCACCGTAGTGATGGTGATGCACCGGACAGCTTTTACATATGGACCTTTGTTGGTCGGCTAGAGTGCGATCGGCGGGAGGGAAGTGGTATGTTCTTGTCATCGTTGATGATTTTTCTAGATACTCTTGGGTATTCTTCATGGCCTCGAAGGATGAGACTTTTCTCACTTGAGGGTTTGATCGATGGGTTGTCTATTGAGCTCCCGGTGCATTCTGAGCTATCTGCAGATGATAATGGCACTGAGTTCAAGAATTCCTACTTTGAGAGTTTTTGTGTGGAGTCTGGTTTAGAGCATCGTTCTCTTCTCCCTCGCTCCTCGTGAGAATGGCGTAGTGGAAAGGAAGAACAGGACCACAGTTGAGATGGCGGGATGATGCTAGACAGTCTGATACTCCTAGGAAGTTTTGAACTGAGGCTATAGCTACTGCTTGCCATGTTTCTAATCGCGTGTTTTTGAGAGCACATTTGCATCGCACTTCTTATGAGTTGAGGTATGGGCGAAAGCCCAGTGTGTCTCATTTTCGCGTTTTCGGTTGCAAGTGTTTTATCTTGAAGTCTGGTAACCTAGATAAGTTTGAGTCTCGCTCTTCTGATGGTATCTTTCTAGGTTACTCAACTTCTTCTCGTAGCTATAAGTGCAGGTGTTGATGCGCATAGGATCATAGAGACTGTGATGTGACCTTTGATGAGGCTAGCCGGTGAGCTAGACACGATGTTTGAGCTCTTCTTATTCCTCCGAGACCATCTTTGTAGAAGATGAGGATGATGGAGATGATGGTGTTCCACCGGATCCAGTTCCTTCTATACCGAGGTGCCTCTGTTTCCATTTACGCACCTCGGGAGACCACTTTGCCTGCCTTGAGCTCTCCTTCAAATGAGTGGCTCTGCTCCTACCTCTTACATGCATGAGGTAGAGGCCACTCGCTTCAGTCCTCCCGTCATATTCAGCGTTCTCATCCACCGATCAAATCATCGGCGATCTGTTTGGCGGGTCACTCGCTCAAAATCAGTTTGTCCGTTCTGCCTCACTCTGCCTTTGTTGCCTCCTTTGGCCGAAGGATGTTTCTCATGCATTATCGATGAATCGTGGATTAATGCTATGCATGAGAACTTGAGAACTTTGAGAGGAACAAGGTATGGCGGCTTGTCGAGCCCCATCCGGTCATAATGTCATTGGGACCAAGTGGGTGTTCAAAAACAAGCAGAGTGAGGATGGGGTTGTCATTCGCAACAAGGCTAGGCTAGTTGCAGGGCTTTTCTCGAGTTGAGGTCTTGACTTTGAGGAGACCTTTGCCCTGTAGCTAGACTAGAGGCTATTAGGATCCCGCTTGCATTCTCTGCATCCCGGGGCTTCAAGCTCTATCAAATGGATGTCAAAGTGCATTCCTCAATGGCTATATTGAGGAAGAGGTTTATGTCAAACAACCTCCGAGATTCGAGAACCCCAAGTTTCCGAGTCATGTATACAAGCTCTCCAAAGCGTTGTATGGACTCAAGCGAGCCCCCAGGCATGGTATGAGAGGCTCAAGTCTTATCTTCTCGACCATGACTTCAAAATGGGCATAGTAGACAAAACTCTGCTCATCGGACACCATGAGTCTCATTTTCTTCTTGTCGGTTATGTGGGCGATATAATTTTGGTGGCTCATCTCATTCGCTTGTGTCTCAGTTTTACGAGGTGATGAGCCTGAGTTTGAGATGAGTATGATGGGCGAATTGAGCTACTTTCTTGGCTTCCAAATCAAGCAAACTCGGGAGGTACTTTCTTGCATCAAGGCAAATATACCCGTGACCTCTGAGGCGTTTCGACATGTCGATGGGAAGCCGGTGATGACTCCTATGGCCACCATCGCTGTCCTCGAGCCCGATGAGGATGGCGAGCCTCTTGATCAAAAGGAGTTTGAACATGATCGGCTCCTCTTGTACCTCACCGCTTGAGGCCGGACATACATTTTCTTTGTGTGTGCGTGCGCTCGATTTCAAGCTTCTCCTCGCGCCTCTCACCGCCAGGTGGTCAAGCGCATCTTGGTACCTTCGTGCTACCACCGATTATGATATTTGGTACTCTTCGTCTTCTTGTCTATCTCTTAGAGCCTTTTACGATGCCGACTTTCTTTGTCAGTAGGATAGATAGGAAGAGCACTTCAGCACTTGCCAATTCATTGGCACTTCTCTTGTTTCTTGGTCATCTAGAAGCGGTCCGGAGTTGCCTGATCCACCACGAGGCCGAGTATGTTCTTTGCGACCGATTCTTTGTAGCAGTGCTCTGGATGAGATCGACCTTACAGGACTATGGGTTAGAGATAGAGAGTGTGCCACTTTTACGTGACAACACTTCACTATTTGCATTGCTAAAAACCCATTACAACATTCCGGACCAAGCACATTGATATTAGATATCACTTCCTTAGAGACCATGTGGAGAAGGGAGATATCGCGCTTGATTCTTAGAGTGACCTTGATTAGCGATATTTTCACCAAGCCTTTGGATAGCTCAGTTGTTGCCTTGAGGAGTGAGCTTGGAGTCGTGAGCCCTTACGACCTTTCGTGAGGGGAGCCGGTTTGTATATTATGTATTATATGTTTTCTTCCACTTTTCTTTTCTTTGTGTTTCTTCCGGTGACTTTGGGCTTGTTTTCTTGAGTTGAGTTCACTCACTTAGACTTGGCATGCCTTGCATTGACCTCTTATCTTGTGCTTTAGGTTGCTATCATGCGTGATTAGTTGTTCTCTCTTCTCTCTAGGTTGAGTTCCTCACGCCTTATAAGTCTAGCGGTATTGGGCCTCCAGGTAGACAGTGCATGTGCACTCCTTAGTTGGGATCTAGAGTCGACTTCCTATGTCGATCCTTTGGGAAGATAAGAGCGAGTCTGAGCCGTAGTGAGTCTCTTCTATCTTTTCTATGCTCTATAGCCATCCAGGTTTGCGGTTTCTCGACTTCTTCTCCTCATTCTGTTTTTACGGTTTTATTGAGTTCATTCGGTTTTCTTTATGCCTAATCTTGATAATAACTCAACTTTAACCAGATTTGAGCTTAAAATTGATTCATTTGTTGAGGGGAGTTTGGGAATCTGTTCATGCATTGCATTTAGACTGCATTTTCATTTTATGAGCTTTGTCTATTATGCAATTGATTTCTTCTTCATGCTATACACCATGCTACATCATTTGAAGAAAATCACTAGCTTAGGTATGTCCAAGTTCATTTAACTTGCTAAGCTTAAAAATGAAATAAGCCTTAAATGAAAAACTTGATGAAACTTGTTGCTTTTACTTGCTAGGTTTCTTCTCTAGAGGTTTGTGCCATAATTTGAGAAATTTAGGAGTTCTCTAGAGTCCTATAGCAACTTAGGTGAAACTAGTTTGATCCATGCAGAGTCCTTCAATTGCTCATGAATCGTTGTGCTAAAAATGAAAATTAAACAAAATTGACTCTTCTTGTGCACATACGACTCAACACCTTGTATTCACAAGACCGCTTCCCATTGCACTTGGGATGAACTTGGAATACATCGTGTTTGACCTAGACCATCCTCTTAAGAGCTCATCTTGAGATGGTCGCATACGGCTTGAGTCAATTGGTTGTCAAAAGAAGATGCAAATAAATTAAAAACAAAGACATATGTGGGTAAAGAATGCAAATAATGTCAAACATTTGCACCCGCTATGTCTTGTATGATGATAAATCAAAATTTGCATTAAGTGATAAATGAGCCCAAGGACCTTGTATGCTCTTCTAGATTCCCCAACGTGTTGAGTAGGTTGAACTCTAGGTTTTCCTTTTGATCCTTAGAGTGGCTATTCTTCTTTTTGAAACTAAAGCTAAGTGTTGCACTTGTCAAATCTTGCTAAAAATGAAATATTCAAAACTAAGCTCGTATTTGCACTTGGACATGTCTTAGTTTAGTCATCTTCGAAATTGACAAGCTTGGTGTAATATCCTTCCATTTTGATCAATTGGATAATCCTCAAAGCTCTTTCGATTGCATTTCATGCATACATAAAAAAATTGATGCCTATATTGCCAAAGGGGAGATAACGTAGAAAAGGCATCACTAAAAGATAAAAATGTGAATGCTTATTTGGTTATTATGATCTTTGTAAAACTATGCTACTACTACATTTGGATCATAATCTCATAATCACATTTGACATGTTTAGTTGGATTTTAGAGTTTTTGTTGAAAACTTGCTCTTTCTTAAATTTAACTCTAAAATCTGAATTCCTCTTCGTCAACTTGGTCATGGTTCTAATTTCTATCTTTGGACCAAGTTTGACTTTGCAACTGAAAATTGCTTTCTTCTTCATTTTCTTCAAACTCAAATTTATGCCTTTTGTATGGTTTGTCAATATACTCATCAAGGGGGAGATTGAAGGACCATGTGGAGGTCCATCCATGTTTGTGATGAGTATTTGACTTTATTTGAGCAAGGTGTGCTCAAGTTTGAGTTTGATTTGGATTGATTTTCAAAATGAAGCAATTTGAGTTGTCTCTGCCAGAGTGGCGATCTGGTCGTATGGGCGCGTAGTGATGAGTTGGATGGTTTATTGCACATCTTTGTGGGCATTGCTATGTGAGGAGTTTCCTTGTTTTTGATGGTTGCGGGACGACGGTGCTAGGTCATGGTGAGGCGAAGGATGGCGGGACTAGGCGAGGCGTCGGAGGTCGAGACGGTTGGGAGATCGCGGAAGATGATCGGAGGCGGAGTCGGGCAATTCAAGAAGACAAGGAAAGGAGTTGATGCTAGCTAGATGCCGCGTGGATCAATGAGGGCCGTCGGATGCGGTCTAGTTGATAGGTTAGCGGGTCTAGGTAGTATGCTTTGAAAACCGTGCAAGAAAACCCGGTATGTGTGTGGGTTTTGGGTTAGCCCTTGCATGGCTGTGTGTGTGGGTTAATCCTAGCCCTTAGATGAGTGCTCTAGGGTTGAGGGACTCATCCAAGGGTGGTAGGTGGCCCAAGAGTAGTATAAATAGGGGTGGAGGGGTAGCCTCCTCTCCTTGAAGGTGTTGAGGTTTTTTATGCTCATTTGAGCTTTGCCCACATGAATGTGAGGCTTTGTAACCTCCCCTTCCAGAAATGAAAGTTTTATTCATCCACCTCTGAATTTATTTTGCGCATTTACATTATGTCTTTACTTTACGCAATTTAAATTCAGCATTTACTTTCCATAATTACATTCCATAATTTACTTTCAAGTAATTTGGTTTTACCTCTCCTCCTTCTAAATGCTGCTGTTCTTGGATGTTTTGAGTGTGTTCATATGGTTTTACATCTCTTTTGCACTCTTGGATTGAGTAGAGAACATCTTTTCTTTCAAGTTCCAACTTTGTTCTGAACTTGTTCTTCGCGCAGCAGTCAGTGTTTGATTTTTGTAAACATATATAAAAATCCTTTTTGAGTGATTCTTATTGGAGGAGGTGCGGGACTCTGATATCCGCTTGCAGAAAAATTTTGGAGTTCACTTGTTGCACCGTTTGGGCGCCATGAGGTGAAAACCGAGCCCAAACTTTCTGCTCGAAGTTTTTGACCAGACTGTGTTCTTCGATTTTTCCTGTTTTTTCTGTAAGGATTTTTGAGGAGAAATTTGGTGGAGTTATTCACGACTCTAATGTTCACAGGGAGAAAAAGTCTCAAAATTTTGTGAGCTACAGAATCCCACCAACCTCCTATGCAAATTGAGGACAAGTTCTGGAAATCCTGCTTTTGCTTTTCTGAAAGTGACTTTTGTGATTTGAATTGATGTCCTTTCTAATAGCAAGAGTTTGAATTGATTCCTCTTTCTTTTGGACACTAGACAACCAGGATTGTGACTCAAAAATCCCCACATATTTTATGGTACTTATCCATGCAAGCTTGGGGTACACATAGTTGTCTAGTTTTTCGGGTTTTTCACAATTACTTTTAAACGATCTTGTCGAGTTTTTTTTTTGTTGGAGTATTTTGGGGGAATTTTTATTTGCGACCATTCACCCCCCTCTGTTCGCCATCTCGGTCCTTCAGGATTTTACATACCAATTCATATGGAAATTATTTTTTGAATTTCAGTTATTTCTGTATTGTATATGATATACTCCCTCCATCCTTGAAAGTAAGGGAGAGAAGCATTCAAATTGTGTCCTCTAATATTAGGAATTGAGAGCTCCCCCCCCTTAAATTGTGTCCTCAAATTGTGCCCATGCATGCAGATGCACGCAGATACATGCGAGCACACATATTCCAAAACAAAAATGAGGCAAGTCATTCCCTATAATCGTGATTAATTAATGCATGCATGTTGCCAATTAATAGAGACACAGTATTAAATAGGGGCATTATAGTCTTTTGGCAGAAACCATAATCTGTCCTAAAATTTCTTCTGTCCCTTATTTTCCAGGACAGAGGGAGTAGAGTCTTTCTTTTAATCTAGACTGTTATAATTCGAACCCACCACGATTAACGTGTAGATCTTTCTCTTTTTCTTCTGATTAATGTGAAAATTTCTAGCCTTGAGAGCAAATGTGGTGGCTTGTTTTGCCTTTGATTTTTTAGTTCATTTATAAATCAAGTTGTTAATTTTATTTAGTTTATTCTAAATTTTATTTATTTAGGGATTATACTTTGGAATTCATACGGAAATCACATTGCAAATTTTCTTTCATTTCTTATTTCTAATTTGCAATTTTTTAAAAATAATTTCTATATATACTCAATTGCTTATTTTTATTTACTTTTTACTCCGAATGTAAGATATTTAGGGATTTTACCGTGAATCTCGTATAGAAATCAAATTGTAATTTTATTTTTATTTTGATATTTGTTTTATGTTGGAATACGTATACAATTCCAACTACTAATTTTCATTTAATGTTATTCCGAATTTCTATATTGTTTTGGTGTTTGTATTGTATGGAAATCAATTTGCTATTATTTTATTTTATTTTGAATTTCAGTTCTTTATTGTACTTGACATTTTCTCTTTCTTTTAATCATATGGAAATCAAATTGCTATTTTTTATTAGGAATTTCAGTTTTATTTTGATGTTCGTATGGAAATCTAATTACTAATTTTCCTATAGGTTGCTAATTGTCTTTTGATTTTTATTTCAAATTTGCATGTTATTGGAGCATACATTACATAGAGTTTTTTTATATAGTTTTAGGTTGGAATTGTATACAAGTCTAATTGGTATTTTGTATTTCATTTTTATTCCAAATTTAAGCTATTTAGGGATTTTAATTTGGAGCTTGTATGGAAATCAAATTGATAAAAAAATTTATTCCGAATTTCAATTTTAGGTTGAAATTCGTATACAAATCCAATTACTAATTTTCAATTATTTTTTGTTCCTATTTTAATTTTTGTTTTGATGTTCATATGGAAGTCAAGTTGCTATTTTTTTATTTTTTACTGTGAATTTGAGTTTTTTATCGTACGGAAGTCAAATTGCTATTTTTAGTTTTTTTATTCTGAATGTCAGTTTTTTAGGTTGGAATTCGTATACAAATCCAACTACTAATTTTCATTTTATTTTTATTCTAAATTTAGTTTAATTTTGATGTTAGTAGGGAATCAGATTACTAATTATCTTTTTATTTTTATTCCAGTTTTTTATTGTACTTTACATAGACTATTTCTTTTAATCGTATGGAAATCAAATTTATAATTTTATTTTGTTTTTATTCCAAATTTTAGTTATTTATGTATTGTAAATAACACAAACTCTTTCTCCTAATCTAGACCGTTATAATCTGGACCCACCACAATCAACAATGTAATTCTTTCTTTTTTCCTCTGATTAATGTGGAAATTTTTAGTCTTGAGAGTGAACGTTTATGATGGAATTTGTATGCAATTCCAACAATTAATTTTTATTCCAAATTTCAGTTTTATTTTGATGTTCGCATGGAAACTAGATTACAAATTACCTTTTATTTTTTTATTCTGATTTTTTATTGTACTTTACATGGACACTTTCTTTTAGTCGTATAGAAATCAAATTTCTAATTTTATTTTATTTTTATTAGGAATTTCAGTTATTTATGTATTGTACATGACATGTACACTTTTTTTAAACCTAGATCGTTATAATCTAGACCCATCATGATCAACGATGTAGATCTTTTTTTTATTCCGATTAATGTGGGAATTTCTAGTATTGAGAGCGAACATGGTGGCTTCTTTTGCCTCTACTTTAATATTCGTTATTTTATTTTTATTTGGAATTTCAATTATTTTTGCATTGTATATGACATGAACTCTTTCTTTTAATCTAGACAGCACACCTCCTCCCCGAGCTCGTCACCACCGCCTCCTTGAGCCCGTCGCTGTCTCCTCTCCAGAGTCCATCATCGCCTCCTCCTCGAGCCCTAAGGTCTCTTTGTCTTGATATATCAAATAGTGTTGTTTCACAATGTATGTGTGTTGATCTTTGTGCTATCATATCTTCTCAATGTATTATCACGTGGAAATATCATTTGTTTATGGATATGCATATGCATGAGGTAAACTTCATAAGTTATAAACATTTCATTGGTGTGCTGAATTATCCTTAATATTTGCTCATCTTGAATCCAAAAACTGAATAATATCTTACATGTTTGAACCATGTGTTGTTATATAAATATTCTACTTCACAAGTGATGCACAAACTCCTAGAGCGTGAACTTAAGCGCATGTAATCAATTGATTTATTTTGTTCTTTCATCTTATGCTTGTTTTATTATCGCGGTCATTACCTTCTATAGCATCTACTCTTTTTTGTTCAAAATAGAGAACAATCCTGTAATTTCTATTTTTTTACATAGTAGTTTATTATAATCAGTTCAATACACCACCAATTGCTAACAAAAATTAAAGATATTGTAAAACATTGTAGCATTATTGACAAATAACAGAAACAAGAGTGTAGTCCTAAGTTTTCAGTTCCTACATCTGTAGGTTTAAAAATAAACTTTGTAGTAAAATTCAGTTATTCTAGAATATCAATTCAGTGAGTTTTTTTTGGATATATTGGTTTGTCATCATATCTACTTATATTAGCTGTTGAATACTATTTCTGTTTGTTCACAGCATGGTCAGGAAACTATACCGATGTGAACATGGTTTTTTTATCCATGGGTGGTAGATTAACTTTTATGAAACTCAATACCTTCAACCATTCCAATCTCTAATTTCTGAATATCAAAATTTGCATAACAAGGCTTAAAGAGATGGATAGACCACTCCATTTTATGAAAATTTTATCATAAGAAAGGCATATATCATGTTCAACTTGTTTTGGCAACTTACTACAATGTTCCAAAGAAAAGTGTATCATATTAATGGAATGATTTGCAGACATAGCAGAAAGTTAAGTACCCCCTTACATCTGTGAGAACAAATGTTGATGGATAAGGCAAACTCAAATTCCATCCACAGTTCGCCCTGAAAGTCGTCATTCTTTGATTTATCTTCCACTTCATCCCTATCCCCTAATGAGAATGCTATAGGTAGTTTATTTTCACTCTGATTTTGTGCGGAAACAGGATCATTTTGATGATTCTCTATTCATCAAATATGGAATTGATTAGGTCATTGTATATGGGTTGGTCCAAATGCGAGCAGACCATGCAAAATACTGCGCCAATCTTATACTGTAGCAGGTGCTATATCATGCAAAAATAATATGCCAACCTTTGTACTGTAGCAATACACCGCAGCAACACACAAGGACTCATCTGGATTGTTCGTCCACGCCTATGGAACTAATTACGTTGCAGTCACGTGTGAACTGAAGTGATCTCCGTCCAGTTCTGACCACAGTAGAAAAGAGAGTACGACTCGCATGTCACCTTTTTCAATCGGAGTAGCTTTGGAAGTGTTGGCACGAAACCCCGTGAGGCAAGGAACGCATATCCTGACTTTGCAAAGGACCTAAGATGTGACACCTTTGTGTACCTTTGCAGCCACGGCGTCTTGTCAGAATTGAATTGTAGAGCAAGAGTCCACGCTCTTGTGAATGTATTCGTCGGCTACTACTTTGCACGGTTTAAAGATGGAGAGAGAGATTCCAGATCACACTTGTGTCATTGGGCAGTGGGCACTACGGAAAAGATCACAATTTTGGAAATGGGGATGGACGGGCATCGCAATACTCGAAAGCTATCTATCTGACATTTTCTCTTGATGATTGCATGAGCCTAACATTTCAATTCCATGTTACTTAAACACAGTAGTAGTGCGAGTGCCACACCATGGCTACTTTACTTAGAAGTTAGAGCTAGATTTTTTGAGTCTTGATCAGAGTGTAAGCATGTCTTGCTCTGTGTTTATGCCAGCAAATGAACATTGTGAGAGCTCGGTAACTCTGTGGGCTGGCCTAGAAATTCCCAAATGAAGGCAGGTTGGGTAGTACGGTTAGTTGGAGAGATGCATGTTTCATAAAGTTGTGTAGATCTTGCTTGATCGCGCAGGTTCAGCACTGATCGTGTCGACACAAAAGGATCGGACTCACTTGAGCAAGCCGTCCCTTGCATGCAAACCCCATAGCACGAACACGTACTGAAGTTAATTAATCATGCATGCGCCGTCCTAACTCCAAACTAAGCTAAATCACCTTGATATTATGAGGTACTGCAGCTAATTAATCAGGCATTGCTGCGATCCACGTACTAGCTGTGCCTTATTCCGTCGTCTCCTCTGTCGATGCGCCCAGCACCGTGTCTACTGCCGCGTGTCTCGCCTCCGGCGCAGCTCGTCAACGAGCTTCCTCAAGGCGGCCAAGGCGCCTGCGCCGTCGCAGCCCATGAACACCTCGGCGATGTCGGCGGGCGTGATGCGCACCTCGGCGGCGAGCAGGCCCTTGGCCTCTGCCATGAGGTCGTTCACCGTGTCGGGGTCTTCGGAGCCCCCCTCGCTGACGCCGAGGTAGTTCTTGGTGAGCACGCAGAGCGCGGCGGGCGAGCAGTAACTGAGCTCGATCTTGCGGTCCATGCGACCCGGACGGAGCAGCGCCGGGTCCAGGCGCTCCGGGTGGTTGGTCGTGAAGACCATCAGGCGCTCGCCGACGCAGGACGACCAGAGCCCGTCCACGAAGTTGAGCACTCCGGAGAGGCTTATCGATTCCCGCCCCACCGCCGCCATGGCCGCCGCGGCCGCCGGGGACAGCACTGCTAGCTGCGCCTTCTCTTCGTCGCTGGTGTTGGCGCTGCCCTTCTTCTCGCGGTCGGAGAGGTCCAGGGAGCAGTCGATGTCCTCCACGACGACGACCGACTTGGGTGTGGTGGATACGAGAAGGCGCCGGAGGTGGGAGTTGGTGGGCACCGTGGTGAGCTCCAGGTCGTAGACGTCGAACTCGAGGAGGTTGGCGATGGCCGCGACGAGGCTGGTCTTGCCGGTGCCGGGAGGGCCGTGGAGCAGGTACCCGCGCTTCCACGCGCGGCCTACGAGCGCGTAGTGCTCCCGCCGCGACGCGAAGCGGAGCAGGTCCGCGCGGATATCCTCGCGGAGTGCCGGGTCGACGGCGAGCGTGTCGAACGTGGAAGGGTGGGAGAAGGTGTGCGAGGTCCAGAGGCGGTGGTGGTCGTCGCCGGGTGAGGCCGCGCGGTTGGTGTAGAGCCTGCGCTCCCGCGACTTGAGCCGCATCTTGGTGGCCTCGTCGATCAGGTGGGGGATGTACTTGTTGTGGATGAGGTCGCGGTGCTGGCGCGGGAACTGTAGCTCGAGGCTGCGCTGGTCGCCGCCGCCGGCTCCCCCGGAACCGCGGCCGTAGATGTACGGGTTGAACCCCGCGCCGGACTCGCCGCGCTCGACGGGGCGCGCGGTGGAGGTCCACTTGACGCGGATGCCCTGGAAGGTGTCATGGGTGGTGTGGGCGTCCGGGAGGGAGGCGACGGGGCGGTGCGCCTGGCGGGGCTTGTGGAGGCGCACGACGGGGGCCGTGGCGAGGCAGCGCGCGCCGAGGTAGAGCTGCACGGCGTCGTAGAGGTCGTTGGCGCCGCCGCTTGCGCCGTCGGCCTCGTCGATGAGGATGGTGGCCTTGGGCCCTCGGAACGCGGCGGCGACCCGCGCGATGAGGCGGCGCAGGTAGAGCTCGGCCTCCGGCGGGAGGAAGTCACGCACGGCGGTCCGGAACACCATGATGGTCGCGATCAGGGAGCCCACCGAGCGCCAGTCCAACACCATCTCCATGGCCGCGCGCCTCTTCTTTGCTGCTCTAGCTTGTCGCCACACTGCGTCTGTCCGTTCGTGTCAGTGTGAGTGTGTAGTGCCTTGTGGAGGTGGGGGAGGAGAAATGGAGATGGTGGGGTTTATGCATGCATCGGGGTCGAGCTGCGTCGGAGAAGGACGTCTTGGAATTGAAGGGACTGTTTGGCTCGTTGTGGGCAGTGGATGTGATTTTTATTGAGTTGTATGTACTAATTAGTTCACTCAAAAGCTTAAAAAAATTTAAGTTTTTGGGTGAACTGGTTGGTGTATGCAACTCAATATGGTATCAGAACTAAGATGTCTCGAGTTCAAAATCTGGTTGGCGCAATTAAAAAATAATAATTGCAGCCTACTTCTATTCCACGTGTTAGGCCTGAGGGAGCCTACACGTGAGAGGGAGTGTTGAAGTATAAGTGAATTGCCTACCTTTCCTCATCAGCTTGAGCTTTTGGGCATGTAACTCAATATGATACCATATAAGAATTGATGAAGCGTTTTCTACCTCCTTAGAGGTCGCGTTTACATGTTAATATAAAGGCTAGAACAACCCCAGCCGTGATACAAACAGCTAAGCCAACAAGATAGAATAGGATCCAAAGTTTCTATCTATACATGGACTAACTATATTTGAATAGATCCTATCCATAGCTGACACATGATTTACAATCACAGAGATATACTTCTATCCATAGAGGATACAAAACATGTTACCATGTAACAGCCGTAGCACCTAATACTCTCCCTCAATCAAACCTTGTCTAGGTTTAGATTGTATTTAAAGTTCTCAAGCTGTCGTATTGTAGGAGCTTTAGTGAAGCCATCCGCTACCTGGTCATCAGAAGGAATAAACTTGATGTCCAACAATTTCTGAGATACCCGTTCTCGAACAAAATGATAATCAATTTCTATATGCTTTGTTCGTGCATGAAAGATTGGATTGGCTGACAAATAGGTGGCACCAATATTATCACACCATAATCTTATAGCTCGAGGACTTTGGATTCCTAGTTCTTTAAGCAATGTCTGTAGCCACATAATCTCTGTTGTTGCATCTGCAAGGGATTTGTATTCTGCTTCAGTACTTGATCTTGACACTGTTGCTTGCTTACGAGCATTCCAAGAAATAAGATTAGAACCCAGGAAGATAGCAAATCCTCCCGTTGACCTTCTGTCATCAAGACATCCAGTCCAATCTGCATCTGAGAAGGCACTAACCAGCATAGATGTTGACTTACTTATTTTCAATCCAAGTTTAACCGTGTGCTTTACATATCTCAGTATACGTTTGACCGCTGTCCAGTGAATTGTGGTAGGAGCTTGCAAAAACTGACAAACCTTATTTACCGAGAAAGAGATATCTGGTCTAGTCAAAGTCAAATATTGTAAAGCTCCTACAATACTTCTGTATTGAGTTGCATCTTCTGGTCCTAAAGGAGTACCAATTTGTGCAGACGATTTCTCAGATGTAGATAGAGGAGTATTAACTGGCTTGCAATTAAACATGCCTACTCTTTTAAGCAAATATGAGGCATACTTCTCTTGTGTCAATATAATATCATTCAATACCTTATTAACTTCAATACCAAGAAAATAGTGAAGATTACCCAGATCCTTTAATGCAAAGTCCTTCTTGAGATTTTGCAGTAATGCTGAAGTAGCATCCTGAGTTGAACTAGCAACAATAATATCATCCACATAGATAAGCACAAAGATAACAATATTACCCTTGTTATAGAAGAAGAGTGAAGTATCAGCTTTAGATGATTTGAAACCAAGATCATATAAATTAGTACTTAGACGAGAGTACTACGCTCTTGGTGCTTGTTTGAACCCATATAAAGCTTTGTCTAATTTTCAAACATAATTCATCAGTGACTTATTCTCATAACCTGGTGGCTGTCTCATATATACCTCCTTCTCCAGAACACCATGAAGAAACGCGTTCTGTACATCTAGTTGACGAAGGCTCCAACCCCTGGCTATTGCAATAGACAAGACAAGTCTAATAGTAGCTGGTTTAACAACTGGACTGAAGGTATCTTCATAGTCTATGCCATACCTCTGTTTAAAACCTTTTGCAACTAGACGGGCTTTATATCTATCTATAAACCCATCTGATTTTCTCTTAATCTTGTACACCCATTTGCAGCCTATGATATTTCTTCCCTTTTGCGGTGGAACCAAGTGCCAAGTTTTATTGTCCATTAAAGCTTTATACTCAACATCCATAGCAATTTTCCATTCTTTGTTTTCTAAACCTTCCGTCAAATTTTGAGGTTCTCCAGATGAAGTAAAAAACCCATATCTAATTGTGCCATCAGTATATACCTTTGACTTGCGAACTCCGCTTTGCAATCTTGTATGTGGTCTTGTAGGAGCTGGTGCAGCTGACGGTACATGTAGTGTTGCAGGGCGTGCAGTCATAGAAGGTCCAGGAGCACCATTAAGTGCCACATCAGACAGTGCTCCAGATTCTCCTTGAGTGGAAGGAGTATCTGCAGATTGAGCCGCTTTGGTTATTTGTGAGAGTTGTCGCCGCTTTTGCATCTTCTTTGTTCACCAGAACTCTGCGCATCAAGTCTGCATGTTCTTTGTTCACCAACTTCATCAAAGAAATTATTAGTGCCAGGATTATCAGTTAATTGATCAGCAACATATTCTCCCCCATGATCAAGAATACTAGGATTAATCAAAGTTGGAGGAAGGAGAAGAATTTCAGAACGTAATCGAGCTCCAGCATTAGAATGTAATTTGAAGAAGGGAAAGACAGTCTCATCAAATATGACATCTCTGGAAATATAGATACGACCAGTTGAAATATCAAGGCACTTGAATCCTTTGTGCAAATTACTATAGCCAAGAAAAACGCACTGTTGTGAGCGAAACTGAAGTTTGCGAGTATTATAGGGTCGAAGATTAGGCCAACAAGCACAACCAAAAACTCACAATAAGGAATAATTTGGTTTTTCTTGAAATATACGCTCAAAAGGAGTATGATACTGGATTATTTTACTAGGAATGCGATTGATCAGATAGGTAGCAGTTAGAAAAGCTTGATCCCAATATTTCAAAGGCATTGAAGCATGTGCAAGAAGGGCTAAACCAACCTCAACAATGTGACGATGCTTCCTTTCAATGCACCATTTTCTTTGATGGGCATGAGGACAAGACACATGATGAGTTATGCCAATTTTCTGAAAGGAGTGCAATTTTTCATACTCTCCTCCCCAATCAGTTTGCATGGTAATGATTTTTCGATTAAAGAGTCTTTCAACAAGATTCTGAAATTCATGAAACCTCTGGAAAACCTAAGATTTAAACTTAAGAAGATAAATCCAGGTAAACTTGCTATAATCATCAATGAAACTAACATAATATTTCCATCCCCCAGAAGAGTCTGGTGCAGGACCCCAGACATCAGAGAACACTAGTTCTAAAGGAAATTTCGACACACTTGATGATTTAGGATAAGGTAACTGATGACTCTTGACTCTTTGGCACGCATCACAAACAGACTCATTGCTTGACTCACTTAGACATGGAAGATTATTACTACTAATGACTTTCTGAACAATAGGTGATGCTGGATGTCCTAAGCGACTATGCCACCTAGCAAGAGATGGCTTGATGACTCCGAAAGCTTGTTTCTTGGTGAACACATATGGAAGAGGGTAGAGCCCATTGTAGCACCTTCCTCTAAGAAGAGTGTTCTTCGTGGCCTAATCCTTAATTAAGAAAAAATCAGGGTGAAATTCCAGAAAAGCATCATTATCAGTAGCAAGGCGATGAACAGAAACAAGATTTTTTTCAGCCTTTGGAACATGAAGGACATTATTTAGATGGAGGTTACTAGTAGGGGTATGAATAGTAGCATGACCAATATGACTGATATCCATACCTGCACCACTTGCCGTGTGGATTTGATCGTTGCCGTTATACTTGTCTCGAACGGTCAACTTGTCAAGTTCTCCCGTGATATGGTCGGTGGCACCTGCGTCGGTATACCAGTTGGTGTCCCATGATCCATTGGAGTATACTGCTGCAGCGACGTTCCTTTCTTCAGGCACAAAGTCAACATCAAATCTGTGCCAGCAATTTACAACTGTATGACCCTCCTTGTTACACAGTTGGCATCTAGGACAGCGCCATCCATTGCTGCTCGAGCGCATGGAGTCGTTGGAGTAGTTGCCGCGGTTGCCGGAGTCGTTGGAGTTGTTGAAGTAGTTGCCGCAGTTGCCACGACCATTGCTCCCACGCCCGCGGCCTCCACGACCGCGCTGGTTGAAATTGCTACGCCCGCTACCGCGATCGCCCCTGGACGCAACATTGACGGACGACTGGGATTGGGCGCCCTGAAGTAGGTCCATCCTCATCTCAAAACTCAGCAGTTGAGCGTAAAGCTCACCTACCGAGATTGGTTCCACTCGTGACACAAGGGAGGTCGCAAGAGGAGTGTAGTCGTAGTCGAGGCTGGTTAGGATGTACGAGACCATCTCTTCGTCATCCAAGGGCTTGCCGGCGGACGCCATCTCATCTCCAAGCGTCTTCATTTTCCCGACGTACTCAGCAACTATCATGTTTCCTTTCTTTGTTGTAGCCAATCCTATGCGCGTATTTACAGACCGCGCACGTGTCTGTGAGGAGAACATCTCCTCTATGGCGCGCCATACTTGTGACGCAGTCTTCAGGGCGACGACTTGCGTTAGAACTTCTCGAGAGAGAGACGAGTTCAGGAAACCAAGGACCTGTTGGTCCAAGGCCATCCAACGAGAGTACTCTGGGTTCGGTTCCTTGACCGTCTTGCCGCCGCTCTGGACGTCGATCTGCTTCGATGGAGCGACCTCCGTCCCGTCGAGGAAGCCCTCCAGCTGCGCGCCACGCACAGTTGGGAGGACCTGTGCCTTCCATAGAAGGTAATTGTTCTTGGCCAGTATCTCTGTGATTGTGTGACCATAGAATGGATTCATGGCAAGGTTGGATGAGGAAGAGCCGGTCATTGCTCGATGGAAATTCTGGATGCACTCTAATGAGGAGAAGGGGCTTTGATACCAAATTGAGTTGCAGCTTACTGGTTGGTGCATGCAACTCAATATGGTATCAGAGCTAAGAGGTCTCGAGTTCAAAACCCGGTTGGCACAATTAAAAAATAATAATTGCAGTTCATTTATATTCCACGCCCTAAGTCTTAAGCTTTTAAGTGAATTGGTTGATGTATGCAACTCAATACTTCTTTCGGTGTCTGCTGGTGCATAGCATACGCCGCGCTCCATTAGATCCGCACATGCTGGCCGGGCAGCGCCGTGACCGTGAGGCTGGGGTGGAGTTGGACGGGACGGGACGGTGCATGTTGATGTGTACCATGTATCACGTACGTTGCACTGCTGGCTCTACTCTTGCTCTACAGTGCTCGTTTGGGGCCTATTGGTGCTTCATTTCTGAAACGTACGAGAATGCTGGTAATTTATTATGGATGGAATAGCCGGAACCTGATCTGGCTGGTTTTTGGAATATATATATATACACACACGTGTGTTATACTGTGAACATTCTGATTTTTTTGGCGAAGCATCGTCTTACCTATCAAATCGAGTATAATCTCGATGTGCCATACATTCTGGCACGACCAGAAATATCGGGTACAAGCTCCATGTTGCAGGGCTGGGAATTTCGTTTTTCAGTTCACTATCTTGAAGGCGGATGAAATCTAGTAATTTTAGATGAAATTGGTCAAAATTTAAAAAGCAAATTTGAAATCTGCAATTTTTTAAACGAAATTTCGGCCAAAATTGTCAAAATCTCGGTAAAATTCAACTGAGGGAAAAATGGTCGAAACTATATTAGAAAAATTTTGTGGATGGTTCCGACACGTCACTAATATTCTCAAAAAAATTTCAGATGATGATCAAGCCCGATGAATTTTTAAAAATTTTAACAGTGGTACTGTCCTGATAAAAGACTAACCGGTAAATTTCAATCGAATAAAAAATAGTTCAAACCACGTTAGAAAATTTTTAAAATTTTTGTGGATGGTCATGACGCATCAATAATGTTTTTATAAAATTTTAGATGATGATCAAACCTGAGAAATTTTCAAAAATTCGGACAGTGCTACTGTCCTAAGAAAAGGTTGACCGGCAAATTTTAACCGAATGAAAAATTGTTCAAACCTTGTTAGAAAAATTTTATGGATGGTTCTGAAGCATTACTAATGTTTTGATGATTATCAAGAATGAGGAATTTTAAAAAATTATGACAGTGCTATTGTCGTGATAAAAATCTTACATTGCTATATGTATTGCTTCTATAGATTTAATTGAGCAACCAAAATATGTTTAATTTTTTTAAAACTTTTAAAAAAGGGTTATGAGGCAATTCTTAAGCTCTTCTAGAAATTTTAGATTATGATTACACTCGAGCGGATTTATAAAATTCTGACAAGGTTACTCTCTCAGTTATGTTCATTCTGTTTTTGATTTTTTAAAGATAACAAATGAATTTTAATTATTTTGAATTTTTTTTGTATGATCTTAGACTGCTAAATATGGTACCATAATTTTTTCAAATTATGATAAAGCTTTTACAATTTTATAAAAATATGACAATATTTGCATAAAACATCTCAAAAATTCGATTTCTCAACCAAATTTCATAGAAGATCACATTCTTAATGGTTATTAGGCCAAATCTGGTCCTAAAAAAGTTAAAATCAGGTCCAAAATACCCGGAAGCCGAATTGTTTTTGAAATTACTGTAGCAATTTGTTTTTTTCTCGGCTGAGATTTTGAAACTCGTCTTTGGTCGAAATCCGAAATCCGGGACAAAATTTCCTCAGGATTTTTATCTATGCATGTTGTTTATGCTACATGTTTCGATTGCTCAAAACTCAAAAGACTGTTAAGCCATCTCCAAGAGTATCTGCATCCCATTCCTTACCGTAGAAAATGAGGAAGCGCGAAGCACAGTAACGAGAAAACACGCTCCAACAGATGCCTCTACGAAATCCTAATTTTTAGGGTTAGGAGAGAGAATCCTGAAATCTCAGGATTCTCTCTGTTCCTCATTCCCTTCCCCATCCGGAGCGACGGCAACCGCCAGTCCCTCCCGCGCCCGCTTGGAGCTGGACGAGGCGAGATGTCATTCATAGATCTTTTGAAGATTGGTCGGGCGTGAAGGAGCTTCTGAAAATTTCCAACTGGACTTAGGGTGACAGGCAGAGTTCACGGCGGACTACTTCCAAGTGGTCCAGCGTGAACGAGCTTTTGCGCCGGACTACTTCCAAGTGGTCCGGCGTGAACGAGCTTTTGCGCCGGACTACTTCCAAGTGGTCCGGCGTGAACTGAAAAACTTCCAACGCAGGACCGATTTCCACACTTAGGATTAAATCAAGTTCTATTCCCTGTTAAATAGATAAAAACTTAACTCAGAGAGGATATAAACTCATAAGTCATAAGCACATTCAAATAAACTTAAAAAGAACAGATCAGATAGGTCCGTCATAGCCTTTGTTTTTCTGAAGATTGATCCGGCGTAGCCTTGGAAATCAGTTTCCGTCATCACCTGATTCAGTTATCTTGCGAAATAAATATCTTTTGATCTGTAGATCCGATCGATTTTATTTTTATTGGGTTAGATTCATAATCGAATCTAGTTTCTACATTTAAAATTTCACATCGATCCAACAGTTGGATCTTCAGTAATTTCTGTTTTAGTGAATATGTGTCGATCGTTTTCATGTGGTGCAGCGTGAATCGACTTTCCTCCTTTCTGATACAAATTAGGTCCGCGTGACACGTGAAAATCTCTGTCCAACTCCGGCGAAGTTTGGTCCGCATACATGTGCGAATTTGGTGCAGTGCAATAAGGTTCTTGTTGAATACAACTCAAGTGATCCGAGGTTGTTTGGGGTATTTCAAAAGTCGAAAAATTGATTTTAGCTTCGCGCAATCATTCTTCTATAGTGTATACTAATTGATTTCTATGAACGATCTTGACAAAATTTGCTCATATTCTTCCCGGATCATATCTCAGTTAGTGCGAATTTGTCAAGTACTCGCGTTCATGGGGAGATTGCTCATATTCTTCCTGGATCATATCTCATATTCTTCCTGGATCATATCTTCTATAGTGTATACTATATGTGGAGATTGCTTTAATTTTTTGTTGAGTTGAAATGGTAGAGACAAGATGTAAAGTCCTTAAACTCACAAATTTTGTCTTCAATGTGGGATCTGCTGACGATTAACTCCAATGTGGGTATCTAACTGTTGAAAAGGGTTCTTACTGTTGATATTAGTGTTGTAAAGGGTTCTTACTGTTGAAAATATTATATTCAGTAGGTCACAGGGTCATAAACTTCTTCATTTAAAGATTCCCATTACAATACATATAAAATATAAATTAGTACATAATTTAAAAACTACTAAATTACACCCCTCCATAACGTTGCCATAAGTGCTCCACTAGATCGTCTTGAAACTGGTGGTGAATTTCCCTATTCCGAATGGAACGATGAGTTTGAATAAACTCAAAGAGTTCAGGTGTATGTTCATGTGACACTGAAACCGTTTCTCCCATTCCTTCGTAATTGTAGTCAAGTGGTCCTCCGTCCCGCTCATCTTCAACTATCATGTTATGCATGATGACACATGCTGTCATGATATCTCTTAGTGTTTGTTGATCCCAAACGTCTTTGGACCTCGAACAATTGCAAAACGCGATTGCAGAACTCCAAAGGCTCGTTCCACATCCTTCCTAGCTGCCTCTTGAGCTTGGGCGAAATATTTCTTCTTATTCACTTGGGGAGCTGGTATTGTCTTCATAAATGTTGCCCATGCAAGATAGTACCCCATTGTGTAATTGTGACCATTGATAGTATAACTCACTTCCGGCGCTTGTCCTTCTGCTAGCTTTGCGAAGAGAGGGGAACGGTGAAGAACATTAATATCATTGTGAGATCCTGGTAAACCAAAAAAGGCATGCCAAATCCATAGATCTTGTGAAGCAACGGCTTCTAGAATTATTGTTGGCTTGTGTGCATGCCCAGTATACAATCCTTGCCATGCTGTAGGACAATTTTTCCACCTCCAGTGCATGCAATCTATTCTTCCAAGCATTCCAGAAAAACCTCTTTCCTCACCGATTGCAAGTAATCTAGCAGTATCATTCTCATTTGGAGATCTCAAATACTCATCTCCAAAGAGGACAATGATAGCTTACACAAACCTTTTAAGACTCTCTATGATAGTACTTTCTGCAATCCGTAGACAATCATCAATAGCATATGCTGGTACTCCATAAGCTATCATCCAGAATGCTGTAGTTACTTTCTGTAAAGAAGATAACCCGAGAATTCCAGCACAATTCCTTTTTTGAACAAAATAATCATCATGAGCTTCTATAGCATGCAATATGCGAAGAAATAAATAACGACTCATTCTAAACCTGCGCCGAAAAGAAGAATAAGTCATAGACAAGATGATCAACAAAAAATGCAAGGAATTAAAATATTTCTCATCGTAAACCTGCGGCGAAAGAAGGTTGGGCCGTAGACCAGAGGATCAGCGAAATAGTCTTGGTACAGCCTAGCATGCCCTTTGTCGGCGTTTCGAGCACCGGCAAGTAAATTTGTAAGTCTAAGGGGTCGCGCGTTCCGCTCCCTGAATGGTTAGACTCGGAAGTCCAAGATGTATACTGGTTCGGGCCGAAGATCCCTACTCCAGTTCGTGTGGTGGCGTTGTATTCTCTTGATCATGATGATCGCACAAAGTTTACAAGCGAGTGCCAATGACTTAGCGAGATGGGTTTGATGGCGCCTCTCCTCTCTTTTTAAGGAGTTCTGCCTCCTTTTATACGAAAGGAAGGCGGGTTACATCGAAATTTAGGAGAGGGCGAGGCGACCTACCCTAGGAGCTTGGTCCTTCGTTCTGACGGATCATCGCTCGGTCTTGCCCATCTTTGGGTCGGTAGCTTAGTCGATCGGGCGGTTAGGTATTTCTCGGAAGCGGCGTACACCCTCTCGCGAACCTTACGGTGTTGACGCGTTCTTTGCGCTGGCGTGGTGTCTTGCCTCGGGAGAGGCGTGTCTTAATCTTGTATGCGGCCGGTGGCGGATCGGGAGCATGACTTGATCGATCATTTAAATCCTCGGGAAGGAGCCACCGCCTTGTATAGTCACTTTGATTGACCCGTTCGTGGGTGCGTGGCGGTTGTCCGGTAGAGGCTTCGACACGCGGCCCTTGGCGGTGGTCTTAGCACGATCGGTCGGGATTCCGACCGCTGCGGTCGGGAGCCTGCTTGGTCGGGCCGGGGGCCTCTCCGAGGAGGTCGGGAGCTTAGCTCGGTCGGAGACATTCCTCGATCGGTCGGAAAGGAAGTCCGTGTGGCCGCAGTGCTTGATCGGTGAGTGGGTGGAGGCGGCTGTTGGGCTTGAGCTGTGCTTGAGACCGCTGGCTGGTCACCTTGGGCCGTTGGGGTACCCCTGTTATAAGTATTCGTCACCCTTCCTCTTTATTGCGATGTACGTATTGATGGCCAAAAATAGAACCTCCATGGCGTCGAGCATTCACACTCTCATATTGCTCCTGTGCTAGGTATGCTACTGTAATAAGAGATTCATCGTCGTCATCCGACGATGAGTCTTTTGAGAGAAAATGCTGAACTAAGTTCTGACGACTCATTGAGATATGCTAGACAGTGAATATTCAGAAATGGACAAGATTTGAAAGTGCATATGGCTATGTATATATAGCCTAAAAATATACCCGTTACAATATAGCCGTTATAATATAGCCGTTGCAATATAGCCGTTACGTTGACCGTTAGAATAAATTTTAAATTTTAAATTCCCGTGATTAAAAATAGCCGATCAAATTTTTCCTGAGAAAAAAAACATGGCTCATACGGCGGTTATGAAATATCATTATAATATAGGAGAGAGAAAATAGAGAGTGAGATATAGAGAATGCTGTTGAAGAGGAAAGAGATATAAGGAAGAAATCTTTTTAGAGAATTTTGTATATAAGGATATAGGAATTCAGATTTAAGAAACGCTGTTGAAGATGTCATTAAGTCGATGCAGAACTCAACTGCGCCTAGCTAGAAAGGGCGACAAGCGGGCATGCATCTTGATCTAGCTGTAGGGGCATTCTGGGAAGAATCTCGATGACTAGATCTTGGTTCTGTAATGCTGCTTTTTATGCTACATTGTATGTGCAAACGACAAGCACATTACGCAAGTAACACTATATTTGTCAAGCGATGGCGCCAATAATTGAAACAGATACTAGCACCGATTATAGATGGGCATTCTTACACGATCGACTATATGCACGCAATTGATGATCAATCAATTTCTTCAAATGTGTCGCTTGTGAACGATCGTATATTGTATGAAGGAAGGAGGAGAGAGACAGTAGCACCGTGTCAGTTTGGTTTAGTGTGTGTTCGGTTCGAAGGAAAAAGGTGAATGAGATGGTCCTATTCAACATTTTTTACTTATCTAACTGTTTAGTTGAATGAATGGGCAGACGAGGATAGTCAATTTTTAAAAATATTTTTCGTATATCCCATAAATTTGACTGGACGAGAGTCTATCCGACTTTTATTCTACCAACCAAATTTAAACTCACATCTCATTCACTATCCACTCTCGTCCCTTCACCCAAACAAAAATTAGACTTATCCAATCTATCGCTCGTCTCTTTAACCAAACATGAATTTAGATATTTTCGTGACTGCAATGGTCGATGACCATCGATCCTTTGCAACCAAACGGAGCTATACTGTACCTGGGGTAGGTGCAAGGATTCTTTGGAGTTGGTAGCAGTAGCACCATGGCCCCGTTACTTCCGTACTTGGGTGGATAGGCGCAACGGCTCTGGCTGCATAGACTACTTCTTGATTCTGTGAAAAATTCCAGGAAATCGTGGGAAGAAAGAGACACCCCAATTGGGTTTCGAACCGAACAGTGCAGTAGAGTAGTACACCACTTTGCATTTGATCTTGAGGTAACATTGATTTGGACTCATACTGAATCGTTGGTTGCACTTTCCAAAACGACAAGGTTATCAGTCACGCAATAAGCAACAATCCCTAACCTTTTGAAAAAGTGATACTAGCGCCCGGATATTCGATTACTATTTATTTTGTCGGACGTTCGGTGCAACATTTTGTTTTAACGTCTACAATATTTTTTCAACGTCTGCAACATTTTTCTTCGCGCGTACATTTTTATTGTTATCGAAGGAAAATGTTTCACACGTAGAAAAAAAAAATTTCACATATAAAAAAAAAATATTGTAGGCGTCCGATCACAAGTCATTAGGTTTGAAAAAGGGTTTTGATAGTTGTCAACCGGATGCTTCCCACCAAAAAGCATGCAAATTGTTGAGCGTTGGATGTACTTTGAGATTGGTGAGTGCTGATGGTTTTGTTACAGCTATGAGCATTTAGGATCGGATTCACACCGTTTGAAAGCTCTCACGAGTCACGACATTATTTTGTTTGAATTTTTTTTACTTCCTCGATTCTCGCGCCATCTGTATACTCTTGTTTTGTATGAGATAGGGAAATACTGTACTTATCTAGCTTCGCTATTTCTTTTTTAAAAAAACTAGCCATACAAATACATGCGATGAGGGAGGAGATCATTAGTACAAATACATGCGTGAAGAAACTATATTTGAATAACAAAACGTACAAAGCTAGAACAGTAACGGAGTTTAACCGAAGGGTCACTGGAAGAAGGGGGGTGGAGGTAGCTCGGGGGTGCGGACAACCTGATGATCACCGCCGCTGAAGCAACGGCGACGAAGCCGAGAGCTTTCCAGCATTTGTCTTCCTGTGTAATAGCCCCTTAGCCTATGGCGAGAGCCGGAGCGTGAGGTCATGCTCAATCAAGTAGAGAAACAGAGAAAGAGATAGGAGGCGGGAAGAACAAGCAAGAACTCTCTATTAAACTTTTTCGATAACTTCTCTGATGCAGACTACTCCCCTTTTAAGTGATTCAAACACCCCCTACAAGTGGGACCTTTACCAGAAAACCCCACCAACACAATGCCACACCACACCTAATGTTTTCCATACTCTGAATACACTACTTTGAAGAATCCGCCTTCGTAGCCGTAGGCACCATCGTTACATTGTCCCCAAGCAACGGACTTCGAAAAGTGCCGATGCAACACATTCAGATCTTCCCATGTCGCCGCCTCCACGGGAATGTTTGACCACTTGATTAAGCCTTGAGGAACTGCCATATTACCTTTCTTGACCAATCTACGTTCCAAAATCTCTTCCGGCTCTGGTTCTGACACATCCAATTCAGCAACCCACGATAGCACTTTGAATACTGGTGTGTAATCAGGAGTGAATACCTTCAACTGTGACACATGGAAAACTGGGTGTTTATGAGTGTCGATTGGAAGATCCAAACGATATGCTGCTGATCCCACTCTTTCCAGCACTGTATAAGGACCAAAGAATTTGAAAGCAAGTTTGGGATAAGGGCGATTCACCACCGAACTCTGAGCATACGGTTGAAGCTTCAACAACACTTGATCCCCTACTTGAAACTCTGTCCTGGCGATTTTTATCTGCCTGCAACTTCATTTGGTTTTGGGCTGTGAGTAAATGTTGTTTGACCAGCTCAGTGTGAGCTTGTCGTTCCTTCAGAAAATCCTTCACTTACTGTTGTTCAGTTTGTATCATACTAGGCATTGTTCCATAATTTGGCTCACAACCATACAAAATTTTGAATGGAGAACATCCTAGTGATGTATGAAAATTAGTGTTATACCAGAATTCCGCCAATGGTAACCAACTTTTCCAAGAATCATGCACATCATAACAAAGATACATTTCCAAGTATTGGCTCACCCTTTCACTTTGCCCATCCGTTTGCCGATGATAAGCTGTGCTAAACTATAATTTTGTTCCCATCTCTTGAATAACTCCTTCCAAAAGTTACTAGTAAACACCTTGTCCCTGTCAGACACAATAGAGCTTGGTACCCCATGTAATTTGACTATTTGATCTAAAAACACTTGAGCCACCTTGTGAGCAGTAAAGGGATGTCGAAGAGGGATGAAATGAGCATATTTGGAGAAGCGATCTACAATTACCATAATGACATCATACCCTTCTGATTTCGGCAACCCTTCTATGAAATCCATCGTTATGTTTTGCCATGCTCCAGCCGAAATCGGCAGTGGCTGCAGCAACCCTGCCATGTTGGTGTGCTCCCCTTTTGCTTGCTGACAAATCCCACATTACTTAACAAAGCTTTCTACTGTTTGTTTCATTCTTTCCCAATAGAACAACCTTTTCAAGTGTTGGTATGTTGCTTGAATGCCCGAATGTCCTCCCACCGCAGATGAATGAAATGCATCAATCAATCTAGTTTGTAAAGCATAATTTTCACCAATCCAAATGCGACCTCGGTTTCTTATCAGTCCTTGAACTAACTCATTGCCATGTGCATCCGGACTGTGAATTGCTAATTGCTCCAATTTTCTCTGAGCTTTACTGTCTGTCACATAGGAATTGAGTGCTTGAATCCAAACTGGATGAACCTCAGAACTTGCTTGCAACATCATTAAGTGCCCAATGCGCGAAAGGGCGACCGCTGCAACATTCTCTTTTCCTTTGCGATACACGATCTTGAATTGCAGTCCCATAAGTCTAGTCATAGCTTTCCTTTGCAGCTCAGATTGCAAATTTTGCTCCTCTAAATAGGTTAGGCTGCGGTGGTTAGTTCTGATTACAAACTCACTTCGTTGTAGATACGTCCGACAGCATTCCACTGCCATGATCAAGGCCAAGAATTCTTTTTCATATATGGATAGATGTTGATGCACTGCCCGAGAGCTTTACTTAGGAACGCTATTGGGTGCTCTTCTTGCATTTATACAACCCCGATACCCCCATCATAAGCATCGGTTTCGACAATGAATGGTTTATGAAAATATGGTAAAGCTAGCACCGGGGTGGATGACATAGCATGCTTCAACTTAGCAAATGCTTCCTGTGCTTGATCATCCCAAACAAATGCCTTCCTCTTTAGAAGATTAGTCAATGGTTTCGCAATCACTCCATACTTGCATGCAATCTTCCGGTAGTACCCCGTGAGTCCTAGGAATGCTGGAAGTTCTGACACCGTGGTAGGCGTTGGCCAGTTCACCATCACTTGTGTTTTCATTGGATCTGTGGCTACACCTTGATCTGAAATTACATGTCCCAAATACTCTAATTGTCTTTAGGCAAAGGAACACTTTGATCGTTTGACTAGAAATTGATGCTTTTCTAACTGTTCCAGTACCAATTTGAGATGCTCAGCATGCTATTTTAAACCAGGACTATAGATCAATATATCATCTATAAATACCAACACAAACTTGCGCAGATAAGGACTTAAAACTGAATTCATAACACATTGAAATGTTGCAGGTGCATTGATGAGCCCAAACGGCATCAGCCTGAATTGATAATGCCCATGATGAGTTTTGAAAGCTGTCTTTTCCTCATCCTGATGCGGATATGCACACGTCAAGTACTTTTCGGTTTAGTATTTCAATTAATTGGAAAGAATTACTAAGCCGCATCAAATATCAACAGGTGAATCATTTCCTTATGCAATGTTTGTTATATTTCCACGAGAATTTTATACTACCTAATAGAGGGTGCTTGTTTGTTATTCGTTATGAAGATTGCACAAAAATCAGTATTGGAGCCAAATTGTGCGAATGTATTATGGTGGACCCTAGTGGAAGGCGAGGGAGCACGGCTACCACATGAAGATACTATTCACATATACTGTTCATATTGGATATCCTTCTATATATATCATCAAAGAAGAAAGGAAAGATGCAAGAAAAGGAAGGAGAGATATTATCAATCTTCAAGTAAGGAAAGAAAGCACCATGACAAGGCAAGAGACAAAGGCAATCTTTAAGCAAAGAAAGAGATCACCATGTTTAGGAAAGAAGAGATTTCAGCAATCTCCAAGAAAGGAAGGTGATCACCATGACATGGAGAGAAGAGATTGTTTCCAACTAGATGAGCACTCCATATGGCAATTTCTTTGGCCGAAACACCGTAGCATGTGTCTTGTTCACGGACATCAAATCAAAGTCTTGTTCACCGCCCATACTATTCATGCCCCCTCTCATATGTATATATATGTGTACACCCTCCATTGTAAAGAGAACCACGAATTTTCAGATTAAACATATACTCTTGATTCTATGGCTTGTGCTCCAATGCCCCATTAGAATAGGGAGTTCCAATCTGAAATTATCACCGTTGTTCTTGCAACTTCTTTGGGGTGATTGCAAGGAAACGTGCGTCTACTTTCGCGTGGTCAAGTAGGCGAGGATCAAAGCGTGTTCTTGGACGAATTCACGTGTCGCAGGTTGCCGTATCGAGACGGTGGTTGGCGCCAATATTCGTCAGGGTTCACAGGTCCAAGTTATCATATTCGTCATCCCAAGATCGGGCCACCCCCCGTATCATCTTGGTATCAGAGCATGGTTGAGTGGTGATGATTTTCTATCCCTAGATTAGTTTTAATTTTTGTCCTATTTCGAAATATGCCATTTCAAACATATCTAAAACTTCATCAGTTAGCCACTCATTTAGTTCCTCCATTTTCATCGCATGTAATTTAGCCTGCCCACGATTCTTACATTTAAGATGGTGTCAGCGTTTCGAGCACCGGCAAGTAAATTTGTAAGTCAGAAGGGCCACGCGTTCCCTGTCCCTGAATGGTTAGACTCGAGAGCCCAAGGTGTATACTGGTTCGGGCCGAAAGTCCCTACTCCAGTTCGTTCGGTGGTGTTGTATTGCCTTAGGTGCAGATGACTGCACAACATTTACAAGTGAGGGTTGAGGGCTTGAACACAAAAGTGTTCGTAAAGACCTAGCGAGAAGAGGAGATCTCAAAGGCGTGCACGCACATACTCTCACGCTCTTCTTCGCACTCGCGCTTACCCACACTCTTCTTTGCACTCGCGCCTTTTTCTCTCCCAGAGGCCCCTGCCTCCCTTTATACAGTTGGAGGGGGCAGGTTACATGGGAAGTTGGGAGAGGGAAGGATGATAAAACCTATGCCGGGAGCATTAGTCCTTCGCTTCGGTGATTGGTCGTCGCCCGGTTTGCCACGCGGTCGGTGTCTGGTGGGCGGCGATTAGGCTGCTGCGTCGGAAATGGCGCACGCCTTACGTGAGCTCGGCGATAGTTGGCGTTGCGATGTATGGCGTTAGTCTTTGCCTCGGGAGGAGCGTGCCTTCATATTATGCGTGGTGGTTGATGGGACCGGAAGCTTGACTTCAAGAACCATTATACCATCTCGGAAAGAGCCACTGCTCGTCATACTCCTTCGATTGATCCTTCAGGGGCACGCGTGTCCAATGGCTGGTGGAGGCTCGTCGTGCGGATTTTTTGCGGAGGTTGCCTTAGCTTGGTCGGGATTGGGGGATCCCGACCTGCCGCGGGGGTCGAGAGCCCTACTTGGTCGGGAACGCTTGTCCCGATCGGTCGGGGACAGACGTCCTTAGTGGCCCCGTAGGTACTTTGGTCGGTACTTTGGTCGAGTCCCCAAACTGCAAATGGCCATGTGATGGGGATCGTCTGCAAGGCCTGAGCTGGCAGATGCGTCTGCCGGGCGAAGAATTGACATCCTTCGCAGGTGCGTACAATCTGCTCGACGTCGGACACGGCGGTCGGCCAGTAGAAACCTTGTCGAAAGGCTTTTCCTACCGGGGGACCGGGCGCGACATGGTGACCGCAGACCGCCATGGATATCGGCGGCCATTGTTTCCCTTGGTCGGCGGGATGCACCTCGGAGGACTCGGAGGACTCCTTTGTAAAGGTCCGCCCGACCAGGACGAAGGATTTCGCCCGACGGGCGAGGCGCCGGGCCTCGGTCGGGTCGAAGGAAGCGATCCGTCCGTCAGATGGTCGATGAAGGGCTTCCTCCAGTCGGATTCAGTCGTTAACACGCTGCGGTCTGACCCGGCCGGATCTACGCCCGACCGCACGGCGATCGGAGTAGCCGCGCCCGGCGGGTCGGAAGGTCGCTCGGCCACTGGGTCCATCCGGACGAAGCGCGAAGGTCGCACGAAGATCGAGGGGGCTCTCTGCGAGGCAAGATTGGCTAGGTGTCGGCCTCACCGTTGTAAGCGTCTGTAGCTATGGTGGAGCTCGAAACCCTTGAACCGTTCCTCGAGCTTGTGCACTTCTCGTCGATCTGCGCCATCCGGTGTCTCGAGGCTCCGCGACCTTCATGACCTGTCGACGACAAGCTTGGAGTCCCGTGGGCGTAAGTCGGCGCCGAGGTCGGCAGCGATCCGAGACCGTTGGCGAGCCTCGTGCTCGGCGATGTTGTTGGTCGTGTCGAAGCGGCGATCACGTATTGAAGTCTGCTTCCGAGTGGGAAACAATAACAACTCCGTGCCCGCGCCGTTCTTGGTATAGGATCCATCGAAGTACATCGTCCGATGCTCGGGGTCTTGAGCACCGTGGTGGGCACAGGCCGTCCACTCGGCGACGAAGTCGGCGTGGCTGCGACTTGATCATTTGCTCGAGGAACGTATGATATGTCGTGACCAGGCTCGAGTGCCCACTTGGCTATCCTTCACGAGCGTTGCGGTTGTGGATGATCTCGCCGAGTGGCGGCGTGGTCACCACGGTGACGAGTCTTTGGTCGAGTAGTGGACCAACTTCCTCTTTGTGATGAGTACTACGTAGAGCAGCTTCTGCACCTGCGCGTACCGAGCCTTGGACTCGGAAAGCACCTCGCTGATGAAGTAGACCGGCCGTTGTATCTTGAGCTCACGGCCTTCTTCCGCTCGTTCCACCACGAGGGCCGCACTGACAACTTGGGTCGTGGCGGCGATGTAGAGGAGCAGCGGTTCGCCCGGTGTCGGGGCAGCCGGGACTGGGGGTGAGGACAGGAAGGCCTTCAAGCGGGTGAGGGCCTCCTGAGCCTCCTGGGTTCAGCTGAAGCGGTCGGACTTCTTAAGCAGCCTGTAGAGCGGCATCCCGCGCTCGCCAAGGCGAGACACGAAACGGCTCAAGGCTGCAAGGCATCCGGTTAGCCTTTGGACCCCTTTCAGGTTGTCGACCGGGCCCATCCTTGTGATCGTCGAGATCTTCTCCTAATTGGCCTCGATGCCACGCTCAGAGACGATGAAACCGAGGAGCTTTCCCTTGGGGACCCTGAAGACGCACTTCTCGGGGTTGAGCTTTATGCGGAACTGCCAGAGATTTGCGAAAGTCTCTTCTAGGTCGGTGATGAGGTCGTCAGCCTTCTTGGTCTTTACGACGATGTCGTCAACGTACGCCTCAATGTTGCGGCCGATCTGGTTGTTGAAACACGTTTGCATACATCGCTGGTATGTAGCGCTGCGTTTTTAGACCGAGCGGCATTATCACGTGGCGAGCAGGCCAAGCGGAGTGATGAAGGAGGTCGCGAGCTGGTCGGACTCCTTTAGCGATATCGGTGATAGCCCGAGTAGGCATCCGAGAAGGAAAGGAACTCACACCCGCAGTGGAGTCGATGACTTGGTCGATCGGGGGCAAGGAACAGGTCCTTAGGACATGCCTTGTTGCACTCGTATAATCAACGCACATTCTCCATTGACCATTCTTTTTTCACAAGTACAGGGTTGGCGAGCCACTCGGGTGGCGCACCTCTTTTACAAACCTGCACCAAAGCTTGGCGATCTCCTCCCCTATGATCTGCGCTTCTCTTCGTCGAGCGGCGCGGCGTTAAACGACCGCCTTGAGCACAGTCTGATGCCTAAGGAATGCTCGCGACTTCCCTCGGAATTCTGGCATGTCGGAGGACTTCCATGAAAAGACGTCGTTGTTGGCGCGAGGAAGTCGACGAGCGCTTTCCTATTTGGCGGGGCGTGGGTCCGACCCGCACGCCTTGGTCGATCGCGGGATCGACCGCAACCTTCTTCGTGTCCTCGGCGAACTTGAAGGATCCGCCCGACTTGCTAGACTCAGGGGCGGACTCGGAGGCTTCCCTCCGGAGGTTGGCGAACTCGGCGGACGCGATGACCGCCGAGGCTAGCTCGCAACTGCTTCGCTCGCAGTTGTAAGCAAGCTGGAAGGACGAAGCCACGGTGATGACTCCTCGTGGCCCGGGCATCTTCAGCTTGAGATAGGTGTAACTGGGGACCGCCATGAACTTGGCATAGCACGGCCTCCCCAGGATGGCGTGGTAGGATCCGGGAAAATCCACGACCTCGAAAGTGAGGGTCTCGGTGCGGAAATTTTCCGGTCCTCCAAAGGTGACGGGCAGGTCGACCTACCCGAGCGGTTGGGCCTGCTGGCCAGGGATGACACCGTGGAAAGGCGCCTTGCTTAGTCGGAGACTCAAGCGGGGGACCCCTATGGCGTCGAGCGTCTCAACATAAAGGATGTTGAGACCGCTGCCACCGTCCATTAGCACCTTTGTGAGGTGCTTCTTCCCCACAATGGGGTCGACCACAAGCGGGTATCTCCCCGGCTACGGGACGTGATCGGGGTGGTCAGTCCGATCGAAGGTGATCGGGGACTCCGACCACCGAAGATATTGGGGGACGGCTGATGTGGCGGTATGGACCTCGCGGTAGGCGAGCTTGAGTCGACGCTTGTCGGCGTAGCATGCCGGTCCGCCAAAGATCATGAGGCAGCCGTCGGGTTACGGGAACTCGTCGTTCGCCATCTTCTCCGCGACTTTGGGGCGGCGGCCGCTTCTTTCCTTTGCCCCGGCGTCGTGGAGTGCCGGAGGAAGCGCCTTAAGACCTCGCGATCCGGTACTTGTGTTTGACGGAAATCCGTGGTGTGGGCACGGCTGTCCATCAACTTTTTGAAGTGGTCGAAGCGGCGGTGGTCGCGCTCTTTGCTTGGCGGCGGTCGGCGGCCGCGACCACTTGGACCTCGCGAACCTGTTTTCCGTGCCGCCTCCGCTTGTTGGAGCGGTCGGAAGGGGACCCGGCTCGGACCCCGGGTTCTTGCTTAGTCTTGCCATCTTCGAAGATGGTCCCCACAGCCTCCTCACCGGAGGCGTGGTTGGTGGCGATGTCCAGAAGCTCCTTGGTGGTTCTGGGCTTAACGCAACCCAGTTTGTGCACCAAGGCCTTGCAAGAGGTGCCGTAGATGAACGCCCCCACGACATCGGCGTCGGAGATGTCGGGGAGCTCGTTGCATTGGCGGGAGAAGCGCCGGATGTAATCCCGGAGAGTTTCTCCCGTTCTTTGCTGCGACTCTTAGTCTCAGAGTTTCGGGCGCTTATAAGTGCCACGAAGTTACCGACAAAAAGGGTCTTCAGGTCGACCCAGTTCCTGATGGTCTTTGCGGGCAAGTACTCGAGCCAGGCTCGAGCCAAGTCCGCGAGGTAGATAGGGAGGTACTGGATGATGAAGAGGTCATTCGTCGCTCCTCCTGCCCGGCACGCGAGCCGATAGTCTTCGAGCCATACGCCGGGGTTCGTGGCCCCGGTGTATTTGGCTATGTTGGTCGGTGCCCTGAATCTGGCGGGGAAATCCGCATGGTGGATCCTTTGACAGAAAGCTCGTGGTCCCGGACCATCGGGGCTTGGGCTGCGATTGTGGCGGCGTCCGCTGTTCGCAACACGCGAGTGGGCGGCTTCGTCCATCGCTTTTCTTCGCGCCTCGAGGGTGGCGCGGACGTCGTAGTCGTCGTCGAGGCGCTGGCGCACCGGGGTGCGCAAGGCCTGGGGTTGTTCTTGATGTGCCGCCACCTTTGCTGGACCCGGTCGGGTCCGAGGGGTGGTGCGGGTCCGGCGGCCAGAGGTGGCGCCAGAATGGTGAGGGCCGGAGGCTTGCATGTCTTGCCGCAGACAAGAAGACGCTCCACCAGCCCGGAGATTCAGTGCGTGGCTTTGGCCTCGGGTCGTCCGGCTCGGGAAGGCCTCGGAGCGAGATCGCACCGCGACCACGTTCGACTCGCGTGGGAAGAACGAGAGCCATCGATTCCTCCACCGGCTTGTGGCGCACGGACGTGCGCGCCACGCCGCCAAGCACCGATGGGGCTCGGGCTCATCTGCTCCAGTCGGCTGGAGCTTATCGAGCTCGGCCCTTCGGTCCTCCAGCTCTTTACGCTGCCGCTGAAACTCGGCGCGGCGAGCTTGAGCGTGCTCAGCGCGTTCGCGCTGGTATTCCTCCTCCTTCGCCTTAGTGCGCTGGATGAGAGCCCCCGTAGCCGCGGGGGTTACGGTCAGGTTGACCGTGCCCGCCATGTTGCACTCACGAGAGTGCCGTCTGCGGGCGGTTTGCTCCGTGTCGGAGCTGGAGTCGTGGCTGGAAGAATCTTCCGGCTCGTCGAGAGCGAGACCAAGATATAGCCGGCCATAGCCACGAACTGTGAGCTCGTGGGAGGCGACGTGGTCGTCCTCCCGAGCCCTCAGGTGCTACCGCCAAAGACGGCGGGGCGCTCGTTGGGCTCCGGCCTAGGGGCCTGCAGGGGGACCTCAAGCCGGAGGCCGGCGAGGTTGTCGGAGATGGAGCCCTGGATTCCAGCGGGCTTCTGGTCTCCGATGGCGACGGGACTGAGCGCGAGCTCACCCGTTGGAGTGGCGATGAAGTCGAGGGAACCGAAACGGATTCGGCCCCCCGACGTAGACACGCCGTCGCAGGTGAAGAAAGCCATCAGGGAGATGAATGGGAATCCAGAGATGTCGATGAAGACGCGCGAGGCCCCTACCTGGCACCCCAACTGTCGGCGTTTCGAGCACCGGCAAGTAAATTTGTAAGTCAGAAGGGCCACGCGTTCACTGTCCCTGAATGGTTAGACTCGAGAGCCCAAGGTGTATACTGGTTCGGGCCGAAAGTCCCTACTCCAGTTCGTTCAGTGGTGTTGTATTGCCTTAGGTGCAGAGGACTGCACAACGTTTACAAGTGAGGGTTGGGGGCTTGAACACAAAAGTGTTCGTAAAGACCTAGCGAGAAGAGGAGATCTCGAAGGCGTGCGCGCACATACTCTCATGCTCTTCTTCGCACTCGCGCTTACCCGCACTCTTCTTCGCACTCGCGCCTTTTTTCTCCCAGAGGCCCCTGCCTCCCTTTATCTGATTGGAGGCGGGTTACATGGGAAGTTGGGAGAGAAGGATGAGAAACCTATCCGGAGCATTAGTCCTTCGCCGGTGATTGGTCGTCACCCGGTTTGCCCACGCCGGGTCGGTAGTCCTGGTGGGCAGTGCAATTAGCTGCTGCGTCGGGAAATGGCGCACCTGCCTTCTGTAAGCCTGACGATAGTTGGCGTTGCAGTGTATGACGTTGGTGCTACCTCGGGAGGAACGTGCCTTCGTATTGTGCGTGGTCGGTTGATGGGGCCGGAAGCTTGACTTCAAAGAACCATTATACCATCTCGGAAAGAGCCACCGCTCTCGTCTGATCCTTGATCGATCCTTCCGTAGGGCACGTGGCCAATGGTCGTGGAGGCTCGTCGTGCGGCTTTTTGGCGGAGGTTGCCTTAGCTTGGTCGGGATTGGGGATCCCGACCGCCGGGGTCGAGCCCTACTTGATCGGGAACGCTTGTCCCGATCGGTCGGGGACAGGCGTCCTTAGTGGCCCCGCAGGTACTTTGGTCGGTAGAGGGCCTAGTGAAGCTCGCTAGGTCGGAGCTGGGCTTGAGGCAGCCCGCTTGTCACCCTGGGCCGTTGGGGTATCCCTGGTATGAGTATTCGTCAGATGGTGACCCATTTCGTACTTCTTACCACATCGGTAACCTAAGCCATTAGCCTTACGGTACTCCTTTAACTGCCGGGATTTCCACAGTTCCCCTTGTCCTAGCTTGATAGTATGGCGCTATAGCTCTGTCTTAACTCCTCCTGAACTATCTCTGCCCCTGCCCCTTTTTGCTTGTTAACTTTCACTCGATCTTGGATATCTTGCTACACTCGTGCCAGTAATGATGCCCCTTCCACCGACTCGAACACCTGACTTTGAACTGGTCCCCTCAATTCTTCCTTTAGTCCTTTCAAGAATTGAGACACAAAGAACTCTTCATCATAATGGGGGTTGAACATGGAAATGTGGTACATCGCCTCCTCAAATTGTTTCTGATAATCTCTAACCGATTCTATTTGCTTGAGGCCTTGCATTTCCTCTAATGAGTTCCGATGATCATGGGCGCCGAACTTCCTCTCCACTGTCGAAATAAACTGCTCCCAGTTTCCCAGCTCCTGCTTAAGCTTGTATGCTTGCAACTACTTCGCTGCGTTACCTTCCATGTGTAAAGTAGCAGCAGTTACCCACATCGTTTCTGGTATGTGAAACATACTAAAATAGTCGATGCATTTGCATTTCCTCTAATGAGTTCCGATGATCATGGGCGCCGAACTTCCTCTCCACTGTCGAAATAAACTACTCCCAGTTTCCCAGCTCCTGCTTAAGCTTGTATGCTTGCAACTACTTCGCTGCGTTACCTTCCATGTGTAAAGTAGCAGTGATTACCACATCGTTTACGGTATGTGAAACATACTAAAATAGTCGATGCATTTGCATTTCCTCTAATGAGTTCCGATGATCATGGGCGCCGAACTCCCTCTCCACTGTCGAAATAAACTACTCCCAGTTTCCCAGCTCCTGCTTAAGCTTGTATGCTTGCAACTACTTCGCTGCGTTACCTTCCATGTGTAAAGTAGCAGCAGTTACCCACATCGTTTTTGGTATGTGAAACATACTAAAATAGTTGATGCATTTGTCTCTCCAAATTCTTGGGCTGTCTCCATCAAACTTAGGGAACGACAACTTTGGCAATGGATTACGGACAACACCAACTAGATCACTTGAAGCACGCGATGATCCTGGCGATGACCCATTGCGTCCTTCTGTTGAGCAGTTGAAGTGCACACCGCTCGAGTGAGGTAGTAAGGGTGCCTAATGATTGGCCCAACTTCCTCCTCCTGGCGCTGGAGTCGCCATCACCTTCTTCTTATTCGCTGACAGACATGGCTCCCTTACTTCCTCCATTGGCGATGCTACCATACTATCCATATTTATCACCGTAATCCTCGCAACTGCCTGGGCCGTCACTTCAACTGTTTTGCCGAAATTTGATACTCTTGAACCTGATTCTCTGCCACTTTGGACGCCAGCTCTACCTGCGCTGCCATCTGTTGTTGCGACACCTCCATCTTCTCGATTCTGATGAACAACTGATCAATGCTTTCCTTCACCACTTCCCATCTTTCTTTTGCTTGAGTAACCGCTTCGCCCATCGCCTCCAAGATGAATTGGGTTTGCACCGACGGTTTTGGTGGAGCCGTACTGATCTTCGTCAAGTCGAGCCAACTGGATTCCTGGAATTTCACAGGGATCATTGGGGCAACCGAAGTTATCCCTAAGTTCCCCGACCCTCTTCCGGAATTTCACAACTCAAGACCGAACGATTCAACGATCGTAGCGAGCTCTGATACCAGATTGTAATAGCCCCTTAGCCCACGGCGAGAACCCGAGCGTGAGGTCATGCTCAATCAAGGAGAGAAACAGAGAAAGAGATAGGAGACAGGAAGAACAAGCAAAAACTCAATTTAAACTTTTTCGATAACTTCTCCGAAACAGACTACTCCCCTTTTAAGTGATTCAGACACCCCTTACAAGTGAGCCCTTTACCAGAAAACCCTACCAACACAACGCCGCACCACACCTAATGTTTTCCATACTCTGAATACACTACTCTGAAGAATCCGCCTTCGTAGCCGTAGGCACCATTGTTACATCCTGTTTCGCTCGTTTGTGTGTGTGTCTGCTTTTTTTTTTTTTGAGAGAGAGGTGGGGGTGTTGGGTCGCAGCCGAGGAAGCTGTTAGGGTGGAGGCCATCAAGCCACCTGGCTGTCGGGACGCCGAATCAAGGAACGTCGGCCGGCAATCCTAGTGTTGCGCTTCTCCTTCTACATTAACCTCTACGCCTCATCTTCTACACCACCAGCTCCCACTGCTACAACTTCGCCCCCTTCTCTCTTTCTTGCTTCTCTCTTTTACTTGTTCAATCGTGGTTATTACTAAGATTGCACTTCTAATTGTGATTTAATCAGTGGATGTTGTTTGTGATTTGTGTGTGATTGTTGATCGGATCTGGTGTTTTAGTAGTTATTTCCTAGTTAATAATTGTAGGAGATTTCTTAGTGAGTACTGAACTACATCAGGTGGTATTGTTCTTAAGCTGTGATTTTTGGTTCCGTTTTGTGCTCTGTTTGTAGGTGTTCGATAGTAGCTCTTTAGCGATTTTTTAAAATAATACATTTTTTAATAATTTTGCAAAAGTAAGACACAAAAACAAAAAACATACAAAAATACACCTCTGTCACCGTTTCAGTTAGCGATAGAAGCCTCAACCTTATCGACCAAATAAATTCATGACAAAATAATTCGTCGGTCAATTCAATCTGCGACAAAACAGACTTCTATCGCTATTTGAAATTGCGACAGATGTGTATTTTTGTAATTTTTCTATTTCGGCACATTAATTTTGCAAAATTATTTTAAAAATGTATTATTAAAAAAAACTCTCTAGCCTTGTGTTTCCTAGTGTTTTGCTTCAAATTGACTTGTTAATCAGTGGTGTTTACCGGTGACATGTCAGTGGTCTGTTTGTTGGTGTTAAATTTGTAAGTTGCTAGTAGTATTGTTAGCAATTTCATCAGAAACAAAAATCTTAATCATGGGGTGCTTCTTTTTCATTAAGAGATTATGATTGAATAGCAATTGAAAAACAATGGGTAAGCGCCATACAAAGAAAGATGGGGATGAGTGTACTCCAATCGAATTGCAAATAGAGAAACCATGGGAGAGCAGCTCGTTTGTGACCAACGGAAGCAAGAAGCATGACAGTGTTCTTTTTAAAGCAACATTGAGAATCAGGAGAAGCAGCATGCGTATTTTTTGTGGCGAAGAATTTAGAAATCAGAAGGTATGTCTTTCATGATCGGGGATGGACAAATATACGACAATACTCTTTGTATAGTGGTATGGTAGTAAATTTCTTTGCATGCTAAGTTAACTTTTATCCTCCCCCTGTGCATTGTTATACGACGATCCGCATAATTAACTCATGATAATGACAATAACCTTATCGTTAACTTTGAGATAATTACACTAATCTGGGTATATTAGCTAACAAAACATCGAGCAGACCCGACTTTTTCTCAGTTAATACACCAGATTCAGAATGTTGCAGCAGAACATTAATTAGAGACTTAAAGGAAATTTATTACATTTCCAACCACACATTGTACCATCTTACAGTTCTTCCCCTATCTTATCATAATATTTACAACAAAAGTTTAATACAACATTTACTCTATATTATACCCTAGAGAGCGGTAGCCTCTGCAGTAAGGGCCGCTACTCCACCCAGTCCTCTGCCTCCTTGTCACCCTGGTCCTATGGTTGACTAGTCATCCACTCCTCAGTACATCCATAGCAATCAGAGTCTAAGAAACGAGGGAATTATACAAAAGTGAGTACAAAGATGTACTCAGCAAGCGTTAATAACAATATGCAATTTATGAGTTTTATAATCTGGAACCCTCACCGGTTCCATTCCACAATTCCTTTCCTCAAGACCATTTACAGAAAATAGGTTTTCTTAGGAAAATCTTGTGTTTCAATTTTTATTTGTGAAATTGCTACTAGCACTTGTATATGAGGCAGATTTATCTTCTGTAGCCTTCAATTCAGGAGACATGCATGAATTCATGATTTTAACCCTGCGCAGGTTTTGTACCACTTTACCCGTAGCGAACCTGACCGTAGTAAGGAACCCATAATATTTATCACTATTTCGATATATAGATCTCCAACCCTAACCACCTACCAGTTGTACTCTATACCGATTCGATAGTACTATTACATGAGATGGCTAGTTGTACCTCTTCTCGAAATTGGCGGTACTCATATACCTTGACCACCTACCAGTTGCGCTACAACACGAATCGATGATACTAAGATATGGGGTGGCCAGTTTAACTCCTTCTCAAAATCGAAAATACCCATCTCATGGCTTTAAATATAGCGCCAAATAACCATCACTGGCTATTATCCCTGTCCCTCACTAGGCTTCCAGTGTATCCCAGCTTCACACCTCTTACTTACCCAATGTGGAGATCAAACACCATCATAGGACAACCTTTTCTGGTTATTTCCACACACTATGATTGGTACGATTTAATACGGCTCATTGCCCGAGTAGTGGTGTTATCCTTATATCATAACCCCTATAGAGAGCCCCTCTGGCAATGCTAACACATGGCACCCTCTACCCACCACATATTTACCTCACCCTGACTTCACCTGTCGGGTGAGCCAAAACAACAATCACAACTGCATCGGCAGTTTACCAATATCCAACAATCGATTTAGGTTTTTCTTAAAACAACATTTTACCATGCACTAGCGATGCAACATATATTCCAGATAATTTAATGATATTTAATTAAACATGGTCATGGGTGCTTGCCTGGATTTTGATCAAAATATGCGTCTTCATCGTTTGTTCCGCGATCCGGTTAAATTTATTTTCTGAAATTACATAAATACCATATTTAGTGGCTGGTAAGTTTTTGTATGTTTTAAGGTGTCCAAATTGTATTTCTTAATATTTTAATATTTATAAACTTTGCGTTGCAATTTTTAGGACTTTATTTGATTTTATTCCATCACGCTTCAAATAACGGTTCGACCGACTGAAATTAACACTTTTAATAGTTTTCAATTGATTTAACCTATTTTAAATTTTGCAAAGATACAAATATTTATTATTTTAGCTGTTTTGCTAGAATCTCAATTTTCTTGTTTTTCACTTTTTCACTTTTCTTTTCTCTTATTTTATTTTTTGATAATTAATTAGCTGCAGTCATTTTGAGCGGTTATTAGCGTAAAATCAGGTTACGGTTATTTTTTGCGGCTAGCTTTTCATTTTTATGCATTTCAAAAAATTTACCACTTTTATTATTTTTCTTTTTCTTTCTTTTCCTCCCGTTTCTTTTTCTTTCCACGGTCGAAGCCTATCCATTCGGCCAGGCCCCCTTTTCTCTCGTTCTTCTCCCCTTTTTCCCCAATCTCTTGTTCTTTCTCTCTCCCTTCCCGATTTGGGTGCAGCTGCACCATGGCCGGCGCCGGCGCCTCCGATCCCGGCCTTCACCAGCCTGCACCGCCTCCATCTCCTTCCTCTCCCCTTTTCACCTCCTCGCCTGGCCCCCTGTGCGCCCTCTCGGCTTGCCGATTTGGTCGGCTGGCCCTCTGGCTTCGACGCTCGCGCTGCCACCGCGCTCTGGTCCTGGCTTCCCCCTGGGTCCTCACGCGTGCGTGCGTGGGCCTAGCCTGACCGCTCTCTGTCGAAGGGTTAAGAATTGACAACAAATCTTACGTTTCGGGTACCTTCGAGGTAGCGAAGTCAAGCACAGAATCGTGGACACCAGATGTAGACAGGTTCAAGCCTTCAGGTGGAGTAATACCTTACGTCCTGTATGGGGGATGGCTGTATGTATCAGATGGAATACAACGAGGGGGTGTAACCCTAAGTACAAAGTAGATGTGTCTAAGCTATGAACAACTATAGCAAAACGCAATTCGCTCCTTACTAAGCTCTCTACTCCCGAAGGCTCGAGGTTGAAGGGCTGAGGTGGCTAATGTGCGCTCCAATGGCTTCCGTGCATTGTTGCTTGCTCTGCATTGCTCTTTCTCTTTTTTTCCTCTGGGAGTCCCTGCCCCAGGCCTTATATAGTGGAACCGATCCTGCCTGTGGTTGAGTCGTAGCCGATGAGGAGTCCTTTTCCGCGTGATCTTCATGGTATATCTAAGCTGCTGTTAGCGCTGAGTAAATTCGGGTCGATCTCTTTACGGGGGAAAATGATCGAGTCCTTCTTGAAGCGGAGCTATCCCTTCCTTGGCGAATATCTTATCCCATAATCTCCAGGCCCGAGATATCCGGAACTTCCTTCATATGGTGGAGACACACCCTGTTTCGTTACGTTCGCATACCTATGCCTTATTTAGATATTCGACACTCTCCCTCGCACGGTCGCTGGTTCTCCTGCTGGGCTGCACTGGCCCGAAGGCTTGGCCTTGGCTCGAACAAGGCTGGCCTGGCCACCTTGACGCCGCTGCCTACCCTTTGGCCGCATAAGCCGAGCCCGCGCCAGACTATCCCGCCCTCTACTCCATTTCTCTGATCTTTTACTAAACCTAGGGTTTGGTACCCCTGGGTTTACTATGATTTTTATTGATTTTATTATTATTATTATTATTATTATTATTATTATTATTATTATTATTATGTTTTGTGCTTACAATTGAAATGGTAAGATTCATTGGTCTGTGATGATTATTTTGCTAATGCGCGGGTTGGATGGCATCGCGATGATACCCTTAGCCTGCCGTGCGCTGAGGAGCATATGTAGGTTATTAGGGATGCACGGCGCAACCCCTGTGTGCTAGCTAGTTGAGACCACTATTTGTTTACTGTCATTTTTATTTTCTACCTTATTTTCTCTACTGCTATGACTATTATGCTCTACTGGGGTAATGGGAAAAATGAATGGATATCTGGGAATGGGGAATAAAAATGCAGTGCATATGATGAGAGGTTGGTGTTGGTGATGCTAGTGGAGGTGATGCAGGGCTCGCTGTTGCTTCTCCTTTGCTTGCTTGGCCCTCCTGGTTGAGCTTCTTGCTCCTGGGGTCCTTGTGTGCTAGTGCTCCTGGTGGCCTTTTGGCTTGCTTGAGTCTTGGCTCTTGCTTGCGAGTGCGTTGATCAAGTGACTGGCTTGGTTTGGTTCCGGTGTTTGTGAGCTCTGGTGTGGGGAAAATGTCCCTGATGCTTGTTTAAATGGCTTGGGGCTGGCTGTCTTTACGAGTGAAGTCTCTGGACTCGTGTGCTGTCTTTTAAGTACAGTACCTTGTGTTTATCTTCTTTGACTGTGTACATTTTACTATTTTACTGAGGGCACTATTTTTTTCTAACGCGCAATATTTTTAATGTACACGTGTCTACATATTAAAACAAGTTTGTAAATTGCCGGATGATGTTGAATAAATCGCAAGAGGTATGATTTGGCTCCAGACAAATCTGGTACCTCAGTGAGCAATACCAAATCATACAGGATTGACGGCAATCCTATCTTTATTTAATTTGTTTTATTCATTTTTTTCTATTTAAAACACTGCCTTACTAATAAATGCAATTCCTTTATTGATGTGCGCTAACGGAGAATTTGGCGCGAGAAGATTTTAAGGACTTGTAAATTTTTTATTTTTTTGCGTTGTAATTAATTATTCTTGTAATTGTATTTGAATTTGTAATTAAATTTTTTATGTACAATAATTCAATCAGTTGTACAGATGTAATAATTTGATATATGCAGTTAATCATCGTTGCTTAATTTTATTTAATGACTGTTAATTTAATTAAATGACACTATTTGGGTTAATAAAATTCATGGTTGTTTCATGTTCACACTGCCATATTGGTTGTTAGGCGAATGGCCATCTTTAATTTCTTAAATTTTTTACATGAATCATGTAATTTGTTTAGTTTTTCTTTAAGATCACAATCCTTAGTGTATTGGACAAATGCGTTTAGCGTTTGATCATGTTCAATTAAAATGGTGCCTTTTCAAAGTCAAAAAATTCAAAAATTGGACTTGCTTAAAATTGTTTTCTGAATCATGTACTTTTGTCTCATAGAACTACTTGGAACAATTTTATATTTTGGCATCCACATTCTCTGTACAGCCTTGTTTCTTAACCAATGGAGTAGTGGAGTTAGTTTTCAGATTCCACCTAGTACTAAGTTTTCATGTCAGAGTAGTTTTCCGGTTCCACCCAGTTCAACACAGCACAGAGGGTTTTAGTTTCAACCTAGTTCTAAGGTTTTGCGCTAGGGTTCACTAGTTCTAAAGTTTTTTTTTCTTTGAAGAATTATAAGTTTTGTTTGGTTCACTAATCTTGAGTGTTTTGTTAGCTAATAGTGATAGTTTTGTGGGTAAATCCTAGTTTTTTTTTCCGGCTACGGTTGTTTTGTTGTGTTCATTTCTTCTTAAAGGTCTCATTATTTTGTTTAGCTTGGAGTGACAGTTTTTTGTGTTCGCTAATGTTAATGTTTTGTTAGATACGGTTGTTTTGCTGGGTTCCTAGATACATGAATTAGATGAGAGGATACAGTTTTTTTGTTCACTAACCCATAGTTATCTTGGATCCCTAAAATTACAATTTTTCGTTAAAATGATTTGTTTTCTTAAGTAAATAAAAAATTTGTCCCTTATCTAAAACAAATTGTTTTGTTGGCTTAAATAAGCTCAACTGGTTTTGTTTCCTTATAAGCGTGATTTTTTTTTGGTCCAATAAGCACTTTTGGATGACCAAAACCTAATGTAGTACATTTTATCACATGATCATATTATGTATTTCTCTTTTCCACCTAATGTAGTATATATGGCGTTGTTAAAGATGTAGTCACCTTTTTTTCTCTAGCTCCAGATAACCTTTGCCATCATTATGGGAATCTAGCAACATATTATGTGTGCAAGTAAGCAAACAAGCACAAGATATATTGTTCTTCGGTTGTGTATAATTTTTTTTCCCAGTAGTGGCATTTACAGCGTGATTATATAAAAGTATTGTTGTTCAGTCTATAAGTAAAATATATATTTTTTCACTTGCAACCTATGGTTTTTGTGACAAATTGTAGAGTTTTGTTTGGTAAACAAATTCTAGGGTTAATTGTTGGCTTAGAGAAAATTTAGTTCAAAAATACACTCCTACAAAACACCAGATCACTGCCGGATATTGAAAACGGCAGTGGGAGTATCACTGCCGGTTTGTATGCGAACCAGCACGGTCTCTCCAGCTTCAATTGAGATCCAATACAGTCCTGCGGTCGTAGCGTGGATCTTTGGATCAAAGACGATTCCAAGCCTTCCGAGAATACTGTTAAAGGTACTGTACCGATTTTAGCATTGTAGCATATTCTATAGCAACACTGTAGATGGGCTCTGTCGCATGGTCTAGAGCGTTCGAGTCCCCTAAGGCAACTGCAAGATCCGTTTACTTCGGCTTCCTCTGGATTGTGGAGGTGGCCGCGTCTTCTTTGCTGCTCTTGTTGCCACACTGCGTCCGTTCGTGTCAGCGTGCGCGCTCTGTGGAGGTGGGAAAGCGAGTGGCGGGATTTATGCATGCGCCAGAAGCTAGGGTCGAGCTACGTCGGAGAGAGGACGGTCTAGTTTGTATGCGAACCGGCAGTGATAGTCTAAATCTAAAAATCACTCGATAAAATAAAAAAAAAATTATTTGCACCTGGACCACCCTGTATTTACTATGCGTGGCTGCGTGCGTCGTAAGTCACGCAATTTTCGCGCGCGTGCGGTTGCTAGGAGTCGAACTTGTGACCTGCTGCCCCGCCAAGCCCACCTTAGCATCTCACCTATCACTCATTCCTCAACTAATATAGAATATATTTTCCTTTTGATCCTTTGTCTCCGAAACTTTTGATGATTATTTGGATATCTAAATGACTTCAAATGGAAAGATTGTCAACTACAAAGTTGCAAATCTCGCCGAGAGCTAAAATTTTTATATAAATTTTATCTCCATCTAACCTCGTATGAAAAAATTATGATTTTTCAAAAAATGGTGTGATAGCATTATTACTGTCGGTTGGTAACACGAACCGGCAGTGATACCATTATTTGGATATCTAAATTACTTCAAATGAAAAGGTTGTCAACTACAAAGTTGTATATCTCATCGAGAGCTACAATTTTCATATAAATTTTATCTCTATCTGACTCCGTATGAAAAAGTTATGATTTTTCGAAAAAATAGTGTGGTAGCATTATTACTACCGGTTGGTAATACGAACCGACAGTGATACCATTATTTGGATATATAAATTACTTCAAATGAAAAGGTTGTCAACTAAAAAGTTGTATATCTCGCCGATAGATACAATTTCCATATAAATTTTATCTCCATCCGACTCCGTATGAAAAAGTTATGATTTTTCGAAAATATTATCACTGCTAGTACGTGTCGTCCATTATCACTGTCGGTTCTTGTTCCAAACCGACAGTAATAAGGGATTTATCACTGTCGATTCTTCTAAAAAACCAACAGTGATAGTATCACTGCCGATTTTTGTCCGAACCGACAGTAATAAGGGATTTATCACTGCCGGTTCATCAGTAAAAGCCGTTACTGCCGGTTTTCCATCTGAACCGGCAGCGATAATATTGTTACTGCTAGTTTTTGATGAACCGGCAGTGATATAGCGACAAGGATCACTGATTCTGTAGTAGTGGTAGTTCAAATTTGGTGCACTTACAGATCTAGTTTTGTTAGGTTCCCTAATCCAAACTAGTTTTGCATGCATTGGAATATACTATGAATGAGCTCTATATGGTGTAGCTTTAGGGGGTAAGGGCAGATGGGTCATGGCTCTACACTTCTATTGCTTCTGATGCATCCCAGTAGCTCTTACACATATACAAATATGAAAGGACTAGCTTAGTAAGGCTTACTGAACTTTTTTTTGCGCATACAAAAATATGATATGCCCATTAGTGTATAGTCTGGGTGCATCATATAATTTGTTCGCTGATCCTAATGGTTCTATCCATAATTTTCATTGATCTTTTTCAAATCTGCTATAAATTTCAAAAAACCAAGATCAAACTAAAAGAATGGTTGCTGATTATATCATTGTATCTCATTTGTATTCAATAAGCTATACTTGGTTCAAGTTCATGTTAATTTCACAATACTACTAGTGCTGGCTCAACCAATAGGCATTAAGTTTACGAATTATTTTTTAAAATATTTTATTTTTATACAAGTATACAAAAATAATACGTCGAATCAAAATTTTACAAAAATACACCTCTGTTGCCAAATGAAATGGCGATAGAGGTATGTTTAGTCGCGGTTTGTATTGGTCGACGGATTATTTTGTCGTGGATTCATTTGGTTAACAAGGCTGAACAATTCAAATGGCAACGGAAGGAAATGGCGATAGAGGTGTATTTTTATAAAATTTTGATTCGGCATATTATTTTTGTAAAATTATTATAAAAATGTATTATTTAAAAAATCTTAAGTTTATGCTAATTTAACATAGGAAAGTGCTGAGAGATAATCGTCAACGAGTCAGCGGGGAGTTCAGGGTGGATCTTTTAAGCTTTTCAAAAAGTAGCAATTTCATAATGCAACTGGCTCTTTCGAACAAAAATCACACAAATGCTAGCTACGGATGAACAGTTCATGCATATTCTGGATAGGTTGATTGGTTCAAATAAAGAATTTTATCTGCAAAAGATAAAGACCGATACGATTCATAACTTGTAACGAATCGAAAAAGGATACGATCGGCTATACGCTATAAAAAATAACCTAAGACGAGCTAGAAAAAGGAACCAACACAATCAATCAACTAGCATCTACTTTTTATTTACTCTCTATCTATTAGGATTAGCTTTTGTAATTTAGAATCTCTTTGTAATTCATTTCTGATTAATAAAGTTGCACATTACCGATTGTTGATTATCTTTTATTACGCCATTTTATCTAGGTTTGCTTTTCCCCGATCTTGTTGTGCATCATCTTTTTCGGGAAAATATGACTTTATCAAATCATCTGACTAGCCATAACAAACTGTTTAGATTTATAGTTACGTGTAATCTATTAGGCTAAATAGCTGTTTGGATCAAATCTTTACACTACGCCAAAACCTGCAATAGGTGACGGTCTATTTGTGGCGGTTTTTTTCGAACCGCCACAAAGATAATTATCAGTGGCGGTTCTATTTCAAAAATGGCGGGAAAAATATCAGTGGCGGTTCTATCCTAGAACCGCCACTGATAACCGCCACTGATAACAAATACATTATCAGTGGCGGTTGGAGGCTAGAACCGTCACTGATAACTAGGTTATTAGTGGCGGTGCTATCCTCCAACCGCCACTGATTCTATTGGATTATCCGTGGCGGTTATATCCTCGAACCGCCACTGATAATTCATTATCAGTGGCGGTTCTAGGATAGAACCGTCACAGATAATGTTATCAGTGGCGGTTCTAGTTAAAAACCGCCACTAATAATATTGCCTATAAATAGGTGGTCAGTAGCAGCACTGGTCTTCTTCTTCCCGAGAGCAAACCAAAACTTCTAAATTTCAGATTTCGTTTTCTCCAATTCTTGTGCTTGTACTTCCTCTAGTTGTTCCTTGGTGAGTTATTTTTTCTCCTCTCTTGATTTGTGTTAATCTTGTTGCAATTTAATTTTTAAACCAAGTTTAATTAGGATTTATATGTAGATGAGATGAAAAGTTTAGATTTTGTTTATTTTTATTTAGCTACCATTTTGTAGTTGATGAATTTATTTCTAGCTAGGTTCATTAGATGATGTTGTGTTCCTTTTATAGATGATGAATTATGATTAAGCATATATTTAATATTAATTGCATTTTAAGTTAATTTGATACATGATGAATTTATTATCTAGCTCCTTTAGATGATAAGTAATTAGATTGGTTTTTAATTACTATTAATTGGGTTCTATTAGTGTACTGGACATATACATCTTGCATATATATGAATTTATTATCTAGCTCTTTTAGATGATAAGTAATTAGATTAGTTTTTAATTACTATTAATTTAGTTCCATTAGTGTACTGACATATACATCTTGCATATAATAAATTTATTTAATTAAGATTATTGGGTATTAATATAAATGAAATTTTAGTTAATTTGGTAGGTGGGTGCTCATCATTTTAGATGATGAATTTATTATCCGCTTCTTTACAGAAAAGTATTCAGATTAGTTTTTTAATTACTATTAATTTGGTTCCATTAGTGCGGACATATATTAAATTTATTTAATTAAGATTATTGGATATTAATATACATGAAATTTTAGCTAATTTGGTAGGTGGATGCTCATCATTTTTAGATGATGAATTTATTATCTAGCTCATTTAGATGATAAGTAATTAGATTAGTTTTTAATCAATTTTTATATGTTAATTAATTTTAGATGGACCGGAGATGGATGTACAATGCGAACTGTTACAGCCGAGATTACATCGATGGGGTATCTGCTTTTCTAAGAGCCGCTGAGGAGAACAAGTTGCACAAGAAGACGGAGTACATACATTGTCCATGCATTGATTGCAAGAATGAGAAAATATTTTCAGACAAAGAGCACATCCACTTGCACTTGATTCGAAGAGGTTTTGTACTTGGCTATACACGTTGGACAAGTCACGGTGAAGAGGAAAACATACATGAAGGTGATAACGTATTGGATGATGGAGAAGGCATTATGACAGCTGACATCAGTTATGGATCTGATGAGGATAGGTTGGACATTGATGATGATAATAATCTTGCTCAGATGTTGCGCGATGCAGAAGGGAACTACACTAGTCGAGAGAGTTTAATCAATTCAAGGGTTTGTTGGATGACTCGGACACACCTTTGTTCCCTGGGTTGCAAGGAGGAATACACAAAGTTGCACACCGTGCTTTCACTTCTAAAATTGAAGGCAAGCAATGGTTGGTCCGATAAAAGTTTCACGGCGCTATTACAACTCTTAGCGGACATGCTTCCGGATGGAAACGTATTGCCGATAACCACTTATTTAGCTAAGAAGGTTGTATGTCCATTGGGATTGAAGTAGAAAGAATACATGCATGTCCAAACGATTGTATACTCTATCGCAAAGAGTATACTGAGACATGCATGTATGTCCGTGTGCAAATCATCACGATACAAGCGTAAAGGCCATGACAATGAGGGCACCGTGGTGAAGAAAGGGCTCCCGCTAAAGTGGTGTGGTATTTACCTGTAATACCTAGGTTGAAGCGCTTATTTGGAAACAAAAGCATGCCCAATCGATGCGATGGCACTCGAAAGAGCGTAAAAGGATAGAAAGTCGAGACACCTGCGATTACGCCTAGTGGAGAACCATCGATAGGCTCTTTAGGATGGACTTGGGAATGAACCGAGGAATGTAAGGTTTGGGTTGAGTACGGATGAAATGAATCCTTTCGGTAACATGAGTAGTATTCATAGCACTTGGCCCAGAACTCTCTGATCTACAACCTTCCTCCTTGGTTGTGTATGAAACGAAAGTACATTATGATGTCGCCGCTTATCCAAGGGCCGAGACAACTGGCAATGATATTGATGTATACCTACAACCATTGGTGGAAGATCTTGTGATCTTGTGGAACGAAGGTGTACAGTATGGGATGAGTACAAGCGAGTACTTCATCCTACGGGCATTGTTGTTTTGCACCATCAATGATTTCCCGCCCTTGGTAACCTATCCGGTCGTATTACTATAAAGGGGCCAAAGCATGCCCCAAGTGCATGGATGAAACCGCTAGTGTGTGGCTCAATAACTCGAGGAAAACCGTGTACATGCATCACCGTAGGTTCCTTCGCAGAATCACCCTACCGCAATATGAAAAAATAATTCGACGGGACAAAAGAGGATGGTATAGCCCCAAGGCCTCGCGTGGGAAGAGGTATATGATATGGTTAAGGATATTAATGTCGTACTTGGAAAGGAGATAGTAATAATACATCGAGGTCTCGTCTCGAGAAGACCACATGGAAGAAGAGATCGATATTTTGGAACTTGCCCTATTGGAAGGACTTAGAAGTTCGACATCTTGCATAGACGTCATGCACGTGAGAAAAATGTATGTGATAGCTTGATTGGTCTTTTGTCAACATTCCTAGCAAAACTAAGGACGGACTAAAGGCACGAAGGGACTGGAAGATATGAAAATCGAGTGAGCTACATCCTCGGGACACCGGAAAGGGCGACTTTACCTTCCCCGACTTGCTACACTCTTTCAAGAAGGAGAGAATGAACTTTGCAAATGCTTGCATGGTGTGAAAGTTCCGTCCTACACTCGCAAGCATCAAGAAACCGGTCTCGATGAAAGATTTGAAGTTAATCGCATGAAGTCTCATGATTGTCATGTGATGATGACACAAATGCTTCCTATTGCAATTAGAGGTATTTTGCCCGAAAAGGTCCGAGAGGCAATCATGAGGTTGTGTTTCTTCTTCAACACGATTTCACGAAGGTCATCGATCCCATCGGACTTTCGAATGCAGAATGATGTGGTCAAGACACTATGCCGCTAGAGATGTATTTCCTCCATCATTTTTCGATATAATGGTTCATCTCATTGTTCACCTTGTGAATGAGATAAATGTATGTGGCCCCGTATTCACGCATCGATGTACCCGCTCGAAAGGTACATGGGTATCTGAAGAAGTATGTACGCAATCGATCTCGTGAGGGTCTGCATTGTGGAAGGTTATGCAACCGAGGAGGTTATCGAGTTTTGCGTGGATTACATGGAGGGTGGAACCGGTAGGAGTGCTCAGATCCCGACATGAGGGTAGGCGGCCGGGAAAGGGACGATTGGAAGGAAATCAACAAATTCTTACGATCATGGATTATTCAAAAGCTCATTTCACGCTTTGCAACAATCATTGAGGGTCCTTGTATATGGACATGCACAAGGATAAGCTACGAGAGGAAAATCGTGGACGATCGAGGTTTGGGTAACAAAAGAGCATAACCGCTTTGTTCAATCATTGGTTCAAAGAGCATATGACTGGAAAGAAACGAGTGTCATGTTGAGGTGGTGGCAAAAGGGCCATCGGTACAATCTTGACATGGCAAGGATAATGACATAAATGGATATACCTTTTACACGAGATCTCGGGATAGCAAAAGCACTTACCAAAATAGTGGTGTTCGCATAGATGCCTATGACAACACAGCAAGAAGAAGAGTAGCTTCTACGGGTTCATAGAAGAGATTTGGGAGCTCGACTCATCGTATTTTTAAGATCCCAATGTTTCGTGTCGTTGGGTACAACTCCCAAAGGGTGTCAAGGTGGACAAGTACGGCTTCACTACTTTGGACATCGAACATGTCGGATCTGAGATGAACCATTCGTACTTGCGAAGCAAGTAGCACAAGTCTTCTATGTAATCGACCTTACAGATAAGAAGCGCCATGTAGTTCTTGGGGAAAAGAAGGATCGTCTTGAGTTGAGAATGTCATGGATGAGGAAGAGTACAACCAGTTTGATGAGTTGCCTCCTTCGTAGATGGCAACATCGGGCTCGAGGAAGAAACCACTCAGAAGCTACCTATCATCGCGACGATCATGAAGAAGGGCAAATTGTGAAAGAAAATAATTAGCTATATACGAGTAATGGCAAAATATCGAGGCGGAGCTAGCTCTGGGCAAATTATGACCAGCCGCACAAGTCTTCCTCTATGTAATCAACCCTAATAATAACCATTGTTGAAGATAATCTTGTGCATGGTAGTTTAAAGTCTGTTTTCGGTTTTGTTTCCTAGCTATGTGCTAGTTTTTTGGTCTTTGAGTCGGTTTGGACTTTGCTAGTTTTGGTGATTGTTTGATTCCAAGAGTACTTGTTTGTTTTGCCGGATGACAAAATAGTGTTCTATCCGATTGAAAGTTTGGAAAGTTTGTTGAGTCCGTCAGGTGAAAGGAGTCCGGATTCTTTCCTGTAAACTGCTTATGTATTTGCTTTACAAGTAATACACAAAATCGTAAAACGCAATTCTTGCGCACCTAAAAACTAGGTCTTCGAACTCGTTGCGCTATTCGACAATAGCTGTATAAGATTCAGAAACAAATTTCAAGGGAGGCACATCAGTGGCGGTTCTTAAAAAGAACCGCCACTGATAACATTATCTGTGGCGGTTCGTATACAGAACCGCCACAGATAATACATTTATCAGTGGCGGTTCTGTATACGAACCGTCACAGATAGTATATTTATCTGTGGCGGTTCTTAAAAATAACCGCCACTGATAACATTATCTGTGGCGGTTCGTATAAAGAACCGCCACAGATAATATGTTGATCAGTGGCGGTTCAGATACGAACCGCCATAGATATTTAAGACGATGGCGGTTCTTTCTAAGAACCGCCATCGATAATACTCCATCTATAAATAATAGATCCAACCGCTTGTACCCTTTACCCTTAAAACTCCGCCTTCTCTCTTCTACCCTAAAACCCTTGAGCCCCGCCCGCGCCGACGCCGTCCCGCCCCGCGCTCGACGCCGTGCTTGACACCGCCCCGCCGCCCCGCTTCGCGCCCGACGCCGCCCCCGACCCGACGCCCGACGCCGTCCCTAACGACGCCGACCCGGTAAGACGCCGCCACGGTCGCCGCCCTCGCGCTCGGCCGACGCGCCCAGACTCGACGCCCGACGCTGTCCCTAACGACGCCGACCACCGACGCCGCCACGATCGCCGCCCTCGCGCTCGCGCCGACACCGCCCGACTCGACGCCCGACGCTGCCCCCCAACGACGCCGACCCGCCGACACCGCCCAGTGTGCCACATTTTCACAGTGCTCTACTCGTCATGTTCTTGTGATTAGCATGCATGGACAAGACATCGTATTATTCTATATGATAAAATTATTCACTTATCACACCACATAGTTAATACCACTATGTGAAACCGATCATTTTACTATGTGAACCGAGTTGCGAAGTAAGAGAAGCCAAATAACTTGTTTTATACTTCAAAATCTCGAATCATTACACATGTGAGGTATCTAATTGAAGAAACGGATAAAGGAAAACTCTGCAAGCCTACGCCTAGGCATACAAAAACTTTGGTCACGAAGCCATCCAAAGTTGCCGGTTGTCGAAAACTCAACTACGCACTAGATGTGTTAGAAGATACTAGTCATCAACCCATGCATCCATGTGACCTATATTTTTTAAAAGATGATATTTTTAGTGTAACACAAAGTTATAAAAATCACACCGAAACTACTCAACCTTTTCACAAGAAGAATATTGTAAGAAACTACGTTCTTAGTTTGTTCAATGGACTTACATTATAAATGTTTTATAAGAAAATAGAGTTATATATATTGTGGAACAGAGGGAGACATACACATAGAAATTCTTTTTATTTTTTTGACTCTTAAATTATGAATATGCATTTGTGGTATATTGGAATCTAGCACAATTAACATCCGCCAATTGGCGGTGAAAGTATTTTGGTTCCTTGTGCACTCGTCAACATAATTACTCGAACAATAAACCAAATAATTAATTTTTGATATGTCCAGCTGCTTGATTGCATGTGAATTTGTTCTCTTTTCCTCTCGTGAACCTATCAACGTCGTGATTCTAATAGCTAAACTTAACTATTAACGTCGTGAGAAGGGCAAGAACTACATTGAATTCAAGACTAGAAACTTTCATATTACCTCATACTCTAAGCTCTTGCTTTGTTCGAGCTAATTAAGTATCTTGCTCTTGCAAAATCATTTTCATCTTAGCAACACACAATATTACACACGACAAAGACATCTGCTTTTGAAATTCCATGAGATGATTCTGTAATAATTGACGAAAATTATGTTTCGGGTTGAATCAGTAGTTATAATGAAGCCCAAATCGAGCCTATAGTGGAGGAGAGCCCGAGCAGTACCTTACCCTCCACACAACCACCCAATGTGCCGAGGCCTCCACCGCTGCTGCGTATGATGCTCTGTTGCAAGACGCCGAGGACGAGGGAAAACTAAGAAGCTCAAGGCCGGTACACCATCTCGTAGGTCTTAGATATCGGGCCCTGTTGCACCGAGAAAATCAAAGAAAAATACAGTCAACATGCGGGTACATCGTAGGGGATAAAGTGCCAATCACCTATTCGGATTGGCATAAAGTGCCCCGAGCCACCAAAGAGGATCTGTGGACGAGCTCAAAGAAACCTTCAATTCCCAAGGAGCCAAGATCTTGTGCGTCGCGACGCATTGATGACCATGGATGCGGCGTGGAGAAACTTCAAGGCGGTGAACACAAATTATGTGAAGCAAAACCGGTCACCATCGGAGAGTACCCAAGATTGGAGCCATATTGGGATGAGTTTGTGACGATGAAGCAATCGGAGCGACAAGGAAGTCCAAATGAGGACCACATTAGCATCGCAAGAAGGAATACTCACCCCACGCACTTGGCACGAGTGGGTACGCGGGTAAAATTGCTCAATGGGAGAGGCAAGAATTAGAAGCGGTCCAATTGGTCGGCACAAGTCCCTTGATCGGACTACGGATCGAGTGAAGCACTACGTGCTAGCGAGGCGTATATGTTGTCTCATCGGGGTTTATCATTCAAGAGCAAAGAAGACGAAGCAATGACGCAACGAGTTCACGAGTTTCACGCCCGATCCTCCCAAGGATCTTTTCACCCGCATGGGAGAAAGATGAGCTAACAGCCGCCCTAGGAAACAAAGAGCACCACAGGCCTGACACGGGCGTCGGGGTCAAGGTTCCATGGAGGAGTGGATTCCACGAGCACGAGACTCTTATAGGAGTCTCAAGAGAGCTAAAGATGAGCGGCCGAGAAGGAAATGGAAATGATGAAGGAAAGGGTTCTGCGAGAAATACAAGGCACCATTGAAGAACAAGTTGAACGACAAGTACAACAAGCCTTGAGTCGATCGCAGCCCACAACGCTTTCTCCATCCTACAGTGTCGTCGCAGCGAGCTATGCGCGTCCACGCCATTGGCGGCGGACAACAACCATTATCCCGTGGACGACATACGGACCCCACACCTCGACCAACGCGTGCGTGATGAACATATTTGTACAGTGCGCTGGGGTAGTCTATCCGTGCCAAGAAGGGGTGTCTGCACAATACCCCGATAGCGCCAGTGTTATGCAAAGGTCCAAGTGGACACGGTATTTGCACGCTTTGTTTGAGATCGGATCGAAAACCCACCAATGATGAGATAACTACTCTAGGAAGTGCCGCCCACTCATTCATCCAATGGCGCAAGCGTGACATCGTCTTGGACCATGCAAGGCCATCCTCTCCTGCAGATAATCCTCGCATCCGTCACCAAAGACTGAGAGTGAAACGGGAAGAAGCAAAATGAGGTAGAAAAGAAATGCATTGAGGACCCCATCAAGATGGCCACCGTTAGTACTCCAAAGCGTAAACCTATAACACCGGTACTTCAAATGACAAACCTACAACCTCGATCCCAAAATTGGCACATTAGACAAGTCAGACGGCCAGATCAAAGCGAGGCCAGATCGAGTATGATGTCGTGCGACAAAAAGTAAGGGCAAGGCGAAGTCCGATGACCAAGATGATCAACAAAGATTGAAATTGAGGTAGGAAGCCCTTGGTCACCGCTCAAGTTAAAAGTCTAACACCCATGATGCAATGATTACATGCATGGTACTTAGATCGATCCAACCAAGACGTACTCCCAAAGATGATCACCGCAATTTTCCGTGAGGAACATTTTCACCATGAGGGCCATGGCTACTTCTTAATAGAATTCGATAACTTGCACAACTTGTTCTATCACGACGCCTCGACATATCTTTTTGAGATGTCGGTCACCGTAAGTGTCTAATATATTAATCTTGGCCTACATTCACGTAATACCGATAAATTTCATGTCTAACTAATTCGTTATATAGATACGAGATGATTGAAGTCACGAAGAACCAAGGGGCGGTGGGATTCCTCGACCCAGAACGGTTTGCCAACATGAAATCAAAAGAGTACCAAAGGAGGTCGAGGAGTACGATATAAAGTTTTGATTAAACTACAAGACAAGGAGTTTATACTTTTGCCATACAATTTTAAGTAAGTTGCTCACTAGCCGTTAAATTACTCGCTTATTTCGTTATTTACTCGATGTAAGGACTAATGACCGCATCATGCATGTGTATGTAGCTTCCATTGGATTCTCGTAATAATTCATCCGAAAAGAGCAAGATGTCGATCATGGATCCACTAGATAAACCTAAAAAGACTTTGAAGAGATGACACATTTAGTGAATGAGGCGCTCAAAAGATATTGTCGGAAGAGCTCGAGATACCGCCCATACCACAAATCCTTACAATCCGTCACGAAGTTTCCTGTGCGCACGAAGGGAATACTCTTATATCATATTTCATAGTAAATAGCTCCTTCGACGACATCTTAGTTCATTCGATTTTGCAGGTCACAAGCAAATTAAAGGAACAAATTTATGTGGGTACTTCGTGTGCGAAGACATGCGCCAAATCTTATCATGCACAATAAAAGACAATGACGTAGAGGTCACATGCCGACATGACACATTGATTCACACCACTCAATTTCTATATTCTCTCTTAATTTTGTTTTTATACTTACAGCGCCTCAAGTTGTCTACGGTAGGACCGCTTTCTTCAAATCCAAGGCATTCAGGCCACTCGCCTACTTCATCATGAAGGAAATAATCAACAAAATGGCGAGTTTTATGACGAAGACAACAACGATCCAAATATCCATACTATTGTCCCAAATCACATGTCTTCAACCTCCAAGACCCGTGAGGCTTCTAGTTTACCTCCACTAGTTTAGGCTTTTTACTTCAATTATGTTTCATTACAAAGTGTAAATAACTCTTTGTTCCTTTCAAATGGGAACCCCTCCTTTGCATCTTTACCTTCCATTCATAAGATATTTGATTACATTGTCCTTATATTTTTAGATGGTGTGTTTTACTCTAATGTATGATAGTAAATGCCATTAAAAATAGCTAAATGGAGATTATAGAAGGAAAATAGTAAAAAGTAGGATCAAAATTGTAGAATGATATGTATTTAGGAATAAAATTGAAAAATAGAATGTCACATATTCAAAAATAGAGGAGTATAAACTAGCTAATGCATGTACAATATCCGGAGGATGCCACGGCATTCACATGGAATAAGACGGCAATGGATCGGCTAGATTTGTGATACAACAAAAGTGATCTATTTAGCTTTCCATAGTATGATATATAATGACTTCATTTACATACTCGAAAATATTGATGCAAAGATGATCGAATCGAGGAGAAGGGAGCAGTCCAATGGAGGCATGCCCTACACCATCACCATGATCGAGCACCTCATGCATGAGACACTTTAATTGTACATTGTAATTGTGTATATTGTAATTGTGATATGCAAAATCTGTGATTGTAATTGTGATTGATGTATTATATGTAATTGTGATTGATGTATTATATTGTAGTTGTGTATATGCAAAATCTGTGATTGTTGTACATTATAATTGTGCATATGCAAAATTGCAATTGTGATTGATGTATTATATTGTAGTTGTGTATATGCGAAATCTGTGATTGTTGTACATTGTAATCGTGTATGCAAAATCTGTGATTGATGTATTATATGTTTCAGAGGGCATGGCTAGCAAGACTCGAGGCTAGCCCAAAATGCGCTTTTTATTTTTTCTACGAGCACTATCTGTGGCGGTTGGTGGATAGAACCGCCACGTATAATATAGATCTGTGGCGGTTGATGTATAGAACCGCCACGATAATATAGTTATCTGTGGCGGTTGGTGGGAAGAACCGCCACGTATAATATTTTTATCTGTGGCGGTTAGAAAGAACCGCCACGTATAGTGTAGTTATCTGTGGCGGTTGGTGGATAGAACCGCCACGATAGTATTGTTATCTGTGGCGGTTGGTGGATAGAATCGCCACGTATAGTATTGTTATCTGTGGCGGTTAGTATGTAGAACCGCCACGTATAACACTTATCTGTGACGGTTAGAAAACCGCCACTGATAATCCTCGATTATCAGTGGCACTATATCTGTGGCGGTTCAATAACCGCCACTGATGGCGGTTATGAACCGCCACTGATGACGTTTTTTGGTGTAGTGTTAGTGAAATCCTAATAATCTCAAATAGCTGTTTAAATTGTAATTCTCTTGCTGATTATAAGATTAAATCGGCTGATATGCTATGAACTAAACTAAATCCGATGTTTATATGTGTTTAAGTCGATTAATCATTTATCATATTTTTTAGCACCAACACAGAGTAGAAATAAGAGATGGACAAGGGATCGACGAACAAGTTGGGTTGTCGTCTCCTGTCGTTTTCTCCTTTACACGTCAGGTCGCCAATTAGTTGGGGAGATTGATTCTCTGGTCTCTTTGACTGATCTATTCCAAAGTTGCACCGACCAGCACGGTCTCTTCAGCTTCAATTGAGATCCAGTGCAGTCCTGCAGTCGTAGCATGGATCTTTAGATCAAAGACGATCCCAAGCCTTCTGAGAATATTGTTAAAGGTACTATATCGATTTTAGCATTGTAGCACATTCTATAGCAACACTGTAGATGAGCTCTGTCATATGGCCTAGACCGTTTATTCTTTGGATTGGACAATCCTAGTTTGAGTCCCTAAGGCAACTGCAGGATCCGTTTACTCCGGCTTCCTCTAGATTGTGGAGGTGGCCGCATCTTCTTTGCTGCTCTTGTTGCCACACTGCGTCCGTTCGTGTCAGCGTGCGCGCTCTGTGGAGGTGGGAAAGCGAGTGACGGGATTTATGCATGTGCCAGAAGCTAGGGTCGAGCTGCGTCGGAGAGAGGACGGCCTGGAGTGGAGCTGTTCGGCTGGTTGCCTGTGGGGAGTCGGCGAGGCTGAGGTGGCGGGAGAGGGTTCGCCGGGGCAGTAGGTTTCTATGTCGACTGCATCATTTTTGGCGTTTTCCGCGTGCTTTTTTGGTGAGACGAGTCGACCGGGCAGCGCGGTGAGGCTGGGGTGGGGATTGACGGTGCATGGTTTGGACCTTGGAGGCTAAGCAATGGAGTAATACATCACTACATGTCTACGTGATAAATTTTTACTGTATTAGCGTCCTACGTGTTTTTATTTTTAAATTTGATCTTCATCACACAAGAATTGCAAAAATAGCCCCAGACTAATATGTGTCGCGGCCTCCGAGCGCTGCATTTTTTTTTCCTTTTTTTTAATTCGCATTTGTCCACTGGCCGCGCACGGGAGGCGCTGCTACCGCCGAGCCCGCCTGTGCCGCGCCTGTGGGGGCGCTGCGGCCGGCTTTGCCGCGCAGCGCCCTTTCCTTTGTTTTCTTTTTTCACTGCACATTGTGAACTGAAGGAAACCAAGAAGCTGACAGCGTGCGTAGAGATATCAGTGGAGGTACTAGCAGGAATTCAGAGAGGAACAACGATGATTTCTTGCTAGTTGAGCAGGTAGGTAGCAAGAGATCAGGAGCCTACCCAAGGGTTTATTTCTGGATTCTTGGCAAGATACAGAAGTAGTCTACAGGGAGAACTGTCGTCTTTGGAGGACAGCATGGAGAACTGGAAAAAACAAAGGAAATGGCGCAGCGCTTCTGGCGCGCGGAACAGGTGGGCCCGGCGGGTGCAGCGCCTAGCTGGAATTTTTATTTTAAATAATATAATTTTTTATTTAAATTGCAAAAATACACGTCCATCTAAAAAAATTACAAAAATATACTTTTGTCGCTCATATATTGGGCGATCGCACCATATACGGACGATCGGTGCCGCTCTGAACGCACGATATTTCTTCTGTCTGCGGTTAGTTCCTAAAGAAAATCATAACTTTTTCATATGATGTCAGATGGAGATAAACTTTATATGAAAATTGTATCTCTCGATGGGATCTACAACTTTTGTATACAAACTTTTTCAATTTGAATACATTTAGATGGTAAAAAATGGGATAGAATGTTCAGATCTAAAAACTGTTTTTAGATCTGAAACTTCTATCCTATTTTTGGCTATCTAAATGGATTCAAATGAAAAAAATTTGTATACAAAAGTTGTAGATCCCATCGAGAGCTACAATTTTCATATAAAGTTCATCTCCATCCGACATCATATGAAAAATTTATGATTTTTTTAAGAACTGACCGCAGACAGAGGAAATATCGCGCGTTGGAAGCCGCACTGATCGCCCGTGTATGGGACGATCGCCCCATATACGGACGATTGCCCTATATACGGGAGACAAAAGTATATTTTTGTAATTTTTTGAGATCGACATATATTTTTACAATTTGAATAAAAAATTGTATTATTTAAAATAAAAGTTCCCCGTGCGTGGCCAGTGGAGCCAGGCAAAAAGAAAAAAAATATGCAGCGCTTGGAGGCACATACCGGTCCAAGGGCTATTTTCGTAATTCCTACGTGACGAAGGCTAAATTTAAAAGTAAAAACACGCAGGGTGCTAATCCAGTAATAGAGTTTGGCTTTGGACTTCATCATGTTGCGCTGTTGGCTGTACTCTTGTTGTAGAGTGCTCCTTTTAGTGCTTTCTGAAACGTAAGCGAATGCTGCTAGTCTTGACAAATGGATCAGTTGGAGTCTGATCTCATTGATTTGAGGAATACATGCACGAACGCTACACAGATTTCCTTGCGCTGTGATTCTGTTATTCTGATTTGCAAATGTTCGGATTCTCTGGGGTAAGGATCTACATTATGACCGAAAGACTTTAGCAGTCATACCTAGACTGTTGGATTAAAAAACGATGGTTCAGATTTTTCGAAGTACTGTTCGAAAAACATTGTTGCACAATTTAGACCGTTTGTCGTTTCAATTGGATGATCCTAACTTGTCCATAAGGACTACACCAGAACCCTTTCCTATTATGACATATCAAACTGAAACCCAATTTTTCTTTCTCCTGGGTCTTTGAGGGGAAACCAGCAGACTTGGCCGTTGTTTCTTCCAGAATCGTAAACGATCGAGCTCAACACCAGGGTGAGGACAGGCGCGCCCGAGACCAGGCGGAGCCAGCTCCCGGGCAACACGGGCGGCTGCCCGGGCTCATCGGTGCATGGACGAAAAACGGCACTGTAACCTTCTATCAGTACAATAGATAATCTGAACCTCCCACCTTTATTTTCAAGTGCTAGTAAATGACAATAAGCTTAACCAGGCCTGTTTTCCCTAGTAACCCTGTGAATGTTGCTCAGCTACACTCTTTTCTGGAAATTCATACTTTGTATACTGTCAAAGCATAAGACTCGGAAATGAGTTTGCCTCGTACTAGGCGTGATTAGAACATTAGTGGTATGTGAAGCACTAGTTCAATACTTCAATATGAATATATTTTTTATGTTATATGATGCACTAATCAACATATTTCTATCTTGCAGAGTCTTTTTTGTTGTGTGATTGGACTTTTTGTTAGAAAATCGTCGAACTATTGGTAGTGTCGTAGTGAGGTGCTTGACTCATCTTTCTTTGTTTTCATTCCGAGAATGTTCACATATATATATATTGGATTATGTTTTTAGTTAAAAAGCTTTTGGTGGTTATAAATTTTGCTTGTGTGATATGTATATAGACTTATTCGCATTTATCGACTGTAGTTAAACTTGCCCAGACTCCTAAAATTTTCTGACTCCGCCATTAATACCGTCAGAAGCACCCGGTGAAAACAGCTTATCCTCCAAATAAACAGAATCTATTTTGTGTTACGTGACCTCGCTGATAAGCAAACAAAATATCAAATATATATATCGAGATGCGTGACACTGGGGATCCAGATACAACAGATCAAATACAAATACAAGATGCCTGCCAAAGACATCGCATTTCCAGTGTGTTTTTCTCTTTGGATTTGTGTGTGTGTGTGTCTGGGGAGCAGTGATACTGCGTAGAAACGTAGATGCATGGTAGTAAGTATGCCCGTTAACACGCTGTTGAGTTTGCTTAGTTTCGTCTTGGTTGTATTATTATATTGGCATACATCTTAGCCAAACATTGTATTATTTAATACTCGTTTTAGTTTGATGTAATCTAAACAAACAAATCTATAAATTTATCTTAAACAAATAACAACTTGAAATCTGTTTTCTTAAAAATCCTAATAAAACATGTTCTCTAAAAACTCATTTCTAATGCACGTAATCTAAGCAACCGCGCGCTGAGGCCCATTAGGGCAAGGCTTGGCTGTAGCACATTCCAGAATAAGCTCAAAAGCCCGGCCAAACACTTGTTTCACAGCTTGAACTTAAAGCTTCAGCTTATGGCATAATCCATCGCCATAAGCTGCAGCTATTCAGACATGGCCTCTTGACCTTTTCCATCGCAACCACCTCATGACCCCATCTGATTCTTTGGTTGCAGCTATTATCTGGCATTTGTGCAAGTATTGGAGGACTTCGCTGAACAACATAAATCCCAAATGAGGATAGCCAAGTCGATTAAAGGACTGCGAATTAGTAAGTGAATTAGTTTATTACATCAGCTTCACTATTAATTTCAAACATGTGAACCTGCATATTGATTCATTGTTAGCTTAAAATGTGTTTCTTACCTAACTGTGTTTTGCGCTTTGATGTCGTTACAAATTAATTTGCTTGCAGGTAGTTTGACGGCAATCTATAAAAGCAGCTTACATTTTTTGGGTGGTTCATAATTAATCCAGGGTAACAACAATAATCTTATCATTAACTCTGAAGTAATTACGCTGATATGGGTATATTAGCTAATAAAACATCAAGCGCATCTAATATTTTATCAGTTGATACAATGAATTCAGAGTGTTGCAGCAGAAAAATAATTAGAGATTAAAATGGAAACTCATTACATTCCATTGCCACGCACGACTACAAGTCCATTACAACTAATTAGACAAAGCGTCCAAGTACAACAAAAATATAATACCAAAAGTACTAATTACTCTGACAACTGATAAATCCGGTGTACGATCTACCTAATGATCTATTCCTCCTCATAGTTCACATCCTGATAGTCCTGATCTTGCGAGTGCTCTTCTCCCCATACCTCTAGCTGAAACCATTGGGATCTATGTCCCAATCGGACGCTTGACCACCGGAACCATTCTCTAAGCAAAGGGGGATTTAGTAAGAGTGAGTACAAAAGTACTCAATAAGTATTAATAGTAAAATACATTATATGAAGTTTTCCCTCCACATCCATCTCAAATACTATCCACAATCTTCTGGTGCAACCGTTCCTCAAAAACTATTTTCAGAAAATAGAGTTTTTATTAGGAAAGTTATGTTGTTGATTTTACTTATCCAAAAATGCTAATAGCACTCATATATGAGGCAGACTTAGCTTCCGTAGCTTCCAATCCATGAGACAGGCATGAATTTATGATTTGACCCTATGCAGGTTTGTACCACTTTACCTATAGCGAACTCAACCGCAGCTAAGAACCTAGAATGTTTATCACTACTCAGGTATTAGATCTCCAACCCTGCTAACTCAAGTCGAGGACACCTTTCCTAGGTAGTCCCGCCGACTCGTAGCTAACAGTTGTACTCCCGACTAATTACGTAGTACAGTGCTCCGATTAACAACATAGTACTGTACTCCAACTAACAACGGCAGTACTCCACCCAGGGCTTTATATATAGAGCTCCAAAGAATCAACCGCATTTGATTTTGTGTATCCCTCACTGGGTCGAACCGGTGTATTCCAGCTTCACACCACTTTTAGTTATCTACTCTTATCATAATGTGGAAATCATAACACCATCATAAGACAATCTTTTTTTATCGTTTCCACATACTATGGTTGATACGAATATTACGGCTCATTGCCCGTGTGTAGGGATTTATCCTTATAACATAGCGTATGTAGAGGGCCCCAACGGCGTGACAATCCTTCTCATCGACACTCTCTACCCATCACATATATATAATTCCAACATATCCACAATTCAAAGACAGCCTCAACAGTTCATGACCAATTCAAATTATCAATCAATAATTTCTGCCGTAGCAGTTCACAATTATCCATCTTTCCAACAATGTCTGATTTGAGGTTTTATTTTAAAAGATACTTTTTCATGCATTAATAATAGTAGAAAATATTTAAAAATAATTTCACAAATAAGATCAAGGGAAGCCTGCCTGGATTTTTATAAAAGAAATTGTCCTTGCGTTGTTGTTGATGAAGATCAACAGTCGGAGTGAATTTAATTCCTAAAATTATAAAATACCACACCTTAGGTGGTTATTAGATTTTTTTCATGTCTTACAGCGTCCAACCCTTTCCTCGGCTTAACTTAGATTGGTACCGAGAATTTGCTTATTTTCCATTAAGATTTGTGAGTTGGTCGCATTTTAAACTGGCGCATTTTATATTTGAGGTATTTTAGCTTGCCATATTTTAATCTACACGGTTTATTAAAAATTTTGGATTGTGATTTCATCTTAGTGGGTGCATTATTTTCCATTTATAATCATTACGGCAGTCGCTAGTTTTAGATATCTCTTTATTTAATTATTCGTTGACATTTATCCTCTTTTTTCTTTTTATTTAAATTTTTCTAACGTCGCGTAAATCCTTATTGGTGTTATGACTGTTTATTATCTATTTATTTATTTATTTCCACTTTTTTATTTTATTTTCAATTTCTTTTTCTTTTCCCTATTTTTATTTTCCTCCCCCTTCTTTTCTTTCTCCTTTTCTTCCTCACCTCACCTAGTCAAGCCTTATCCCTTTTCATCTTCTCTTCTTCCCCATCCTCCTCTCTCCTCTTCTGGCTCTCCTCGAATTTGGCCCAACCCCTCTGCCCTCCTGTGTCGACGCCGGCTCCCCCTCTTCCAATAGCCGCCCGACCTCCGCCGCTGTCTGCTCCTGTGCCCCACGCGACACCATGCCCGGGCTGGCGCACACCCACTCACGGCCAACCCCACCTAGCTGCCTTGGGCTACCTACTCCTCGGCTCACTCCCTGCCTCCTTGTGGCCCGGCCTCTCAACCCCGAGCCACTACTCAGCCCCAGGTTTCCCTCTCACCTCACGCCGGGCTACTGTTGCCTGGGCGAGCCCGCCCACCTAGCCACCTGGTGCGCTGAACTCGACCGTGGCTACCAGGCATTGGCCTCCCCGTCGCCTACGTCGCCCGACCCTTCTCCTCAGCCTCCTCCTTGTGCTCTCGCCCTAGGCCAGTCGAGCCTGGTCGTCGCCTCTATCGGCTCCTCCGGTTGCCTCCTTGCCAAGCCCGGGGTGTCACCCCTGCTAGGCCGCCCCCGAGCCGAGTCCATCGAGCCCCTATCTCGAGCTGCCACCCATTACATTGCCTCAACTAGTTACTATTTTCCCCCCATGTTTCTTCCCCTTGTTGTCTACTGATTCCATACTAATTTATTGCTATGTGATGATCATAATGTTCATATATTTTCAATTTAGTTGATGATGTCTATGAGGTGGTGCTCTTGGGTTTGGTGGTGCAACGATGACATCTGGTCAATCCCCTAGTATGTCGGGGAGTGCTAAGCGATTGTCGGACATGCGCTACACAACCCCTAAGAATGTTACCCCCCACTGAGACCACTAATCCTCCTATTGTCTTTAGTCTCTAAACTGATTTTGCGACTACTACTCCTATGTTGGTGCTATCGGTACGGACTATGGAGTACCTGCTATTGTGGGGATGGACTGGAGTTGAGGAATGTGATGCTAAAGATGGGGATGAAGGATGGCCTTGCTCCTGTCTTAAGGCTCCTGGCTCTGTGACTTGGTGCTCCTCCTCCTTCTGGTAGCTTGCTCCTAATGCTTTGTGATCTTGGTGGCCTCTTGGTCTTGGCCTCCTTTGCTCGTGATGATCTTTCCCTCTGGTGGCCTTGGCTTACCTTGGAGGCTTTGACTGGTGGTGTTGCTTGTGTGGCTTTGCCTCATGGTTTGCTTCGGCCTTATAGTTGTGATGTAAGGCTACCTTAAGGGTTAAGGTTGGCACTAAATGATGGTTTCGGCTGAGGGCTATCCTAATACATAGTGTTTTCATGTCTATCTTTTCCTAGTGTGGAGGTTTTTACCTTTTTATGGTGGAAATGATTTTTATATCGTGTGATCTTTTTACTATTCGTGTGCATACAAATAAATTCTTAGGTTTGATTAATTGCCAAATGATGAAACTTTAATTCGTGAGAGGTGCCGATTTGGCCTTGGACGAATCTGGTATCTCAGTGAGCGATTCCATCTCATACGGGTTTGACAACAACTCTACTTTTTAAGTTATGGCTATTTTAATTTATTGCTTTTATTTCTATATGCAACCAGACTAACATGCAGACTACATATGAAGATTACAGGATGCATTGTTTTTAGGAATCTTGTAATTTTTATTTTTGATATGTACTTGATTATCCATGTTATTTGTATTTTGTGAATGTAACTGAGTATTCTTGTGTATTGAAATTAATACTGTTGTACAAAGTTTGTAATAAATAAATTGTATGATTACTTTTTGCTAATTAATTTAATTTTTTTTAGTTATTAATTTATGTTAATGATCTCCTATGCACGAATAATAGCTCGGGTTATTTCATCCTACCCCCCTTAAAAGGAATTTTGTCCTCAAAATCTGGCTCGCCAAAATGGATGAGAGTACGTTTCTGTCGGCGTTTTCGAGCGCCGGCAAGTAAATTTGTAAGTCTAAGGGGTCGCGCGTTCCACTCCCTGAATGGTTAGACTCGTGAGTCCAAGATGTATACCGGTTCGGCCGAAAGTCCCTACTCCGATTCGGATGGCGATTGTATTGCTTTTGCACTATGTTTTACAGACGAGGCCCCTAAATGACTTAGTCTCCTCGTGTTCTTATGTGTTCCCCTCTCTTTTGAATCGTTTAGTCCTGCCTCCTTTTATACAGAAGGAAGGGGCAGGTTACATCGAGTTGGGGAAGAGCGAGGTGACCTATGTTAGAGCTCCGGTCCTTCGTCACGTGGATCGTCGCCACCCGCCTTGCCCATGCTTTGGGTCGGTAGCCTTGGTGGTCGTGGAGGTTAGGTATTCCCGGAAGTAGCGTGCTTGCCCTCTGTGACCCTTGCGAATCGCCGACGCTGCGGTGCGTGACGTTGGCTACCGCCATGGGAGGAGAGCGTCGTTCGCTCAGATCTGACGCGATCGTTGATGGGCCGAAGCTTTGTCTTCGCAGATCACCGACCTTCTTGGGAAGGAGCCACCGCCTTGTATAGTCACTCCGATTGACCTCATTCGGGGTACGTGGCGGTAGGTCGATGAGGGCTCGACACGCGGTCCTCGGCGTCCGTCACCTTGGTTCGGTCGAGTCGGAGATCCCGCCCGCCAAGAGGGTCGGAGCGCCGTCCGGCCGAGTCGGAGATCCCGCCCCGCCAAGAGGGTCGGGAGCGCTGTCCGGTCGGAGTCGGGAGATCCCGCTCCGCCAAGGGGGTCGGGAGCGCTGTCCGGTCGGATTCGCTTCCCCTGGCCGGTCGGGAGCGGATGTCTTGTGTGGTCTCGCAGGCGATTCGGTTGGTGGTGGGCCGGGCGCGGCCTGTTGGGCTGGAGATATGCTTGAGGCCGCTGGCTCGTCGCTTCGGGTCGTTGGGTACCCCTGTTATTAGTATTCGTCAGTTTCACAAAGATTGTCTTCTTACTCCCACATGGTTTCTTCCAGAGCATGGTGCCTCTAATGAATCATGCAGAATTAGATGGAGCTTATGTCATTAAGGTTTGCTGAAAAGGAAAATTCTCTGAATTCCTATCCAAGGGTCCCTCCGAATTGGAATGACCATGATAAACCCCATGTTGAATTTACTCCTAGAGGTTTTATCAGCGGTACTAATTCCAATTTTCTCTCAAGTATGAAATTTATGGAAACAATTATATAGATGGCTCCAGAATCACTTAGAACTGTATTATGGATGGAGGAATGGGAAGCATACCCGTAACCGCATCGGTGACTCCTTCTATTTGCTCCACTGAAATGAAATCTAGGCGGGCAGATCCTGCGATTAACGCTCCCTTGTTAGATCCTTTTGAAGATATGGTTTGGGGGCCTCCTTGACCGCGTCCTGCTGATGGTGTACGACTTGACGGTCTAACAAAAGCGTTTTGTCCGGACTGGTCTACTAAGAGTGGGCATTTTCTCCTCTTATGCCCCTCTTGGCCACAATGATGACACTCAATAGGTTGTTGTAGGCAATTGTTGACATAGTGGGGGTCTCCGTATTTGTAACACTTAGGCATGAATCTTGGGGGTGGGAATTAGGAAGAGGATTTGGTGCAGCTATCCATGGTTGAGGCATTAGGTTTATGTTTGGTATTGGGGTCTAAAGGATCGTGGTGGTGTAGAGGTAGGGGTCATGGTATCAAACTTTGCCTTCTTCCTTCTTTCCTCATTTAACCGTGATTGTTCATCCTTTAGTATTATGGCACAATTCACTAAATTTTGGAATATTTGATTTCCCAGGTGGATAGGAGCATTCTGATGTAGGGGTTCATCCCTTTCTTGAAATGGTTATTTTTTAGAGGCTGTATCCACCTCCTCAGGGGCATAACAGGATAACTCATTAAACTTTTGGAGGTACTCAGTTATCTTCGTGGTCCCCTGAGTCAAATATCGAAATTCTCGTCTTTTGATATCCATCTCACTGGTAGGGATGTGAGCACTAAGGAACTGTGAGGTAAACTCTGTCCAAGAAATTGGTGGTTCTCCCGTACAAGTATCACACTCATTAAACTTTTGGAGGTACTCAGTTATCTTCGTGGTCCCCTGAGTCAAATATCGAAATTCTCATCTTTTGATATCCATCTCACTGGTAGGGATGTGAGCACTAAGGAACTGTGAGGTAAACTCTGTCCAAGAAATTGGTGGTTCTCCCGTACAAGTATCACAATAGTTTTCCCACCAAGTTGCACCTGGACCAATTAGTTGGTGTGCCACAAATTGGATCTTCTCCTCATCAGTACAGCATGCAGCGTTTAGCTTCTTTTCTATATTTTGAAGCCAATCATTAGCTTCAAGTGGTTCGGTGGCTTGAGCAAAAGTTGGAGGACAAGTTCAAAGGAATTCTCCTAAGGTAACCCTGCTCCTAGGGTGATGCTGGATTTTGGGGATCAGGTTTGTGAGGAGTGCTTCTATAAATTGATTTTGGCTCTCTTGGGCCTATTTCCTGGAGTTTTCTAGATACCTAAGGACTGTTTCCAATGGTTCTTGAGTCTCTGGAGTCCTAGCTGTGCTAGCATTTCCTCCTGGGGATGTAGGTTGCCTAGATTCAGGAACATCGGGTGGATTTAGATCTTGGTTGGATGTGGTTAGCTGATCGGCTACATTTGGTGGCTGGCTGGAAAAACCTAGCCTAAGGATCAAATATTGCTCACTAATCCCACGGTCTGACATCCTGCAAAAGAGACCATTTTCATCTTTAGATAATAATTAGTTTCACTTCTTATAGATTGGTTGGGATATGTCCTTTTTAATTTGATGAGATTAATTTCACTTGAGATCAGATTGAATGGATTCAAATGGATCTTTTTTGTTAATATAAGGTTTCATATATATATTACAATTTGGTAATATTACCATGTTTATACATCGCCCTGTGGACAGTGGAGTATCCAATAGGTGGGCTCGGTTGGGCTCGAGCCCACCCTCTAGCCGTTGGATCCTATGTACCCTCTCTAGCAGCGATGCTCATTTTTTGGCATAGCAGTAACGAATGTACACGCACTCAGGCACGTCAAGAGAAAGAAGAAACTTCGTTGGGTGGTGAGCTACTTTTTAGATCATGTGGTTTCGTGGGCCGCTGCTTGTTAAACACCTAATTTTGCAATTGGTAACTTCGCTTGCTGCCTGTAAAACTGGATTTGAACTCTCTATGCACGTGAGACCATAGAGAGAGAGGGAGGTGACTCGACACCTCTCCTTTGTGAGGATATGACAGCCCACCGAGTAGGGGAGTGCTTGATGCACGTCGTCGGGAGTCGGCACTTGTGAGGGCACGGTGAGGACGTCGAGTGAATGTCGGGGAGCTGGCAAGGGTACAGGTGTGTGGTAATGGATAATCCACTACAGTGGTGGTGAGCAGATTGTGAAGGTGGCGTAGCGTGAGTTGGCGAGTACCTAACCAGATGAGTGAACTGACCATGACAACAAATAGACAATGTGAGTCCCTCTTGTAATATATGATTTTTTTTATCAATTTTAAATATGGCAGTGGGTTGAAAGAGACAATAGTCGGTTTGATTGATTAATTGGTGTTAACTTGTTTATAGATTTCCAAAAGTTCAACAAGCTAATGTTCAAATAATGAACTACTAGTAGTAATACTTGAACCGATGAGAATACAACACAAGCTGTTTAACATATTCATCTCAATTCAACCTAATTTTTTGAGCCTGCCTTTTATTTTTATCCTGGATTCGCCACTGCTTGTGGGGCTCTACGAATAGATTGAAGTCCACATGACAAAAAGTCTCCACTAGGCCCCTTTGGCGTAGCTTCTCACCGGCTTCTGCTTCGGAGAAGCTCGAAGTCCCCAAATAGCCAGCTTTCTAATGGGGCTTTTGGAGAAGCCGAAAGCCCATATGGAATGCGAGAACTAGAAGCAGCCTAGGGCCAGCTTTAGTGGCTTTTGCGGAAGGGAGTTATAGCTTTTCCACTCGAAGTTTGGTAAAATTATACACCTCATTTTCCTTTATTTTTTCCTAATGTAGATTAATTATTTGTGCAATCATGTGACTTATGATTATTGTTAAGATTTACTTGTGTGTAGATTTGATTATTGTTGTATTCATGAATATCAAGTTAATTTGTTTGGGTGATCATCATCTACACATAATTAATTAGGTGCTTATAATAAGTAGTTTGAATGATCAATTTAATTAATCCCAAGAAAAATTTAAAAAGTTCTCAATTTAATATATGTGAACTTTAAAAAAAGTTTCAAAATGGCATCAAACAAGCCATCATTTGATTTAGCATATTTTAAACATTTTTCAACTCAGAATACCCAACCAACCCAACTAAAAGCTAGATTGCCAAACATCAACCTTCTTCATTTTAGCTGTCCAGCCATTCAGCTACTTTTTCAGGAAGCCCAACCAAATGTTGTTTTTCAGGAAAGCTTCGGTCATGCCGAACAAGACCTTAGTTTCTCCTAAAACTAAATATCTATGGATATTAGAACAACGTACGAGTCCATATGGGACACTATAGTGTCATGCCATACTGACTTCAAATGCGCAAATTCAAGTCAAATTCGGGTATATTTTTCGAAAATTTCTGTTTTAGGGTATATATCCATCTATAAAAATTCAAATGAAACACATACCTTTGAAAAAATATACTCGAATTCAAAGATTTTGAACGAATTTAGATCACATGTTTTGCTGATTTATATATATAATCAACACATACATACAATCAAACTACCATAAAAAAGGCAACTCTAGATTAAATTTCAGTTCAAACTTATTTGAACTAGTTAGTAAACTAGTTAAACTCGACATCCAAAAAATTTCAAACTTTTCCACATACAATATATAGAGGAGATGCCCATTTTAGATCATGGTGACTAGGCACCATGATGTCCCAGTTAATTTATATAAATAGAAAATTCTCACATTAATCGAAAGAAGAAAAAAAAGAAGGATCTCCACCACTTATTTTGGTAGGGCTAGATTATAATGTTGCAGATTAATCATATATAGATACTAGAGTTATATAACAAATACAATTGTGTTTCAATTAGAGAAAGTAGAGTTGTTGTATATCTTTTATTTTAAGGGCAAGAAAATCTCACAATAATCCTAAAAAGAAAAACCTTAGAAATTTTCATGTTAATCGAAAGACAATAATAAGGATCTCCATCACTTATTTTGTTAGAGCCAAATTACAGCGGTGCATATTAATCATATATAGATACTAGAGTTATATAACAAATACAATTGTATTTCAATTAGAGAAAAAGTAGTGTTGTATATCAAAAACAACTATATCAAAATATCTAGCTGCGCAGTTGCGCGAGTAAATCTGCTAGTAGTATTATATAGGAACTCACTTAAGGCTCCAAACGATGCTCGTCACATCAAGCATTGGAATTGGCTAAGAGCAAGAGCTGGAGCTCTTGTTGCCCATCTCGCCACCGCTCATCACGGTGACCTTCTTGCAGGACGGACAGAAGTTCACCGTCGCCGCGGGCCTCGGGAACTGGACGTAGAGTTGCGACCTGCTGGCCACCGGCGCCGGCGCCGACCGCTGCAGCTGCATGAACTCGTGCTTCAGCCGCTGGTTCTCGTCGGTCAGGCTCTCGCAGCACCGTTTCAGGAACTCGCAGTCCACCTCCGTCTGCTTCAGCTTTGTTCTGCTTGCACAAAGATTTACAGAACAAGATTAAACACGACAGAGCAAGTTTTTATTACAGAATAAGATTAAACACAACACAGCAAGATTTTATCACCATGCATCCATGCATACTGATCAAGATTGCTAATTAGTAGTTAGTTCTAGTTAGTAACTAAGTATGCTGCATACCTGGCTCTTCTATTTTGGAACCAGACTTCCACCTGTCTCGGGATCAGATTCAGCTGCCGTGCGAGCTCCTGCTTCTGAGACTGCCACACGTGAGACAATCTTTTCAGCAGCTTAGCCCTAGAAGCAGAAGCTCATATTTGCAGACTTAACAATTTCCTAACTACATACATGAAGTGCTCTGTATCTCGAGTTAGCATTCCAAAAGGAAGATGATGTGTATACATACGTGAGACAGTATGTTGTGGACACGGAAGCTGTCTTCGAGCAGGGTGGACTGCTCCTTGGTGAGCCGGAGCTTCTTCCTCGTGCCGCCGTCGCTCGGACTCGCACTGTGAGATCGGCGGCCATCATCGCCGATCTTTATCCTTTGCCTCGCGCCTTTTCCTCTCTTCTTGTTCACAGCTTGTTCATGATCACAGTCCCTCTCTTCTTTGACACGCTGCGGGAACAGGACGTCGAGTTGCACCGAGGGCTTCCGCTCGTCGTGGCTCCTCCTAGGAGCGCAGCCACCGCCGCTGCTGCCTATTCTTAGGTCAAGCCATGCACCAAAATCCTCTCCCTCCATGCTACTAGCGCTACACATGGTGAGAAGAGAAAGGGTGGTTGTGGAGTAATAACCTAATAGGTGGCCGGCGTATGAAAGCTATGGTAGTTTTATAGGTGACTTGTCCTGCGAAAGAAACAATAGACGGACAAGGTCAGTTTCGTGTGTGAATTGAAGAAAACAATGCTACGTTTAATTGTAAGGAGTCGACGTTTTTTTGTGGAGGGAGATGAATATAATTACGGAATTGCTACGGTCCTTACGGCCGATTGGGACGCTTGGTATCGTACACTCGATCCACCGCTCAAAGTAAAATCATACGGCTTACATGCAGTTATGCACCTTGCATGATTCTCAGGCACGAATCATTCTTTTCAGCAACAGGTCATAATACAATGTCACGTCTATAGCAACGCCTCTTCCCTCACTTTGTTTTCCTCCTCTGCAGCTCTGCTCTCCCATTCCCCACTCCGATAGCTCTAACTCCACTAGCCTGGCCTCCACACTTTTCCTCCTCATCATCCCCATGTCCTGCAAGCTCCCTCTCCCCCTCCTCTCTCCAGGCAAGCGAAACCACGGTGCCACGACAGACGTCGGCCCAAGCAGCTGAGGTGCCTTGATGGCAAGTGTCGATGTTCAAGACACGGGGCCTCTACATCGAGCTTATGAATGAAAATGGTTGCAAGCCTCTAAGACCAAAGAATAAAGAGAGTACGACAAAGGATTACTTCTATTAGCCAAGTGACTTACAAAGTATCAGTGTTACAAGGCCTTATGTGTTTGTAAGCAATAATGGAGATGATTAAAGTCATGAACTTCTTGAATCGTCTCCCGTCTACCCGTCTCTTGTCTCTTCTTATACGGAACAGAGGGGTGTTAGTTATTCTTCAAAAGGTGTCTCATGGTAAAAGATGTCTCTTCATGAGAGGTGATTTTTTGGTAACTTCCAATCAGTTATTTGTACCTATTAAGGGAATTGTCCGCACATAATTTTTGTGCGGGAGTAACTACCTATCCCGACCAGTTAGTTAAACACAGGTCACGACAGACTAATATAAACTAATAGAGTACACATTAGTAAATTAGTCTGAGCCATAACTAGGTAACTGGTCGTGAGCCTTTTTTTTCTCTATGGGTTTCTTGTTATAAAGGTATAGGACTAAAATAGAGTTTGGCTCTTTAATCCTTGTCAGCGAGGACTAGTAGCATGGCCGTGGGAACTCGAGGAAGCCTGGTGCTGCATCAGATGCACAGTCGGAAGAGCTAGGGGCAATGGATATGAGTCTGCAAGCAACAACGCATCTAGTCCATCGTTGCATCCTCCTCGCATAAGCTCAACCCTCGCCACCGCATGTGTGTCCTCCTTTGGTAGGTTGGGTCCCTACATTTTCTGAATTGTTGCAATACATTTCTCAATTTGTTGCATGAAGTGAAAAAATTTGTTGCATCTGTCTTTTCAGGTGGAGTGTTACGGTTCTGTTTTTTGTTAACGCAGTTGGGTTTTTAATTTGTTGTACTGTACTTTTATTTTTATTACATTAGGGATGTCTATTTGTTGCACCGAGGAGTCCATACGTTGTTGCATTGAGTAGGGGTTTTGTTGCACTGAGAATGTTTTTATTGCGTCCTGAAAGAGAATATTGCAGTGTTGTAAAATAGTATATTTGTTGCGTCGGATAGCGGATTTGTGGTAGACTTACTAAATAATTTCTGCACCTCACAAGTTTTTATTGCACTAGATCGGATAGTTGAGATCGAACCTTTTAAGTCAAATCCGATGACGGAGGAGCGTACGACGTCAGACGGTAGCAGTAGCTCCTGTATAATTACTGTGGAGTGGTCGCTAGCTAGTAAAACTTGCAGCAGTAGTTAATGCTCATTGGACTGAAGAGAGATGAAAGAACGGTTTCTTGGTCTCCAGCATCAGATGCTACTGTCATTACTAGGACTCTAGGAGTAGTGTGTGTTGTGAAACCGACGACATTTTAACTAGGTCCGTGGAATAACGCGCGTGCTTTTAATTGTGTACACGTCTACACTATAGTAAAAGCCTCTGAATTTTCTCCATCTCTCCTATCAAATGAGACTAGCGTATCATGATGCGAATTAGCTATGTGTGAATTAAAAATGATACATCTGTCCTGTTTGAATATAGTAAGCGTGTTGGTGATGCGAGGTGGGTTTGTGCAAGTGCAATTTGTCCTCTACGAATTCGCCATTCTTGCAGGCCAAGCATGCAGCTCAGCTGCTCAGCTACGTACGTACTGGTCGTGGCAAAACTCGATCCGTTCATTGCATATATATGACTGGTGTCGATCGATATAATGAGTACGCTTCAGGTCTATCGATCACACAAAGAGATGAGTCACGTCGCAACGTCTTGCAGTCGCAGATGATAACTCCGATCGATCTCATCGGCACGTAGGCAATGGCAATTATTCTTCTCCAAATGTACAGGCACGCTGGTTTCCTCGGACTAGGAGCAAACGTAGCTGAACAGATCACGGATCACCACGTTCGATTAGCTATCGTTTTTAATTGTGTATATTTGGACATTTAGCCATGCATGAAACTACGTATAACTAGTTTGCATGCTCTGCGTGTCATTTCCTTGGAGAGATTTTTGCAGGCATATATGACCCGGGCGCCCTCACCTTCGTTTTAATTTCACTATTGGTAGCGGAGCGCCTACAGGTGTAGCATGCATGAACTCCCATGGATTGTTCGTCATGCATGTTCCTATCTAGCGATCTGTTCCCACCGCCTATTAATGGTGGAGCTCACAGAGCAGCCGCCTCGTGGAAACCTTCAAAGTAGCCAAGCATGATTAGACCTAAAGCAACATCTTCATCTTGTTTTAATTTCTAGCAGGTCAAAGAGTCTGTCCTTATGTTTAAACGTGACCTATTGTTTTAGTCCACCAAATCCTCCTTTTCTAATTGTACAACTTCATCAGTAACTTGTAACTTTTTATTTTCTCCTTAATACATGGGTAGAACTCCTGCCCCCTATTCCAAAAAAAAATACACATGGCCAGTGTACTTTTGTTCTACCAAGCCGTAGCTAGAAGAGCACCTTAATAATGTCAAAAAAAGAAAGAAAGAAAGAAGGTACATGCGTACTTGTGTCCACATCAAAACAATATTCCATTGGAACTCTTGACATACTGTTCGGCGATGAACGTGGAATTATTCTACAGGAATCGTTGAAATTTGCTAGCAGAACAATTCAATCCAAGTAGTGCCGGGTTTCAGAAGAAGTTCAATGCATCTGTGAGGGGGAAAAACTCGTGATCATGATGTCATCGCCGTACCAATAGCAGTACTCCCTCCGTCCAAATTTATAAGGTGTATTTTTTCTTAGTATGTAGACTAAGAAGACATTAAAAATAACTGGATTACCTCTAATTATTACCACTAAGCATTATACTCAATGTATGTATGTATGTAGAGAAAGTAAAGTAACGATGGATATTTATTAGGGGTGTAGAGGGAACGTCACACTAATTTTATATTGAATACGAAGTACACTCTGTATTTATGGATAAGACCAATTCAAGAAATAAGACTTACAATTTTGGACGAATGGAGTATTTTCTACTGCACTAGTAGTATTGGAGCATCGTCCATGAACCATGGTATGTTCCTGGAAAGCAACAAGTGAGCTCTGTGTCATTAGCACACCCCAGTATAAGTATTTATCCTGCGGCGGTGGATGCCGCATTTGCTGGAAAAATGTAATCGGCAACATGAAGACACGTAATACGCCCCCAGAAGGCAGTCCCCGGATAAGAGAAACTATGCAAGCTAGCCAAAAAGGTTGCAATTCCCCACTGCAAATCTGGCCGCGGCCGGCTCGGAACAAAATCCGACAGACAATGGTATCAAGATCACAGGCTTCACACGACTAATTAACCCGGATCGATCGCTTTCTTTTGCGCTTTTGATCGTCACTCCCGGCCGGCAAGTCTTTGTTACGCTGGAGATGGTTGAGATCTCCCCATCATTTGTCCAAAAATTATGCGGTCAAAAGGAGGCTTCTACTTGCCTGCTTGATGGCCAAGCTTCAATTCGATCTGTCAGCCCATCCATCTTTCTCATAACAATGTTAAATTAGCATGATTGCTTGAATTGTTCAAAGACATTGGTCTCTTGATTCGACGCTTCGATTCGTACGTTTCCGTCGCCTGCGCCCTTGTGGGATCACAATCTTTGAAACTCGTGGCTTTTCTACCGTGAATTGTGCCTGATCAGGAAGCAGTCGCGAGATCTTCACCTAAATATTATCCTCGAGCTCGATCAGGTTTTTCAAAGCTGAGCTTCACATAATTCACCTGCCTAGTAGAAAAATTATGCTGCATAGTACGTGGCGCGCAGCACTTGAATCTGAAAAACGACCGTGACAAAGTGAGAAATGGAAAGAGAATCAAAATAAGGTATGCTACACTCAAGGGCATGTTTGGAGATAATGATATTACGGTCCAACGACACTAATGTGAAATTTAATACAAGGATTTGAAATATAAGTATCCTCATGGAGTACTAGAAAAGATATATTAATTAGCAGTACCAATGAATGGTACAGCTGAGACATCCGTGGAGCCGTTCTTGTCTAGTCTTCTGAATTCAACTCCTATGTATGAAACGGTCTTCACTGTTACTCCCTTCGTTTAGAAATATAAGGTTATAGTTTGTATTATTTTGTTTAGAAATATAAAGCTTGCAGTTAAATTTAATTAGGTTTTTTCTACTATACTCTTGTTTATTTTCTCTCAATCATATGCATTTATTCATCACAACCCATATAAAGTATTATCTCTCATCTTTCAAAACAATTAAGTGGGGTATCTTATATTTTCTCTCATACTTTCTCATTTCATCCCAACCTTAATTCTCATGCAAAGTCAAAATATGGCTTATATTTCTAAACACAAAGAGTACCATTTTACTACTACTAAGCCAGTTTTCTTCAGATAAGCCCAACAGGCAACAGTTACATTTCTTCTGAACCAGACATGAAGGGATCGAGACTTCTTCGTAGCTAGCTAGTACTCCTATCTTTGTGCGCTTCCCAGAAGTTTCAGATTTCGTTTCAACTGCGACAGTTTTTTCATCTGGGACGGCCAGAGTGATATTGCCACGTGCCTTCCAGCCATATAATAATTCGATACTTACTGCGGCATTTATAACTTAATGCTTGACAATACTAAGCCTACCTATCAGTCATTAGTAATACATCCATGTTGACTCATGCCATTGTTCAGAGTCGGTCATAGTAGTGTTGTGAACGCCCGCGAATCCGTTCATGCACTCGTCCAAGATTTTCTTGATGATGTTTTAATCAGCTCCTGCGTAATTTGTTCGTGTTCCTGGCTACTACCAAGACCGTACCTCATGGCGTAATATCTCAGATATCATTAGACAGATAGGGAGTATTAGTTGGGGGAGGGAAGCTGCTGCTGCGAGAGGAGAAAAAGAAATCAATGATTCGTACTTGTGTTGCTACTTGTGTTGCTTTTTCTAGGATGTTCAGATGAAGTGACTGATAGAGTGACAATGGCATCAATGGAGAAGGGATCAGCTGGTCGACGAACGAGTTGTACTTGAATTCGATCTTCTGCTTCCTTGTGCAAGGGGATGCGTACGTGCGTGCGCGCGGTTGGTGTCCCATCCTTGTCTTTGTCATGATCTTTGACTGCTCGCATCTGGGATTTGCCTGACGCAGCGGAAATTGTTTTGTTATGCTGGCTTCAGCTGCACCCGCATGAGCGTGTTCCAATATTCAGTTTGAGGCTTTTTTTTAGTATGCCGGTCATGCCTAATAACCTATGTTGTCTGATGATGATCGCTCCTAGTCCTAGTATAATTTCGTAAACGGAGGTTCGTATCAGTAGCTTCTTTTGTCTATTAATTGTCTCTACGTTCGATAGTATACAAAAGTACAAAGTCATCATTTCTGTGCAAGTTCAGTCAATAATGTTCACGTTGGAAGAGACAGCTAGGCATTCGAGTGTGCACCCAACACACTAAGGACCTGATTGGGAGTTCTGAAATTTAATATTTTACACTTGTATATTTGTGGACACAAAAAAAACAATTTGATTACATCTGGATTTATTTTCCCTTGTAAAAATTTTCATATTCCATTTGGGTATTCCCCTTATAACTATTGCATAGAACATCAACTCAAGCACAATGCACATTCAAGTTTCTCGCCCACCTTTCTGCTCGATTGCAAATCTCAAATACCATCGAAATTTAATCATTACCAACACGCCAGAAGAACGACAAAGATGACCATTACATTACATGGCATAGAAGCCACAATAGTAGTAATAGAGCTGAAGAACATCAGCACAGAGTCACCAACAGTCGTGAACATTAGCCCATCAGTCCACTCCAGTGGGTTCTTAAAATGGTTTTCCACGCAACAGATTTTCATTCTTGAAGATGACATAACGCTAGCAGAAGCCTGGACCTTACAAATCATCGAAGCTCTCAGTCATGGCACCTGTCTTCTCCACAGCAACCTCCCTTCCCTTCTCATCAATCTTGAAGATGACATAACGGTGTGTTTTCTTCCTCTGCAGCTCAAGGAATGTTTCCTCGCACTCCACAGTAACCCCCATTCCAGAGGAAGCATTTGACTGCAGAAAAGGTAACGTTTTAGAACGGGAAATATTATCCTATCAGAGATCATGAAGTATTGAAGTATATAGTTTTGCACAACAAATATTTAGGCCCCATTTCGTAGAGGAAGGTCAAACATGCTTTCACCGTTGCTCGAACTAGATGAGCACTACCATGCCTATGCATTATTCAAGAGGCACTAGAAAGCCATTTTGTGAGCAATCAAATAATCAAACAGAGTTATATGTTGTCTCCATAGAGTAGAACTAAACATTGGGTCCTCAACCACTCCAAATAATCTGTTGAGCAGCAACTTGAATTGACTCTCAACTTATAACACAAAAAACAAGAATGCCAGATAGCATAGGCAATTCATCATTCAAAATGCGCCAAGTAAATCACTAAAAAATGTTTAGGCCCAAGGTACAAAATCTACACATGTATCACTTCTTGAGTAATTAGGCACAAACCAGCAGTGCACATCTATATATACTAGTTTATGTCCCATTGTTTTGTGAAGTCATCACGCGTCATAAATTAACCTGAAATTCATGTGACAACACATATTCACAATGATCAAATACCCGAGGCTATCCGTGCTTCAGAAATCAAAACCCACCAAGAACGCAAAGAACCAAGTATGAAAAGAAGGGATTTCTTATCTACTCCATTTGGAGATTGCACAGTAGAGCTCAAAGTTTATCAAAGTGATTTTTTGACAAACATTAAAGCTACAAAAACTTTACTCAAAGGACTAGTTAGCTACACATGATGAAATAGAATCAACAAATCCTAAGGCCAAAATAGGAGGACTTACACGGAGTCAAATTCCAAGCTTGTTTACTTCCTTCTTCAACCACAAACCACGAAGTCTTGGCTCATAGCATAGGAAGATCTCACGGTTTATTGCATCTTTGAAAACATCGGAGGCATAGATCTTGACCTCATCGGACACATCATCCATCGCTTGTAACACTTCAAAACATCTTGAAATTGAGTACTCATTTCCTTGCTTTGAAGCTTGATCCTTCATGCTAGCATGTTCTTTTCTGAATTCAAAATAAGCAGCCATTGTTTCTTCAATGTGTGGTGCCGATGTACCCTTTTGTTTCTTGGGTCTTCCTCTTTGTGCTCCAAAGACTCCAGTTCTTGAATTTGGATAATCATCACCTCCTCGTTCTTGTTGATTTGATTCATTATCTTCAACATCCAATCTGCCAAAGATGGCGATTTTGAAGTTCATTCTCTACACTCCTTCCAATATCTTCCATTCTCTGACAAGAGTACATAGTGTTCTCTTCTTGATCTTGTATATCATTCTCCAAATCTTGCCTTTCAACTTCATGCATTCTTGGAGGAGAATTCATGTTGTCTTATCTTCCCCAATGCGAGCTCTTAAATCAAATCTTGCATCCCGTGAGTGCTTTGTAGTGATGCTTGCATCCCGTGAGTGTTTTCTAGTGATGCTTGTATTTGCAACATTAGATGGTTGACTAGAAGTGAAGCAATGTTTTCCTTCCGCAATTTGTCCTATGAAGACATCAAAGATGAGAGGATTATAGAATGGAATGTCAACTTAGATGCAACAAGCGATTATTACTCATTTGTAAACTCTAAAGTACTTTTGAAGCTAGTAGACAACACCCAATGAATGAGAGGACTACAGAATGGATATTACCTTCATACAAGAGATCTAACGACTCAAACAATGAGAAACTCTTGTTTTCATATCTTCTTAGCCTAGAATCCTCCTACATAATGATAGAAAAATTCAAGTATAAATAGAAAAATTCTAATTGGACACAAAGAAGATTCACAATTAAAAAAACAAGAAGCTTACCTCAATTATCTCATCCCATTTTTCAGATGTGGTGTTAATCATGGATGCATTTTGATTCCATGAGACACCGCTACGATTGCGAATGGATCTAATTGCTTTGTAGTCTTTCTTCAATTGAGCCTCTTTATCTTGAATTTGAGCTTTAGAAAGTTTTGCTTCTGGAAAGAGTTTGTTGAAATCCTTCACAATCCTATTCCAACCTTCTGAAGTCCATCCATTTTGACCACGATAGTGAGAAACATTGAACTCAAGGAGTACATCAACCAATCATTTTTCATACTTTAACGTCCACCTTGCTCTATTTGCCATAAAGCCTTAGATAAACCATAAACCACAAGGAACCGTAAATAGTATGAATAAATGGCAAATAAAACTACAGTGTTCGATTTATGACATAAGTACATTGCGACATAAAGTATGACATCGGAGAATTTCATACAACTCACAAAATTGTTATGTTTTATTACAATGAGTACAAAAGTAAATAAAGTAAAAAACAGATATTTATCAAAATTGCTAATGAGATCTCCTTTGTACTCTCCGCTTCCTACTTCTTTCATAATCTGCCCACATCTTCTTTGCAATCTCATCTCTCAAAGTATTACCCATGTTCCTTTCATTGTTCAATGGTACAACATCATCTCTGTATCGGTCATCTCCACTAGGTAGATCCACAAATTTATCTGAAGAAATGTTCATTGTTTCATCACTTAACCAATTTTCATCACCTTTATAGCTCCGGATTATATTATACAACGTAACTGTTACTGCTGGAATTTTCACTTGAGTTTCTATTGGGTAAAATGTTGCAACTTTTAAGACAGGAAATCGCATCTTTAGGATGCCAATAACACGCTCTATATGGTTACGTAGGCGGGCATGGCGAAGATTGAACAACTCCTTATAGTCCCTTGGTCGGCAATTGCCCAGTCCTTGTTCCTTAATGAGGTATCGGACTCCTCGATAAGGAGCAAGAAAGAATGGTGTGTTCGCATAGCCCCCATCAACCAGATAGTACTTGCCCCTAGGTATTCGAAATCCAGATTTAATGGCAGAATGTAACACCCCTGCATCTGAAGCGGACCCTTCCCAACCAGTAGAAACGTAAACAAAATTCAAATCAAAGTCACAAGCAAGCATCACATTTTGAGAAAGAGTTCCTTTTCTATTTCGATATGGAGCAGCCTCACTATCTGTCATTGTGATAGGGACATGAGTACCATCTATTGCCCCTATACAGTTCTGCAAGAAACAAGACCTTATTACTAATTGAGGAATAAGATGAGGGTAAAAATTCCTAAATTATACTGACATAGATTATATGTACCTCAAAGTAAGGCCAAAATTGTGGAGTTGATGATATTTTCCAATGAGTCTCGGTGGATGGAGGTTTGATAAATTCATAGGTCAATGAAGCGATCGCCTCAAAACATGCCCCAAGATGCCTATGTATAGTCTCAGGACTGTGCTGAAATCTATTGGTCAATGCTCGAAAACTGGCATTCCGTGCAAGCATATACATGAAAATGCCTAATTGCTCTTCCACGGTGACACCTCTTGTATTATGTAAAAGATTTTTTGATCTAAGATAGTCTGAGAGTGTTTGGAAAATGTGGGGTTCCATTCGAAGATTTTCATAACATCGGCTTGGATGACCTTCAAGAAGTTCAGTAATATATTCTGCTCCAGTAAGTTTTGATGTATGACATGGAGTTTTAGTTATGGTAGAAGCTGAATATAATGCAGGCAAAATAAGTAGCATCATATCGTCATCTTCCTTTTCCTCGGATTCAGTAAGAGTAAGGTCTTTCATATCAACTAGCACTCAAGAACCTTAAATTTTAAAAATGAAAAAATTGTCACTCAATAAAAAATAGAAAGTTCATAAACTAACATACAGCTCTACCAATATGCAGAATGGTACAAATGAGATAAGATGAGTAAAATGCAAGCAATACTGCAGATGCTACCTTTGGAAGAGAGATTCTAAAGTTAAAGAGCACTTTTCAACTGATCAACTCGAACTAATATTAATTGCGGAAGAAGTTGCAGCCATCTAAACTCAAAATCATATCCCCGTTGAATCAACTCCAGAGAAGCACTCCAGAATAGATGCTACTTTATATTTAGCACAAAATACCAATTCATGAAGCTACATGGAGAAATGTCAGAGAAGAAGGGACTTGAAAATGGTGCTCTTGACCACTTGGTGCTCAAAATATGTTCCTTATAACCCAATAGCTGCTAAAAGATTCAAGTAACTTGCAATTTTTAGGAGCTAACCAAGTGCACGCATGTACCAGAATTACCCGACTGCTATAGCTAACCAACTGGAAGCAGACAACAAAAAATGTTAACTCTTGAAAAGTTGTTTGGATGTTTGATTAGGAATGTGGAAAATAAGCTCTTGGTATGTTCTCTGATCAGTTGATCTAGATGAGGAGCACAATCTATTCATTGGGCAAACATTACTTCTCACAATATTTCAAGCAAACAAGTCCATTCACATGATGACAATCTTGTAATGTGGATTCAGAAAAGGTCAGAGTATGGAAGGTGATAGTGATATGCACAAAAAATTTATATGTTCATTTTAATCACATGTACCAACTTCAGATGTGGATTCAGAAAAGGTCAGTAGCTAAGTAGAAAAGGTCACAAGTACCAACTTCAGATGTGGATTCAGAAAATTTCTATGTTCATTTTAATCACAAGTACCAACTTCAGATGTTCATTTTAATCACAAGTACCAACTTCAGATGATTTCAGAAATTTCTATGTACAAAAAATTTCTATGTTCATTTTAATCACAAGTACCAACTTCAAATGTGGATTCAGAAAAGGTCAGTAGCTAAGTAGAAAAGGTCACAAGTACCAACTTCAGATGTGGATTCAGAAAATTTCTATGTTCATTTTAATCACAAGTACCAACTTCAGATGTTCATTTTAATCACAAATACCAACTTCAGATGATTTCAGAAATTTCTATGTACAAAAAAATTCTATGTTCATTTTAATCTTGTAATGTGGATTCAGAAAAGGTCAGTAGCTAAGTTGTATGCATACAGCTGACAAAAGGAAAGTGGAAATCCAAGAAATTAACAGAGAAGAGGTGAGGCCTAGCGATTTTGTACCTAGATGATCCGGGTGGAGTGAGGATAGGTAAGGCCGATGCGATGAAGTCGCCGAGGTGTCTTCTGAGCTGGGTCGCGCCACCGTCACCGCCGCTCTCAACGTCGGACCGCCGTCGCCGCCGCGCTCAAGATGAACCTGGTGATTGGAGAGATGTGAGGCAACATAGCTACTGATTGGTTCAAAATCTAATAGAGGGATGACGTAGAGAACCTTACCATCGTGCTCGCCGTCGTCGCCGAAGAACAGTCGCCCTCGCTACCGTCGAGATCTCCGCCGTCGTCGTTTCTAGGGTTCCTCTCGAGTTGCGACGCGACTCGCCAGTCGAGCGGAACCCTTCGCTTCGTTCGCGATACGCGGTCGGAAGGAAAAAGTGGCATCTGAGCCGAGGAAAAAATGCCGACCGGTTCGGCCCAATCCATTTGTAAAATTTTTAGGATACCGGTCCATCCAAGCACAATTTTTGAGCCCAACACGGAAATATTTTTGGGCCTGTAATTTACACTGGTTTTGGGCTAAAAACCGGGCTCCCAAGCAGGCCCTAAGAATCAAGTCTTAAACTTGGCACGGGTGTCCACCGATTTTAGAAATACACACGTGCATGTTTGGTAGGAAAGTTTATGTCCACGTTTTATAAGACCTTGAGAATCTCTGATAAATCTCTTGTGCTCTTGCAAGTTTGTTCGAGAGCGCACGTCACAACGCAGGGTCGTTCGAGAGGGCAGGGCTGCAGGTGCGACTGCCCAGGGCCCACGGTAGTAAGGGCCCAGTCCATGTATACATACTTGCGTATATACCCTGTATGCGGAACAGCAAAGAAGGCAAGGATCTGGACCCAACTTGTCAACTGATCAACTTCCAAGATCCAGGTCCAACTAGGTCGCAACGTTGAGAACATGGAAGACCCGAGCTGCAAGAATCCCCATTGCTCCATCCGCAAGGCTACAACGAAGAATAATGTGTCCTGTTCCCCTCATCCGTGAGTCACGACTCACGAGCCACAACTTCTCATTCCCGTCCCCTCCTCTTTCGTTGGGATAATCGTGATAAAAAAACCAAGAGATATTTTCGTGGAAAAGAGGTCTATAAGAGAAGAGAATCTTGTCTTTTTTTAAAGATTAGTATGAGCTCTGTCATTCATTCAAGAGAAGGGACAAAAACAAAGATCTGTTAACAGTTTAAGAAAGAAAACAAAACGAGATCTTAAACATGAGCTTAGCTGAACAAGCGACATTAATCAAAAGGCAAGGCAAGAAAAATGGAAATAAGCGACGAAGCTCTATGTGAGCACTAAGACACTTTCACCCTGCTTGAAGCACTCATAGGGTCCACAGCGAGAACCACGTAGACACCGTGCTAACCTTGGTTGGTTGCGAAGGCTCTTCTTCTTTCACCCATGTTCTACGTGATTTGGTTTAACACGTCTTCCACCGTTTGATATGAATTTCGAAATATTATGTTGTCTCTTTCCCTCTATAAATTCCAGAAGGCGTAAATGAGAACTCCGTCGACCTCTTTCCTCCTTTGTGACAATGTGTGATTGCGAATGGATTTCCACCTCTGGGCAGTGGTGAGACCCCTATCGCTGGTGTTGTTTCGGTTCTGCACTGGGTGTGGTTGGAAGTGGAGCCAGCGGAACGCTTTACCCTAGATCTGTCTCGCAAAAGGGCAGTAGAGCATTAGGCGTGTAGAAGATTCGGGATGAGATACACACAGTGGACATTGGATACCATGTGGTCACCCACGAAGTGAGAACCTATATGTTGTTAGTATCCTGTCTTGAATAAGAAGCCAAGAGAAAATTTTGCACCTGTTTTCCGTATTAGCCTTTCATATAGATCTGTAATTGTGTTCCAGCCTAGAGCCCCTGAACTGTACATTATAGGCCGATTTTGCTGAGTATTCGCTGTTTGCCTCCATCTCCACATTATATCGTCTTGTACCTGTGGGTGTAAGTTGATATCCTGGATCGTTGTCCACAATGTGATGTACTCTTCGAGCTGCGTATGGGTGGTTATTCGTCAGAGCGGCTTGATCCAGTTTCTGCTCGCTTGCTTGTGCCGAACTGATCTATTCTTTGATCTCGCCAACTTAAAGCAGTTGGGTGCTATCTCACACGGCACTTCTCCATGTAGCCATCTAGATATCCAGAACCTTGTTGTTGCTCCATTTCCTAGCTCAATGTTGGTGCTTCCATCGAAGAGGCTCTTGTTCGTTGCATCACAAAGGATCTCCATGCCAACCCATGGCTCATACCTGTCTTTCCATTCATACCAGAGCCAACGCAATCTCAGTGCTCGTCCGAAAGTAGGAATGTCTTTTATCCCCAACCCGCCTAGTTTCTTGGGCCTGCAAACTTTATTCTAGTTAACTAGGCAGTGGCCTCCGCTGCATTCCTGTTGTCCCTTCCAAATGAAATTTCTCCTTAACCTATCCATCTTTTTTGTTGCCCAGGTGTTTGTTGGGAACACTGTGAAATGGTAAATAGTGATGGGCGTGAGGACCGAGTTCACTAAAGTGAGACGAGCCGCCCTCGATACAAGCTTTCCTTTCCATCCCACCAAACTGGCTCCCATTCTGTCGGTGATCGGTTGCACGTCCAATTTCCTTAGCTTAGTTGGCCTCAGTGGTAGGCCTAGGTATTTGCATGGGTTTTTTTGTGAGAGCTGGAAAATTATGTAGGATGGTCGGAAGGTACACGTCGACTCAACTTATGGGATATACCTCACTCTTATAGATGTTAGTCTGCAAACCTGTCGCGCCACCAAGCATAGACATGGCCAATCTAATTACCTGTAGCTCGAGCACATCCGCGTTGGCGAAGATCACCACATCGTCGGCATAAAGGGAGATCCGCAGCCTATGCTGTCGACCGAGGACCGGTTTGATTAGATTCTCCGTGGTTGCTTTCTCAAATATCTTCTACAGGGGATCAATAGCCAAGATGAAGAGCATAGGTGACAGCGGATCCCCCTATCGGAGACCTCTCCTGTGCCTGATTGGTTGCTCAGGGTTTCCATTGAGGAGGATTCTGGAAGAAGATGAAGCCAGTATCAATGAGATCCACTCCCTCCATTGATGGTCGAAGCCTAAGATCTCCAAGAGCTCCAGAAGATATTCCCAGCTGAGTGAATCAAAAGCTTTGGCTATGTCCAACTTAATGAAAAGGGTCGGGCTCTTCCTCCTATGCAACTCCTTGGTTAGGTTTTGAGTGTAGAGGAAGTTGTCGTGGATGGATCTCTATTTGATGAAAGCGCTCTAACTGCCTGTTCGCTAATAGCTTGGAAAATAGTTTTCCCACACTGTGAATCAGGCTTATGGGCCTGTAATCTGAAATTTTGTCCGCTTCTTGTTTCTTGGGCAAAAAATCACGTTCGCGGAATTGAGGAGGTGGAAATTACAGGCATCGACATCATACAAGTGGTTTAAAGCGACCATCAGGTCCGCCTTAATGATGTTCCAGCACTGTTTGTAGAATCCCCCTGTGAAACCATCCGGGCCTGAAGCCTTGTACAGTGGCATGGTGTGGACCGCTTGCTGTACCTCCTGCTCATCGAAAGGTTCCTCTAGTGTGTTTAGGTCATGGCTTTGCATGCCAAATGCTTCCCAGCATAGCGTATGCCCTCTTTGTTCTTTCCTTCCTAAGTTGTGCTGGAAGTAACCAAAGATCTCGCGGTGTTTGTCTTCTTCGAAATGGACATTGGTATTGTCAGTAGTGAAGGATTAAATGTAGTTTTTCCTTTTGCGTGCATTAACCTTTATGTGCAAGAATTTTGTATTTGCGTCTCCTTCTTTGATGAGGGCAAGGAGAGAGCGTTGTTTCATGTGAATTCTCTGGACCGCAGCTAAACCAAGTGTCTGTACTTTAAGGTGTTCTGAAATTGTCTTTCAATATCGGCGAGTGGCTTGTGTTCTTGCACCCTGTCTAATTGAAAAACAATCTTGGTAGCCACATCGAATTGTAACCTGATGTCCCCTATCTGAAGGTGGCTCCATGCTTTTAGGGCTTTCGCTGTTCTCACCTGTTTGATGTGCAATCTGAGAAGGGCGTCTTGTGTATGAACCGGTCTGTGCCACGCTCGTTGCACTTCGTGCAAGAAATCCGACATCCTTGGCCAGAAAGCCTAAAAACTGCTAAACGGACCCCGCAGCAACAAGGGATGTGGTCAAAACTAAGGAGGAGAGTGTCTGTAGGTGGCTTTCTGGGAAAAGCACATCCTAGTATTGATGGGCTACTAGATTGTCACCAACGAGTAGTTTGTACCTTTGTGATTTGTTGCACATTGCTACGTGTTTGTGTTCAAATAAAGGGCCTCCAAAATGTCAGGACTAGCCCTGTCACAACATGATCTCCTTGCAGGAAAAAAAGAGCTTCGTGGCTTGAGCTGTGCCATGTAGGAGCTAAGCACATGTTCTGACTACCCCGTCTCATGGTTCGGGGGTGTGTCAAGACCCAGGGATGAAATCCCCAATTCCTCTAGGACAGATTCAAGAACGCACAATTTTTTGGTATTTTTGAGATAAAGAAGCTAAGAACTAAACTAGAGATAGCTATGGCGGCTAGGGTTTACTTCATTAAATCCAAAGAAAAAGAGCAATTTGCTTAATACAAGGCCTATATAGCTTGGAGTTCAGTTAAAACAGGGATTGACAAAAGATGAAAGTAAATAGTGCCTGAGATTGCAAAGCGCGATAATGCTAGGTAACTAAATTGTAGTCGTTGGATCTTTGATCTTGCGTCTCTGGTTGAATACATTAGAGGCTTCGGTGTAAGTGAAGTCGGCAACGAAGCCCTGGGTTCCCTGGTAACCCCTCGATCTTCATAACTCACCCTAGGATCGATCTTAGCCCTTGATTGTGTACCGATTCAAATAGCCTCGGTGACTCAGGATTTTTAGAACCAAACAATACCCTCCTCTGAAGATTATCCTCGTGAGGACTGAGCCGTAGCTCACTTGCCAAGTATTCCATCGTGTGTGCTGCCCGCCCGTGTTTGAATCGGAAGCGGGTGCTCACCAATTAAAATAAGTATACACATGTGTGCGTGTTCAGTGGGACAACACGCACGCACGGTGTGAATGTGGTGTGCGTCCTTATACCCCTAAAAAGATTATCCTTGTCCCTAATGATGAAAACTAGGGGACCAACCAGTGCACTACTGGTTCATTGTTTCGGGGGATCATTCTTCTCTCACCAACACAGCAACAGGGGCAACCTTGATGTTTCCATCCTTGTCCACCAAACGCAAGTCTGGACTAGGAATTACAGTTGAGCTAGTACGCTTTTTCAACTAACTGACATGAAACACTGGGTGGGTGCAGCTGACATCCCTCTGGTAGTAGTATCTTGTATGCAGTAGCACCAATTCTTTCCAACACCCTATATGGGTCATAAAAATTTGAATGCAGCTTGAGTGATCTGTGTAAGCTCAATGAGGTGCGCCTGTAAGGTTGCATCTTCATATAGACCATGTCCCTAACTTGAAACTCTCTTTCTATTCTTGTTAGCAAAATGCTTCATTCTTTCTTGTGCCTTGATCAGATTACCTTTAATAATCTGCCGTGCTACTTCCCTCCTCTGCAGTAAGCCTACAGCTTCTTTAGTTGGCCCATCAAGTAGTACTACGTCTGCTACCATTGGTGGTGCAAAGCCATATAAGGCCTGGAAGGGGGTCATTGAGAGGGAGGTATGGAAGTTGGTAATATACCACCATTCTGCAAGTGCTAGCCAATCGTACTATTTTCTAGGACTAGCAAAGGCAATACATAGATAATTCTCCAAGCATTGATTTACCCTTTCAGTTTGACCATCAGTTTGGGGATGATATGAGGTGCTAAACCTCAATTTAACTTGCTGATCCTTAAATAATTTCTTGCCAAACTAACTTGTAAATATTCTATCTCTATCAGTTATGATGACCCAAGGTAACCCATGCAGTTTAAACACATGGTCATTAACTATTTTGTTATTTATGGCACTATATACAGATGCTTACGGCCAATGAAATGACTATATTTTGTTAGCTATCTACCACCACTAATATAACATCCCTATCCTCAGATTGGGGCAAACCTTCAATAAAATTCATTTGTAATATGAGCCCATGCAAAATCTGGAACAGGTAGGGGTTGCAACAAACCTGGATAATGTACATGTTCAGCCTTGTTCTAATAACATGTAGCACATTCCTTGACAAATTTAATAACACCTTGTTTGGTAAATGCTGTCTTCTCGATGTATCTACCATCCTGATTTGATGATATGCAGACCTTAAGTCTATCTTAGAGAATTTCTTGGCACCATGCAACTTATCTAGTAGATCTTCAATAAAAGGGACTGTGTACTTATTCTTAATAGTTTGTGAATTTAACTGCCTATAATCAATGTGCATCCTCCAAGTTCCATCTTTCTTATTGACTAGTATTGCTGGGGATGCATAAGATGACAGTTAAAACAGGGATTGACAAAAGATGACAGTAAATAGTGCCTGAATTGCTAAGCGCGGTAAAGATCACGCGGTAATGCTGGGTAACTAAATTGTAGCCGTTGGATCTTGATCTTGCGTCTGTGGTTGAATACAGGCGTTGCGTGAAGTCGGCAACGAAGCCCCGGATTCCCTGGTAATTCACCCTAGGATTGATCTCAGCCCTTGATTGCGTGCCGATTCAAATAGACTCGGGAGTTTTTAAAACCTCACAGGGTGCAGCAGCTACGCCACGCCTCTTCTCGCAGTCAAAAAAAAAAAAAAGCTAAGGCAATATCTCCTTAGTGGGCTGGGCCTCCGGCCCATCCGAGGATGGCACATAGGGAAATAGCCGGAACATCGGGGGCTTTTGAAGAACGGCCGTGTTATAAGTAGCCAGCCTAGGGCTCATCCTCCCACCCACCGCGGCCGCCGCCCGCTACTCCCCATCTCGTCTTCCTTCCCAACTCACGGCAGATGTGCAGCGAGTTGCTAATGCTTCCCCCTTTCGCCTTGTTGGCCTTGCCTATTGCTGGCTTTGCGCTCTTGTTTCTCTCCTTCGTTTTTCCTTCCTACTGGTTTGCTGTTTCGTTTGGTGATATGAGGATACGACGGCGATGAGGAGAAACAAGGTTCGCTCGTCTGAACGGCGGGTTTTCACCTGCCTTGCAGACCTTAAAAGTAGTCTGAGTCGACAAAGTCCTCATGATCCATCCCTTCTTTTTTCTGTTCTGGTACTGTTTTTCTGCTGTTTGTGTTGTTTTCATCTGAAAAAGCCTTGCCGGTGGGATGTTGCAATGATGAGATCTACAGTTTTCGAAAGCAGATCTCTGCTTGATGAGCCTGGGAAATAATCACCGTTATTTCCTCCTGAGCGGTTACCTGAGCAACTCTACATCCCCACTATTGGATTCATTTCTGTGTATATTGGATTCATTTCTGTGTATATACAGGCCGCAGGGCTACACATTGAATTCTTCTTCTCCATTTCCTCCTAGCACACATTGAATTATCTCTACTGATATACTAACATGGCAATGTGCAACAAGAGTAATCTTCCCTCTGATTTTGCATAGGCAATTGGATATTTTAGCAGTTGTCGGACTACATTTTCAGGTTCTAAGTGACGCATACAAAAGCATCTTGTTGCATTCGATTGCGGCTGCAGTACTATCCATACAGAGCTCAAAACATCAGTAACATCAGCACATCACATTGGAAAGCATCAACACAAAAGTGAATTAAACGTGTGTATATATAGGTTTACACCATGATGACAACACCTGCCCTGTGTCTGATTGCAAGCTGCTCCTAAACATGGTTAGGAGGAGGAGCTGGGACAGCATCCTTGGTAACAATGTTCAGCTACACAGGCAGGCAAAGATATATTACCATCTTCTGCATGACATAATACAATGAACGGTGGAAATGTGCAATGCACATTTCGTATGCAACGAACCATGTTACGAGGCTTGATCGTTTGTGGCCCTGCCAGGTTGATTCTCTTGGTCCAAGAAACGGACGACGACGCAGGTGATGTTATCTGCGCTTCCTCTCTGGGAGGCCTCTTGGAGGAGTCTCTTTGCAGCCTGCTCAGAGTCCAGTATTGGCTTGACCATGGCCACAGCTTCCTGCGAACAGAGAGAGAGAGATGTTGGCTTCAGAATTTGCAACTCTCATGGTAGCTAAATGAATTGTGAGTCTTGCGACTACCTGATTGGTGACAACGTCCCACAGACCATCACTTGCAAGGATGAGGAACTCAAGGGAGCTGTCGACCACCTCCTCCTGTAAGCAAACGGCAGCTACATGTCAAATCTTACGGTAAATTGAAGTCTTATGACATCAAATATCAGGTGATGGTAATCTAAGGTATCCACCAGGATACATCAACATAGCACTTGATCCATCATCCATGGGTACTGAAAGGGGATCGTGCCATAAACCCTGGGTACTGAAGAAGGGGACATCGTACTGTTTGACACAGCATGGCCATATGCTGGTATGCATGCTTCATTAGTGAGGACTGATATGATTGAAAATAGTGTACGGACAGAATTGCTTAATTTTAGTAATCCGAACATTGTCTATGCTATTACTTGGAAAGGCTAGCTTACCTGGTGTGGCGCTTCATAAGTTAGCTTACTGAAGACTTAATATAACTGTCGAGACATATACAATAGTTTTTTAAAAAGCACTAGTGTTTCTAATCAGCCATCAGATGAACTTTAACTGCATTATTCTTTATTAGTGCAAATTTTGAGATTCCTGTTTTGATTATTTGCTTTACTCCATGACGAAACAGGACCAGGACTCATCTATGTCACATGAGTTAACACATTAATGATGTATGCATCCTTTTGAAGTGCCCAAGTAATGCTCCTGAAGACTCGCACTAACAAAGTACTATCTATATTCTATACACCAAGACAAACAGGCATAAGTCATCTCAGAGAGATGAAAGAAACTCACAAACCTTGATCTCTGGATCAGCAACCACGTACTGCTTTAAGAGTTTATCACCAAATGCTCGAGAAACAGCAAGAACACCACCTACACGCCATGTTCCTACAAATTTTCACAAATATATCGCTTTTAAATAGCATGGACAGATAAGTTTCTGATTCAAGACCCAATTAAAAAGCCTAGTAACAATCAGCAGACTGAGTGGACATCAAGACAAATACCAGCCCACATCACGAAACCTCCAGCCTCCTCTATCCTCTGTCTCTCATCTGATTGATCAGGCTTGTGGTCTCTTGACACCGCTATAGCTGCACCATTAAGATGAAGAGAGTCACGATTTATCTAAACTGGATAAAAAAACGATACTGCAACAATTCTGTGGTGCTCTGTTAACAGAACTAACATGATGATATAGTTAGAACAAAAAAATGTTCTGATATGCACAAATGCGAGGATAGCTACAATTCTGGTAATCGCATCACTTGAATGAAAATACATGCTGATCCATCAAAAAGAGAAAAGAACTAAACAAGTGCAGATGAAGCTGAACGGCTGCAGATTGAAATACGACCCAAAAAGTTGAGCTTACCATCACCGCCTCTACAAATGACTGCCCTAGAATCTCCAACGTTTGCCACCAGCAGGCGATCACCTACAAGAATAGCCGTGGAAGCAGTCGACCCTGCATCTCGATTATGGCTGGTATCAGCTTTCAGAAGTTCTGAATCCGTATGGGTGTAAGTTTCAGCTGCAGGAGGATATCACAAGGATTTAAATTTAGAAGTCCAAGCACCATATTTGGTTCAAAGTTATAGCTAATGAAGGGACATGTAATACCAATAGCAGACTTGGTATCACTGAAGAACTTTGGGTGCTTGATTAAATTGCTGAAAAGGTTTTGCTTGACAAATTCTGCTGCTCGAGCTCCACCGTGGCCTGCAGAAACAAACCAGACATAATGATTAGTAATCACTGCACAAGTAGTTGCTGATAGTTCGTAAACCTAAAATGTTTATTGCAATATGAAATTTCCTCGGAAATAGGCCACATCTTACCATCAAAAACACCGAACAGTCCAACAGTCTCTCCATCAACACCATCGACTCTGGTGTCATGGAAGTCCTCCATGGACGATCTTTTCCCAGGAGAGCTCGCATACCCATAGCTGAACTTGCCATTTTCACTGCCATGATAAACAACAACATTTGTGTCTTAAGTAGATTTAGTGGGGATCACCAAAGACAGCCTATAATACTTGCGAGTAAACTCATCAGCAAGACATATTCTCGCGAATGGATCGTTATAGGGATCACAATTAAAATTCATAGATATCCTCCACAACTAAAACTTTGATATCTCATCTCTCTATCAAGGCTTCATCAGATCTATAGCAAAACATCGGTAAAAAGAATTCGGTAGACATGCTAAGAAGGTCGATCCTCGTAAGCTTCTAACTTCCTTTGTTTACATAACCACTCCATCCGCAATTTGTACCAAAAAAAAAATTAAGCGTAACACAACACAAAAAGAAACACCAGGGTGCAGGGACCCAACACATAAGGCCACTCATAAACGCTTCAAGCCCCAATTTACCGATAGCTCTCGTTAGATCACCCGGATGCAAACGGGTCAGAAAAAGTGAGTGAACACGACCAGAGAAAGTGACAGCTGACAGATGGCTGATCCACCACCGAAACAGATCAAACAAACAAGCACCACAAAAAAACACACACGAGAGAGAGAGAGAGAGAGAGAGAGAGAGATCATGTATCACACCTGAACCCTCCGCCGCTGACAGGCGAGCCGTCCCCTGCGTACCCCATCAAGGACGACTCGTCCTCCTCGTCCCGCCACCAACAAGAGCAGCACGGCAACAGCGACAAGGCCAGAACCAATGGTCCCAACAGCCGTTCATGCATGTAAAGAGGAAGGAGATGAAGAAGAAGGAGACAGGGGAGGGGAGGCAGAAATGCGGAGCTCGTGTGCCTAAAAGGGTGGTGGCGGGGAGGAGCGGACGGGAACGATGGGCGGTGCGCGCGGGGTCACGTGGCGGCACGCCAGAGGGGGCTGGGTCAATGCGTGGACGCCTCCAGCGATTCCTTTTCTTGGTCTCTCCTCGGTGTTGGTTTTGGTTTGGTGGTTCTCCTCCTCGCTCGGTCGCCTCCTTCGCTCGGCTCGGCAAGGTTGCGCGTCATCGAAATGCTTTGCTGCCCTTGGTTTTGCGAGAAAAGGGCGCCTGCACGTGGCGCGAGCTCGTACGTACACCTGAGGGCTCGCCGGACTCCTCCGGGCTACACGTTAAAGCCGTCAAATAATAGTAATCCTTATCTGACTGGCTGATTTCACGTCAAACGGTCAAAGTGTTTGGTATTAGAGTAGCAATGTTAGCTTAGCTGTCGTGCTGAAACTGGTGTTTGTTGTCTCATCATGTTCTGTTTACATTTTACTATTTGATAAAATATTCACAACTTTTTTCTTGACATAATATATATGCACAATTCTACGATCAGTGATGTAATATACTCTGAAACATTTTTGAGCCACTATTATAGCATGTGACAAATCTAGTGTAAACTAAGTTCTAAGTGCAGTCATGCAGACGTATCATGCGGGCTGTTAGAATTTTTATTTAAATAATACATGCTCTATTAATATTATAGAAATAAATGATCGAATAAAAAATTATGGAAATATAAGTTTGTCGATATTCCAAAAAGCGACAGAGCTCTGTCGCCATTCCAAATGACAACAATACTATATGACATTCCGCCTGAATCTTTGTCGCCATTTACAAAGGTGACAGAGGTTCTATCACCAATTGAAATAGCAACAAAAACCTCTGGAGCCAATTGAATTGGCCACAAAAACCTTGTAGTCATTTGAAAAGACGACAAAATATGTTGCCAATTCAAATGACGACATGGTTAAAGTTTGAAGAATATTTTTATTCAAATAACAATATTACAAAACTAAATAGTCAAAAGAAATTACGAGTTTATTGTATGTATGTACACAAGTTGAGTAATGATTTTTGTTTAACTAAATCATTTCAAGCCTAAAATAACACTTCATAATGAATATTCGAATTACTTGGCACGTAAGGTTTGGTTAAGCGCGTATATTTGTCTCACTACTCCTACGATATAAATGGAAACATATACGAACCATCAACCGAAACTACAGCTAAGATACATCATACATGTGCACCTTTTGGAATAAAAACACTGGCCTAGGGATGGAAAATGAAGTCAGGTTTAAGATCATATGTCTTATGCATCAGGATCCATCGATGCCTTTCCCTTGTAGAGCTTACTGGTGCAGGCCTTAACCTTCTTCAAATTATTCTCGTACTAACTAACCCTACTCATTTTTCGGGTCCAGCTTAGGCTTATCCCATCCGAAATAACCACACCTTCAACACGGCATCGGTGACCATTAGTGTCTTTCCCTTGGCTATAAGCTCACTATAAAGCTTCCACCACCACGACGTTTCTTTATAGACCATCGGTGCCTTTTCTTTGTCTTCCCCACTATTAGTTTAGTATGATTTCCAACAGATGATGTTTCAGGATGCAACTGCATAGTTCAACATGTATTTTTGCTGGATGAATGCCTTATCGTACTTCTTTAGTCCATAGATCCATTGAAAGTAGTATTACTATGATGCCTAGGATTTTGTATTGATGAAGTTAGCGATTCGTAAAATACAACATGCAGCGTGAAATATCAATACGTGATATTCACTTACATGGTAGTCCCCGCACGTGTAGTACTCCTGGGTGGTGGCATCTGGATGTGTGAATTAAATGATCCACATCAGATTATTGCAATCTCACTGTAGGCGTGGAAATTCCAGTGGTAAAAATGCATCCTTGCAAGAAGAATCAGTGTAGGTTCCTGCCTTCTTGGTAACCGTTCGTTTAGCCGACATATATTTCAAATGGCGATAGCTACCATGTGCGATCAACGTGCCATTGTCCTTTGTTTGTTTGTTTGACGATAGATGTTTTGTCGTTATTTGAGATGATAACAGATACTCTATAGCGATTTCAAATAACGACGGAGGCTTTGTCTGCATTTAGAATGGCGAGCACATCTACCTGGTTGCCCTCCGATCAAACCCAGCACTGAATGCTCACCATGGCCGCCAGCAAGGAGGAGCTCCGTGAGGCGTGCGTCGTCGTGAACGTTGCGTTTTGTCTCTGCGGCCCGGCTCCAGATAGACCAGCCGAAGCGGCTCAGCGGTTTTCCTGCATCCTGCCCACAGGCAGCCCACTAACCGCATTAGCCGCGCATATCGGCCTTAGGCTTATGGCCCCCGCAACCTCCAGTCGATCGCGCCGTCGCCGCTCGAAAATGCGGGCGTCCGTCCAGCCCAGGGGAACATACAAGTACAACGTGGCATCCCAGTATCCCACCCGTAAATGCCGCAGCGCCGTCTCTCTCCAAGCCGCTCGGCTCGGCTCGGGCTCGGGCTCAACCCAGCCACACGGACACGGCACGCCGACCGATTCTCCTAATCGCGTACGCTTATTTATGCGCCGGCCTTTTGGCACTGTTTCCCGGCCCCTTCCCCCACCGTCCACCGCGCCCGACCTCCCACGTCGCCGTCGCACGATTCGCCTGCGCCTCCCGTGTCACACTGCCGCCACGCCGCGCGCCCTCCAACATGCCACTGGTGTCACTGCATTGCGGGCGGGGTGGGTGTATTTCCACCGTGCCGCGCAGCGCAGGCATACGCAAACGTCAAACGGTCGTTCTCCGCGTGGCAGATCTACTTGCCTTCTTCACTGCGTCCTACGGAAGTTTACTACGCGTATATTTTAAATGCTCTTGTACATGAATATAGAGTGTATTTCATATCTTAATATAAAATTAGTATAATGTTTCTTCTATGCATGTAATAAATATATAATTTTACTTTATATTATTTACATGCATGTATTGAATATAGTGTTTAGAGATAATAACTAGATATATTCTAATCATTATCAATATTTCTTTGATTTATGTGCCAAAAGAAAAGACGCCATATAAGTTTAGACAGAGGAAATAGTACATTTTCACGTGAATCTGGCACAGCCTAATTAGGCCCTGTTTGGTAGAGCTCCAGATCTCAACTCTACCTCAGATCTGAATCTTGTAGGCTAAAATAAATTGAATTAAATTTATATTTTTAGTCTAAAAATTAAATAAGATGACCCACCTAAACACTCTTATTATACTCACAGCTCCAGCTCCACGGATTTATGGAGCTAAAAATACCCAGCTCCATCAAATCTACGGATCTAATGAAGCTGGAGCTGAAGCCGTACCAAACACCTTAAATGAACCATAGTTTTACCAGCATATAGTATACGAACTTCGCCTTTCCATCCTCACTGCCGTGTCATTTACAGCAAACCTGAACTGGGCCAAGGCCGGCATGTGGGTACACCATCTTTTTTCGTCGACACGATTAGTGCAGAACCTGCGCGATCCAGATCTACGCAACTTTACGAAACATACATCTCTCCAATTAACAACCGTACCCTTACCTTCATTTGGGAATTTCTAGGCCAACCCACCGAGTTACCGAGCTCTCACAACGTTCTTTTACTGGCATAATTAAACACATAGCGAGACATGCTTACACTCTGATCAAAGCTTAAAAGTCTAGTTCTAAGTAAAGTAGCCATGGGGTTCAAAAAATCAAAAATTCGATTTTCTAACAATTTTTTATTTTCAATAATAGGTCGAAAATCTGTAGAAATTGAAGAATTTTGAACTCAAAATTTTTAAATTCAGTGGTCAAACAACGGCGAAAAAAAGAAAATCGAGCGATTTTCACCGATTTTCGATTTTCGATTTCGGCACAACGAAGAAAAAATAAAAAGAATTCAAAAAAATTAAATCCTAATTAATATATAAAACACCTCAGATAAATTTCAACAATTTTTGAAATCATTTAGTGCTTCTGAAAAAAATAAAAAACAACAATTAACAAAAATGAATAGAGACACTCTCATATTTTTATAAACATTTACCTGCTTGATCATGCTCTGAAATTTTAATGGTATCATAAAGAGTTCCCAAGGATCAGGTAGTGAAATTTTCAGAAATATTATACTTCATTTAGTGCCCTTACAAAATAAAAAAACAGAAGAGCATATACAAAGACAGTAGCACTGTTAGAATTTTTAAAAAATACACAGGCCTTATCATCATCTGAAAAATTTTATAGAATCATTAGCATTGCCTCTAGACCTCACTAAAAAAATTTATAAATATTATACTTTATTTAGTGCTCCTAGAAAATAAAAAACAAAACAATATACAAAAAGACAGTAGTACTGTCAGAATTTTTTTAAAATACACAGGTCTGATAATTATCTAAAAATTTTACGGAATAATTAGCATTGTCTCAAGACCTCGCATAAATTTCTTTTAAAAAAATTAACAACTTTTATAAATTTTATTGTATTTTTGAATTTGAATTTAAACTTAACTGATTTACCAAGCATTTTTTATTGCCGAGCTGCCTCGATACATGTGAAAATTGTCAATTTTGTGAACCCTGGTAGCCATGGTGTGGCACTACTACTGTGTTTAACATGGAATTGAAATGTTAGGCTCATGCAATCATCAAGAGGAAATGTCAGATAGATAGCTTTCGGGTATTGCCCAATGACACAAGTGTGATCTGGAACCGAGCAGCTCTGCTCTTGCAAAGAAAGTTGGATCTTGCTTGCATCCTCTCTCTCCATCTTTAAACCGTGTAAAGAAGTAACCGACGAATACATTGACAAGAGCATGGACTCCCCGTTCTGGATTCTCTACTACTTGCTCTGCAATTCACTTTCGATGATTCTGACAGGACGCCGTCGCTGCAAAGGTACACGAAGGTGTCACATCTTGGACCCTTTGCAAAGTCAGGATATGCGTTCCTTGCCTCACTGGGTTTCGTGCCAAGACTTCCAAAGCTACTACGATTAAAAAAGTTGACATGCGAGCCATACTCTGTTCTCCTACTACTAGTGGACAGTACTGGTCGGAGCGCGCCCCTTCTCTGAATTGTTTCATTTCGTAGCATAACTGACAGACAGAGTAGAAACAACTTTGGTTCTGCAGCTATGCAGTTGCAGGAACTTTACAGGGGAAACAGTAGGTTACGAGGATTTAGCGAGACAAAACACATAAGCTGCTATTCTGTCGAACAAGGATTATGGACTTGTGTTTACAAATGATAGCAGAAAAGATTACACGACGTATCTTCCAACTGAGAGAGAAATGTGGGATTCAGCCTGCAATTGAGGAGAAGCTGGGCATCGTAATTACGAGTAATCTACTATTCTCATCGATCAGGTTTAAGTTCAGATCACAGCTAAATGACTTTGACATTACGAAGAGGGCAGGCGTTCATGGCACCAGATTTCCCGTTTTATGTACCCCGGCCTTTCTCCTCCAGTTCTCGCCATTTTTCCTCCAACAGATGATTTCCGCAGTACACTTGCACATTTCATATCTATTTTCCTGAAAAGTAGAACTTGAAATGTTATTCGGTTTCCACCAACCATTGGTGAACAGCAACGTACATATTGTCATTATCTTCAATATGACAATATTAGAGAAGACGGCTCTAAACTCTGATGGGCTGTATGCCCCAGTTAACAGAAACATAACAACAATTTTGTCTGGCTTAAAGGTAAATCAGCAATCATCCAAGCATACAAATGAAACAATGAAAATAAGTCTAACAGACATTGAGTTATGATCCACATACCCTATTATATGATTTTGAGTGAATTCAATGATTTATTCATTATCGATCACATCTACGCAAGGCTAAGGCACAGCAGTGTTATTTTGTTACCAAGGGCACCAATGCAACATAAAGATACACGGTAATTGAAAATTAAAGCTGGCCTAGTCCAGATTATTTTTTCTCCAAATATGCGCAATACTATGGTGCTTACATTTCGTACACTTCAGGTACATGATAGTAGTAACATTAGTTATCGGCCGGTTTTCAGGAAAACCAGTGAACCAGACGGTTCTGAGCGAACCGAGCGGCTCTTGTTTGCAGGCAAAATACACTGGAGGAAAGGGATCGGCGAGTGGGCTGTCAAGGGGGTGCAACCGAGCAAGGGTTTCCTCACAGTGGCCACCCCATGAAGGCATGAACCCATCTCATTGTCTCACCTTCCTCTCCATGTTCCATCTATTCACGTCTTACTACAGTTCTCCACCTTCCTCCTCTCAATCGAAGAAGCCAGACCCAAATCCACCAAACCACTGCCACCGGGAGCCCAATCCAAGACGCCAGGAGGCTATAGGCCCGCGATGGCCATCAGATACGTACAGCACAAGGCCCTGGCTAGAGCGGTGGCAGCTGTGTGTTGCGGTGGTCCATGGCTGGAGTCCGGAGTACCGAAGCTCCATCGATCAAAGATGTCACAGGCTAGGGGCATTGAGTTCTCATTTGCATTGTTTTGTTGTTGAGAGCGACATGTATTTCGTTCTTGCTTTTTCTTGCCTGATTTTCTCTTCTCTCTACTTCGATTCGATTGAACATTATTTCTTATAGTTCTGACATACAAACAAGTAAACGTGGAGTAGTTTACATCATCTTTGCCTTGTTCTTTGTTGGTAAACATCCAATTTTATGCAGACTAAAATTTGTGTCCTGGTATTTATAAATCAAATTTATAATTTTATAAGTCCTAAAATTACTATTATTAATATTACTTTGCCAACCGGCCGTCAGACCAGTGAACAGCTGGTCCAACTGGTGAAGCGGTGAACCGATGGGCTAGCTGGTTCACACACCGGTCTGGTTTCAATAATTATGCATACGATACAAATGCAGGTACTACCAGAAACCCATGTTCTCTAGTCCAAAGGAATGGATCTTCAATCCATCAAAAAGCAATATAATTATGATTGCACAGCTAAGAAACAAAAGATATGGATGTCACTTGCCAGAATACCATTATGATGCCCTAAAATGTCACCTAATCAACTACTAACAAGCATGATGCTATCAAGCCAGGACAAAAGTTTGATAAGAACCTCACAAGTGTAGTTAGCCTTTACCCTGTATTAGCCTATCAAAGACACTCCAGTCTCCATTCCACCTACTGTAGAGTATGTTCTACTCTAGATGCCACAGGCTAAACAAGTGAGGAACATGTAAAGATGTGTACTGTACGAGGCACTTGCACGCCGTTACCGAGCACCTTTGCAGAATTGCAGGTCCTAAACTCCTAGAAGAAAGTAGTGGAAGGGCCAAATAAACCTCCTTTAACACACACATACCAAGATGCACGAGATTAATCTTGACAACGATTAGTACCGTCATCAGACATCACGATCTTAGACCTCATTAAATAAGTCAATACTGCCTCTTGTTTTTGTCAATGACAATACTAATTAGCCTACGGCATCAGATCCCTAGAACACAGTCCACAGAAGCAATGATAAACAGGAGTGGTCCCTACAGTCCCAAGTCCCAACACAGGATCAATTAATTAAACAGAAAAAAGACTTGCAAGCAGCAACATTGAAAAAGAAAAATATCCATAGCCAACACATCAAACATTACTCTCAAGGATTTGATAACGCGTTGAAGAATTGAAACAGCAATTGCCATCACTCTCATGCTCTTGTAAGATTCAGCTCAGCTGCACTAAAAAACAATCTATTCCACCCAAAGAAATCACTTGCCAACATCCCTAACTGAGATAATCAAGAACTCATTACTCAGACGTGGCATATGCTAGCACTGAAAAATTGCATCTTTTATTCTATTGCAAGTTTGTAACATCAAGTTTATGCTCATCACATAACAATGGTCAAATTAACCGCATTGTAATAATATAACACTTCCATGAAAATGATGGCAGAAGGAATTGAGCCCTAACCTCCGCTCTCTCGCTCTTGGCAGCTCATCGTCTTGCCGACCCTCTTGCCGCCGGCACGTTCCTGGTTGCGGCTATCGTTTGCCACCTTCGCCGAGCCAACCCTAAACCCCACCCCAGCCTTACCGGCCGTCTCAGACATCGCCTCATCGGGCGGAGGCTCCACGTACTTCGCCGCTCCCATCTCCATCTGAGCTATGCGCACGGCGCCGAACAGCCTCTCGGGCAGCTCCTCCTCGGACTGGGACTCCACAAGGAACCCCATATCGATGGTCACCGACGTGATGGCGCCCAGCGCCAGATGCAGGATGGCGCTGGCGATGGCCGAGCTGCCGATGTCCACGTCGATCTCTAGGTAGTCCTCACCTTTGTGGTAGCGACACGTGAGCGCGCGGCCGAGGAGGCACGCCGCGTAGTTGCCGACGGTAGCGCGGACGAGCCAGGGCCCCTTGACGATGCGGTTCACGATCTTGAAGCGGGCGTTGCGGTACGCGTCGTCCCCGTGGACGAAGCGGCCGAGCAGCGAGTCCGGTGGAATGGGCGCCTCCGCCGCGAAGTAGAACACCGCGCTGTACGCGTCCAGCCGGCCCGGGACCTGCAAAAACAAGGAGTCCCAGAAGCGGTCACAAAAATCGCCTCTTTTTCTGGTCTTCCTACGCCTAGATGCGATCGATCGAGGAGGGAATGGTACCTGGAGGTTAACGGCGAGGAGGAAGTGCGCGTTGGGGTCCTTCCGGAGGCGCGCGCGGCGGAAGGAGGCGGCAACGCGGTTGTCGTCGCGGGCGAGCACGTGGTCCAGCCGCGCGTGGGAGCGGAGCCAGTCGACGCCGGCGGGACGGAGCAACCACTCGGCGGCGGACTGGGCCTTCCCCCGCCTCCCCCCTCCGCCAGAGAAGTACCCACGCGCGCGCAGGTGGAACAGGTCCCCCGGAGGCGAGGCCCACCCGTTGGTGCCCCTGTCCAGGTCCACCTGGCGCAGCGAGCCGGCGGACACGGCCTCCTCCCGCCAGTTGGGCGGCGGTGTCTCGCCGGAGTCGGCCAGTTTCCGGCGGTCGGTCGTCGCAGGGCACATCGCCGGCGGCGAGGGGCAGTTTGGTAAAAGGCCCTCGGGTGTGTGGGTTCGATGTTTTTTTGGCGAATGGAAGAGGAGGGCGTTGGAGGAGCTGCCTATAAAACAGTGGGAATGTGTGGGATTCTGGAAGGGAAAGTGGATTTTTTTTGCTGTACGACCTCTCTTATTTGTTTTTTCAAAATAGCTGGTGACACGAGGAAATTGTAGAAATAGCTCATAGCAATTAATTTCAGCGTACAGTACCGCTGGATTATTTATTTATTTATTTTCAGTGCTACGGAACCGCTAAATATTTATTTAATTTTTCCCGGAGCGAGAAATGTTGTTTTAATATCCAGCGGACAGAGAGGGCTGATTTCGCCGATTTCCAGCAGCTCCAAACCGCTGGAAAAAAATTTCGGCCCAAAATTTTCCAGCGGTACCCGTGTGCTGGAACTATTTATGTAATTTCCTCGGGACACCGGCTATTTTCGCAAAAAAAAACATATGCAAAGAGCTACTATAGCAAAAAAAATTCGGGAAAGTGAGACGCGGTGCTTTTGCTTTTAAGCACCTCCGTTCTCTGCTAATTTGTTCTCTTCCTTGTTGATTATCCTGATGCTCTGTTTTTCTTTTCCTTGAAGGATGATTAAGCATCAATTGTGAAAACTTGCGTTGCTGCTTTAGTTGGAAAACGTACTACTCCAATTCTCCAAATTAAAAAAAAAAAGGCATTTGGAGTATATCTTTTTAAGGAGGGGAAAAGAGAATACAAAGATTGAGGGAGAATGATAAGATCCTTTGGATCATGGATGGTGAAATGTACTTTGTGCCGCATGAATAGTGCTTATTGCGTTTTCAGGGCAATAATACTTATTGCGTTGTTTTGGGATATTAGACCACATTTGAACGCCCCTGTCATTTCTACTTTGAAAGAAACCAGTGACGATGGTTTATATGCCTCTCATCCTATTTCACCCACTCTTTCCATATCTCCGAAACATCTCTAACAAAAATAGAAAAAACAATATATCAACAAATAAATGCTATCTTTAAAATAATCTCTAACAAAAAAACATAAAAACTAGCGAATTAGTTCTGGATGCATGGCGAAGCCAACGGTACAGAGGCGCGATGCGACCGAGCAAGGAGGCGAACCTGAGGGCGTATATGCTAGGCAAGCCGATCCAATGTTTCAAATTTTGTTTTTGGATCACATCTCGGAGGCAGCCAAAATTTGAAATTTTGGCGAGATTTTGGAATTTCGACCGAAATTGAAATGGCAATTTTGGAATCCGGAATTTTTAGGCCGAAATTTCAGCTGATTTTCAACCGGTTGTGAAATGGTCTCCCGATGCTAGAAAAAATTGGGGAAAATAGGAAAAACCATGCAAGCATTTATTTACATTTCCTATCTGTTTCAATGCAAAATAGTAAGTATTTGCACATAAAAGACCCTAAAGTTAGAAATTCCGGCAGCATTTCAACTGATTTTCGGATTCTGACAGCTACATTTGGTAACAATATATATTGTCATCACAAATAGACATGAAATAAAGTTGACACACATGACAATTCACAATTCATAAACACGTTGAAACATCCATTACAACTTTAAAATGACGTCGTGCATTCCATCCATCACAATTGTTTTCAACATATGTGTTATAAAACAAAACAAGCGTGTTTAATCAATTTGGACTAGGTATAGCCATAAGTATAGCCACCGTGAAGCATACAAGAGCATATACACCACATATATGAGCATGTGTGCTTAATCAAAACAAGGGTGGCTAATAAACGAGAGAAATACACGTCGAAGCATGGATGATGCCCTAACGCACCGCTCGGCTCGAACCACCTGCAACATGCATAATTAAAAAGAATATGAACATGTATTGCAAGAAGATGTAAAACATAATTAAAATAAGGAGTATAAACATGTATTGCAAGAAGAGACATAATTAAAGGAGTACGAACAGATAAAGCATGGACAACTATGCATTGACGTACCTGCAAATAGTAGTATGTATACGGTGCAACCTGCACCTCCACGCCATTGACAATGATCTCGCCATGCTTCCTCTCATGCACTTGCTTGTACTCATCCCAATTCACACCTATTGACTATAAGTAAATAGGGGAGAGAGAAATGAATAGTTTTACATGTCATGAAAGAAGAATTTCTCGAAGCATTTAAATTTATATATGTATTTTTTTGCAAAAAATTCACATTTATTCCTTATGAAAGCTATTACAATTCTTCACAAAAAAATTGTAGTGAAATCTGGTCATAAAAACATTAACATCGGTCTAATTTCTAGCAATTTCGATAAAAAACCCGAAATTTCGACGAATTTTCCTGAAATCATTGTAGCAATTTGATTTTTGTTATTTCGCCAAGATTTGGAATCTCGACCCCAACAAAATCCGAAATCTCGACGAGATTTTGAACCTTGAGCCGATCCTAACATTGCTGACTCGTTATGTCGAGTAATATGATTTTTATCTGTAGCAAGTCACATGCATTCAGCTAGTATATACACCTACTAAGAGTGAATGTTTCCTTAACCTAAGAATGCTACGAAATTCTGTTCCGAACATGTTTTTAGGGTGTGTTTGGTTAGTGGGATGAGATTGAATGGGATTAGATGGTCCTGTACCATTTGATTTCATTATTGTGGGTGAATAAAATGGTTCATCATCTATAAGTAATATTTCTTAAATTTGTATCCCACCATCCAGGATGAGATAGATCCATTTAAGTAATTAATCAAACACATAGATGATTTTTTTTTAAAACCATCTCATACACGTATCATTTGGTACAAACAACCAAACAGACGTTTAGTTGCCCATATAGAATGCTTTCTCTTTGCACCAGCTTTGTCTCATGCTCAGGAAGCTTTCACTTAGTTTCACGTAGTAGTGCAGACAGGTGACAAGGGGGGGGGGGGGCGCGGATTCTCAGGCGCGGTAGTGCAGAGCAGCGTCACTTTTTACGTACCCTGACATGTGGGGACACGGGACCGGGGCCCACGAGTCGACGAAAATAACTAACTACGCGCACGAGGTTCGCGACCTGAGAGGGAAACGACACGTGTGGGGTAGAGGAGAGTGGACCTGAGAACAGTAACCATTCCTAGCCTCTTTATTCCGCTTATTTTACAAAACCAACGCACTCTAAATACATTTATAAAAATAGTCATCTTTTTTCACGGTAAAGGACTTGGCAATCGGTACGTGCTCCTGCAGTGCCTAGGAGCACGAAAACGAGTTGATGCCGTGATAGCGCTACAGCAGAACTGATCTCTTTTTGCATTCTTCGGCACGATAGGGGACACTTGTCACCTATATCGTTTTCCACGGTAGGAGATGGACTATTTTAGCAAATACAATGGTGGATTAGTTTTGCAAAACAAAAAACAGAATAAATGGGATAGATGTGGTAACTGTTCGGGATCTGATGCCATGCGATGAGCGGAGCCACCGACAAGACTTGCGTCCACCGACAGATTTGCGTCCACCGTCAAACCGAAATCCGGCGGCTCAAAAGCGGGGGCTACGGACACGTGGAGAAATCAATGGTAGAAGATGCGTTACACGCGTCCATGTACGCCACGGCGCTGTAAGCACGTACGTCGTTCCATCTTTACTGCTCCGTCCTTTTCACCGCTTAACTTATACCGGTCAAACTTACTTTGTAATCTTCCATCAATAAATACTTTCTAGATATTTAAATAGATTGTATTAGCATGATATCGTTGGATTTATCTTAAGAAATACTTTTATATTATTATACTTTTACAATATTTTATAAATGTATTAGTGTAAAATTAACCGTCAAAGTTTAACATTAGAAACCGTAAAAAAAATCAGCAGTGCATGTGTTATGAAACAGAGGTCATACTACTGGTACAAAGCAGCTATCCAGTTCAAGTTCAGGCACTGTTGACAGTGAAGCATTTCTCGCACGAATTTTGAAAGATAGGCCTGTTTTCTACATTTTTTTTGTCAAATCCGTAAATGAGCTCTGAGATCAAGTTGCAAATGCACTTAGGCTTTTTCACTGACAATTTCCACTAGTGTCAGAAAAGAGAAGGAAAAACAGTACAAGTAGGGATGCTTCCAGCTCCTGAGCCCCATGAACGAGCCGAAGGTACACACACGGTAGTTCCACATGGCACATGTGCCAATCCGAGTAAGCTAATCCCGAAACACGAAGGACTTGTGTCCGATCTACATACCACAGGGTCGCTGTTTCCAATCCATGTGCAACAACAGTCAGCCCTAACTGATCCTCACAAGCCTCTTCTTTTTAATATCTCCATCGACAGCAAATTACCAAATATTAGCACGGTTTCAGATGTGTAGCTAGCTAGCTGGGCTGCAAGGAGGAGCGGGTGCAATCTTAGCGTTGGAATGGCCGTCGCTTGACCGTGGCGTTATCTGCTACTGCAACTGCTGAAAAGGACACCACCATTAACGACGACATCACTGGCAGTGGGTTTGTTTAAGCCAATCATTAACGACAGCACCGAGTGGAAACCAGTGCATAATCACCGGGTTGTTTATCTGGACTGCTGGTCGCGGTTGTCTCCAGCCGAGACAATTAATCATTTCTGGAAAATAATAGTAAACAGTTAGGAAATGGAAGTAGCGCTGTTTGTTTAGGTTCAGGAGTTTCCGCTTATAGTTAGTTTAAAGTCACCTTTCACACTTAGACAACTTAAAAATAATCGGTTCTTATATGTGATAGAACTAGACAATTTTATTTTAACTTTAATAACATTAGGGGGTGTTTAGATCAGAGGTATTTTATTGGAATGTTTTAGGATTCCCAAAGCCTTCCAAAGAATTAACACTAATCCAAATAGGGCCTTAGTTAAAAAAATTGATGAGAGATGACTATACACACTTCTATTACTAAATAACATACTACAACTACTTAACTTTTTTATAGGGTATTTGAATAGGAGTATAGAGCGAAAACATTACAACAAATATATTTTTTATTCTTTTAATGGACATAAAATAAAAGACTTTTGAGGTTACAGACAAATACAGTGAAATCGACGTAGTAGCTTGTAGGGCATGATTGTGACAAATAAATCGTAAAGATATCGTAAAGGAAACGCTAAAGAAATTTTTTACGTAAAGAAGAAAACGACGTTGAAGCCCAAGTGCCCAACACAACTTGAACACTGTACCCAAAGGCCCCGGGCTTCTATCAGGTTTCCCCCAAATTTAGGCCCATATATGCAGCCCATAAAGCACACATATTCAGAGTCTATATCGGATAATATTTAGGGAAAAAGGCTTGGGCTTGTGCAACACTTGTGAGTTGTGAGAAGGGGTAATTGTAAGGTTTCTGACATGATGCATAGTACTGATTCCTGAGTGAGACGGACAGTAAGTAAAAGAAAGCATGAGTTCGTGTTCGTCATATGTAAGTTGACTTTGCAGAATCAATATAGGTTACATGAGTTGAAGTTTTGTAGGCAGACTGAAAGTAACCAATATGTTATATGACTTGAGTTTCATAACTACCGGTGACACACTGACATGAGCTTAGGGTTAATAATACCGTTTCGATCTTGGATTTCGACGAGTTGTCGGTTTCAAAATTTATGAAAAATCAAACGAAATTTGTGAAAAACTAAATGGTTTAGAAAATCAAATAAATTTGAAATCTGGTCAAACTGTGGAGCAAAATTCGAACAAAAAAGTCAAAAAATGCTCGAAAAGTGGCGAATTTCGAGCGGTTTTCGCGAAAATCGGCGACAGGTTGAAAAACAGGGAAAATACGAAAAATTCCAAACTTCACTTTTTTTCAAAAAAAAAACATTCACACCAGATATCATAAAGCTATTAATACTAATTTCAGAGAACTTGTGGATAATTTTTTCAAATTTTCCGATTTTTTGAATTTGAATTTGAACTTGAGCGGTAAACCGAATAAAATACTTTTTCGAACAGGAACAGTCGGAGCGAATTTCGTAAATTTCGAGCTGTTTTCAACGAAAAGTGAAACCTGGCGTGAGCTCAAGATCTACTCTCCTTCGTGATGGGACAGACAAGTACTCCATTTGTTTTACCGTCAAACCAACCTCAATGGCTAGCCTCCTTTTCATTTGTCCGAAGCCTGGTCGTATAGTCAAAACTCTCTTAAAACGCAAAACATGCATGTACGGACCGTTCCGAAGAAGATTGTGCAAGTGCAAGTGTCCAACTGTACTTTTAACGACCACGTCGATCCATTCAATTAGCTAACCAACCAAACTCCACTAAGTCGTAGCCACTTTTTCCGTCCTGGGACTTTTTTATCCGGCAGTAAGAGCATGTACACTGTCTATAAAAGTATGTTATACAGGATTTTAAATGATGTGAAGGAGAGAAAAGAAAGAGAGAGAAATATGATATCTACTATTTAACAAACGGCTTTATAGACAGTTTTATACTGTGTATATTATTATACAGACAGTCTATTAATTGTATGAGAGATCATTACAGACAACCATATAGACAGTCTATTGTATTGCATACACCCATCAATTTGTGTAAAAGTATTGTACCAACTGAGTCTTGAACCTAAGATTTTGTCTCTAATGCCATATGTTGAGTTATATGTACCAATCAATTCACTTAAAAGCTTAAGATGACAAGCAAAGACGGACAATTCATTTATACTTCAAATAGGAGCAACTGAAATTCTCAAAGGACAAGCAATACGGTTCGCAGCTCGCAAATGCTTACATCCTTAGCAATCACACATTCACACTTGGCCGCAAGTTGTACTACATGGCAGCTGTTCTTTGACGGTTTGAATTGCTTGTTGGCTGTATAATTAATTAACGGAAGCTGCAAGAGTAGTTGGGAATCAATGTACTACTTCACCATATCACTGAGGCCTAAGACTCGAGGAAAAAAGAAGTCAGGTCGATATTTGCACTGTTGCTCTATTCTGACCAGCAAATCTCGTCTTGTTGATTCCAAATGATGATGTCCAATTCAACATGAAGGCCGGGAGGGAAGAAGTAGTGGGGCCGGGGAGTTGCCATGCTCCTTTCTACGAAGATGCCAGTGACTTACTACCAAAATGCATGCTTGCGACTTGTCTTGTGTATTATGCCGCTATACGACCCTCCGTCCACATGATGATCATGTAAACTAAAATACATCTTGCTATTTGATGTTCACGTCGAAAGAGACGCCTTTGCATTAATTCGTCATTTCCTTATTACAGTGTTTTGGAGCAAGAACACTCGAATACGAAATTTTAAATCTTAAAGCAGATAAGAGTAAAGAGCTGAGAACGCGGCCGGGGCTCTTTATTTTTGGGCTTAGTGATCAAAGACATGTCGATTGTACTGTTGCCATGGCAGATTTGTGACTATTGTGTATAGGAGGTGTGTTTTCTCCGGTTGAGAAGTGTTTGTCAGTACCGGTGGTTTGGGGGTGGCAATAACCAGGAGCAGGAGCAGGAGCAGGAGCAGGAGCAGGACGAACGTCCAAATCGCATGGACGGATACGACAGGATTCTAGTTAGTTGGTACGTGTATACATCACCGACATGTTCATAGTGTGTGGGGGCGTCCATCCTCATCCTCTGCCTTCCAAATCTCGGCCTCATTCAATTTTGTTGCTCGTTTAGGATCGGCAATGTTTCGTTTGATTCGACTTTGCATTATGTTAGGTACTGCTATATGGTAATCTGCTTTATGGTTTTCTTCAACACGTACATTACACAGGTGACTGAATCTAGGCTGCACCTGCACTGCATCCCGTTTGATCGTGCACTGAACGTACCGTGGTGCCATAAGCTGACGTCTGTTTCATCCCGTAGGCCCGAGGATAAAAAGTGAGGAGTCCAAAAGAATTGGGGCCCACCGCCCACCTGATGATCCTCACGCACGCTCAAACAGTCCAATCGCGATCCAAGAAGTCTGAAAAATAACAAGGCTTCGCAAAACCACGTGAAAAGCAATCCAAGCAGCATGCTCATGTCGGTAGGATTTCCTTGTGACACAAAGAATGCCGGTTTGCCTGCGAGCTTCCGAACTCCCAAGAGAGAATTCAGAAGAATCTGCAGGAGATGCTGAGGAAGAGCTAGTGTGTTTAGTACTTATGTAGCAGTAAGTAATGAAATGTTTGATCTGTGCTAAGTAAGCCGGCCGTTGCATCTAGTCCCCGTCTAGTTGCCGTGCAGGGGGCAGTGCAGCGCGTAATCGTCTGCTTCGCTATGACAAAAATGGCAGCATTACTTCGTTCGTTTCAATTTTTGACGAGGAACATGGACTACAGTTTACACTAAAATGCATGTCGTCTCTTTTCCTTTTTAGGTACCGAACGAGGTGGTACTTGGACGAGGGGGATTCTTTTGGGAATTTTCAGGATACCCTGTCCAATGTTCAGGCCTAGGTTTGCGCCTTTTGACTTCGCAAGCACAACTGGTAGGTGATAGAAAAAATAATAATAAAAGAAACAAGATAAGTGTGGTCTGATCAGTTTGTCAAAACTGTCTTGTCTCTAACACAATAGTCTTTGCCAAGTAGCACTTATCTGATTGATGTTACCAGTATATATGACAGCCCATGAGATAGTTCTTAATTCATCAGAGGTAATCAAGGTTATGCTTTCTTCCTGTTTGCTCAACAAACCTTACTAATTTCCCTCTTGCTTTGAAAGCGCACGATGAATAACCTTTAGTGCTGATCATTTGCATATTTCCCTTCTGGTGTTTGACCTTTTGAAGCAAAGATAGCTTGAACAATATTCTGGTGGAAGAGCACACATTATTGCTTGCGAGTTACTCTATCCCGTCACAAGTAGTTGTCGTTTTGGACATAGACAAGATCCTTAAAACTTAACTTTGATCACTAATTTTTATTGTAATATATTTAAAAATCATATTATAAAAGTACATTTCAAGACTAATCTACCTATATAATTTTCATGCATCCAATTTAAATATTTAAAAAGATATCGACAGCTAAAGTTTCAAAAGTTCGATTGTACGTATTCTAAACAGATAAGTTTGGGAGTACATACGCAAACGCAAGTAAAAGGAAAATCAACTGTTTCTATCTTTAAATGTGGATGTTTTAAGTTTCTGCATGGTACAAAATTAATGTAGGCTTAACTTGAATGTGCATGTTCTACTAGCCAACAGTGGAAAATAGGTAACTTTTCGGAATTATTTGTGGATCAGAAAAGAATGTGCCATTGCCTTGTCATTTCATGCAATGAACCTACCCGGCCGCAGCTCTAGTCTGACCACTCAGGCCTGTTTGGTTCGATGACAATTTTTTTTTACTAAAGTTTACCAAAATTGGGTTACCAAATTAACTGCTAATATTTTGACCAAAGACTGGTAAGAAAATAAACTAAAGAACTAAGGGAGAAGAGAATCTTACAAAAATTGGTAACAAACCAAATATTTTTAAATTTGATTAACGCTTGCAAAATTTAATAAGACAAGCATTGCTAACCATTTGAAAGTAAACCAAACAGCTGCAAGCCATTGCCAATTTTGCTGAGGTATAGCTTGGTGAGCCCTGTCAGACAAGATCACAAGAAAAGGTACACATATACCTATCTTCTAGACACGTCGAAAGCATTAAAAGATGTACATACGTGGAAATTCAGAAGAAGGATTTTAAAATGCCTTTATGGTGATATTTACATGGATTTCTTGTGCGAGTTTTTGCCCACTCACATCGACTGAACTCGAAGTCATGTACTACAGGTAGTACAGTCTTGTAAGCAATCAACTAACCATGTTTAGTCAACCACCAGTAGTATTTAGAAAGTACTGCGAAAACCTCATGTAGCCTAAAGTCAAATACAGCTAGCCTAAAACAAAAGCTTTACATGCAAGAAACGGTCGGTGCTTGTGACTTCATTGCACGCTTCATCATTTGTTTGGAGTTAACCCGGTCTGACGTCCTGACTTGCGAACCCAAATGGTACTACTAACCCAAGATGTGGTGGTGATCACCAACTCTGCCATTAATAACACTCTACTGACCAAACTTAGATCCAACCAACCTCCATTGAAGCACTTGACCACACCAGCATGGCATCAACAACGCTACCTTAAATGCAAATACATTAGCACATTAGCGCCATAGAACGCATCAGCGAGCCGAGGAGCTGCTCGTCCTCATCCGATTAGGTGCTCGCCTCGCTGATCGTCCTCATCCGATTAGGTGCTCCTATTTAGGTTGCTTGCACGCCATTCCTAGTCTCCAGTTCACCCATGCATACGTGCACTCCTATCCTACAGTCCGAATCTATCTGGCAATGGACGACAGAAACAGCCTACATGGAGATGTCATCCATCACAGTTTCACATGAAAGTACTAGCAGTACAACAAATGGCCATCAAACCTGCGAAAGGGTCGGCAATAATTGCAGTGAAACTCACAGTAAACAGCAACAATAACAGGAACAGCTAGGAATAGGCATTCCATGAGAATCTTCGTATTGCGCGTGTCGACCCAACTTCTCTAAACAATACGTGTAGCAATTGTAATCAACATATGTAACACAATATTGCAACATTTGAGAAGAATAGTGGCAACATTTAAAGATAATTGTGAAACAACTAATTCAATCTGGTGCAATAAAAAAACCCTGAAGCGGAACAATTAGTCTTTATGTTTTTTAAAAAACTTTCCTCTGGATGCAACAAACACAAAATCAATAAACAAAATTATATAACAAATTTGAACCACTGGCCAATAAATACACGAACATGTTGCAACAAAAAGAGAAGCTTGTTGCAAGAATAAGAGAGAAAAAAACCATTGGAACACACTAACATTCCCGTGCAGTACTACAACATCCAGAAATACAAACAGTTACAACACTACTTACCAGTTACAACAAGTTTTACAGTGAGCTATAGGAGGCCACTGCTCAGTCATCGTCTTGTCACCAGGGAGCCAAGGATATACTGAGGCGACGCTGGACTGTCGGTATCGCCACATCGCCTGTCTTTTTCATATCTTTTTAAATGTAATTGAGTTTGATCTTCGAATTTTATAGTATTGTAAAAGCTCACCTCCCCTATATATGGTAATTTCTTAAGAATTTTTTAAAACTTGTATATATATATACGGTGACGCTATTCTACTCCCGAGCGTAGAATAGCTATTCTGCGCTCTGGTCGAAGAAGTAAATTTCACGCACTGGCTGAAACGTAGTGAGTTAATGCATTGCAAACAACACTAGTGAATCATGAAATATTTTACTGCAGAACAACTGATGAATTTACTGTCGAAGCGCATGCAAAGCACAACTGAATCTAATTTGGTGGTAAATCACAAATACATTTTACTATAGAATAACAGATTGAATTACTACCGAAACATTTACTAGTTCATGCGTTGGTCAACCCAGCTAGTTAATGCATATTGTAGTTTGTACATGAATCTGTCTTTTCTTTGTTTTTTTTCATATCTTTCAGCTGATATTGGTTTTGGTCTTAAAATTTTACAGTGTTGTATAATCTCTCCTCCCCTATCTATAGTAATTTTTTGAGAACTTTTGAAAACGTGTACTTATGATTTTCATGAATAAGAATAAAGTTTTGTTTGCTACATCTGCAGCAAAATGTTTGAAAATTTCTCAAAAAATTACCACACGTAGGGCAGTTAAGCTTCTACCAAATTTTGAAGACCAAACTCAATAGGATTTGAGAGATATGAAAATAACAAAGTGCCAAACAACAGCGTATACTTTCTTTTACTATCAAAAAAATAACACTTTACTGTGAAAAAATCTCAAAAAATTACCACACGTAGGGGAAGTAATATTCTACAACCCTGAAAAAATTCAAAACCAAACTCAATGGGATTTGAGAGAGATGAAAATAACAAAATACTGAACAGAAGCATATACTACATTTTACTATCAAGAAATCTGTATTTTACTGCCTTCTACTCAATCTATTACTACATGCTGTACACAACAGCCAAATGGTATAAAGTTTACGAAAATCATATGTATAAGTTTTCAAAAAATCTCAAAAATTACCATACGTAGTATACGTGAGCTTCTACAACTCTACAAAATTTGAAGACCAAACTCAATCGCATTTAAAAGATATGAAATTGACAAAGCACTAGACAGTGAAAAATCACTAGTCAACCAAATTTGTCTTTTTCATATCTTTCAGCTGATATTGATTTTTATTTTCAAATTTTTCAGGGTTGTATAATCTCATCTACCATATCTATAGTAATTTTTTTAGAATTTTTGAAAATGTGTACCGTTGATTTTCATAAATAAATATTTAGTTCTGTTTGCCGGACCCATAATAAAATATTTGGAAAATTCTCAAAAAATTATCACACGTAGAGGAGTTGAGCTTCTACTATCCTGCAAAATTTTAAGACCAAACTCAATAGGATTTGAGAGATATGAAAATAACAAAATGCCAAACAGCAGCGTATATTATCTTTTACTAAATAACACTTTACTGTGAAAAAATCTCAAAAAATTACCACACGTAGGGGAGGTAATATTCTACAACCCTGAAAAATTTCAAAACCAAACTCAATGGGATTTGAGAGATATAAAAATAAAAAAATACCGAACATTAGCATATAGTACATTTTACTATCAAGAAAGCTGCATTTTACTGTCTCCTACTCAATCTGTTACACATGCTGTACACAGCAGCCAAATAGTATAAAGTCTACGAAAATCATATGTATAAGTTTTCAAAAAATCTCAAAAAAATTACCATGCATAGGATATATGAGCTTCTACAACTCTACAAAATTTGAAGACCAAACTAAATCGTATTTAAAAGATATGAAATTGACAAAGCACTTGACAGTGAAAAATCACTAGTCAACCGAATTTGTCTTTTTTATATCTTTCAGCTGGTATTGATTTTTATTTTTAAATTTTTCAGGGTTGTATAATCTCACCTACCATATCTATAGTAATTGTTTTAGAATTTTTGAAAATGTGTACCATTGGTTTTCATAAATAAATATTTAGTTCTGTTTGCCAGACCAATAATAAAATATTTGGAAAATTCTTAAAAAATTACCACACGTAGGGCAGTTGAGCTTCTACAATCCTGCAAAATTAGAAGATCAAACTCATTAGGATTTGAGAGATATAAAAATAACAAAGTGCCAAACAGCAGCGTATACTATTTTTTACTATTAAAAAATAACACTTTAATGTGAACAATTCTCAAAAAATCACCACACGTAAGAGACGTAATATTCTACAACCCTGGAAAATTTCAAAACAAAACTAAATGGGATTTGAGAGATATAAAAATAACAAAATACCGAACAACAGCATATACTACATTTTACTATCAAGAAAGCTGTATTTTACTGTCTCCTACTCAATCTATTACTATATGCTGTACACAGCAGCCAAATGGTGTAAAATCTACAAAAATTATATGTATAAGTTTTCAAAAAATCTCAAAAAATACCATACGTAGTATACGTGAGCTTCTACAACTCTACAAAATTTGAAGACCAAACTCAATCGCATTTAAAAGATATGAAATTAACAAAGCACTAGACAGTGAAAAATCACTAGTCAACTGAATTTGTCTTTTTCATATCTTTCAGTTGGTATTGATTTTTATTTTCAAATTTTTTAGGGTTGTATAATCTCACCTACCATATCTATAGTAATTTTTTAGAATTTTTTAAATGTGTACCATTGGTTTTCATAAATAAATATTTAGTTCTGTTTGTCGGACCCGCAATAAAATATTTAGAAAATTCTCAAAACATTACCACACGTAGAGGAGTTGAGCTTCTACAATCCTGCAAAATTTAAAAACCAAACTCAATAGGATTTGAGAGATATGAAAATAACAAAGTGCCAAATAGCAGTGTATACTAACTTTTACTATAAAAAAATAACACTTTATTGTGAAAAATTCTCAAAAAATTATCACACGTAGGGGAGGTAATATTCTACAACCCTGTAAAATTTCAAAACCAAACTCAATTGGATTTGAGATATATGAAAATAAAAAATTACCAATCAGCATCATATACTATCTTTTACTGTCAAGAAAGATGCATTTTACTGCATCTTACTTAATCTGTTACTACACGCTGTACATAGCAGCTATATGGTATAAAATCTACAAAAATCATATGTATAAGTTTTGAAAAATTCTCAAAAAAATACCATACGTAGGGAAGGTGAGATTCTACAATCGTGTAAAATTTGAAATCAAAATTCAATCTCATTTGAAAGTTATGGATAAATAAAAAAAGAAAGATCCATATACAAACTAGAAGTAGCATTTATTAGTCATTTGCTGGTTAGTTGGCACAAACCGTTTTGTTGCACAGATTGGCTCGGTCGGAATGGATTAAATGGCTGGGGAGTAGAATAGGCTATTCTACATGCAGCCAAAGAATAGCGCGCGTGTGTGTATATATATATGAGAGAGAGAGAGAATGGAGGGTGTGATGCAGACGGTGACACTTGGTTACCACTGAGAAGTACGAGGAACACAACGGATTGGTCAGGTGAGCAGTGGAAAGGCTAAAGCGATTCAAACGGTGGAGAGCAATGTTGCGTTGAGAGGAACGAGAGAGTGGGGATTGGTTGGTAGAAGAAGAGAAGAGACAGCTTAAACATGGTTTGATACGGAGGGGATTGTGGAAGCGGCGTCCGACGTCTGGCGTTTCTAAAAATGGAAAATTTTGCGAATGCCACTGAAAAAATACGTAATTTCGGTTTTGTCACAATTCTTTTGCATCATTTCATTTTTGCAGCTAATCTTTTCACTTTATCCTTTTTTGTGCCATTTCCATCGGTTTATTGTGAGTTTGACCTTGAAAGACCATATGGAGGTCTACCCATGTTGGTGATGAGTATTTGATTAAATTTGAGTTTGGTATGCTCTGGGTTGAGTTTGATTTGAATTGGGTTTTCAAATTGAAGCAATTTGATTTGTATCTGTCACGAGCGGCACTTTCGATCTCGAATAACGCCCTGCCGACTTGTGATTGAACGACTCGAGTAGATTGGTAGTAGCTAAGTATCGAGTAGAAATGTTATCGGGTCGAGCGCCTTGCTGTCAGCTCAACTCGAGTCCTTAGTATAACCAATTGATACTTGATATTGTTTTATCGACTTGACTCTGAGCTGTAGTGCTGGCCGAGCGGCACTACCGGCCTCGAGTAGCGCCCTGCCGTGATCGATAGAGTTGGACATGTGGTCGATAGACTTGGCATAATGATTGATAGGGTTGATGCTTTTGTATCGAGCAAGTCGAGTTACGTCAGTGGTCTCCACGATCACTTGATGTAGTCGATACGGTGATCAAGTTACTACTCGAGCGAGGATCCCACTCGATGGTGGAAACTCGATGAAGTCGATACGGTGGTCGAGTTACCACTCGATGCAGTCAATACGGTGGTCGAGTTACTACTCGAGCGAGGATCCTACTCGATGGTGGAAACTCGATGAAGTCGATACGGTGGTCGAGTTACCACTCGATGAAGTCGATATGGTGGTCGGTGGTGCCGACTTGATGAGCTATGTGAGATTTGATTTTTGCAATTAGATGATTATTGCATATCTTTGTTGGACAATGCTACGTGATGGGTTTTCCTTATTTTTTATGGTTGCAGGACTACGGTGCTAGATCATGGTGAGGCGAAGGATGACAGGGACTAAGCGAGGTGCGCCGGAGGTCCAGACGATCAGAGTTAGATGATCAGAGACGGAGTTGCTGCGAACCTAGAAGACAAGGGATGGTTGAGATGCTAGTTAGGAGCTACTCGGATCTAGAAGGACCGTCGAATCGCGGTCTAGGTGATAGAATAGTAGGTCTAGTTAGTATAACTGTGTATGGGAGTCATTCTTAGCCCTTAATGGTGGTCCTTAGGGTAGAAGAAATTCATCCAAGGGTGAAGGGTGACTCAAGAGTAGTATAAATAGAGGTGGAGGGGTAGTCTTCTTCCTTTTGAAGGTTTTAGAGGTTTTGGCTCCTTTGAACTTTTTGCCCACCTTGTTGTGAGACTTTGTAAACCTCCCTTCCAGAAATGCAAATCATTTTCTCTTATGTTTGAATTTACTTAACGCATTTAAATTCCGCACTTACATTCTTGCAATTTACATTCATGTAATTTGGATTTGCCTCCCCTCCTTTTACATGCTTTTGGATTTGCTTCATCTCCTTCTACATGCTTTTGATTTTTGTGCCAAGGATGTTGATTGATGAATCTCCTTCCTATCTTACCTCAATCATTTAGGCAATCTATGAGTTTTTCTTGCAAAACACCGATCTTGTGTGCTTGAGTGAATCATTCTTCTAGATCGTGTTTGAGGGGTTTTGGACTTATGTTCTTGCTTGCTGTGACATGTGGGAGGTTATCCAATATCATCTAGATCATCAAAATCCTACGAGCAAGTCTAAGATCAAGTTCTCGAGTTTTGCTCAAACTTGATGTGTTCTTCCTTCAAAGTGAAAAAAGTCGGAACTTTGACGTCAATCCTTGCGATTGAAGGTTGGAATAAGTTCCTGACATCTTTATGATCACATCTACCAAGTTTCGTGAGTTTTTGTTCAGCCGATCAAAAGATTTCTCAAATTAGCTTTTGTGTTTATGCTGTTTTTGTTATGTTCTTCTTGAGCCCGTTCATATCACCCTTTGTCCGGTCATACCAGAGACCTTGCGGTCATACCGAGCTTGCAGAGCAACTTGCTCCTTCTCACTTGCTTCTCTTATTGATTTGTTTGTGGGCTTGGTTGGATCATTTTGAGTGGTGAAAATTTTATTTGGGATTATTCACCCCCTCTAATCGTCATCTCGGTCCTTCAAACCTATGAAGGGTTGGTTTTAGACATTTTTGCTCTCAGCCCAATGGAATTACCCTTCTTATGAATATTATTTAATTTGGATGGAGTTTAAGTAAAATTTTGCCAAAAATATTTTTATTTAAATTGTTCACGCTTTGAAATATTATACAGTAATTTTCTGAAATTTTATAAATATTTTGTTATTTATATTTAATTACATAAATTCGAATAGTTTCAAATAAATAGAAAAAATATATGATAAATTTCAGAAAAATTCTATATAATATTTTGAAGAATGTAGAATTCAAATAAAATGTTTTTGACAAAATTTCACTGAAACTTCATCCAAATTAAATAATATTTGCAAGAAGGGTAATTTCATTGGGCTGAGAGCAAAAATGTACAGAACTAACCCCTGCTAGGTCAAACTCACGGTCAACTGACATAAATGACAAATGGATGCTGAAGTGAAAAGATTAGTAGCAAAAATGAAACGATAAAAAGACTAGTGGCGAAGCCGGAATTGCGTATTTTTCGAGTAGCGTCAGCAAAATATTCTCTTCTGGAAAGAAAACTACATAGTGCTTTTGTGCATCATCTTTCTAATATAAATTACATAAATCTTAAAAATAAACAGAGAGAGATAATCACTGTCCACTCTTAATTTATTTTTTAGTATTTGTATATAGTTCAAATAGTGGCACTGGCAGTAGAAGCATCTCGAAAAAACAACCTCGGATCCCGCCGACGGTACAGCGCGGGAGGTCATTGCTCACGCACGTCCTCGGGAACCCACCCCCGAAACCAACACCGCCAGAAAAAGACGAGACCACACCGTTCCGGCCCCAAAACACCACGGAAGAGCCCGAAACCCACCGCGCGACGCGTGTGGCAGCCGCAGCCGCAGCCGCAGCCGCAGCCGCTTGGCTTGCGTGCGCGCGAGCTGGTTCCAACCGTGACCCGCAGCCGGCTTTGCCTGCCTGGGCCTGGCTCGGCGCGCGTGCCTTCGACTTCCTCCGCGCCCCACTTTTCCAACGTTTTCCATCGAAAAACCTTGCCTTTTCTGCCCTCCCTCCTTTTCCCCCTCTTCCTTTCTCGGCACCCTTTTCCAGCCTAAACCTCGGCCCCTTCCTTCTCTCTCAGTGACAGTCTCTCTCGCCGGCAGGCACAGGCTGCTCGGCTCCCCTCTTCCTAGCGTCCATCACCTACCTGGATGGTTGTCACTCTTGCCCCTTCCCCCGTCGGATAAGTAGCTTGGAAGGAAGCAGCAGCCTCTGGAGCCTCACCAGCGGGTGGATTCTTGTGGATATTGGTGGGGGCTTGAAAGATTGTGGATTTTGAGTGCTTGGCATTTGCAGGGCAAGGTTTTGGAGGTGTGCCGTGAGGTGGGAGTGGGGTGCGGATGGATCAGGAGGAGGAGGACCGGATGATGGCGAACCTGATGGCGGCGCGGCGGGCGCTGCGGGCCGGGGTGGAGAAGTCGCGTGCGCTGAGCCACGCGCTGGGGCGCGCCGGGCCGAAGATGGAGGAGATCCGGGCGCGCCTGCCAAAGATGGAGGCGGCGGTGCGGCCGATCCGCGCACCGCGGGACGCGCTCGAGGGGGCCGGCGCGAACATCGACCGCGCCGTCGGGCCTTCTGCGGCCGTGCTCAAGGTGTTCGACGCCGTGCACGGCCTCGAGCCGCCGCTCCTGGCGGGGGCCGCGGCGGCGGAGGACCTCCCGGGCTACCTCGCGGTGCTCGGCCGGCTCGAGGACGCGCTCCACTTCCTCTCCGACAACTGCGGGCTCGCCGTACAGTGGCTTGCTGACATCGTGGATTACCTCGGGGACCGCAAACTCGCTGATCCCCGCTGCGTGTCCGACCTCGCCGAGACGCTCTCCCAGCTCAAGAACCCCACCGCCGACCTGGACGGCGGCCTCCTAGCCTCTGCCCTCGACATGCTTGAGGCTGAGTTCCATCGGCTCCTCGCGGAACACTCTACTCCGCTCGCTATGCAAGACCCCGACAATTCCGACCCCGCCTCCATCGTGCCGCCTCGGATCCCCTCCGCCGCCGTGCACAAGCTCAGCCTAATCCTTGACCGTCTCGCCGCTAATGGGCGGCTCGGCAACTGCACGGCCGCCTATGCCGACGCTCGTGGGGACACAGTGAGCGCCAGCCTCCGCGCACTTGGCCTTGATTACTTGCACGACCTGACCGAGGACGCTCGGGCACTCGGCCCAAGCGTCGAACTTTGGGGCCGGCATTTGGAGTTTGCGGTGCGCCACCTCCTAGAAGCTGAGCGAAAGGTCTGTGTTGCGGTGTTCGAACGGCGACCCGAGGCCGCATCCTCATGTTTCGCAGAGATTTCAGCGTGTGCTGGCATTCTTGATTTCCTGAAGTTTGGCCGTGCTGTGGCTGATGCCAGGAAGGACCCCATCAAGCTCTTGCGGCTGCTTGATGTGTTTGATTCCTTGGGTAAGCTGAGGTTGGACTTCAACCGGTTGTTTGGTGGAAGGGCATGCGTAGAGATCCAAAGCAGGACTAGGGAGCTTGTGAAGAGGGTGGTGGATGGTGCTGTCGAAATTTTTGAGGAGTTGCTCGTGCAGGTGGAGCTGCAGCGCAATATGCGTCCCCCAGTTGACGGCGGGGTGCCACCCATAGTTAGCTTTGTTGCCAAATACTGCAACCAGCTCCTTGGGGAGCAGTATCGGTCTGTGCTTACACAGGTGCTCACCATCCACCGTAGCTGGCGCAAGCAAGCGTTCAATGACAAGATGCTTGTTGACGCGGTGCTTACCATTGTTAAGGCCCTTGAGGCATACTTTGATACATGGTCAAAGGCGTATGAGGATGTGACACTGTCCTATCTATTCATGATGAACACGCACTGGCATTTCTTCATGCACCTCAAGGGTACCAAGCTTGGTGAGATCTTAGGCGATGCGTGGCTCCGGGAGCATGAGCAGTACAAGGATTACTATTCAGCAGTGTTTCTGAGGGAGAGCTGGGGAGCACTTGCACCCCTGTTGAGCAGGGAGGGGCTAATCTTCTTCTCCAAGGGCCGTGCTACGGCAAGAGATTTAGTGAAGCAGCGGCTCAAATCATTCAACGCTAACTTCGAAGAGATGTATCAGAAGCAATCTGCATGGGTCATATCGGATAAGGATTTGCAGCAGAAGACGTGCCACCTTGTGGTGCAGGCTATAGTGCCTGTTTACCGGAGCTTCATGCAAAACTACGGGCCGCTTGTTGAGCAGGATGTCAGTGCGAGCAGATATGTGAAGCACAGTGCCGAAGGCCTGGATAAGATGCTCAGCACGCTCTTCATGCCCAAACCAAGGAGGGCTGGAAGCTTTCAGATCAGAAACTCGAATGGCAAGATTACCAGTGCAATGACAGGGTTGTATCGGAGTACTTCCACATTGAAGTAGCTTCCGTTGATGTTTGAAAAGATTGGATGTACAGATTTCTGCAATAACTGGGTAAGCAAGAATGATTTACTTCGACCCAATCATTGAAAATCCCGGTTGCACGAGACACATGATAATGGCCCGATGATAAGAGCAGCAGGAGCATAAGAGCATAAAACTTCTCCAGTACTGACATAGTGGGACTGAAGTGTTTCTTCAGAGCATATCTGTGAGGTCCCGGCCCTTCCCCTGGACTATCTCTTCACCTTCTTTGCATTCTTATCTCTAGCAGTATACTCAATTCATTTTAGGAACCTTTGTGGGGAGTAGAAGATGTGTAATCAGTTATCTGGTATATGTAAAAGATTGGTTGTATTTAAGGTGGATATTTAGTTGTTCTATATGCTATAAGTTGTAATTTTACCAACATGCATTGAATTATATGGAAAGTATATTATCTCTGGTGACCAAAATGTTAGACAATGAACCAATTTGTCTTCCAAACTTATATCGCTAGACACTGTTACATCTTCCTTTGTCGGTTATTCAATAGTTTACTTTTTTTTATACCTATTATATACTTTTTCATATTCTGCTGTACAGATAAAGCATGTCATCGTATTAGGCATAGTCTCTGGAGATTGAGTGTTTCTCTTTCTCTTAAGTGCAGTTCTGATTGGTGAGCTTGTCAGTTAAGTGCTACTCCATACTATATATGTTTTAGCTATACCCTGTGCACAGCTCCTGGATTGCTTACGAGGCATAACACTTTGCAATGCAACAGCTGATACTATGTCTCTTGACAAAAACAAATCACAGAAATTCGTACCTTTTATGCCGGTGATGTTACATTGTCATTGCATATCGTTGTTTTCCAAATGGAAAGCTCAGGTTAAGCGATCTTCCGAGGAACTCAGTTCCTTGCCTTCAGTGGCAAACACGCACTCCTTGAAATTGAATGGAACATGGCTCGGCCAGCAGCAACTAAAATGCTCGAGTCAGGTAAAACAAGCAAAACATTCTACATAAAAGTGATAAGCTAGAGGTTTGCTACGGGTCTCGGCTTAGAACCTGGGTAAATGCTGAATATCACGGATGCTCGAAGAACCAGAAAGGCAAGAATTGCCATGTAACAAGATAGCCAGATGGCATGGTCCATGTGGATATCTGTGGACAGCAAAGGAACTGCATAGGAAACATGCATTATGTTGGTTGCTGCATTCTGGAACGTGCAATCAAAACTTTTCAGAAAATTTACAGTATATTATACTAGTAGTATATTATGATAGTAGAAATCAAATCTAACTTTGTTGAGGGTGTTCCTACTACTCTATTATCAGAGAAAATATAAGTAAATACTAGCTAATCTGATCCAATAGATTGAAAATAATGAACTGTCCGTATTGAATATAGTGTATAGTAATTCTATGCTTTTCTTTTTGATAGTTGCACAGATATTAAAGCATGAATAAAGGGTAGATGGTGATTACTTCTCTTTGTTTGCTAGCACTGCTCAAACAGTATACTATCTTGTTGAGATGTCGGAAGAGTGTGGTCACCTAGAAGTTTTATCCAAGAGCTACTTACGGTTCCATGCTAGTCGGTACATCACCAAAACCTGGAATATCCAAGCACGTCAGGCAACCAGCAATCTGATCGTGAATGTAACCTATATGCAGCAGCGCGCACGAGTCTTGACAGTTCGTTTCCTGTGAAGAGGCTCTGCTTCTCGCCGTCCAGGTCGACTGCGTGTCTGCATTGCGTTGCAGGGCCGGCCCGGCGCGGCCAAGCGTCCTTCCAGTCTAGCGGTGGCCGCCGGCGCGTACGCCACCTTGACGCCTTACAACGTTGCTTGGCTCCGTTCCTGATGACTGAGGGCGATGCTTGTTCAAGCTAGATATCTTCAAACACTGATGATGTCTGTCATCATCTCTCATCCTTTCCATAAATCAAAGCCACGATATATATTCCGGACCTTCCGTGCTGGCTTTCTTTATGCGCTAAATCACAATTAAAACCCAGATGTTCTTGATCATGGATCGCATCCGTAGGTTGATTATTTCCTTTCCTTTTCCATAGTTAAATTTGACCCGTCGTCCCAAGGTTATCCTTCCATCACTGACATATTCCCCACACAACTCAGAACAGGGCTTTCAGAACAACCGTCACCTCCTTGACAGCTTCAGTGCTGAACTTGCCACCAAAGGCCACCAGGGCTTGGAGCAGGACCATCCGCGAGATTGCGAATTCTCATCTGGCACAGCAGCGGCGAGGTATTTCTTCTTCTTCACAACCTCCTTTGCAAATCCTTTGCTCAGCGCGCCAAAGAGCGTATCACAAAGAGCATTCATCACGTGTCACGTCCCGGGGTGGCAGGGTTGAGGAAGTCATCACGTTCGTGAGTTGAATAGCTGTAGCGTCCTTGCTCAAGTTATCCTTCATCTGTTCAACCAGTTCATGTTGCTGGTCCTTGGAATTATCTACAGGTATTGTGGTTCCGTTAGAGGTGCCCTCCTCATGTGGCACCTCCTGTTTCTTCTTCTTCTTCTCAGGCTCATCAGTGGACAGCATTACCATTTCAGCAGTTGCAGCACTCAGTTGTTCCTGCATGCGCTGTTTTGCAGCCTCCAGTGAAGTGTCAGTCTGCCACTGAACATCGTCGTCGTCGTCATGGGCAGCGGACATTGTCGTCATCATGGCTGCAAGTTAGTGAATTCGAATTATCCTCATCAGAGCCAGTAGCAGCATTTTTTTTTTCTTCACAGCACCACAATTTGAGGAGATACATTCCTTGGATGCACCTTTCTTCTTTGCTTCCTTTTTTAGCTTCTTCTGCTCGTCATCAGCAGTCTCACCTTCGTTAAGCTCTCCTCCTCTGCTCTCCGCATTGCCTTCTTGTTTTTGCCACCCTTCTTCTGTTCAGGTGGATTCTTTAGAATAGTAGTTGTGAGCTTGTCCCTCATGTCAACATCTGACACAAAGCCACATGCAGCACATTTGAGAGAAATCATCTGGGTTTTGGAGATGAGGATCTCAGTCTCGGGGTTGCCACATCCATAGCACTGGACATACTTCTTGATGAAGTTCTCAAGGAGACCAGCTAGCTTTGTAGTATCATGTGCCCCGTTAACTAAGTTCCAGTCTTCTCATCAAGTTCACACTGAGCACCAAGCTCACAACCGAAGTACTTTGTTGTGTAGGAAGCAGGCCTGGCTAGACCTTTAGCTATATCCACCATGTTCACAATATTAGTCTTGATGCCATTCCCACGACCTTCAATTTTGGTTAAAATCCTGGGCATCTTATACCTATAGAAGGCATCATCGTTGTTTGAAGCACCAATGTTTTGCAGTGCCATCTTGAATTAATATTCTTTTGCAGAAATACTATGAGAATCGCCAAGATCCAGAAGCTAAAATAGGCTTGTATCCTTGAAGAGAAACAAGCTGACTTCAGCAGTAACAGTGTTCTCTGAGAAAACCCAGAAGCTTGTGTAAAATGACAAACAGGCTTCAGATGCATCCAGCAAGACTCTCAAGTGAGAGCTTGTATCTTTTTCTTGTCGTCCGAGAATATTCTCCAAGCAACCCAACTGATCCCAAGTAAAGCAAGTCTTGTTCAGACATAAAAGAAGGTTCAAATTTTAACCCCTCCACTTTGTCAGATTGCAGCAAAACGAATGCTGCTTCCTGCATCACAAAAAGTCAACGTAAGATTCTTTACTACATAGTTGCATGTGGTACCACAAGGGAAACCAACATCTTCCAAGCAGCAAACCAGTAACCATTATGAACAAAGTCAACAATTTAATTTACTAAGATATGGTTTACTTTCATGATCCTATAGAAAATATAAGCGAAATGAACTAAATCATTGGCCTTTCCCACATACTATACGAGAGTGATATTTACATTAAGGACAGGTGAAGATCATGATCCAAAAAACATGGTACTTGCTCGACTATTTTTTGAAGGCTTCGTTGTTCTTTACTTCACCATCAAAGCTCACCAACAACAATTGAATGTAGCAAGGAGAAGTACATACAGATGAAATACATGAGACACACAAACCAAATGAGGACAAGAAAATATTGCACTATGCATCATATATTGCTCATTTTCTGTACTTCAAATACTGGAGTAAAGAGTGCACTTACTCACTTAGCATAGACCAATTGCTACATTATCAAAAATACTTTTATACAACAATATATAGGATAAATGCTTTCTAAACCGTAAACCTGAACAATAACCTACAAGTGCAGGCAAAGCAAACCAGAGAATAGTTTTTTTTAAGGCAACTAGTTACACCATATTTTTTTATCAAAATAAGGCCAGGTAACAATATGAGTAACAAGAATAATCCACAAATAACAAAAATAGAGGCCCGAAGCCCAGTCCTAACTCCTAAGGCTTATGTTGGACTAACAACAATAGCCATCTTTGATGGCTCCAACGTGATTTGGCAATCACCTTACAATTTACAACGTAACAAATCTGTTGTGGGCACGGTGACCACACCTTGCGGCCCAGCGAAGGGCCAACACCGGAGTAACATCCACCATGAACACCGTAGATCCCAACCCTCGGCTTCGAGCCGAAGGCTACCCGCAGGGGGCGAAGAGCAGTCGAAGCCCCACGAATCAACCTCCGGAGACGGGCCACCTACACCGAAGGGGGACCAATACCCTTCGGTGTTCTCCCAAAGGGTTGCCCCGTGAGCCGAAGGAGGGGGTCATCAAACCCCTTTGGGCGGGGGCCCGAAGGGTTAAGGCAAGCACATGAGGAAGGCAAGCGACCAAACAGGAGGCGGACTTCCGGTGCAGGCAAGACGTGCGGAGCAAAGGCCCTATGGGAGTAGCCATCATAAGGTCTACAAGCTAGCTAGTGTAGAGGAAAAATACTACGGACCCCACTAACCTAGGGGCCTCGCAGAGACTTATCTGTAAAATCAACTTGGGCCGGCCAATGCCCTATAAATAGCACATGTATTAGCCTTGTAAGGGACACAGAGAAATAGAGATCAAATAAAAAGAAAATTGTGAGCATCCACTTGTTTCCCTCGTAATCTTATTGGGTCTCCAAAAGCACCCTTCTCAGAGAAACCCCTTCGGAGACCTCCCTCTTATACTCCACAAGAAAACCAAACTCCTATCGCCAAGGCTCCAAGCTTCCAGCTATTAAACAGCCATCACTCACCAGCAAAAATCCTAGATAGACCAAACCATCACTAACCCAACCAGTACAAAAGCTAGAAGGCACACGCAGCAACAAACTACCACATATTTTAGCATCAGCATGCAGCCACCCATCGAACCATAAGGTGACAGAAACCAAACCAATCAATCATATCTGACCAATCACTGACAACGCAGCTACCTAGCAACAGCTCGATCGGATCGAGGCGGCGAAACGCACAAATCCGAACCTATCGAGCCGCACCCAAAGCGAAATCGCGACCGGAGGGCGGAGGCGTCGGGGACGATTGCTCACCTTGCGATGGGGATTCGGTGCGGAGCCGATGCGATGGATGGATCGAGGAGGAGCGGGGAATTGCTCGGGGTACGGGAGAGACGCAGCTTCAGTTCCGCGTGTGCAGGTATTGGATTCGAATTTCAAACAGAGGCAGTTGCTTGGGCCGCGAGATGGGCCTTCGCGAAGCTCTGGGCCGGTAAAGTGGATTTCTAATCCGGCCGAGACCAGACGGCGTAGTGGAACATTTGGGCTGGATGCTATCGGGTCTACTATGTCAGCTCATGAGTATTCTTCATTCATTCATGTGTCCTCTCGCCGAGGCTTTAGTTTGATTTACCCGTCTAACTGGATGGACCCAGATTTTACTTCAAGTTTCTAATCTACTCCCTCCGTCCTGGAAAGTAAGGGACAGAAGAAATTTTAGGACAGATTATGATTTCTGTCAAAAAAACTCTAATGCCCCTATTTAATACTGTGTCTCTATTAATTGACAACATGCATGCATTAATTAATCACGATTATAGAGAATGACCTGCCGCGTTTTTGTTTTGGAATATGTGTAGTCGCATGTATCTGTGTGTATCTGCATGCATCGACACAATTTGAGAACACAATTTAAGAGAGAGATCTCTCAATCCTTAATATTGGAGGACACAATTTGAACGCTTCTCTCCTTTAATTTCAAAGACGGAGGTAGTATCTACGAGGCAGGGTTCAACTTATCGGCCATAATCGCTCGATTATGGTGATTATAGATCTTACCAGCCAGCCGATATGAAATCAGAAACCACTCGGTAAATCCAATTCAAAAAAAAATTAAAAAATTATGCTTCGTAAACCGATCGAAAATCGGTGAGTATCGAACGATTATCGATGAAAGTCGACACAAATCGCTCAAAAAATCGGCTACTAAAGAAGTTCACTTGATCAGTCGATTATTGCTGAATATCGACCGATAATCAGTGAACATAGATTTTTCTTCAAAAAATTTGATTTCGAAACTATTCGATTTTTGACGATTTTCAATCGATACTATCTAGGGCGATTTTTGAGATCAAATCGATAATGTAAACCATGGTACAAAGGATATATTGTGATTTTGATCTAACCAAACACGGTCTAAAAAAGTATTTATTTACGTGTAGTACGTAACACGGGTACCATGCTATGGCCTTTCGTCCTCCCCATCTCGCTCGAATCCAATTCAACAGGAGTACAATTTTAGCAGGACAGAGCCACCGCGCCGGGGTTGGCGGTGTTAGCACATCATTATCTCTTTCCTGACCTGCCTTTATCTTCGTGCAACAAGAAGTGTATGGTAGTAAGTATTGGTGTCGGTGGCTAAATAAGACACATGACTTCCTTTGTTGTCACTTTCGTTTTCGATCGCATCTTAGGTGGCCGAAATTTCGGTCAAAATTCAAAAAGTAAATTTAAAATTGGGAAAACTAAAATTTCGATGAAATCGGTTAAAATTTTGGTGATTTTTACTATATTTTCTATCTATTTGAATACAAAATACTAAGCATTTGCACATAAAATTCTCAAGTAAGGATTTAGGGTTTAGGCCGAAATCTAAACTAGAGTTTAAACCAAAATACATCATTTAAAACCAAAATCCAAATTAGAGTTTAGACCGAAATACATCATTTAAGGCCAAAATCCAGGTTATGATTCAAGGTTTAGGCCAAAATTTAAGTTAGGGTTTAGAGTTTTGGCCAAAATATATCATTTAAAGCCGAAATCCAAATTAGAGTTTAGGGTTAGGTTTACATAATTTATATATGTATGTTTTTGCAAACTTTTCACATGTACTCATAACAGGCATTACAATTCCCCACAAAAAAATTGGTGTAAAATCCGGTTCAAAAACCATGCAAACCGATCAAAAAAACCATGCAAACCGGTCTAAAATGCTGAAATATACCGAAATCACTGTACTAAACCCTAATTTAAAAAAATCATTCCTTTAGGATTTTTAATGTCGTCCCTGACCGAAATTCGAGATTTCGTTGAGATTTTTTCGAAATTTTAAACCTTGCTTACAAAGTGATTATAACACTGCTGATAATCAATAAATTGATTAAGCGCTTGGTCTTAAAAAAGATCAACTGCTCGTATTAACTATGGAATGTGACAGCCTAGTGCGCCTGGTTTTGATGAATGTCAGCCGTCCGATCCGAGACGGCTGGACTAGATTGTATGCTACTGCAACATCTATGCGACATTGGCTTCTGCTACAGTGAAACAGTGTTACAATAGTGATCATAGTTACCAGATTCGCTATAAACTCCCATGATTTCGTTAAATCCGAACCGGTTTATAGTATTAAGGTTCGTGTTTATAGTAGACATTAGAAGAGAGTGGCAAACTACGAATCTGAATCGCGTACTGTGACTCAGACAAACCGAATTTGTGTTAACTATAACAGTGATTTGCAAGTCCCCTCACCGTTTTTTCACGGTGTGCCATTGTTCATCGTTGACTTAGCTCCGGTAAGATCACCGGTGAGAGGATCTAGTTCACTCTCTCATAGAAGACTAGAAGCTCTAGTGTTCACTACAACCATAGTTAGTGGGCTAGCAAGGTGATCGACGACACTTCATGCCAACGCAACGCTGGTTCTATTTTCTTCCCCTTGTTTTTTTCTGTTTTTCAGTAAGAATTTTAATATAGTCACCACAATCATGATGGCATGCCATTGACTCGCTCAACCCACATACTTTACTATACTTGTACAGTTGTACCTCCTGTTTTCATCCTAGTTACTCCCTCCATTTAGTTAGGCTTGGGCATTCGGTTTTTTCGACTCGATTTTATTTGATTTAAAAATAATTTAGTTTTTAAAAACCAGCAACCAAAATTCTCATGCCAAAGCAAAAAAATCAAACCGAATTAACCGAAAAATATGACAGCAGCAAGCATTCATCTCACATAATGACAGAAAAATGCAGAAATCAATGAGCAATTGAGCAGTCTATACAGAGCAGTCATAGAAACAAAGTATTTCAGAACAAGGGAGAGGTGACTAGAGCTTGTAGTTGATATGACAGCAGCAAGCATTCATTAATCATCTCACAAAATGACTGAAACTACAGAAATCAATGAGCAGTCTACAGGAGCAGTCATAGAAACAAGTATTTCAGTCCAAGGTCCCATATGTGTTCACAGAATGCATGATTAAATCGTGACGACCAACAGTGGTACCACTATCAAATTAAGCAATAAAGTCAGATCTCGGTTGCTGTTGCTCAAAGCTGGTTTAGCTTAGGATGGCTTAACTAGAACCAGAAGCATGGCGAAAATACCTGAGAATGAAAAATCACTGGTCAATGAAAATCAAAACCAATAAGCTAGAAAATGAAACCATTCTTAGGTTCACATCACAGGTTGGAACACTAACTAAAGGACTGAGCGATTGACTACTTATTCTTGTCTTGAGCTTAAAGGCTAGAGATTTCAAGTCATGTGTGCTGCACTGCAGAAAGCATAAACCCATTATTCTATCATTAGATTTATACTTTAATAGTCCAGCACCCACACACATCTCAATGAATAAGAACCGATTTGGCTTGAATTCTATTACTCTTTAATGGTGAGCAAACTGGCAGCAACGTACATAAGATTGCCTCAGGACTTAAAAGAATATGGGGTCTTTTCAACTTTGTCCTCATCAAGCAAAACCCATCCCGAGAGTCAACTACTCTTATCAGTTTCCAGTTAGCAAGATTATGTCCATTTTGTTTAGCCTTCCCAGTTACCAGTAAACTCATCATAAATCAAACAATGCCTTCCCATATAACCAAAAGATCACGATAAGAACAATCTTATTTAAAGCTGCTAAATTTAGTTGCGCACATTGGTATATCAATGATTCTGTGCAACAACAAAAAAGAATTAAATTCTAAACAGAAACTTACCACTAAAGAGTTGTATATTCGCAGCTACTCACTATTGTTGACATGCTCTCTTCGTCTTCTCCGCTACTGGCAAGTACGACCTCCCTACGGCTAGTGCCGTTATCATTGCATGACCATTCCGCCCCTTAATCATCACCACTGTTGGCACGCCTACTCAGCCCATACTACTTGTTGAAATCTAGGGTTCAGCCTATAAGCCCCCTGTGATCTAGCCGAAGCATAATTCTCACGGTATGATCAAAGGTATGCACGATCAAACGGTCAAGAAATTCAATCTAGTAAATAATGAGTTTGAAACGGATGTCCTCCACTCCTCCTACAACGAGGCTTATAAAAAACTTTCCCTTCGTTTCACTTTCCTGATGTCCTTGTAGCCGCTCTGATCCACACCGATCGAACACCGTTCGTGTACTCGCCCGAAGCAACCATGACACAAAATGGACAATGACGAATGAAGGGGTCATAAAGTCAACCATCACCAGAGAAGAAGATCATAAGACGATGACATGAGAAGCAAAAGTTTCCCCAAAAAACGGCGTGAGAAACGAAGGGACCAGATATTGTGTTTGTGCTAATGACTAAGTCAGCCTTGGTGTGCATGTCATGTTATGCCATGGCCATAAAAGGAAGGTGAGGACCCCCTCCCTCAACACCAATCCAAGCCCTAGCGCAAGCCACCACTGTCGCCATCACCAGCTCTCGCAGAGCCATAACTGTCAGCAAGGTGAACCGCCGCCGCTATGCCGGGATCGTGCCAGTGCCTGTGCTGAGCCTTCACCCTCGCCACACCTATGACGGGGCCGTTCCACGCTGGAGCGTGGCGCGCTGTGTCAGAGTGCGTCCAGGGCTAGAGGTGGGCGTCGTGCCGGGCCGGCCCGGCACGGGCCCATCGTGCTTCGGGCCTAAATCGTGCCGGGCCGCGACGGCCCATCGTGCCGTGCCGGGCTGGCTCGGCTCGTCTTCGGTGAGCTCAGGCACGGTCTATTTACACTATTGCGATGAGAGGAAAGGACTCGAAGTTGCTTGTAGTAGTGTGCGTATACAGTGCTACGGTATGCAATAAATGTATAGCCTAGTTGGCATTGATGTAGGAGATTATGGAAGACATCGACCAGTGCACGTTACGAACATATATATAGTCAAAATATAAACAATCGATTAGAGCATACTAAATGGCAATACATGCACATTCGTATGCATGAGTACATTACACCATCACATGTATTGTCCTTGGCTCCCTGCATACTCTCTCTCCCCTTTTCCCTCGAGCCAGCCACGCCCACGCCCACCTCCTCGATCCCTCCGCCCCGGCTTCCACCTCCTCCGCCTTGTCTTCCCTGCTCTGTGTCTCACCTCCCTACCGCCTCACCAGCGCCTCCCCTCTCCTCTCCCACCGCCATGGGTCGAGCACTCGAGCTCCCCTCCTCTACTCACCTGTCGTGGCGGACGCGATGCGGCATGGGAGGTGAGGAGCTCGGCTGACGTTGTCGCGGTTCGGCGCGTCTTGCCGCGTTACCACAGGCCTGCTGCGTGTTACACGGCCGACGTCTGCGCCGTCGGACGTCTGCGTGCCCGGCGCGAACGGGCTCGTTCGGGCCATGCCGCCCGAGCACGCCCATACTATCGTCTTGGCCGGGCGCCCATCGTGCTCGATTGGCGGGCCGACGGCCGGACAACCGTCTGCGGCCGGCCGGTCCTTTTGAAATGATGTCGTCGTGGGGCGGGGCGTCGTCTTTGGCGAGGCGTGCCTCGGGCCGGCCCAAAATAGCCTGGTCCAGTGCCCACCTCTACCCAGGGCTTGTCCGCGATTGACTTTTCATGGTCCCCATCGCCTAGCTAGTGTATCGCATCACCGTGTCCAAGGGGTGTCGAGGATCGTGGGGATTGACTCACGAGGAGTTTGTGGAGTGTGTCGAGGCGGGGAACATGCGGGGATTATGAAGTACCACTATTTTTTTTACTCTTCAAGCGAATCTTCCGCTTGCAGGTATAAACCCTAGGACAATGTTTCTCGTAGTGGTGATGTTGTAGATCACCTATGGGGTCATGTCACTGCTGAATGGTGTAGATGGACGCCATTGGAAGTGAATTTTTTATGTCAAGGTTCATCGAGATGTGTTGTCTGATCTTGTGGATCATATTTAGGGCACATTGATCTACCTGTACGTTGATCATGTATTTGTCTACCTTTAGGTTGATGTTAATTGTCTAGTCTAGGTAATGCTATCTGGCGTAGGGTTTCGGACACTCTTAGGCACGTGGTTCTAAGAGTTTTTGGGCGTGAGGCCCCAAGGGTTTGTATGGTACAAAGTTTACAAGCGAGAGTGCTAATGGCTTAGCAAGATGAGTTCGATTGTGATCCTCCTTTTCCCTACGGGGGTTCCTGCCTCCTTTTATACGAAAGGAAGGGGCAGGTTACATCGAAAATTGGGAGAGGACGAGATGACTACACTAGGAGCTTCGGTCCTTCGCTCTGCTGACTCGTCATCGCCCGTCTTGCCCATGCTGGGTCGGTAGCTTAGTTGGTCAGGGCGGTTAGGTATTTCCCCGGGAAACGGCGTACCTGTCCTCTGCGAACCTTACGAGTGTTGACGTTGCTGCATCTGACGTGGGTGTTGCCTCGGGAGAGGGCGTGTCTTCGTACTGTATGTGACCGGCTGATGGGACTGGGAGCATGACTTCGGTCAGTCATTAAACCTTCTAGGGAAGGAGCCACCTGCCCTTGTATAGTCACTTCAATTGACCCGTTAGGTAAGTGCGTGGTCATTATGGTAGAGGCTTCGACACGCGCCCTTGGCGTGGGTTTGTGATCGGTCGGGGATCCCGACCACGCGAGGGTCGGGAGCTCTGCTTGGTCGGAGCCGGGGTGGTCCCGTCTCGCGGCGGGGGTTGGAAGCCCCTCTCGGTTGGAGACACTTCCCTCGGTCGGTCGGGAAGGGGTGTCTTGTGTGCCTTGCAGTGCTTGATCGGTGAGTGGGTGGGGCGCGGCTGTTGGGCTTGAGCTGTGCTTGAGGCTCACTGGCTCGTCGCTTTGGGCCGTTGGGGTACCCTTGTTATAAGTATTCGTCAGTAGCCCCCGAACCCCCGAGCGATTTCGGCAGATTCGGTTGGGGGTTGAGCTTGGATGAGAATAGTGACTGGGCCCAAGCGGTCGGTCCGACCGATTAGGTCAAACGATTTCTGCCAGGTGTACCCCAACGCATCCGACGGTTGCCCTGGAATTTTGCCTGGGGCATTTGAACCGCCGGGGGCTCTAAATCACCTCGTCGTGCACGCCGCGCACAGCTTGGCGCGCCTCGCCCGCTCGTCTTCTGGATCGCCGGGTTACGTGAAGGGCGCCGTTTCCGACGCTTGCATTTATTCAGAGCGTTCAATCTCCTCCGTCCGGGTATATAAGGGCGCTTCGCTTGCTTGAGTGATAAACCTTTAAGCGAGAATCCTTTCTTCCGCTCTTTAAAATGGCTTCGGGCACCCTCTAGTCTTGGCTTTGGTGATGATGTCATGGCGAAGAAGAAGACCCTTTGGTGAGCTTTGGTGAGTCTGACCAGCGATGGCGAACTCCGGAGGAAGAAGTCGTAGCCCGTGATCTCTTTGTCGTCGACCTACCGCTCGAGGTCGCCCCGAGGCTCGAGGTAGCAAGGGGCCCTTCGGAGGTGATGGCGCGAGGGCGCTGATCAGAAGTTGTGCGGCTGCGTCGATGTCGCCGAGCAGCGAAGGTCGTCGGCGTCGGTTCGCAGCCGCGGCGGCTGTCCGTCGATCGAGCGAGGCCTACCGACATCTGCGTCGGTGCGACCGATGCCGCACGGATGTTTTAAGAGGTCTTGGCGCGGACAAAATCCTGCCGTAGCGTAGAGTAGCTATTCTTGTGTCTGTTTGGGTACTATATTGTAAAGTTGTGTAAAGTTTGAGCCTGTTGGCCTATAATGAAATCTCCTTTTTCTTTATAGATGTCTTCGTAATGAATTTACTTCGTTTGAGTTGTCCGAGTTGCTCGTTTAATCGTCGTAGCTAGACGTAGGCTCGTTTTACGTCGTAGCTGGACGTAGGCTCGTTTTACGTCGTAGCTGGACGTAGGGCATCCATCCCGAGTCCTCGTCTCGGCGAGGAGCTGCGAGAGGAGGCCACCGCCTATCCCACACGTATACCCCATCCGCAGTGTGGGACTGGAGGGTGGCGACGCGTTTACCCGCGTTGGTTTGAACGCCGTGCTCGTGGAGCTTATAATAGGTAGTCCGAGTGGATCCTGGGAGGTTCCGCCCAAGGGGGACCCTTCCGAGCGGACGGTCCCAGTAGGTGTCACAGCCTGGCGTGGGCGACCCATGAGAAACCTTTCTCTACTCGGTCCGTTTGGGCCTGGGTCGTCCGCGACCAGAGGCACACCGGCCGTCGCTCATCGATGAGCTCCCGGGAGAGTGTGAAGTATGGTCTCGGACGCGAGTAGAGGTGATTGGGTCGTCAGCTGACCTAACCGAGGGCCCACCGTGGGGCTCACCTCATACTTGCCCCTTGCTCAAGTTTTTGCTGGGGCGGCCTTATGCCCATCTGGTGGGGTAGGCCTTTTGAACCCGCAGCTTTTAGCTGGGCCCCCGGCGCAAGCCACAGAGCTTTTGCCGTTTCGGGGCCGCAACGGCCCAGTGGGCCTCTTGCGCGTGCCCCAGAGCAACCGTCCTGGCCTCAAGGCGGAGACCGAGAGGTTAGGACGCACTGCCCGGGGGCGGCGGCTTTATGGCTCTGCCGTTTTGTCAGGATTAAATGCGGAGTGGAATTGGAAATCGGGAGTTACCAGGCTGGCGTGAGTGGACACGACGCTTCGCTCGAGGGGCGCCTGTTCGGTCGGCGCCTGCTCGTCTTCTATATATACGTTGCTGGGGCGCTTTGAGTAGTTACGCTTGCTTGCTTTCCTCGCCTCCTGTCCCTAAGACAGAAAAGGAACAACAAAGAGCCAAGGAAAAGAAAACTCAGCCTTCTCTTCTCCTTGCCTTTCCGTCGCCTCTTTCGCAAGGATGTCATGGCCGGAGTGCTCCGCCCAGGCCAGTCGCGCGCTTGGCTTGGTGAAGAAGGGATTCCTCCCTGCGCAAGGTCTCTCCGGTTGGAGGGTGCCGACGGGAGCGGCTGCCCCCTCGCCGAGGGACGACGAGGTCGTGGTGCTTGCCTCTTTCTTTGAGCGCGGCTTCGGCTTGCCGCTACACCCGTTCGTCCGGGGGTTGCTCTTCCACTACAAGGCGGAGGCGCACCATCTTAACCCCAACGGGGTCCTCCACATCGCCATATTCATCACACTCTGCGAGGCTTTCTTGGGAATCGAGCCGCACTGGGCGCTGTGGAGGCATTTCTTCCAAGCGAGGCTCTGGAAGGACAAGCCGACCAGACGCCATGGCGCCATTGGTGGCTGGCCCTCCGGCTTCGGTCCCGCCGAGCACGGAGTACCTCGAGTCAAGCCGCCATCGTCCAACAAGGGGTGGCGCTCTGAGTGGTTCTATGCTCAGAATGTCGGAGACAGCGCCCCGCCCTTTACCGGCAAACTTCCCGTGGCGGGGGAGGAGTGGAACTGGGGCGCCGAGAAGCGAGAGAAGAACAAGGTGGCCCTGATCGTGGAGCAGGTCAGGGCCCTAAGGAGGCAAGGGCTCACCGGGGACGTGGTCGTGCGCGCCTTCATGAGGATGCGCGTGCAACCTCTTGCGCACAGACCCCCCCCTGTTCGACGTCTGGGCGTCCGACTGGATGAGGACGGCGGAGCCCGAGCTGGCCGCGACGGAGGTCGAAGCCCGGGTGGCCGCCGTCATGGGAGGAAGCGCTACGGAGGCGGCGGGCGGCCACTCGGAGCCATTCTCGGCGGCCCACCCTCCAAATCTGGTAGGTCGGCCGGACTTCTTCCCGTCCCTCTTTTCTTTGCGTTTAGCGCCTGGTCTGACCAGTGCTTTTTATCTTCTAGGGTCTCTTGGGCATGTCCTCCCGGCGCCGCTCCCGGGAGATAAGGAGGCGAGGGCGGCAGCGGCGAAGGCTGAGCTCGACTCCTCCGCAAGAAGCGGAAGGAGGAGAGGAGGAGAAAGAAGAAGAAGAGAAGCGCGGCGAGGCAGCGCGAGGTGAGGACGTGTCGGAGGCCACCGCCGTGGGTGCAACCTCCACCGGCAATGCCAGCGTGAAGCACCCGATCCGCAGCGTCTTGTGGGTTCCGCCGACCACCGATCGGCGGCGGTCCGGTCGTGGACCACCGGAGGCGGCGTCCACAGCTCGCGGTAGAAGGGCCTCGGGCGGAGGTGACCGCGCGGTCGTGGCCATCGTCGCGCCTTGGCAGAGGCGCCGAAGCGGCCGCGAATCTGCCTCGGAGGGGACGGCGAAAAGAGCGCGCTGCCGCGCACCGCTTCGTCTCGATAAGTACTTCTTTTCTTTTATTCAAACATTTTTGCGGAAAAGCCGCTTGGCCCGCTTTTTGCGTTTTGCGACGTCACGGCGCCTATCTGGGTGTGACCGTGGCGCGTCTGTGGCGATTCGCAAGGGACGGTCTGCGAGAGGTTCGAGCGCCGATCGGGTTGGCGCCGATCGTGGAGCTAGCGGCCGAGGGCGCGCCGGCCCACGAGGCCGAGGCTGGCGAGGAGCTCCCGTCGCCTCGATTGGGGACACCGCCGTCTGACGTGGTCATCCTCGCGGAGGAAGAGACGGCGGCGCCGCCGGCGGTCGTCTTGGGCGAGACGGGCGCTGGTGCTGTGAAGTGCCCGACCACCGCCAGGGAGGTGCCGACCGAGGTCCCGCAGGCGGAGGTCACCGATGGGACCCCTAGGGGACCAGTTCTACCATCGTTGCCGATGGTGCTGCAGACGAGTAGCGCCCGCCGAGTAGTAGGCGACCGAGGGCCCGGCTGGAGAGGCCCCGAGTCGGGTCGGTCGTGAATGAAGAGAGCGAGTGGGTCGCTCTTTAGCAAGGCGTTCTGGACGCCGAAGCAGAGATGGAGCTGGTCCGAAAGGGTCTGACTCTTTGTCTAGAATCTTCGGTAGGCGTTGGCCGCGATGGTCGGGGGAGTCCGGCCGATCAGCTTGGTAAGTTGACGAAAGAACCCAACTTGTAAAATTCTGACGTATGCGCCGTGAGACTAACGGATAGTCCGCACCTTGCAGCATCTGCGGGCTTGCTCGGGGCGAAGCTGAGCTTCTGCGGCGCTCGGACACCCATCGGGCGGCTGCTGTGGAAGGGTGCGGCCGGCCGCGCCTTGAGATGCGCTTAGCTCAAGAGGCGCCGTGAGGCGGTCGGGGCGGCGAAGGTCCGCCAGAGTTTGAGGGCCGCTAAGGCTCTCTTCGATGGCGCTGAGGGCCAGTCCACGAGGACGAAGGTGGCGGGCTCGAGTCTTCCTGGCGAGAGGCCACCGCGCTAGGGACGCCGCCACCACCGCTCGAGGCGGCAGCGCAGCGCAGCGACCCGTCTGCGGGACCGGCGAGACCAGGCTCGGAAGGCCGACCGAGTCGCTCGAGCGGGGCCGCTCGGAAGGACTGACCTCCTTGAGGACCTCCTACGAGGCGGTCAAGCAAGAGGTCGGCAACTGGCGAACTCCGCGGCGATGGGTCTCAACTTCTTATTTGATTCTGGCGCTTTTCATAAGTCGTGATCATCGCGCCGTTGCCATCTGAGAGGCGAAAGAACTTGGGCCTCGCGGTTGAGGAGCGGAAGGACACCCAGCAGACCCGTGACGAAGCGGTCATGGCGCGGGACGCGGCTCTGGCGGAGCTGAAGGTTGCTGAAGAGGGTCGGGCCGAGCTGGCCACAGAACTGGAGGCCCTTCGTAAGGCCGGCCAGGACGTGTGCGCCCGGGTCCTTGGAGCAGCAGCGGGTCCGAGCGTTCTGGCACCCTCGTTAGCCCGAGTGCCGGAGCGCGTCGAGAGGGCGGTGATCGCTGGCGCGACGCTTGGAGCTTCCTCGGCGCTGGTCAACACCATCTCGCACTATGATGGAATTAACCTCGCGGTGGTGGCAGTGGCGTCGCTGGGAACTGGATCGACGGAGAGATCGACAGGTTCGAGCTCTTGGTCGAGCCGCACGCTCGGGAGATTGCCAGCCACGTCCCGCCGTAGGTCGCCCTCGATGAAGAACAAAGTAGTTAGATTTACCCTCCTTAATTGTAAAGACTATTATGCTTGTAAACAATCTTTAAGGTTAACAAGTTCCAGTACGCCTCTTGCCCCTTTTGTGTTTCTGGTGAATGTTTGACCGGCCATAGTCTTAAGGACCGCAAGGTCACTTATGCGTAGGTCGGGTTGCATCGAGAGGGACTAAGAGGATAGGAATCTTGGTTACTCAGCAGTTATGCGCACTTGTGAGGGATAGGAGTGTTCCCGACCGACAAAAGATCGCTCCACTTGGGCATTTCCTTCTTCCGCGAAGTGCCAGAACCATAGCCGCTGGGGCGTAGGCCATAGCACTCGGGTCGAGAGGATTACCGCTTGGGGAGGACCTCATGACCGGTCGGGTCACCGGCCCGCACGAGCGCGTGAGCTAGCCGAGTTTGCGCGGAGGAGGAGCGTTCCCGACCGGCTAAAAGGTCACTCCACTCGGGCACTTCCTTCTTCCGTGAAGCGCTACTTAGCAACCATAGCCGCTGGGGCGTGGGCCGTAACGCTTGGGTCGAGAGGGTTACCGCTCGGGATGGACCTTGTGGTCCGTCGGGTCACCGACCCGCACAAGCGCCGACCAGAAGCAGCCTGAACGGGGGTGCCAAGGGGCAGCCCCCGAGCGTCGCAGGGCGACCAGGTGCTCGGAAGGGTAAAGGTAAAAGACCATGCCAGGAAAAAAGAAAAGAGTTTAGGGATAGAATCGCCTTAACTTTTCTATGTTCTAAGCGTTCGGAAGGATGCGACCGTCGGCGTCCTTGAGTCGAAGGTGCGGTCGGAGAACCTCTGACGGTGAAGGGCCTTCCTGTATGGCGATAGCTTGTGCTTGTCTTTGCCGGTTTGGACCGTAGCAGACCAGGTCGCCAATGCAAGAAGGATCGCCCGAACACAGACGGTGTGGTAGCGCCCGCAGAGCTTGTTGATATCGGCGATCGCGGGATGGCCACGTCATGCGCCTCGTCGAAATGGTCGATGGCGTCTTGTTGCGGCGAGCCCCGAGCCTCATCGAAGGCTTGTAGTCTTGGGGCGCCATACTCGGTATGTTGGCAAGGCGGCCGGTAGCCGAACACCATGAAGAACGGTGTAAACCCGGTCGCTCGGGTGGGCGTGGTCCGCAGGCTCCAGAGGACGGAGGGTAGCTCGGCCACCCATCGCCCTGCGAAGTGCTTGAGCCGACTGAAAATCCGTGGCTTGAGTCCTTGAAGGATCATGCCGTTCGCGCGTTCGACCTGGCCGTTAGTCCGCGGATGGGCCACGGCTGCCCAATCGACACGAATGTTGAAGTCGTCGCAGAACTCGAGGAACTCCTTCCCCGTGAACTGCGTTCCGTTGTCGGTGATGATGGAGTTTGGAACTCCGAACCGAAAAACGATGTCGCGGAAGAAGATGGCCGCTTGTACCGAAGTGACGCTCACGACCGGCTTGGCCTCTATCCACTTGGTGAATTTATCCACCGCGACTAGGAGATGAGTAAAGCCCCCGGGCGCTTTCTTGAAGAGCCCGACCAGATCGAGTCCCCAAACTGCAAACGGCCAAGTGATGGGGATCGTCGCAAAACTGGTGGCGGATGTGTCTGCCGGGCAAAGAATTGGCACCCTTCGCAGGTGCGCACGATCTGCTCGGCGTCGGACACGGCGGTCGGCCAATAAAAACCTTGTCGAAAGGCCTTTTCAACGAGGGACCGGGGTGCAGCATGGTGGCCGCAGACCCCACCATGGATATCGAGCAGCAGCTGCTTCCCTTGGTCGGCCAGAACGCACCTCTGGAGGACCCGGAGGGCTCTCTTGTAAAGGTCCGGGCGAGCAGACGAAAGATTTTGCTCACCGGCGGCGCCGGGCCTCGGTCGGTGCGAAGGCGTCCGTCCGTCAAGCGGTTGATGAAGAGCTTCCTCGGTCGGACTCGGCCGCTAGCATCTTTGCGTTCGACCCGACCAAGTCTCACGCCCGACAGCGCGGCGGTCGGGTGGCCGTCTAGGTGAATCGGAGACCGCTCGGCCACCGAGTCGGTGGATGGAAGGTTGCGGGAGGTCGCGACGAAGATCCCGGTGGGGCCGACCCTCTGCTGGAGGCAAGATTGGCTAGGCAATCGGCCTTCTTGTTGTGGCGTCTGTAGGCGTGGTGGGCTCGAAACCCTTGAACCGCTCCTCGAGCTTGCGCACTTCCGACGATTACCACGACCATACGGGCGTCTGGGCTCAAACCTTCATGACTGGTCGACGACAAGCTTGGAGTCCCATGACGCAGAGTCGGCGAGCGCCGAGGTCGGCGATGATCCGAGACCGTTGGCGAGCCTCGTACTCGGCGATATTGTTGGTCGCATCGAAGAGCAACCTGATGGCGTATTGAAGTTTGTTCCCGAGTGGGGAAATGATGACGACTTCCGCGCCCACGTCGTTCTTGGTGTAGTACCCATCAAAGTACATTGTCCAGTACTCGGGGTCTTCGATTACCGACGGCGCCTGGGCTTCGGTCCACTCGGCGATGAAGTCGGCCAGGGCCTGCGATTTGATCGCTGTCTGAGGGACGTATGTTATGCCATGGCCGCTGAGCTCGAGCGCCCACTTGGCTATCCTCCCCGAGGCGTCGCGATTGTGGACGATCTCACCGAGCGGGGACGCGGTCACCACGGTGATGGCGTGCTGGTCGAAGTAATGGACGAGCTTTCTCTTGGCGATGAGCACCGCGTAGAGCAGCTTCTGCACCTGCGGGTACCGAGCCTTGGACTCGGAAAGAACCTCGCTGATGAAATAGATTGGCCGTTGTACCTTGAGTTCACGGCCTTCCTCCGCTCGTTCCGCCACAAGGGCCACACGGCGACTTGAGCAAAGGGCGGCGATGTAGAGGAGCGCGGTTACGCTGGTGCCGCGGCGACAAGGATCGGAGGTGAGGATAGGAAGGCCTTCAGGCGGGTGAGGGCTTCCTGAGCCTCCTGGGTCCAGCTGAAGCGGTCGGATTTCTTGAGCAGCCTGTAGAGCGGCATTCCGCGCTCGCCAAGACGAGACACGAAACGGCTCAAGGCGGCAAGGCACACTGTTAGCCTCTGGACCCCTTTGAGATTAGGAATCGGGCCCATCCTTGCGATCGCCGAGATCTTCTCCTGATTGGCCTCGATACCTCGCTCGGAGACGATGAAGCCGAGCAGTTTCCCTTTGGGGACCCCGAAGACGCATTTCTCGGGGTTGAGCTTTATACGGAACCGTCGAAGATTCGCGAAGGTTTCTTCCAGGTCGGCAATGAGGTCGTGCGTATTCCTGGTTTTCATGACGATGTCGTCAACGTAGGCCTCAACGTTGCGGCCGATCTGGTTGTTGAAGCACGTTTGCATACATCGCTGGTATGCAGCGCCCGCGTTCTTTAGGCCGAACGACATTGTAACGTAGCAAAACGAGCCGAATGGCGTGATGAAGGAAGTCGAGAGCTGGTCGAACTCCTTCAGCGCTATCTGGTGATAACCTGAGTAGGCATCCAGAAAGGAAAGAGACTCACACCCCGCGGTGGAGTCGATGACTTGGTCGATCTTGGGGCAAGGAACGGGTCTTTAGGGCACGCCTTGTTGAGACTTGTATAGTCAACACACATTCTCCATTGCCCATTTTCCTTTTTACAAGTCTGAGGTTGGCGACCACTCGGGTGGCGGACCCCTTTATAAACCCCGCAACCAAAAGCTTGGCGATCTCCTCCTATGATCCTGCGCCTCTCCTCGTCGAAGCGGCGCGGCGTTGGCGGCCGGCTTTGAGCACAGTCGGATGCTCAAGGAGTGCTCGGCGACTTCCTTGGGATTCTGGCATGTCGGAGGACCTCCATGCGAAGACATCTTTGTTGACGCGAGGGAGCCGACGCGCCGCTTTCCTATTTAGCGGGGAGCGTGGCTCCGACCCGCACGGTCTTGGTCGGATCGCAGGGATCGACCGCGACCTTCTTCGTGTCCTCGGCGGACTTGAAGGATCCCGCCCCCGACTTGTTGGACTCGAGGGCGGACTCGGAGGCTTCCCTCCTGAGGTTGTTGAGCTCGGCAGACGCGATGACTGCCGAGGCAAGCTCGCAACTGCTCCGCTCGCAGTTGTAGGCAAGCTGGAAAGATGATGCCACGGTGATGACTCCTCGTGGCCCGGGCATCTTCAGCTTGAGGTAGGCGTAGCTGGGACTGCCATGAACTTGGCGTAGCATGGCCGCCCCAGGATAGCGTGATAGGAGCCGGGGAAATCCACAACCTCAAAAGTGAGGGTCTCGGTGCGGAAATTCCCTGGTTCCCCAAAGGTGACGGGCAGGTCGACCGCCGGCGGATGGGCTGGCCGCCGTGGATGACGCTGTGGAAAGGGCCTTGCTCGGTCGGAGACTCGGCGAGAATCCCCATGGCGTCGGCGTCTCCACGTAGAGGATGTTGAGGCCGCTGCCGCCATCCATAAGCACCTTGGTGAGGCGCTTCTTCCCTACGATGGGGTCGACTACCAGCGGGTATCTTCCCGGCTGGGGAATGTGGTCGGGGTGATCAGTCTGATCGAATGTGACCGGGAATTTTGACCACCGGAGGTATTGGGGGACGGCTAGTGAGGCGGTGTGGACCTCACGGTAGGCGAGTTTGAGCCGACGCTTGTCGGCGTAGCACGCCGGTCCGCCAAAGATCATGAGGCAGCCGTCGGGTTTGGGGAACTCATCGTCCGCCTTCTTCTCCACGGCCCGTGGGGCCGTGGCTGGCTTCTTTTCTTTGCCTCGCGGCGTCGTGGGGGCGCAGGAAAGGAAGTGCCTCAGGACTTCACAGTCCCGGTACTTATGTTTGACGGGGAACCCGTGGTTCGGGCACGAGCTGTCCATCAATTTCTCGAAGTGGTCAGGCGCGACGGTCGGTCGCACCATTGCTATGGCGAGCGGTCGGCGATGGCGACCACTGAGACTCAGCGGATCTGTTTCCCATGCCGCTTCCGCTTGCCGGAGCGGTCGGAAGGATCTGATTTGGGCGCCGCCCTTGCTGGGCCTTTCCTCCTTCGAAGATAGCCCCACCTCCTCGCCGAGGCGTGGTTGGTGGCGATGTCGAGCTCCTTGGTGGTCTGGGCTTGAGATACCCGGCTTGTGCACCGAGGCCTTGCGGGAGGTGCCGTAGATGAATGCTCCCACGACATCGGCGTCGGAGATGTCGGGAGCTCGTTGCATTGGCGGAAAACCGCGGATGTAATCCCGAGGATTTCACTGGCTGCGCCGCCAGCCCTTCGATCGGGAGTTGCGGGCGCTTGTAAGTGCCACGAAGTTGCCGACGAAGAGGTCTTCAAGTCGGCCCGATTCTGATAGTTTTGGCGGGCAAGTACTCGAGCCAAGCTCGGGCCGAGTCCGCAAGGTAGATGGGGAGGTACTGGATGATGAAGAGATCATCCGTCGCTCCCCCCGCCCGGCATGCGAGCCAGTAGTCTTCAAGCCAGGCATCTGGGTTCGTGGCCCCAGTTGTACTTGGCGATGTTGGTGGGCGCCGGAATCGGCGGAAATCCGCTGACGGATCCTCGGCGGAAAGCCCGTGGTCCGGGACCATCGGGGCTTGAGCTGCGGCGGTGGCGCCGCCGTCCACAATACGTGAGTGGGCGGCCTCCTCCGCCGCCTTTCTCCGCGCCTTGAGGGTGGCGCGAACGTCGTAAGCGTCGCCGCTGAGGCCCAGCGCACCGGGTGCGCGAGGCTGGGGTGGTTCGTGGTGTGGCGCCGCCGTCGGGACCAGCCGGCCGGCGGCAGTGCGGGCACGGTGGCGAGGTGGCGCCGGGCGGTAGGGCCGGAGGCTGCATGTGTTGCACGCGCGCCGCCGCTCCACCGCCCCGAGGTTACGATGCACGGCCTTGGCCTCCGGGTCGGCCGGCTCTGGAAGGCCTCGGCGACATCGCGGCCGCGCCACGTTACGCTTGCATGGGAAGAAGCGGGGTCCGTCATTCTTCCGCCACTTGCGGTGTACACCATCGCGCGTCCGTGCGCGTCGCCGGGCACCTGCCGGGTCTCGGGCTCATCCTGCTCCAGGTTAGCCTGGAGCTGGTCGAGCTCAGCCCTACGCTTATCCGACTCTTGTGCCATTGCCGCCGGAGTTCGACGCGGCGAGCTTGAGCGCGTTCAGCACGCTTGCGCTGGTGTTCCTCCTCCTACGCCTCAGTGCGCCGGATGGGGGCCCCCGTAACCGCGGGGGTTATGATTAAATCGACCGTGCCCGCCATGTTGCACTCGTGAGAGTGCCGCCATGGCGGTACTCCGTCGGAGTGAAGTCGTGGCTGAAAGAGTCTTCCAGCAGTTCGTGGATAGAGGCCGCATGTAGCCGACCATCGCCACAAGTCGTGAGCCTGTGGGAGGTGACATGGTCACTTGCCCGGGCCCACGGGAGCTTTCGCCAGACGTGGCGGAAGCGCTCCCGAGCTCGGCTTTGGGACTCGCGGGGCGCCTGCCGAGCTTAGCGAGGCCGTCGGAGATGGCGCCAGAGCTTCGTGGCGTCCGGGCCTCGATGGCGGCGGGGATGGCGTAAGCCCTCCGCCGAGGTGACGGCAAAGTTGAGGAGCCGGCGGATCGGCTCCCGGCCGATCATGCCGTCGCGGGTGGAAGATACCATCAGGGAGGCAAGCGGAATCCGGAGATGGTGATGAAGACGCGCGAAAGCCCCTACCTGGCGCGCCAACTGTCGGCGTTTCGGGCACCGACAAGTAAATTTGTAAGTCTAAGGGACCGCGCGTTCCACTCCCTGAATGGTTAGACTCAGAAGTCCAAGATGTATACTGGTTCGGGCCGAAGGTCCCTACTCCAGTTCGTGTGGTATCGTCGTATTCCCTTTAGTACAGATGACTGCACAAAGTTTACAAGCGAGAGTGCTAATGAAACACAAAATTCTTTTTAGGTCCTTCCCACACGTTTTCTCGGTTTACTCGTTTATGGAGCGGCGATTGTACGTTTTCTCGATTTGCTCGCACGACGTGTCACACGCAGCGTATAAATGCCTAGTACCCCTAAAGTGCATAGCTCCACCTGGCTGTCCTAGTTGCTTTCTGCACGACTGCATGCGCCTGGATGGAGACGGAGTACATGGATGGTCTGCTCTGTTTCATGAACAACTATCTATCCATCAGATAACTCATAACCGGGTATGGCCTACTTAATACCTATCTCCTCTATCTGTCCCGATCCATCCATCTGTGTCTGTCTTTCTGATATAAATACTACTTACTGTACAGAAGATGGCTACGTGTACGTTCCTGCCGGTCTGTGCCGGAGTTCCTTAAGGCGTGCGTGCCCTGAATTCTGATTCCTTTTTTTCCAAAAGGACTGCGGCGCCTGCGCGGATAGAATCGGATGGATAGCTCGTTCTATTCGGCGTCGTTTTCACTGGTAGCTTTGGATAAGCGGCAAACTGTAGCTTGTCGTTGATCTTTGCTGGCTAACTGCAAAAGGTCACCGATGCGAGTGAGATGAAAGAAGAGGTGACACGAGTATATACTGTAACAATGGCCGGTTTGGCGATCTGATCATTCTGATATCGATTCTTTTTTGGATTGTCTAGCTAGATAAGGATCTTGGAACAAAGACGACGGCCGGATCGTTGATTTGAAGGTTTCATGTGCTGAGATATATGCCTGAAGCTGCGAAGAGAACAATGTAGATGAAGTGAACAGATACAGGTTTGAACATTGGGAGTTAGAAAATTCTTCTGCGAGCTGCGAAGAGAATAGTTAATCAATATAACTTCCTCTGCTAATATTTATGTAATTTTCAAATAGTGATTCATAGAAGCATTACTCATACATACCGAACTCTGAAAATTCACAACCTACACAGCATGCAGCTTATGACAGGAATGGGTCACAAACTTGTAAACATTTAGTCATAGTACTAGTTCTGATTTCTGAATAATCAAGCCTTTACTTAATCCTACTCTGCCCTTTTGTTTTAGGACTGAGCGTTTTAGCTTACATGAGGACAAGGGGCTTCATTGCGAGGATCTCATGAAAGATATGCAGTGCTAACTGAGAACAAGTGGAGGTAATTCTTAATCATTTGCTTGCATGGTCAGAGATAATAGTTTCGGACAAGGTTCCAAATTCCAACTCATGCCTTCTTGGTCGTAGTACTATTTCGGAGTAAGAGACGTTAGCGATAACGTTTCTGGGCTCCATTTGTTAAGCAAAGATTATTGTCATCTTAACACACAGTCGGTTCAGGACGCCACGTATACTACATCGAGTTTTTATAAGGGAGATCCGGATATGTTAATTCTTTGGGGAACTTTAATCTGCAGGGTGTATGAACTTCCCGATCGAATGATCAACAAGCCATTCAATTTTTATAAAGTTTGAAATCAAGGTTTGGCGTACCAAACACGGATTGGTCATCATCTATACCCCTTTATAATGCACCTAAGCATTCTTTTCTACGTCCATCCTAAATAATGCACCCCACTAGAGATGGCCTAACCTTCATGCACCCAGCGAAACGTCCTCAGAAACTTGCCTCCATCAAAATTAACCTCTCAGATCTTTTCTCAGCTTTACTCACTCACATCCGATGACCATTGTTTAATGGGTCTAACTCATCCATGTGACCCACAACAGATCTCCCCCTACCTCCAGCATCATCTCAAGGAAAAGAAAACAAATATCTTGGAATTAAGGAAAAGGAAACAAACATTCTAGAAAATGAAAAGACCATATATTACGTGCTGGGAAAAGGAAACCGAAAGACAGGACATTATACTAGTGGTTTGTAAGAATTTCAGCATGTTTATGCTACATATGACCTCTAATTAAGCCGCTACTGATTGATGGTGCAACTTGCCACCGCCCTGCTGGAGGAGGGATCGGGGAAAAGAAGAACGCGAAAGAGTTTGTCATGCTGTGCCTTCAAGGATTTAAATTAACTTTCTTCAGGTACGATCCTATCTGGCAACACGTAGGCTGTGCCAGGAAAATCTAAGTAAAAAAAGGTTCTTTCGTTTCTCTAAGAAGATTACGAAAGCGACGGAAATAATAACCACTAATTGGACAGGGTGGACTTGCTTAGTCGTAATTACTTAAATCACCTAGCATATATATGAGAAGTTGACTAGAATAATAAAATATAGCACACGTCTATTTCCCAAATTGTAGCCTTTTACTCGCACACCGTCCAAGTTTATAGCGTATATTTTTTAATGATCATGCCAATAAATATAAGATGTATTTTATGCTCTAATGAAAAAAATTAGCGTGATGTTCCCTTTATACCTTAATAAATATCCATATTTACTTGATATTCTCTATATGCATGTATTGAATATAGTGCTTAGAGATAATAATTAGAAGTAATCTAGTTATTTTGAATATTTTATTGGTATATGTGTTAAGAGAAAATACACCTTGTAAATATGGTAAATATGGACAGAGTGAGTACGTGACTACGTTCGTAGCATATACAAGCTAACTTCCTATACATTACATGGCTGCTCATTGTATGTTTACCATGCCAAAAATTGAGGGGAAGGTCACCGGAGTGGAAGAAACATGATATTTGTGTTAATTAGCTAATAATAGTTGTGAACAAGAGTAGTTCCATATATTTAGCAAATCATTTGAGGCTACGTTCTGTAGTTAAGATTTTGACTTGTACTTGTTGACTCGAGATAGCTATAAATGTTTTAACCAAGAAATAAAAAATTATCCAACTTCTCTCACGCATGCGTGTGTATGGCAAGCTTGTGATCAGTTTGTTCTTGGAAGAGTCATCTTTTTCTCTCTTCTTCTTTTTTTTCAACCAGACTCTTAGAAAAGAAACATCTATATGTGCTCATCAAGATAATATCTATTCAGAGGCAAAAGGCCAGAAATGCACAATTAGTGGGCACAATTAGAGGCAAATGGCATGTGTTAGCTACCACCCATCATGACTTGATTGGGTTGGCATGCAAGTACTCAACCATTTCTCCAAATGTACATAAAACACGAGCTAATTAACTCTCTTACTCACTTCGTCCAAAAATATAAGGCGTATGTTGACTTTGCACAAGGATAGTTAAAATTGAAAAATGTACGAGAGAAAATTACTTAAATGCCTCCACTTAATTGTCTTGAAAGATGAGAGATAATACTTTGTGTGAGTGATAATGAATAAATGCATATGGTTGAGAAAGAATAAATAGGGATATAGAAAGAAATGCCTCATTAAATCTATTACAAGTCTTATATTTATGAATAAAATCATTTTAAAAAATAAGACTTATAAACTTGAATGGAGGGAGTAGTAACTCTTATCATCGCAACTTCACAACAAACAAATTAAGCAAATTGAGCCAGCAGTGTGCGTTGTTGATAAGAGTATGATTTGGAAGTTTTTACTGTTCTAGTTTTGTGTATGATATTTTTTTCATAAATAGTCGTGGCTACGATAAAATTAAAGAAGTAGCCTCTATACAGTAAAAATCAGCGGACCAGGACTGCTGGATTTTTTTAACTCATTTCTAGCAGTTCCGGTCCGCTGGATTTTTTTTTATTTTTCGGTTGGTCGGAATATCCTTTTTTATTTTTCAGCGGACGTCGTGCGCGCGAAAATTTTCCAGCGGTTCCAAACTGCTGGATTCTGACGATTTTCAGCGGTTGGGCAAAATAAAAAAAATTCCAGTGTTGCCCAACAGCTGGAAATCGCCGGAATCCAGCGGCCGCTGGAAAATTTTCGAGCTAAAAAAAATCCAGTGGACACGAACCGCTGGAAACGAGTTAAAAAAATCTATCCGTCTCGGTCCGCTGGTTTTTACTGTGTAGAGACTACTTTTCTAATTTTATTGTAGTTACAGCTATTTACGAAAAAAATATTATATAAGGGCTAGAACAGTAAAGATTTGTATGATTTGGCAAAAGTACGGATGGTTTGGGCAGCAAAGGCAAATAAGCTAGCTAGGATAGGCAAAGAGATGGAGAACGTGTTGCTGCGCGGGTGCGTGCATGCAGCTCCTGTATCTGGCGCGCCGTCGCCCTCGCTGCCTCCGACACGTCTCCCCCCTCCATGCGTCCGTCCATCTCCCTCCTCCTCTTCCTGCTGCCTATATACACCACCACCCCCTCCTCTCCGTCTCCCTCTCCTCCGAGTTTTATCTAATCCGTCGGGACAAGAACAGTCATTCGCTTGTGGCCTTGGGTCTCTGAGACACGCACCGGGGCCCGCGGGCGCCATTGATGAGAGCAGCACCCTTCACGGCCGGACGTGATGTCCGTTGTCGCGGCACAGGCTGCCGTGGGGCCCACCCAGGTGGCGCCACCCCCAGCTGCGGCGGCGGTGCCGTACGGGCTGTGCGGCGGGGCGAGGAAGAGGAGGGACGTTGTCCAGGAGGAGGTGGCGGAGGGGGAGGGGAGGGGCGACGGCGACGACGACGCTGCGCGGCGGCGGCGACATCAGGACGGCGGCCATGGGTTGTTCGTGCTGGAGACGGTGGAGGAGGAGGGGGAGCGGTCCTCCATTGGCGCGGTGTCCGACGAGGAGGAGGAGGTCAAGAGCAAGGAGACGTCGTGGAGGAGGAAGAAGAAGCAGGGCGGGCTCATGTGCCTGGACGCCCTCGACGACGCCCTCCCCATCAAGTAAGGAATTATGCACCGTACGCCTCCCGTAATTACGTGCTCCCATTCCTAATCACTCCACTTCTTGCAAGCAACTGCTGCACAATCAAGACGCGCACGGTTGATTGTTCTTGTATTGATTAACGGCGATCCGTTTGATTTGGCGCATGCGCGCAGGAGGGGCCTGTCCAACTTCTTCTCCGGCAAGTCTCGGTCGTTCGCGAATCTGCAGGACGTGACCGGCTCGAGCGCCAGGGACGTCCTCGCCAAGACGGAGAACCCCTTCAACAAGCGGCGGCGGATCCTCCGGTGCACCTCCATCCGGAGGGTCTCCACCACCTCGCTCACCGCGTTGCCGCCCTTCTTGCCGCCTGAACGACCGCCCTGTAATAACATCGGAGACGTCGACGGCATCAATGGCGGCGCGCGGCGGCAGTGGCTGAATTGATCGAAGAACGCACATCAACACACTGATATATTGGAGATCGAAGAGGGAGAAGGGAACCAGTGGAAGAGAAGAAGGAGAAGACCGATGGTATCCAGGATGGATCCTTTTGTAATAGCCCGGGATCTCATCTCTTCTCATACCATACCATCAATCGTCGTATACCTAGAGCTAGGTTTCTTTCTTTCTTCTTTTAGCCGATGAAATACTTACTCTACCTATTAATCGAACAGTACTACTAGTACTGCTTGCTAGTTGCATTGATCCAGAGAGAGCACCAGACACACACACACACACACGGAGTAGTACACTACACATGCAAGCTAGGTGTTGTGGTGCATGTGTCGTCCATCCTAGCTAGCGTATATGCCTGTGGTCTCATTGGAGAGTACCAAATCTTTCAATTAGCACAAGGCAAAACGAAGACAAATTAATTAAGAGAGGTGCTTCAATGCTTTTCTTTTTTACAGTTGCACAAATATTAAAGCATGAATGAAGGGTAGATGAAGATTACTTACCCCTTCACTTGTTTTAAGATTTGTGTAACTTGTATTAAAAGGAAAAGCATTGAAGCACTGCTCATTAATTAATCAAGTCCCATAATCCCATTTAATCCCAATCTCTGTTCCTTGCACTGCATTTGCATCTGCCAACAACCACACTCGTAACCACCTTGTGTGCGTGAGCATGATGCCTCTTTGTTTGTGTCGTGTTTGATCTCGTACGTATAATCGAACTTGCCAGGGTCATTTACCCATTAATTCTAGGATTGGGCTAGCTAGCTAGCGTAGCAGCCTAGCAGTGTGGCGTGTAGAGAGAGACTTGAGAGGGATGGGAGAGGGGGGATAAGGTTGTGAAAGGTGGTGTGGAAGGATAAGCTTTGGGGAAGAGATAGATGGATGGATGGATTGGATAGGGCCGGTAGGTGGGTGGGATAACGAGGAGAAATGGGCCGGGTCACGTCGTGAGGAAATAAATGGACCACTGCATGTAGTACGTACGTTATGTGTTGCGTTGGAGATCTTATCCGTTCCGGCCGTTTGTCTAATTACTAAGTACTTAATTAGCAACTGCTACTTTCATCTACTTTTTTCTGTTCCTAAATGTATCATTATAGATTTTTAATTTTTATCACGCAAAAGACTATTTTATATTTTTAAATAGTATGTTTTACTTTAGTTTATGATGGTAATAATATTTAAAATAAATTAGTTAAAAGGGGGTATGTAAAGAAAAATGATAAAAAAATCGTATTAAAATTGTAGAATAGTAGTAGTATTTATTTAGGAACAGAATTTAAAAAGCTAAAATAACGTTTCGGGACGGAGGAAGTTCTAATTTATGCCTTCGTCGTTTGGGTGGGTCATAGTAGCACAATCTATCGACGCTGCTAATTCTTGATTCAGAATTTGAAAAGTTCGCTTTTTCATTGAAATGTAATGCATTTGAATTTAGCGGTTGTGGTTTTTCTTGTTATGCTGTGCAGCTGTAGCTTTTGAGGGCTAACCGAAATGGAAGGTAGCAACATAGTGAAGTACAGCGGTATCTAAGTGGGGAGGTGACGTGGAGACGACGAGACGGGGTGGCAAAGGTTGGGAAGGCGGAGCGAGCGAGTTAGGAGGAGTTCAAGCGAAGTCACAACTGAAAAGCTCCTCCTCAGCCAGCCTACAGCTGAGAGTGTTTCTACGTGGCTCGAACCTTGCTTTCTTTCTGATCATCTTGTTTGAAGGAACTCTTAGCCCAAAGTAAAAGCAAAGCTCCCCAAACAGCGCCTTAACTTTTCCTTTCACTATCCGATAGATAAATCTTTCGCGCGTGTATATAGCCTACCATTGTCTGCCCTCCGATGGCGATCGGTCGGCATGTGTAGTGCCCTGTGGCAAAGACTTTTTTGTTTAGCAGGAGGCGTCACCCGGTAAGGGACATGGACCCCACCCGGCCGCCCGGATTAGCAAGAGTGGAGAAACGATTGCACGACACCTGCACACAGCACGACCCCGTTTGGATCACGGGGATTTGGTAAGGAAAATGCACGGACTGTATTGTTTTCACACGACATTTCTATATATATATATATCCTCCAAACAAGCTTTTGTAGGTTTTGGGTGGTAGATGGTCAATTACACGCACCATGTCGCAAATGATCGAGATGTTTATTTACATCAAGAGGTGGCAAATGGAACAAACTGATGTCTTGTTTAGAGGCATGCCTGTTCTCTGTAAATTTTTGAGAATTTTTTTTGGACATTCACAAAAAAAATTACGCATTTACAACGTTTAGATCATTTCCACGTGTCATGCCCCCTGGAATAGGTTCTTTCGGGGCCCACCCTGGCCAATCAACAGCCTACTGTTTCTTCCGCGGAATAAAATACATTTCTTTTTTCAACGGCCGGGCCGAGCGAGCAAGGTAAAAACAAAAACCGATGTTGTTACACGACAAACTGCACTGTGTCTACGAGGGTTTTAAAAACCGTTTTTAAAAATACTACTTGAAAATCGAAATTCAAAAATCGAGAAAAATCGTTCGAAAATCATCAGAAATCAAAAGGGTTATAAAAAAAAATTGGAAAAAATTTCAACAAAATCGAAAACCGTATTTTTTCTCGAGAAATCGCTCGATTTTTACGAAAAACCGCTCAGTTTTCATCGAAAACTAAAGGACCAATTGAATGTTTTTTAAAAAACAATTTTTGAGTGTTTTTCGAATGATTTACTGCACATAAGTTTTTCTAAATTTTTTAATTAGATTAATTTATCAATTGGTTTTGAATGTCGAACCACCGGTTTTTGAAACCCTCTCTCTGTTGCTCCTCCCAGTTCCCACTCCAATCCCGACGCCTCTCGCGAGTCGCGGCCCGCACGCAGCTGCCGCCCGCGATGGTGATCGCGCAATCCCTAGCCGCGTTCTCCCCCGCCGCGAGAACCGCTCGCCGCAAGTCCGGGCGCTCCGCGGCGGAGCCCGCGCGGCTGCTCCTGGCGGCGTTCGACCCGGCGATCCCGCTGGCCTCCGCGGTGACGCCGCCGAGCGGGTGGTACACCGACCCGGAATTCCTCTGGCTCGAGCTCAATGGCGTCTTCCTCCGCGGGTGGCAAGCTGTTGGTACTTGCACTCAATTTTGCGCCCCCGATTCCTCCCTTACAATTTCCTTCTAGTTTTTGGGATTCGTTGCTAGTTGTTGGTACAACTTTAGCGTTAGTAATGTCGCTCGCTTCTGAAACTCGCGAATGGTGGATTTTGATTTGATCAGCATCCCATTCCATCAATGGATGCCTGCCTGTAGGGGCCACTGCGAGTGAGACGGTTGGAGTGGTCGAGTGGAGCTCACTGCTCACTGGCCTGAAATGGAGAGTTCAGGGAACATGGCTACATTTGGTCAGGGGCAAGTCCCTCAGCCCCGTGTTAGATTAGATCATGTCCAATGAAAATGTTAACAACTTCAATGAGAGACAATTGGTTTTATGATCGACTGATCATTTACGTTTGTGCATTTAACTTTCTTCACCATCACTGCATCATTGTATAGTTCACTAATTTAGTAATTTTTGGTAGGTAGTTCACTGAGGATGTTAACATGCGTCCTTATTTCCATACTGAAAGCTTATTTGGTACTGGCTTGCTTGGTTCTTTTCCAGGTCACATAGGGCAAGTCAAGAACCCAAATGATTTCTTCACTGGGAGGTGCTTTCATCTTGTTTTCATGCTTCTGTAGCTCGAATCACTAGGACTTGCTATAGTGTCGGGTGTACAAACCTTAAAACTTCTTTGATAAGTGTGAAGGTTCTTAAGACATTTCTAGAATAATGATTCGCATAGGAAGCACTTGTTTGAAAATTTGTGAGTTTTAGTCATTGTTACCACAAAATTCTTGTAAAATAAGATCACTTATGTTGGAGACTGCTAATTTTCAACCATCTAACAAGATGAAGCAACAGACTGGGAAACATAGAATTTGTCGTATGTCGGGACGCAAATGGGAATCTTCACGCTTTTCACAATGTGTGTCGCCATCACGCCTCACTCCTTGCATGTGGAAGCGGTCAGAAGACTTGCTTCCAATGCCCTTATCATGTGAGTTCCTTAATAAACACATTCTAGAGATGGTGCATCCTTGTAGTGCTATGCTTGTGTCATAATTTTTTCTTTGCTATCCTAGGGTTAAGTTTCTGCTTTCTAGATTAAGCAGACATTGAACTTAGTAATCATGTCAGTTTTGACACAGTTGTTTCTATTTCTATCACTTCTTTGAGAAGACACTTTTTTGTAGGGCTGGACATATGGATTGGATGGTATCCTCCTAAAAGCTACACGAATATCAGGAATCAAGAACTTCAACAAGAATGTGTATCCCAACTTCCTTTTGAGCTTTTATGCTTCTCAATCCCACAAAATGCAACTTATGCTTCTTTTTGGAAACAGGATTTTAGTCTCATACCAATTAAGGTGACTGCGTGGGGACCTTTTGTTCTGGCAAGATTTGATGATGACTTCTCGCAAGATACTGTTGATGATGCAGTTGGAGATGAATGGCTGGGTAGTGCTTCAGATCTGTTGAGTAGAAATGGCATTGACACTTCATTGCCTCATATTTGCAGGCGAGAATATATTATCAAATGTAACTGGAAGGTCCATTGTTGATAAACTGTCATGGTTGAAATTTTGATCACATGCCACTGAAAATGCAATGAGCTTCTCATGAGTATATGTTTATGCCCATTGGGTCTTTGTTACGCAGGTATTTTGTGACAACTATCTAGATGGTGGATATCATGTTCCATATGCACATGGGGCCCTTGCATCTGGTCTGCAGCTTCAATCCTACGAAACACTTGTATAGTTTGTAAACCCCCTTTCCTTTTTCCCCTTAGCAAAATTTTGTTTAGGTATTGGTGACTTGGTGTGGTATAGAGGGCCTTGACTATGTGTTGAAAGCATCATTTTTTATTTATCTTGATTACTTTTCATGGATCTTTACGCTTGACCCAGTGCTACTGCAGTACTGATTTATTTTCTTTTAACTTCTGTTATTTTGCTCTTTTAGGATGAATTGTTAATTAGCATGTATTTATCTCTTGCAGACATACGAAAGAGTTAGTGTTCAAAGATGTGAAAGTGCCCCAGCAGAACAAGATGACTTCGATCGCTTAGGGACAAAAGCTATCTATGCCTTTGTTTATCCAAACTTTATGATCAACAGGTGGCCCGTGGGCATCCTTGAGAACCTGTTGCTTCAGCGTGCTCTCTTTATACTATTATGCATACCAGATGTGAATAATTTCTCAACTTTCAGGTATGGTCCGTGGATGGACACTAATCTAGCTGTCCCATTGGATGCAACCAGGTGCAAAGTGGTGTTTGATTATTTTCTCGACAAGTCTCTTCTTGTAGAATCTATATTCCTGTTCTCATATTCCCATTTCATGTCCTTGCAATACATACTATGTACAACACAGAGTTTTGAATCTTGATAGCATCATATAATGTTTTTTACACATCTCAGATGACACACTAGTGTAAGAGTAGTTTAAATTGCGAACATGAGCACCTGATTGTTGCATACTGTGGTTGTTCTTGCTTGTGCTTGAGAAAATGAGACTGATTCTGAAGCAGGGGCGGAGCTTTTCTAAGGCTAAAGGGGGTCATGCCCCCCTCCCCCTAGGAATTTACAGAGAGTAATATTCTTGCATGCTGTAAATCTGTTCAGTTGACTCATCCATATTGAATGTGCAGGATGACCAGAATTTTATCGAGAGAAGCTTAAAAGACAGTGAAAAAGTACAGGTATATTACCATAAAACTGATGTTTGGTTGCAAGGTAGTTTGATCCAATGTTGGCAGTAATGACTGGGTTTATATTAAAGTGGATAGTCTCTTCGAGCTTATAATTACAGTAATGTAAATTGAACGGTCTTCTAACATCATTTATCCTGATTGAGTGGTTAATAGTGCACCTGATGTTTTTCTCTTATGAGAGTCGTGCATTCTGAGGCAGCAATAGGATTATGTTCCATGACTGATGTCTCTATGCTGGCTTCTGCATCTTCTGATACATCCACCACACTGACACACCTAAATGCATGCTACATTATCATATTGTGACCATGGAATGAAGAAACACAACTGTGAACTCACCTCCCATAGATCTGCAATATCACAAGCAAGAAAAATATGTTTAACAAAGCGTAATCCCCACAAGTTGTTGTTGACATTTCAAGGTTGTTTCTTGACCATGGTGCGTTTTACCTGCAGATGGAAGACATTGCGCTCTGTGAGGGAGTTCAGCGGGGCCAGGAGTCACCGGCTTACGGCGTGGGTAGATACGCGCCGTCCGTGGAGATGGCCATGCACCACTTCCACCGTCTCCTACATGCTAACCTTAGTGGCTAGTGATTCTTATGTGCGTATCTTACCGGATTTGTGCAGCACAGAAACGTTTGCATGCCAGCAGCATTTACATCACCTGTAAATTGTAATATTGAAAGCACAAAGGATTGGAATTCGTCCGTTCTTCCCCATTGCACAAACATATGATCGGTGGCTTGGTTTTCAGATTCTCATTCGTTTTTGGTTCTAGAAAAAAAAAGTTTCTTCCGTGCAGCCTCACCGAACGGGAGCTGTTCCCCCGGATGGCCGGTCGGACGAGGGCCAGGGCGCGCGCACCCAGCAACCTCGTCTCATCCGGCGGCCACGACCACCCGGTGAGGCGGTGACCGTGCTGGTGGCCCCCGGCGGCGTGATCGTTGCTTCGGAGTACCTCATCCACTTGGGCACTGAACACCGGCAGCAACTTCGTCTGGAGCCCTGGGACAACACGCGGCGCCGGCGTGGGCGGATCCTCTGGATTGGACAGGAAGGCTGTCCGGGCCTCGCCGGTGCCGCGCGTGATGAGTTGGCGAAGCTGACCGACCGCCAACCCGCCGCGAGGTCTGAAGAGTGGAGACCGTCCGCCTGCCGCGCATACTGTGAGAGCCAGCTAATGGGGGGGCTTTCTTTGTTTCTTTGAGGCGGCGCCGGCGCCGGCGCCGGCGCGAGCTACTAAGCGCGGCTCGGCATGAGTTGCCGCGTCCGAGCATTGCTGCTACAGAACAGCAAACAAAACAGCAAGTCACTCTCAACAGCTTGCCTGTATATGCTGAGTCCTGAGACCAGAGGAAATGCTCTGCTTACCCATGGCTTCCCCCTCTTTCCTGACTCTAATGGAGGATGAGTTCCACAGCTTTGTCAGCAAACACAATGCCGCATCCTCCACGCAGACAGATGGTGCACGATCTATACGAGGTACAAATAACATGCCACGGGTTCAAGAATAAGTACAGTTATTTGTTTAAGCATTCAAGCCAGCTCGAGGGCTCCTCCGATCTCCGAGGCTCAACCAATCACTGCGAGTCACCTGAGCTGGATTTTGTTGGGTCATACATCTTAGCACCGAAGCCATACTTCTTTGCAAGACGTAGTGAACAAATCAAAGTTCTCACTGCAATATCAGCAAACCACTAGTTAATTTGAATAGGATGAGGGTATGCACTAACACATAAAAACGAGATATGCTAGATGTGTTTAGTGACAAAGAAAGGTTTCCTTACAAAAAGTTTGGCTGCTCTAATTATATGTTTTTCACATATTTTTTAGCAACATCTAAGTGCTGCTTGTAATACAGCACCAGTGATGATGGCCATAAGTTTGACAAATATGATAGAGAATGGAGATTACCGGCTGGAGTATCAGAAGAGTCAAAATTATGAACGTTGGATATATGTCGAACAATGTCTCTGTCAGTTCCTTGCAGCCTCTCTTTGAATTCTTCTGACATGTCAGTAAGAACCATCACGTGAATTGTTCTAATGTACTTGATGCCTTCCGGAACAGCATTTAGATTCCTTAAACCTGCAAGTATCAATTCATGGAGTACTTTCATTGTGCCATCCTTTATCTCAATTTGATTCAGATGTTCCATGTCAGATATTTGTAGAGTCTGTAGTTTTGGGAACCATCCTGCACAAAATGTCAATTTTTCCCCATCATATGCAGCACAAAGGAAAAGAGCAACTAGATTTAACATGTGACTGAAGGAGCTAATAGGGTCCTTCTTCAGACAAGACCAGTCCATTTTCAACCGTGTGAGCTTCTCAAAGTTGAAGAACATCGGCGGAAGCACACCTTCATCCAACTTTCCTGTCAGCCAAAACAACTTCAGATTTGGTAAGGGCTCCAGCATTTTCATGTTAAGAACCTCATCCTTGTTGCGTGCAAAAATAGCCAACCTACTGAGGCTAGGCATCTTTGTCAGGGAGCACCAAAATTCTGTAATATAGCTTTGCTGCATTTTCATTATCGCCAAACTTCTCATCAGTGTCAAGTTCCCGAGCCGTGAAACCAAATCTTTAGTGGCTGCAACACTTTGTAAAGACTGTAGATTTTTTAGATGACAAATATTGCCAGGAATCTTTGTGGCACTGTAGCAATCAAATGATCTTTCCAGAACATCACGGGATGCATACACATGTAAATGCCGCAAGTTAGTCAGCATAGTTATTTCACATGGCAACTCCTCCACATAGCTGAGCCTGAGATCCAAAACTTGTAGTTTCGTAAGTTTTCTGAATGACTGTGGTATCTGCTTCACTTTTGTGTGTGCTAAATCCAGATAATGCAAATTAAATAAATCTGGTACCACATCTGGCACCTGTTCAACATTTGCAAATCTTAGGCATAGGACCCTGAGCAGTCTGAAACGTGATGAAGCATCATATATCCAAGAAGATGATACTTCAGTGTCAAACAAAATGAAAGAGCGGAGCTTGGAACTTGCTAAAAAATTTAGAGACTGAGCACCATTTTGGATGGATAAGCGGCGGGCATCTTGACTAATTTGGGCTATGCCGCCATTGCCATATGCCACAGCAAAATTTTCCTTTTTAGCAACATTCAGAGTTATTTCTCGCGCAAGGTCATGCATTCGATATGATCTAGCCCTTCCATGTGCATTTCTTTCTATAACTTCGAGTAGAGAACGCTGAACAAACTCTGTAAGAAAACATTCAGCAACTTCCTCCATTGTTGTTCCAGCTCCCCTCTCTTCCACAAGACCTTCAGCAATCCATAGCTTGGCAATCCATTTCCTTTTAATCTTGTAGTCTTCAGGAAAGAGGCTGCAGTACAGAAAGCAACTCTTCAAATAGCTTGGGAGATCATTCAAGCTCAGATTCAGAACATTAGCAATCCAACTGAGCTCTGGATTGTTAGCTAATTGCCAGCTAAGTTGTTTGTAGAATGATTTCCACTCTTGCTCATCTGATTCTCGGAAAGACAGAAGGCTACCAATAGCTATGATTGCCAGTGGTAATCCTTGACACTTGCCAACAATTTTCTCTGCCCAATACCTCATATTTTCTGGACACGTTTTATCTTCCAATGTACGGAATGCCTTTTTACAGAACAGCTCCCACGCTTCAGCATACGGAAGAGTTTTAAGCTCAAGGACACATTTGTTGTCTGCCAAGGAAGCAACATCCTTTCTCCGAGTTGTAATTAGTATTCTGCTTCCACAGTTGTTTCTAACAAATGCATAGTTCAAGAACAGCCATGAATCTTTATCCCATACATCGTCCAGGACAATTAGATACTTCTTGCGCTGTAAGTAACTTTGCAGTACCTCAGTTAACCTTATACGACTCATGATCTCAATACCACTTGCCATATTTGCTCCTTGGTCTGTTAGTTGCATTATAATTTGTCTTAGTAGGTCTTCTAACTGGTAACTCTGGGATACAGTAATCCATGCATAGCAATCAAACACCCTTCTGATTTGTTGATTCCTGTACATACTGCTTGCTATAGTTGTTTTGCCTAAACCTCCCATTCCAAAGATGGACATGATAGCTCGATCTTGTTTCTCCTCAAGTAACCATTGTGTCATTCTTCTAAGTTCGTTGGTGTTCCCCACAATCTCACAGTTGTCAGTGAGGTAAGCAGAATCTGAAAGATAAGGCTGCCTCATTGGTTTCTCATTATCCTGTTCAGCTGTGGAAATGCCATATTGGTTTCTCATTGTTGCTAGCCTCTGAATCCTAGTTTCTACGTGATTGATTTGGGAGGAGATATTCTGCCATGCTGCAATGTTCTTGATCTGATGGAACTTTCTCTTGAAGAAGCTACTTGTATCCATGGCTTGTGCAGTGAGATAAGTATACTCATCTATTATATCTTCTACCTCATGGGAAACATCTCTAACCTGGTCCAACCAGGCATGAAATGTCTTGTCGTTGACTTTCTGTGCACTAACCTGGCTGATAAAGGCCTGCAGAATCGTAAACTCGCTCTCAATTTGCTTCATGCTTTTCTCCAAGTCTGTCAAAATTGATGTTGCCTCGACCACCTCTGTGCCCAACTTCTCTAGTAGCCCTTCCCCAAGGGAAAGAGCAACTGTTCTGAGAACAACGAACAGCGCATCTGCCATATTCTAACACAGCTCTGTAGTCGTTTGAAAAATAAATGGCAGGTTAGTCAAAGTAACACCGGAAGGCATAATACTTTAGCAAGTAGAGTTTTCAACGTATAAACCAAGAAAAGAGTAGATAGCTAATCCCACGCACTGATGCTTTGCGTGATACAAAATGATAAAGATGCCTCGGTGGGGCAGCAGGAACTTCAAGGAACTAGTACTGTATGATCTATTGTAAAATTTCTTTTGAAAAGCAGAAGATGGAGGATATCAAATATTATCGAACACCAGTACCATTTGTTAGAGGAACTCCATGCCAGTTCCGGGCCATTCCCACTAGTGAACCTCTGAAAATCAGTATCGGCAATTGAAGCAAAGATTCATTTTTTAGGGGTGGAGATTAGTTTTTTGGTAAAGATTTCGCAAGGAGTTTCTAAGCTCGTGAACCTTTTCCTAGAATCCTGGTGTCCATGCCAGTCATGGATCAAAGCTACATAGGGTTTAATCTCAAAACCCTTATGCCCGTAAGGTGTTCGATGAATTGCTTGCCACATCATCTTGTCAGACACTTGCGTTTGGTTCTAAAGCTAATAACAGTAGCAACAGCAGCCAGAGCTAACAGTAATCAGAAGAACATCTCCACGGCTGCTCGAATCTATATAACTCAAGGAAGGGTGTGCGCACCTATGGGCGACCGGCAGGCGGCAACGCGGCAGCGGAGACTCGAGGCTGAAGCCTTCGGGAGCAGAAGAAGTGGCATATAAAAACGGTTGCCGCGGTGAAAAGACCTTATTGCCCCTTTCCCTGTTTATTTACCTCCGTGTGAGTACTACTAAATCCCCTCTCGTTGCCGCCGATGTGCACTACCCAACTACAATAGTTTTTAGCCTTGCACCACATACTGATGCCTCTCCTAGATATGCTAACCTCCATGTTATTTTCTTTTCTCTTGTGAAGGGACTAAGCTAACCTCCATGGTCAGTGTAGATCGATACATTCAGATTTTGTATTACACAACAATCTTCAGCGCTCCTGCTGCTATTATCTTCCTATTAACAGATACTCCTTATGGTTTGGTTGATGGGGAAACAAGCATTCAGAAATATACGAGAGGTCGCCGTTCGGCATGTGTACAACTCAAGCGGCAGGTTTTAAGCCATACTTTGATTCAAGATGTAGTGAGCAAAACCGGTTATACGCTGCAATGCAAACAAGCCAATAAATGAAAACTACACCAAAAATCCCTAAACATTTGAGCTGGTAACACTAGGTCCCGAAACTTCAAATTTGTCTTACCAATTAGGTCACTACACCTATTTTAGTTGTGAATTTTGCTGATGTCGCAAGGGAATTTACTTATAGGAGGCTCAGGTGGCATATGTAAGGTGTTATATTCTACAAATGAAAAGAGACACATGCTGAAAATGAAGAGATAAATGTGTATCTTTGTGTGTTTATTGAGTAAGAATGTATGTTCCTTGTGAATTTTGATGCTTAACATTTGCATCCATGCTATCACAAAGTCGAAAATAGAGTAAATATATATAAAACAAACCGTGACATCAAAAGACATACAAGCCCATGAAATGTGCCACAAAAACCACAGCAAAATTGTAAATATGACGCTGCAAATCATGTGAAATTTAAAAATATTGCCACCCAAAATTACGAATACACCAAAAGAATGACGTATTTCAATTTCAAGACTTTTGATAGAAAGCTTGCAATTGATTGGTTTACAATTGATTTGATGCAAATGTCCTATCTGTTTTAGCAAGACAAAGATTGAACTGCTACTTAACGTATAGTGCAAATGTAGATGGCCACAAGGATTATTTTAGTTCAAGTTTTTTGACATCATGGAGAGAAGAGGTATAGTGCCTGCTTGGGAATCTGCGGATCCAAGATTATGAATGTTTGGTATATGCTGAACGATGGCACTGTCATCTCCTTGCAGCCTATCTATGAACTCCTTCGGCATATATGTCAGAAGCATCTCCTGGAGTGTCCTAATGTACTTGATACCTTCAGGTATTGCCTTTAGATTTCTTAAACGCATAAGATCCAGTTGTTGTAGAACATTCATCGTGCCATCCTTTATCTCAATCAAATTCAGATTTTCCATCTCAGCTAATTGCAAATTACGCAGCTTGGGGAACCTTCCTGCTTGAAAAGTTAATCGTTCCCCATCATAGGCCCCGTAAAGATGGAGACCAACTAGATTTAACATGTGAGAAAAGGAGTTAATAGGATCCTCCCTCAGACCAGACCAGACCATTTTTAACACAACGAGCTTCTCAAAGCTGGCAAATATTGGTGGAAGCACCCCATCATCCAACCTCCCAGTCAGCCAGAGCAACTTAAGATTTGTTAAGGGCTTTAGCTTCTTCAAGTGAAGAATCTCATCCTTGTCGCTTACCCAGATAACCAACCTACCAAGGCAAGGCATCTTGGTCAAGGAGTCCCACAATTCTGCAATGTAGCTTTGACGAATTTCCATTATTGCCAAACTTCTCATTAGTGTCAAGTTCCCAAGTTGTGAAACCAAATCTTTATTAGCTGAAATAGTCTGTAAAGCTTGCAGATTCTTCAGATGACAGATGTTTACAGGAATCCTTGTAGCAGTAAATTCAAATGCTCCTTCTTCAATATATTGTAACATATACACATACAGATGCCTTAATTTAGCTAGCGCTGATATCTCACATGGTAATTGTTCTACATAGCTATAACGGAGATCCAAAACTTGTAGGTTCCTAAGTTTACCAATTGCTGCTGGTATATGCTTCACTTTTGTGTAAGCTAAATCTAAATAGTGCAAATTAAGTAAGTCTGTGACAACACTAGGCACTTTCTCAATGTTGGCAAATCTTAGACGTAGTACCTTAAATCAGTCTCAAGTTTGATGAAATGTCATAGATCCAAGAAGATGATACTTGCATGTCAAACAAAATAAAAGACCGGAGTTGTGATCCTGAAGCAATCTTTACAGACTCAGCGCCCTTCTGGATGGATAAGCGGCGGGCATCACTGTCAATTTGGGTCATGCCATCATTGCCACATGCAATAGCAAATCTCTCCTTTTTAGCAACGATAAGACTTACCTCTCGCACAAGGTCATGCATCTGAAATGATTTAGCCCTTCCATGTGCATTCCTTTCGATCACTTTGAGTAGAGAACGCTGAACAAGCTCTCTAAGATGACATTCAGCTACTTCCTCCATTGTTGTTCCAGCTCCTCTCTCTTCCACAAGACCTTCAGCAATCCATTTTTTTTAATCTTGTAGTCTTCAGGAAAGAGGCTGCAGTACAGAAAACAACTCTTCAAATAGCTTGGGAGATCATTCAAGCTTAGATTCAGAACATTAGCAATCCAATTGAGCTCTGGATTGTTAGCTAATTGCCAGCTAAGTTCGTTGTAAAATGATTTCCACTCTTGTTCCTCAGATTCTCTAAATGACAGAAGGCTTCCGATGGCTACTATTGCCAGCGGCAATCCTTGGCACATATCCACAATTCTCTGCCCAAGATCGTAGATTTGCTGGACACATCTTATGTTCCGATGCACGAAATGCCTTCATACAGAATAGCTCCCATGTGTCGACGATCGGAACCGCCGACCGCAGAGGGGGGGATGTGAGTAGATCGTGTGAGGGAGAGGCCCGAAGTCGTGCTCGCTTGGGAATGCCACACGTCGCGGGGTGTATGTCGGGGAAGAAGCAATGGACACGGGGTTTATACTGGTTCGAGCCCCCGAGTTTGGGTAACAACTCTACTCCAGTCTTGCCCTGAGGCGAAAGATGTGTATGAAGCTCCACGGGAGAACACAAGCGGGACCCGAGCTCGGAGTCGCTCGGAAACGAAGCTGCGAGGGGGAGTTCGGGTGTCTTTTCTCTTCTCTGCCCCCGGGGAGTAGGAAAAAGCAAGACCCTCCTCTTCTCTAGGTCGGGGTGATCCATCGCCTTTTATAGCCCTTTGGGAGCTTCGCTGCCTGGTCCCAAGGCTGACGTCAGGTGCCCGTGGCGAGTCGACAAGAGTTGCTGAGAGGCGTCGGCAGTCTTTGGGGGCTGATGGTAGTCCTTGGGAGTTGACGGGAGTTGCTAACCCTAGTTCTCGCGCAAGGGCAGGTTTGGCACTGATTCCCACACAGGGGAGAGTTTTTACACGAGATAAACAAATTATTACAAATGCCTTTTACCCCGGGAGGCGCAGAGGTCGCGGCGTCGAGGTCGAGCCGGGTCCTTGTCGTCGCGCCCGAGCCCGAGCTCGGGCTTGGGGAGTGCACCTTTTAGGTCAGAGACAAGCTCCCGAGATCGTGGGAAGCTACCACGAGACCCGGGGGATGCTTACACGTGGCGAGGGTACCGATCCCCGACACCATGATTCAGCATATGGAAGAGTTTTAAGCTCAACCACACATTTATCATCCGCTAAGTAGGCAATATCCTTTCGTCGAGTAGTTATTAGTACTCTACTTCCACAGTGGTTTCTGACAAATGCATAGTTCAAGAATAACCAAGCATCTTTGTCCCAGATATCATCCAAGACAATGAGATACTTCTTGTACTTAAAATAGGTCTGTAGTACCTCAGTTAACCTTATGCGACTCATTGTTTCAATACCACTTGTGATGATTGCTATTTGGTCAATTGTCTGCTTTATAATTTGCCTCAGTAGGTCATCTACTTGGTAGCTCTGGGATAAAGTAATCCATGCGTGACAATCAAAAGTAGTTCTGATTTGTTGATTCCTGTATATGTTGCTTGCTAGCGCTGTTTTGCCTAAAACCCCCATACCAAAGATGGACATAATAGATCGACCTTGTTTCTCATCAAGAAGCCATTTTGTCAATCTTCCAATTTCGTTCATGTTCCCCATAATCTGAGTTATCGACGAGGTAAGCAGCATCTGAGTGAGAAGGTCGCATGACAGGCTGCAGCATGTTACTCATATCCAGTTCACCTACAGAAATGCCATATCGGTTTCTCATAGTCGTTATCCTCTGGATTCGAGTTTCCACTTGACTGATCCGGGTAGAGATGTTCTGCCATGCGGCGAAGTGCTTGGTCCGATGGAACTTCCTCTTGAAGAAGCTGCTTGCATCCGCGGTTTGTGCTGTGACGTAAGCATACTCGTCAGTTATATCTTCTACCTCATGGGCGACATCCCTAACCTGATCCAACCAGGCATCAAATGTCCTGTCACCAACTTTGTGCGCACTAACCTGGATGATAAAGGCCTGCAGAACCATGAACTCGCTCTCAATTTGTTTCATGCTATGCTCAAAATCTGTCAAAACTGATGCTGCTTCCACCACCTCCGTGCCCAGCTTCTCCATTACCCGTTCTCCCAGGGAAAGAGTAACTTTTCTGAGAACAACAAACAGTGCATCTGCCATTCTCTCTCCACTCTCAAAAAATTATCAACATGTACTATGGTTATATTTGTGAACAAGATTCACACACAGCTCTGTAATCATTTGAGGGGGGGAAATTTTGAAATGACAGTCAGTCAACGTGGTATTGCTTTTGTCCAAAAAAGAGAAAAAAGAGAGCAATATCAGAGGGCATAAGAAGGTTATGGAGATAATTAACAGGCAAAGAGTTGTGCTGTCTAATTTAGCAAGTAGATAAGCACACTAAGAGCAGGATAGCTAATCACACCCATGCTTTGCTTTAGGTGCTACAAACATGACGGAATGTAGTGTGGGCAGTTTCTTGTAAGAGAGGTGTACGGATTTTATAGGTACGCGACCATTTCTGAAAACTCTGGTATCCATGTCAGTGGATCAACTACACAGGTTTTGATTTTTGTCCCAGTCTACTATGCCCATAAGGTGTTCGACGAATTGTTCATGATCGCATCTTCTCTACCCCTAGTTTGATTGCAGAACTCCATCTTTTTCTCCGTTTCCTCACCATACAAGTGCAGCAGCATCCCGAGCTAATAGTAATAATTAAGCATAATAACATCTACGTAGTTGCTAGAATTAGAACAAGAGATAGCAAACAAGGAAGGCGTGCGTACCTGTGGCTGTGGGGGGCGACTGGCAGGGGAGACTGGACAGGAGTGAAGCAAAAGGAGAAGATACACAAAGGAGCCCGGACACTAGTCCAATTTCCAACCTTGACTCCCAGCTCTCCGCGTGGAACTTTCAAGCTCGTCGCCGCCGTGGAAGACCAACATGCCCGGCGCTTGACGAAAAATCGATTCTTTTTTTTGGGTTAAGACTGATTCTATGTCAAATCTGAGATAGTGGTAAAGTATGTGGTGTTTGTTTATAGATTAAATTTCAAAAAAACAAGGAATGTTTTGTATAAATTATAAAAAAAAACTATATGTTTTAGCTACTATTTCATAAAGCTACAAATTTTAGGTGAACTTATGTCACAAAATTACATGTTTTAAAAGTGATCGAAACAGGTTTAATAGTGTGAGCGCATATGATAACCTCATAAGCTCTCATTTCCCGTTTCACTCGCGCGTAAAGTTGTCACGTAGATCCACATTGTCACATCTTTTACAAGAAACAATTAATTTTAAAATGAGAGCAGCTAGTCAACGGTATACCATGGAATTGTTTTCAACGATATAGGAAAGTTTCACCTAGTTTCAATGGGCTCCACCTATATTTTTCAGGTTTCAGCAAGTTTCAAATGGGTTTTTGTAATGTTCCAACGTGTTTCAACAAATTTGAATGGGTTTGAAATCTGAAACTGTAAGTTTTATCTAGTTTCATGTCTGAAATTTGATTAAAAAGGAGTTTTAAACAATTTCAACCAAGTTTCAAGGTAGAGGGGATTAGAGAATGATATACCATTGCAATGTTGTAGTGATAGGTTTCTCGAAATTTCAAGAAGTTGCATGACAACATTTGAAAAGTTTCATATTTCAGCAAGTTTCGCATGCTTTTAGAAGTTTCCATAACATTTCAAGTAAGTTTCAAACCCAAATTTCAATGAGGTTCAGCTTTTGCAACTCAAGTTTCAACAAGTTTCATTCATAGAGCTTCAAGAAAGTTTTAACAGGTTTCAACTAGAAGTTTCAAGAGGTTTAAATAAGTTTCGATAGGTTTCAACTAAAATTATTCAAGAAAGTTCAACAAGTTTTAACAAATTTCACGAAAAAGTTTTAAGAAGTTTCATCATGTTTCATCAAAAAATTCATTCAAGAGCAAAATCTAGATTTGCTCACCTACGATTGTGGGACCGCTCGCTGCAGTTGCTTCGCGCCCATCGAGACAACATGGCGGTTGGCATTTCCGCCTGCCACCAAGCTTGCCCCCCCACTCTTCGCTCCCTGGGCCGCTATGGTTGCTCTGTTCCCACGCGCTGCCAAGCTCGTCTCTAGTCGCCCATCCTACTTGCGTCACTCAGACTTGCTTGCTAGTCGTCCCACTCCTTTCCGCTCACCACGTGCTGTTGTACCCCATTGTGCCAGACTGTGGCCTCCCATGTGCTCGCAGCTGCTCTAACACCAAGAACCAACCCAACACCGCTCGTCACACGTACCACGTTTCAGCAAAGTTTTAGATTTAAGAAGGTTTCAATAAATATTAATTTTAAAGACCCAAGTTTTAACAAAGGTTCATAAAATTCAAGTTTCCAATTGCCATGTTTCAGCAAGTTTCAACTAGTTATCAGTTTGAAAATTCCATGTTTTGGCTAATTTCAACTAGTTTCAAGTTTGAAAATGCTATCTTTCAGCAAGTTTCAACAAAATTTTGACGGTTCAAGATTAAAATAAAAATTCATGTAAGTTTTTCAAAAGTTTCAAAATATAGATCAAATTTCACAATTTTAAGCTAAGTTTCATGCATGCTTTAGCAAGTTTCAACAAGTTTCATATTTGAAAATGCCATATTTCAACTAGTTTCAAGTTTGAAAATGCTATGTTTCAACAATTTTCATTGATGCTTCTAGTTTCAAATCAAAATTCATGTTTCACATAAGTTCTAAAATATATAGTTTCATAGAGTTTCAAGCAAAGTTTCATTCATGTTTTCAGCAATATTCAAAGAAATTTCACAAGTTTGAACAAAAAAACAACAAACTCAGTACAAATTTCAAAGAAAACAAAATCACAAAGTTTCACGTAATCGCATTCCAATGCGACATCCACATAATCAACACTAGCCTCACCGGTGATGAACACTACTAGAGCCTCAGGTGGGGGATGGCAACGTTGGGGCACCGATCGCTGGTAGACAATCCTGCGTGGACCGTTTCGTCAAGCCCATGACGACTACTCTCTAGTCACCACACCAGGCTCACGACGTACGCGAACCGCTCATCGTTTGTCATGCTCCTCATGCTACCATCGTAGCTAGCCTTGCTGCACCACACCCCTCATGCCACCGCCACAAATAGTCTCGTCGAACCCAGCTCGCGATGCATGCAAGAGACCTCGCTGGCTGCCGTGTTCTTATGCCACCACCATTGCTAACCTCTCCCAACACACACGCAGAGAGAGAGAAAGAGAGAAAAGTGGGTACGTGTTTCTTTTGCAATTAATCGAGTGAGTGCTTGTGTTGGTGGGGGATCTGGATAAGGATTGTGTGAGAATGCATGTTGATGGAGATATAGATAAATATTATGTGGTGGTGAATGAAAGTAGGATGAATGGCTCTAAATGAAGCAATCCGACGGCAAAGATTTATCTTGTTAATTTTACTCAAAAGGCTATAGCGTTCTATTGTTTTTCTATTCTAAAATATATAGTATTGCCATATAAATTGTTTTAAAATATATAGTTTCATAAGATAGAAGTCAAAGTCCTGTAATTTCTGATAGTTCATACAATACGCACGTATTTTCATAAAATTTACTCTTGTTTCTAACTAACAGAACAAATGCGAGATTGAGCGTGACGCGCAAAGATATTTAGTTTACCATTCGACGAGAAACCCAGAATGGTGGAGAACCGAACCCGTGCCCCCAGTTTTAGGTGCCCATGCGGCGGATCCTCTCCATCGGACTCGGCGGTCAGGTCCAAGCCGGTGCCGCTCGTGGTGAGTTGGTGACGCTGACCGAACGACCGCCGCTTGCATTGGTCCGGCCGGCCGCGCATACCAACGAGTTGAGGTTTCTTTCCATGAGGCGGCGCCGGCGACAGATGCTGCGCAAGGCACATGCGCGGCTCGGCAATTCCGGCATCGAGTTGCCGCTAATCTGCATGCCTGCTAGTGACCACAAGAAATATTCTACTTTCCATGTTGTCAGTAACACTTCTACAAGTAGGCAAATTAATTGTTCGCAATGGGAAGCCAGTAGTTATTTCGATTGTGGCAGACTGGCAGTAGCTATTGTTACATTTTTCTACAAGGTTGAAAATAAGAGATGCAACTTCGCTAAACTGCGTCTTCGAATAGAAACACATGCTTCATCCTCCACGCAGGCAGACGATGAACTTTGCTTCAGCTAATCTTTTCTGACAGTAGGAAACCATTTAAACAGTAGCGAAGAGGGAAACACATGAACGAATAGCTAGCCTATAACACAGAAGACGATGATTACTCATCACTTCGCTTGTTTCAAGATTTGTGCAACTTGTATGGAGAAGGAAAGCATGAAAGCTGTGAACGAACATATTTTACGGGCTGTACACTCGTTCGAGTGATTGGCCAACAAAAGAACTATATATATGTTCCTTGCTGAAAGCTCCTACCAACCTGCTCCTACCAACCTGCAAAGTGCAGGCTCATTTTGTAGGGGCATACTTAGTTGCACTAGATCCATACTTCTTTGTAAAGTGCGGTAAAAATAACGAAGTTGTTTACTGCAACATCAACATACTTACTACGGAGTATAAATAAAAAGAGACCTACGGTGAAAATGTTTTTATCTAGTTTACCGATAAATTATATCTTCCTTTTCAAATGGTTGCTTTGGGGGTTGTGTCTCTCTTTTAACTTGATATTTCCTAACATATTTTATTTTTGATAACATCTGATGACAACCATATTAGTTGTTTCTACCAGGAATTGGCACACTGATCCACTGATGGAATTGGCATCCTTGAGAACTTGTTGCTTTATCTTGCTCGCTTTATAATATTATGCATAACATATGTGAATATTTTCTCAATTTTCAGGTATGATCCATGGATGGACACTAATCTGGCTGTCCCATTGGATGCAACCAGGTCTAAAGTGGTATTTGATTATTTTCTCGACAAGTCTTTTCTGGTAGAATCTATTATCCTAATCTCATATACCCATTTTATGTCCTTGAAATGCATACTATGTACAGCGCATATAGACTCGAATCTCGATGGCATCACATGGGGTCTTTTACACATCTCAGGTAGCACATAGTGTGATAGTAGTTTGGATTGTGAGCACGAACACTTGATTGTTACATACTGTGGTTATTTTTTTTGCTTTGCGCTTGAGAAAATGAGATTGATTTTAAAGAGCTTCATCCTTGAGCATATATACCTTTGTGGCTCAACTTCTTTTTATGATAACTGCCTGCTCTCAATTTGTGAAATGACAAAAATTACTAGTAGTAAAAACTGCATACCAGTTTTCGGTCGAGATTAATTCAGAATAGATTTTCAAGGCTGTTTCTTGACCATTGTGCGTTTTACCTGCAGATGGAAGACATTGCGCTCGGTGAGGGAGTTCAGCGGGGGCTGGAGTTACCGGCTTACGGCGTGGGTAGATACGCACCGTCCGTGGAGATGGCCATGCACCACTTCAACTGTCTCCTGCATGCTGACCTTAGTGGCTAGTGATTCTTACCGGATTTGTGCAGCACAGAAACGCATGCATATCAGCAGCATTCACATCGCCTGTAAATTGTAATATTGAAAGCACATCGGATTGGAATTCGACCGTTCTTCGCCACTGTACAAACATATGTTTGGTGGCTTGGTTTTGATCTCTCGCCTTCGTTGTTGGGCCTATATACGCTGCTGCTTAGTCCAGCGTGTTGGATGTCACACGACAAGGTAAGAGCAGCGTTGTATGGAGTGGATGCTGTAGGTTGTATAGGAATGGAACTCGTGAGGTTTCTGTTTTGCATTGCCATCTACGCCAACCTGAAACACGACTGCCTACCGGCGAACTCTGACGCATGTCAGAGCATCTTATCTGAAATTACTTAAGTAGTTTGATTTTTTTTTCAAATATTTTATTCGGCCGGGAGATTTAATCTCGCCTCCATTCAAAATCCGAAATCTCCACTGAAGTTTTATAGGTATTTTGAACCTTGGACACGCATACTGGCGATTATCTTAGTCAGGTCTGGCTCACCTCGCCTGCAAGCTCTGTCACTATGGGCCCATGGTCAGGGGCGGCTGGCCGAAGCCCACCTTTGTTTTCTTTTCTTTTTTTTAAAATAGCAAAGCCAATATTGGATTAGAAGGTAAATGTCTAAATAGAGTAAGTTATAAGGTGCGGAGAGTGCACCCAAAAGATGGAGAAGGGGAGACGAGATTGGGAAAAAACAAGGTTTTAAGGCCGTCTCTGAATGAGATTGTTAAGGTGTGTTGCTCCTGTTGCAGACGAGTTAGCTGCCTTATCTTTTACGGATTGAAGGATCCGTTCGTGGGTTGCCCAGTTCCTTTGGAAGATCCTGTTGCTACGCTCTTTCCACCATTGCCAGCATGTTAAGATGATTAGGGTTTTAACACCTTTGGAGGAGGCCGGGTTGCGTAGAATGCGGTGCAGGCTCCATTGCTCGAGATGTACGGAGGGCTCCCATTTGTCCGGGTGGATGGACGGCACATGAACCCATTGCGCAACAGAGGACCACATACGTCGGGCCTAGGGGCATTCAACGAAAAGGTGAAAAACCGTTTCTAGGTTTCGGCAGCACATATGGCAGAAGTATTGATTAGGCCAACCCTTGAGCTGCAAACGTTGTGCAGTCCATAGCCGATTTTGCTGTGCTAGCCAGAAGAAGATCTTACAGCGCAGTGGAGCCCAAGCCGACCAAATTGTGGTGACAAAAGATTTTTGGGTGCATCCATTGAACTGCAAGTGGTAAATCGAGCTAGGTGAGTAGATGCCATCCGAGGTCTGCGTCCATACGGTGACATCTTGGTTTTCAGTCTCACCTATACTATGCTAAGGTCCCTACGTGTTGAGTGGGGATCCATGCGGCGCATTCACCTCACCCAACCCCTCGAGCCGACTCCTCACGTCCTCCTCCCTTCCGATCCCCGCCCTCTCAGCCCGGCCACGTCACCGTGTTGGCGGAGACCCCCCAAGATCTCCGGAAATCGCTAAGCTTGTGGAACCCTCGACTTCCCGTTGTGTTCCTTCCCGATCCAATCCAGCCACAGCCGCCGGCGAGGCAGGCCGCGTTGGCGGAGGGATCGACGGGGGCCCTTCTTCGGCTGTGCGTGGCGGAGCTACTTGGTTGGCGGAGACCTCCCAAGATCTCCGGAATCGTGGCGCTCGCTGAGCCCTCGAGCCTCCCGTTCCGTTCCAAGAATTACTGGCTGTAAATATGCACGGTTCTGGAGATCTCGCGAGCCTCCCATGAACCACGTGCTCTCGTCAGCAGCAGCCGCTGGCACTACAGTCCTCCACCCCCTCCTCCCTGCCCTCCTCCTCCTGAAATCCGCACTGCCGCTGCCGGTTCCTCTCTTCGTTACAACTTAGATCTAGCTCCGTCTATAATCCTGCTTATTTTGCTTGGTTACTCCCGACTCTGCTTCGAATCCTTGCAAGTTGGTGTTTAAAGGGAGCACAGATTTGCTCTGTTTCATCTTGCGGTTTCCCTTCCATCTTTCTTTCTATACATCAGGGAGGGCAACAGGGGGTGGGAGGACTAATGGGAGCCAGCTGGTACTGTTTTACTGGAGTTCGCTTAGCAAGGATTGAGATTTGGCTATGGGAGCTCAAGTCCCGCTGCTCTTCAAGTTACAGCATGGTGCATCCTATGCGCCTACAATTAGCGGCCCTACGTTCATGATGTTTATTTCATGAAAGCATACGGTTTAGTTATGATCAAATTGGAATTTGGATGGTTAGGGTAAAGCCCTGCCTAGCTGAGAACCATTGGGTATTGGTTGGAAACTGTTACTAGCATTCTTCAGAGTACATGCCACCCGCTTCAAGACACTCGTCTCGGCAGGACGGCTCTACCTCAACGGCTCCACCTCTACGTGCCACCCACCTCAAGGTCGCCTCTGCAGGCTGACCACGATGACTTCGCCGCAATACGTTCTGCCCACTTCGAGGCCCTCGCCTCAGCAGGCTCCACCACTACGTGCCACTTGCCTTGAGATCATCACCTCGGAAGTGTGGCCACATTGGCTTCGCTACGGTACCCGCCACCTGTCTCGAGGCCCTTGCCTCAGCAGGGGCGACCACGACTGCTTCGCTACGATACACACCGCTTGCTTCGAGGCCCTCGCCTCGGCAGGGTGGGTCTACCTCGACGGCTCTGTCTTTGCGCATCGCTTGCCTTGTAGGCATAGCCTTGGCAGGCCGTCATGACGGCGGTTGAAAGACCATATGAAGGTCTATCCATGTTTGTGATGAGTTATTGACAGTATTTGAGTATGTGGTGCTCAAGTTTGAGTTTGATTTAAATTCTATTTTGAATTTGAAGCAGTTTGAGTTGCTGTCAGTGTTGGGCGGCACTACCAGCCTTGTAGGAGCGGTAGTGCCGACCCTGTGGTCCTGCCGGTCGGGAGGGCGGCAGCCTTTTTACAGAGAGGTGTTCTCTGCGGTGTGTCTAGAGCGGCACTATCGATCCTAGGGGCGGTAGTACCAGGGGTGCAGTATTACCGGCCTCTAGAAGACATTAGTCATCTTTCAGAGTGCGCCTTTTGGGTACAGCCAAGGCGGTACTACCGGCCTCGCATGGCGATAGTACCGGGGTGCGGAACTAGTACTGACTTTCCAACGAGTTGGAAGTTAATGTTTGAATTTTGTGATGATTGTTGTATATATTGTGAACAGTGCTATATGATGGTTTGTTTGTTTGTGTTGGTTGTACGATTTTGGAGCTAGGTCATGATGAGACGGAGGAGACCGGAACTAGGTTAGGAGAGCTAAGGTTCAGAATGTTCAGGAGACGCCGGAAGATGACTAAGGTTGGGAGGTGGTTGCGAGCCGGGAAAACAAGGAGCCGGAGCGTAAATCACTAGTGATGGACATGGTGGGCAATAGTATGGGCCGAGAATAGGCTTAGGGAGGAGTTGAGGTCCAGAACGGTCAAGGAAGCTGGTGCCGCCATGGTGAAGCGGTCAAGGACACGTGGCGCATCAAGTGACTTAGGCCCGTTTGCAAGCGAGGACGGTTTAGAAGAGTCCGAACGCGTGAGAAGCTTGGCGGCAAGTCATTGGGGTCACATGGAAAGCGACGAAGCATGGGTGATGCTTCGAGGAGAAGAAAGACCGGTCATTGGGAAAAATTGGTAATTTGTCCAATATTGACGGTCGAGGTGGTTTGAAAAACCACGGCACTGTCCTAAGTGGTTTAGGTCACGCCAAAGTAATGTTTGACATAAAACCGGGCTTGTGGAGCGAATTGTGCGTCAAGATGAAGGTGGTTTTGAAAAGCATGCTTGTGTGAGTGTAAAACCCGATAAGGTGATGGGTTAATGGGTTAGACTATATAAATGTGGATGGTATCCACATCTGTGTTTAGATTTTAAGGTTAGAGTTGCCTCCACTATATAAAGAGATATAGTGGGAGGTGAGGCTCTAAGCCACTAAGTCTAGGATTAGGGTTTCCACAATACTTTGGTGTTCTTGTATGAGTGTGTGAGTGCTTCTTGGGATCTTTGCCCTTAGGTGAGAGGCTTCATAAACCTTCTTCATTATCTGAATGCAAATCATCTCTTTGCTCAAATTTTTACCTTAAGTGCGATCTTCTTGCTTTGCTTTTGAATTTTTTTGTGGTTTCCTTCTTACTTGATCTCGTACTGCTAAGGATGTATGATTGATAAATGTATATTCTGTAGATCATCTCCTCAATCATCTAGGCGAGCTTCTTCTTGATCATCCAAGTTTCTCCAAGAAACCGGTTTTTGTGTTGAGAAGGAAGTTCCTGAGGTAGAACTTGATCCTGCTTGTTTGAGGAATCTTTCTTAAGTGTTCTTGCATGCTATGACATGTGAGAGGCTCTCTAAGATCATCTTGATCATCAAAACTCTATGAGAAAGTTTATGGCTAAGTTCTTGTTCTTGAACTCGTTTTTGTGCACTCTTCCTTCAACTGAAAAAATATCAAAACTTTGACATCAATCCTCGCGATTGAAGGTTAGAATAGGTTCCTGACATTCATAGAAAGGTGCCTACAAAGTTTCCCAGGGTTTGGACCAGCCGATAAAAAATTATATGATTTTTTTATCTTGAACTTGTGTTGCTTTCTCTGTTTGTCCATGTGTTTATTGTTCACCAGCACTACTGCTACAATAACCCAGTAGTACCAGAGTTACTATTCACCCTGGTACTACCAGCCCTTGTAGCGCGGTAGTGTCGCCCCTGTGCTGATTTTTCAGTAGATCTTTTTTGGCTCGTATTGGATCAAGTGAGGTTTTGGTTGGTTCTTTTAGGGGGAAAATTTTATTTGTGATCATTCACCCCAATCTGATCGCTATTTCTGGTCTTCAGCAGTGCCTCACAGCAATTGCTCCATTATTTTTTTATAAGTCTAGAGCATCCCAGCACCCGAGGGGCTAGGCAACTACCTGCTCTGTCCACTCGCCCTCGGGACCTTGGAGTTAGCAAATGAGGAAGTACAGTTGTGGGAGTGTCCATCCATCCCCTCTTGGGCTGCTAAGAGCATGGTTATCACGGCACCTTGGTGAGGCGAGTCACCTTCGGGGCGACTGAACACCTAAGAGTCAGTTAGGCGACTAAGTCGAGCAGACACCATGGGAGCATATGCAGATATGTCAGTGACTGGATTTCCCACCACATGCTATTGCAAAACCAATTATCTTGCACCACAGCAGGAGCCCAGCATCAAAGGCAAAGCCATCAGCCCATCAATATAAACTCCTCCGGTCCTCCTCTATTCCTCACTCAATCAGTCCTCTATTCCTCATTCACTCCCGCGGCAAGGCAATGGAGCAGCACAGGTGTCAGCGGCGGCAAGGGAGCAGCAGCGGCCGACGGTACAGCAGCAACGAAGGGGGTGGGAACGGCAATAGCACTGGCGGCGGGGCGGCGGCAGTTGTGCAGCAGCAGAGGCAGAGGGGAGGGGATTACCGTCGCTGATCGGTGGAGGTGGCTGATCTGGCGGCGCGCAGCTGAGCTAGGGTTACCCTGCACCTGCGGTCCCGGTCTGCATCCCCCTAATTGGTCGTCGGGATGTCTGGAAGCGACGCCTAGTCACGCGCCGCAACGCCTGGCCATCCCAGGTGGCTGCCCGACAAACACCAGCCAAGGCGCTTGGCCCTAGCGCCCCCTATTGGCCGCTGGAACACCTAGGCGATGCCGTGATAATAGTGGCTAAGAGTGTCTAATGGGCCTTGGTGTTGGCCCAAGAACAAACTAATAGACAGACGGGCTATAAGGAATGTGAGCACTCAGGGGCTAGGCAACTACTTGCTCTGTTTGTTCGCCCCTCGGGACCTCGAGGTTAGCAGACGAGGGAGCACTGTTGTGGAAGTGCCCATCCCCTCTTGGGTTGCCAAGTGTGTCTAATGGATCTTGGTATTAGCCTAAGGACAAACTAATAGACAGACAAGCTACTAGGAATGTGTTTCGGGCTTTATGGTTAGTTCATGAGGAGAATATTACACACATATGATGGAATTTACCAATTTGCCCTTGCCTTCTTTTAATTATTGGGGGCCAAGGTGGAGAATAAGCCAATCACCCGCTACTATTTAAAGGGCCTAAGAGGGCATATGAGGACCAGACCTCACTCATTTTTTTACCACTCCTCTCTCTCAAGTGGCTTGTATTTGTGTCCCCAAAGAAGAAAGGGTATTCCATACCCACCTTTTGGCATTGTTGCCATAACGGTTGGTTTTTCGAGTCAATATTTGCTGTTACTGGGACAATATCAAAGAGGGAATTTTGTTAAAAAAAATATCAAAGAGGGAATCAATGAGTAATCTACAATACAAAAGCAATAGGTTCAAATGAAGATTTGAGAGTATTTACTATTTGTGTAATCATTCAGCCCCATTTGGAACACACGAATTTTACATGAAACTATTCAATTTCTGCGGGAATCGAGAAAAATTCCCACGTTTCAAATGGGGTCTCAAAGTGTCGATTACTAAGATCATAAAAGGACTGAGGCCCATTTGGAACGCAGGAATTTCACAAAAGGTTCTAAAAGGGGGCCTAAATGTTTCTTGCTGAAAGCCCCTACCAATCTGTCCAGTCCTACAAGAACTTCATTTCGTAGGGTCATACTTAGCTGCACCAAATCCGTACTTGTTTGCAAGGTGTGGCAAAAGAACGAAGTTATTTACTGCACAACACAAAAAATAATTACTATGGAGTATACACATAGAGAGACCTATAGTGAATAAGAAAAAATACAAAACAAAATGTTTATGATGATGTTTACCGATGGAAAAAAAGGAATAGTTATCCTTTGCAAACAGTTATTACATGCAGAAATCCCAACATAAAAGCATCTAATGACAGCATAATAGTTGTTTCTTCAGGTAATTGGCACACTGAGTAAATGGACATTACCTGCTTGAGAATCACAGGAGTCAAAATTATGGATGTTAGGTATATGTTGAACAATGTAACTGTCGCTTCCTTGCAGCCTCTCTTTGAACTCCGTTGACATATCTGTTAGAAACATCTGGTGGAGTGTCCTAATGTACTTGATCCCTTCTGGTACTGCCTTTAGATTCCTTAAACCAACAAGCTCCAAATGATGTAAACCCATCATTGTTCCATCCTCTATCTCGATCCAATTAAGATGTTCCATGTCAGCTAATTGCAGATCATTGAGCTTTGGGAACCATCCTGCACGAAAAGTTAACTGATCCCCAACATATGCCCCGTTGAGCAACAGCCCAACTAGATTTAACATGTGAGAGAAGGAGCTAATAGGATCCTTCATCAGACCAGACCAGGCCATTTTTAACAGTGTTATTTTGTCAAACTTGGCAAATATTGGTGGGAGCACCCCTCCCTCCAACCTTCCTGCCAGCCAGAAAAACTTAAGATTTGGTAAGGGCTTTAGCATTTTCAAATTAAGAATCTCATCCATATCACAAGCGGAAATAAGCAACCTGCTGAGGCTAGGCATCTTTGTTAGGGAGTCGCATAACTCCACAATGTAGCTTTGCCGCACTTTCATTATAGCCAAACTTCTCATCAGTGTCAAGTTCCCCAGCTGTGAAACCAAATCTTTATTGGCTGAAACAGTTTGTAAAGCTTGCAAGTTCTTTAGATGACAAATGTTGCCGGGAATTTTTGTAGAACTGAAGCAATTCAATGATCTTTCTTGAATATCATGAGTTACAAGCACATGTAAATGCCGTAAATTAGTTAACATGGTTATTTCCAATGGCAACTCCTCCACCAAACTGAACCTGAGATTCAAAACTTGTAGGTTTGTAAGTTTTCTGAATGATGCTGGTATCTGCTTCACTTTTGTGTGTGATAAATCTAGATAACGCAAGTTATATAATTCTGTGACCACACCTGGCACTTGTTCAATATTGGCAAATCTTAGGCATAGGACTCTCAACAGTCTGAAATGTGATGAAACATCATATATCCAAGAAGGTGGTACTTCAGTGTCAAACAAAATGAAAGATTGGAGCTGCGAACTTCCTAAAGATTTTAAGGACTGGGCGCCCTTTTGGATGCATAAACGGCGGGCTTCATGGGCAACTTGAGTTATACCAACACTGCCATATGCGATAGCAAACTTCTCCTTTTTAGCAATCATCGAGGTTATATCTCGCACAAGGTCATGCATACGAAATGTTCTAGCCCTTCCACATGCATTCCTTTCTATGACTTCAAGAAGAGAACGTTGAGTGAGCTCCGTAAGGTAACACTCAGCAACTTCCTCCATTGTTGTTCCTTCGCCTCTCTCTCCCACAAGACCTTCCGCGATCCATAACTTGGCAATTAATTTTCTTTTAATCTTGTAGTCTTCAGGAAAGAGGCTGCAATATAGAAAGCAACTCCTCAGATAACTTGGGAGATCATTCAAGCTCAGATTCAGAACATTAGTAATCCAGTTGAGCTCTGGATTGTTAGCTAATTGCCAGCTAAGTTGGTTGTAGAACAATTTCCATTCCAGCTCTTCTAATTCACGTTGTGATAGAAGGCTTCCGATGGCTATGATAGCCAGGGGCAATCCTTGACACCTGGCCACAATTTTCTCTGCCCAAGATCTAAGATTCTCAGGACAGATGTTATCATTTGATGCACGAAATGCCTTTTTACAGAATAGTTCCCAAGATTCAGCATATGGAAGAGTTTTAAGTCCAATGACATAGTTGTCAACTGCTAAAGAAGACACATCTTTTCTGCGAGTTGTTATCAGCACTCTACTTCCGCAGTTGTTTCTGACAAATGCATGGTTCAACAATAGCCAAGCATCTTTATCCCATACATCATCCAATACAATCAGATATTTTTTGTGCAGCAAAAAGCTTTGTAGTACCTCAACTAATCTCATGCGACTCAAGGTCGTGAAACCACTTATCATATTTGCTCTTTGGTCTATTAGCTGATTTATGATTTCTCCTAGTAATTCTTCAACACGGTAAGTCTGTGATAGAGTAACCCATGCGTGACAATCAAAAGCTCTTCTGATTTGTTGATTCTTGTAGGCACTGCTTGCTATGGTAGTTTTGCCTACACCTCCCATGCCAAAGATGGCAATGATAGATCGGTCTTGTTTCTCCTCAAGTAGCCATTGTATCAATCTTCCAATTTCACTGGCATTCCCAATGATATCAGTGTCATCAGTAAGGTAAGCAGAATCAGATAGACAAAGCTGCTTGGGGTACTGCAACTTGTTACTCCTGTCTAGTTCACCTATTGAGATGCCATATCGATTTCTCATTTCCGCTAACCTCTGAATTCGAATTTCTACTTGATTGATCTGGCTAGTGATATTCTTCCATGCTGCAAAGTTCTTGGTCTGATGGAACTTTCTCTTGAAGAAGCTTCTTGTATCCCCGGCTTGTGCAGTAAGGTAAGCATACTCATCGATAATGTCTTCTACTTCACGGGCAACATCTCTAACTTGGCCCAACCATGCATCAAATGTCTTGTCACCGACTCGCTGTGCACTAACCTGGCCAATAAAGGCCTGCAGAATCAAAAGCTCGTTCTCAATTTGTTTCATGCTATGCTCAAAATCTGTCAATATTGATGCTGCTTCGACCACGTCTGTACCCAGTTTCCCTAGCACCCCTTCTCCCAGGGAAAGAGCAACTTTTCTGAGAACAACAAACAGCGCATCTGCCATATTTGCTCCACTCGCTCAAAATATTATCACTTTCTATAATTATATTCATGAACAAGATTCACACATTTCTGTAATAATTTGAAATAAATAAATGACAGATTAGTCATAGCATCATATGGCTTTCAAAATGAAAGTATCGCCAGAAAGCATATGGTTGTGAGATAATTAACAAGAAAAGAGTTGTGTTTTCTGATTTTGCAAGCAGCCAAGCAGGATTTCAGTGTATAAGGCAAAGAAAGGGTAAATAGCTGACCACGACCATGCTTGGCATGAAGCACAAACATGATAGATTGTCTGTGCTGGATAGAAGGAACCTCAAGGAACCAACACTGTATCTGTTGTTATTTGAAAAGTGGGAGAAGATGGAGGATATAGAAGTAGCATATGTATCATTAACTAGGCTCCAAAAATTGGCCGAATGCTACGTACAAAAAAAATTTGCCGATTACTGCTTACACTCATCTACGACTACGATTAGTTTCATGCTTAATGAATGCAACCAAGTTTAGAGTTATTTCTGCTGCAATCGCATACATCATTCGATAATAATATTGAGAAAAATGGTAAATTGTTATTGTTTTAACACACAATAAACAAGTTCAGTTCTCGATAGGGTTCCATATTTCGCAGAGAACAGTAAAGGCGGGGGGAGCAACGTAGGATGGAGATTTGTAAATATTTCACAAGAAGTTTGTAAGGTCGCGAATCATTTCGCAGAACCCTAGTATCCATGTTAGTCTCATGGATCCACTACAGATGATATGTTTTAGTCCGAATCCATGATGCCCACAAGGTGCTCGACGAATGGCTCATAAGAGCACGGTGCAAGAAAGCATCCTATGTGTAAGTGGGTTCCGTAGTAACACTAGCAGCATCCAGAGCCAACGCTAGTACGCAGAAGAACATCTACCTCCATGGTTGAAAAGCAAGAAGCAGCAGACAGGGATTAGGGAGGGAGGGAGGGAGGGAGGAACAAGGAAGCCGTGCTTACCTTGGCGAGCAGGAGGAGAGGAGGGGCCGGCTACGAGTCAACCTTCACCACCTCTACTTTTCAAGCTTTCCTAGTTGTTGCCTGCGTAACGGCAAGGCGTATCGAACATTACAATAATCTACAGCGTTTCTGAATTAACTAGCTACCTTCCAAAGCACGCAACCACGAGCTAACACTTCGAGGAAGCTGAAAGAAATAATGTTAAATCATCTCGGTTAGTAACATAGGAGGAGGTGTTTGGTTGGTAGCTTGCCTTGGTGCGACATTTTGCCACGAGTGACTGAATCAGCCAATTTTGATATTTCGTGCCAACTGTTTAGTTTACTGTCACAGTTTTTTAGTATTTTTTTTCATTGCCACGTACATACGGTATGACTTATGTTCGGATGTTCGTTTTTTCGGACGCTTGCAATATTTTTTTTCACGTGTGAAACATTTTCTTCCTACGTGTACAACATTTTTCTTCGATAATAGTAGAAATGTTCACACAAAACAAAATATTGCAGACGTTGAAAAAATATTGCAGGCGTAGAAAAAAAATATTGCACGACGCGTCCGAGGAAATAAACAGTAAACGGACGTTCGATTGCTAGTATCACCCAAGTAAGTAAGGTTGTGGACCAACTATCCGACATAGAGGGCAAAAGAATTGGAAATCAGTTGCTTCCCTTCTGGACTCAAGTCAGCAGAAGAGCGAACTTTTTTTTTATTACCACGTTATTTGTTATTTACACATTTCTATGCCAAAATTTGTTTAACTAGTGGCCACCAAATTGGATGAAAAAAAAAGTGTGGCTAAGCTTTTGATGCAACAAGGGGGTAGGTGCTTCACCTCCGATTCAGTCAACTTATGATACCAGAAAACGCACAAGGATATTAACGGTGCCGCGAGGTGCCATATATTTGCGAGGAAAATAATGCGGTGCGAGCCTACCTTGTCCGTATGTTTCAGCCATCTTTTTAATTATTATATACTAATTGGAGGCCCTCCTAGAACCCCGCACGTTAATCAGAAAATGCTAGAAATTCCCACGTTAATCTAAAAAAATTGCTAGAAAATCCCGCATTATTCTAAAAAAAGAGAAAATCTTAGTCGTCCAATCTCCTTAATCATTTTCATCCACGGCTTAGATTTATTTATCTATTCATAAGAGATATATGATAAATCAGAAGTATCATATGGAAGAGAAGCTTTGCTTTGCTTATCTACTCACTATCTTCAAGCGCTTAATAAAGGAGTAATAACCAAAAATAGAAAGAAAGACACATATCGACACTTTAATTATTTTCATCCACGGCTCTCCTTGATGGCAGCCGGACATGCATTCATATGCACATGCATCCATATATGTCTTGAGAACTCGACTTTCTAGCTTTAACCGTTCCACACGATGCATTTTCCTTTTCTCAATTAAGAAGGGGCCAGCTATACCATACAGGCCTCCGGCCTCCGCCTTCAAAGCGATATGCATTAATCTACTGGAAACGTCGTCATCAGTTGCCGCGAATCAAGGGTTCAAGGCTTAAACACCATCGTCGAAGAACACGAAACGTGGAAGAATCGACAAGCAACCATCTGAACACAGAATATTTCGCTGTTGAAAGCGTGCATGCATCGTGTCCTCCGGCTCTCGGCGTTCTCCTTCCTCTATAAATACCTGTAACATCCTAAAATTTGGGTTTTTAAAAATCTTTTGTTTAGTTCATCTTTTCAAAAATCCTTGTTGATTTTCTCGTTTTAATAAAGCTTAATTTGAAATTTTCTAATGCTAAAACAATTTAATTTGACTAATATAAACTTAAATTAAAATAAATTTAGTTTTATTTGAGTTCATTGTGCTTCAAGGAATTTTCTGTAATTTTTTTGAGATTTTTCGGAGTTCGTTTGCTATTCATTTGGATTTATTTGGAAATTAATTTAAATTAAGCCTTTTATTAAATTTAATTAAATACTGCAAAATTTTAAATAAAGTTTGGTTAAAAATATTTTATTCGAGCTCCAAATGTCTTAAAATATTTTCTAGAATTTTTTTTAAATTTTTTCTGGTATTTTTATTGCTCTAAATGAATTATTTTAATTGTTGGAATTATGTTAATTCGAAAATTGGGTTAAATCCACGAGCCGGCCATGTCGCCGCCCAGCCGCAGCCCTTCGATCCCCATCCGAAGCACCAGAATGCGCCACGTCATCCTCTACTGTTCATTGCGCCCCAGGTGTTCGATCCGATCCGTTTTCAATCCAAATCCGGTTTTTTTTCGTGTTTCCTTACATGGCACGACTCCCAAGCCCATATAAGTGTTCTAAGACCCCTCCCATGCTCCCCTAATCCCCAGAGCACCTCCCAAACACGAAAAGTCTCAACCCTTCTGGTGTGTCGCCCTCGTCGGCTAAACTTGGCGTCGCGTTCCCCGTCGTTCGTGTGAGTTTTTCTGAAATCCTCTCACGTCATCTCGTGCCTTATGGACTAATCTACCTCTCCACCAAATTTGGTTCAGTTTCATCCGTAAAATCAAAAGTTATGGCCATTCCAATCTCCAATCTTGTCGTCGCCTATTCTCCTTCGTTTTTGCGAATTTGATCGTGCCCTTTTTATTGTAGACTCATCTTGATGTACTCTACCTGGTGATCACCCTAACTCAAGGTTTTGTCTGCGGGATTTCTGCAGAAAATTCAATCTTCCCCGATCAGACTGCGTACATACAGCTGAAAACTTCATCGTGCGTTCCTTGTTGATCCAGAAGGTAAAGCTCCGATTCTTTCACGTCATATTGTGCCTTAGGGTCCCAGATAGCTCTCTGTAAAATTTGATTAGGTTTCATCCATTATTTTAATAGTTATGCCAGTTTGATCTATTAGCTTTAGCAGCCGTTTATTGGTAGTTTGTGATCTGTCCATTGGGTTGCCGTCAAATCCGCTTATACCGTTGAGCTCGTCTCGCCGCGTTCTACGTGGTGCCCACTTCCCCTTTGTTGTTTCATCAACCGAAAATTTTAATATTCGTTAACCGCCACCTTTCGTCAGTGCCGCGCGCCGTCTTTTGCCGTCAACCATCTTAGTTCGTCTTGGTCGTGTCGTCATATCCAGTAGGCCATCATTCTCTGGTTTGCCCATCTTTAGAGTTTATTTGGTCTTCGGTTGCCATCAATGCCATATTCTAGAATCTACCCGTCGTCTTCGATCTAGTCCTTTTCATTATCGGATCTTGTTTCGGTTAGCCACCCTTGGTAATCTTTTATTGCAGAGCTAACCCTACCTATCCTATCCCTATGCCAAGTGGATCTATCGGCGAGTCATTCCTCTCAAACCCTAACTTAACCTTGTGTCCAATCTGTCGTTGACGATGCATCATGTCATGTAAACCTCACAACTCGCAGATCAATCCTGAGCCATATCATAACCTTGCTACCATATCATTGTACCGATAATCGACATCTCATCTTTGCATGAGTGTCCTATCGTTGCTTCGCTATCATCGCATGTGTGCATACTCGCAAAAACCCTAGTGTAATATCATCATCCTCTCTATTGCCTTATTGTAATCTAACCCCATCACCTATGAGTTTAGCCTTGTCTTCATTTCCTCGCTGCCTTGTCATCGTCAAGCCTCTTGATCGACGTATGATTGAACTCACATCGAATCGCATTAATGCCGACCCCACTTATCCATGTCCTATTCTTGAAAATCTAATCTGCCATTGACCGAGAAGTCATTCGTGGACTTGGTCGATAGACCATTGGCCATATGTCATATCCTTGTACCATATCTAATCTATTAGTCTATCTTTCCTTTGTTTGACTGTGTATCTGTTTAGTCAACAAAAGTCAACATTGAGCATCAGTTTAGTTCATTGCGAACTAACGTATCTTTATGGACCTGGTTTATAGATCGAGAGCTCATATGTCATTGTCTATCCAATCAAGATAATAACTTTAGAAGAAATATTCTTTAGAATATTATTCTTTCTTCCTTAGTTATCAGTCTTTTCCTTTTCAGTGTATTCCGAAAGCTCGTTCTCTTTTGTCTAATATCTGATCTAATCCATTCAAGTTCCTAAATTCATCTAAGCCTTTGTGATCCAATACTATCCGTTCTCAATTTGGATTTTATTTGATTTATCTTTTGAGTTGGTTTGTATTTGCTTCTTCTTTAATCGTTAGACGCATTGTCTGGAAGTTGTTCTAAGGAGATGAAGATCAAGAAGGTAAAGATTGAAGATCGAAGATCAAGAATCAAAGATAAAGAGTATAGAACAGTAAAAATCGCAAGGGCTAGGCAAGTTGTGCTTTGATCATGTTGAACCCATGTTTATAAAATTGCTATATTTGTTTTACCCTATTGCATATTATTTCAAGTATACAATTGTTTCAAATTAAATTGGGACTTAGTTATTATACCAATTTGATCTATACCCTACCTTACCATTGTATGCCATGATCTAATTGTCACCCTAGGATGGTTAATTAATAGTTTGTTAATATTGATAATCAACATGGGCTGGTTAGACCGTCGTAGATTGCTTAGCCATGCCATGTCATCACATGTGTTGAATCATCACTGATTAATCTTGACTAATGGAATATGGAATAACGTTATGAACTTGTGTGTTATGTGTGGTCACACAATGAGATTGCGTTGTGGTGACGAGTGGATGTCACGTAACGAGGTTGACTTGTTGATAGCATGTGGTGCTTGGTAATCAACTGAGGTGGTAATGATTTAGATTGGGGCATCTGGCGAGGGGCAGTGTGCCAAGGTGGGCCAGATTTGGCAGAAGGTATGTGGAAGTCTTGCCCTAGTCACCCTAAGGACTTAACCTTGCAAGCCTTTGACCTGAGTCTTACTTGCAATCACACGTCTAGAATGGGACAGCCTAGCCGACTAATTTGTGATGTCTAGATTTCGGTACTGCTGTGATATATAGTGAGTTCCGGGTGTACGGGTAGACTCACAAGGCGCAAGAGGGGGGCCCGGAGTGTGGTAACCAGTCCCTTTTGTGTTGAAACCTCAGCGAGCAATACAGGGTCTAGACAGAGCATTGTAAAGGCTTTGTCATGATTACCCTGTCGGCACACCAAAGGAAGTGTGCTAATAGCTTGGCAACAAGGGACGATCATGTTGTGTGGGTAAAGTGCATAACCTCTGCAGAGTGTAAAATCTATTCGAATAGCCGTGCTCGCGGTATTGAGCAATGCTCGAGAATTACAGTCAAGGGTTAGACTTTTGTTAAACAAAACTTATTGGGATGGCAGGATACCATGGAAAGTGAAAATTGACTTAGGATTGAAAACTTGGTTTACTTGTGAAATGTTGAATCTATCTATTACTATTATTTGTTTTACTGCAATTTCAATCTATTTACTGTATTCTTTTATAAATGCTGCTTTACTGCAAAATAACCATGATAGCCATACCTTTGTACTAAGCCATGCATATAGAATACTAGACTTGCATTCTGTGCACAACTTGTTGAGTGTTTTATGTACTCACCCTTTGCAACACACAAAATCATCAGTTGAGGAGAAGACTACAACTTCGAAGGAGGAGAAGTTCCACGAGGAGTCGAATATCTAAGAGTTGAACCTTGTTTTTTGCTTGTGGCATATTGATGGGATTCGTCGACGTTATTCATTCCGCTGCTGTTTATTTATTTTGAGTTGAAGCCACCAAGACCTCACAAGTGTAAGTTTGATCTTAAGGTCGTTCAATAATTCTTTATTAATATATGAAGTCTTTATTTATTATTCCGTTGTGTATGATTGTGATATTTCATCTATGTTGAGACTGTGTGCACTAGCGTGATCTTCGACTAGTGCTGAATACACAGAGGGTCCGGATTCGCATATTGAGGTCCCGACAATACCTCAGGCATCTGCTTCTTAGCTACTGCACACGTCAAGTTCCAAATTTGCTCTCTTACCTAGCCCCTCGATTTCCTACACTTCACGATCTAATTGAAACCGTGACGTCCGACGATGGATGGGTATGGCTAAGATGCCCCCGGTGCTTTGGTTACTCGGTGTGGTGCTAACATTTGGAGTTGCAGTTAGCCCGGCTCAGGGATCCAGGACTCACCACTACGACATGCATATATCATTTTCGTTTATATGTGTGTTCTAGAGCATGCATTTACTTTGCATGTAAACAACAAGCCTGATGACAGCATATATGTCTGCAATTTTTATTTCCTGAAAGCGCATACTAGCTATATGCAACAATATCTCTGAAAACATTGTTTTTGTTTTAGAGTACGGGACAGCTAGCAAATTTCGGCTTCTTCTCTCATTAATAACAGCAAAAAGTAAAAAATATAATTAGTTGTTTTCATAGTTCAAAAGTCAAAGTGTACGTTTTGGATTTAGTATCAAACCATCGAAAAATGATGAATTTTACTTAAATTACTGGACATGCACATAAGAATATATATAGTACGACGATCGATTAATTAAGTCAACTTCAGAATCGGAAGAAGAGTCCGAAGTCCGAACAGCACAGTCCAATTAAATATGCTTTTAGCTATTCGGATGCAAAGACTGGGTGCATAGTATTTTATATTTTCTTGAAGCTAACAGTTACATACTAGCTATCTAAGCACTTTTTAGTAGTCAAATCCTAATATAGCGTTCATATGAATTCTAGGGAAAAAGGCTACGAATTTTCATATTAAAGTAGATGAAGTAAAAAAGCTACAAACCATTTCATATAAATCAAGTACTGCTAAACTTTTTGTGTTAATTAAAGAAAAAATAAAAATCTAGAAATTACTCCGCTAATACTAGAAAAAGGAAATAAATTGTCACACTTCTCCAGTATAAATCTGTATATGTTCATAAATATTCTAACCAAATATATAAAAGTTTGGTTTTAAAAATTCCAAATAATTAACCGAATATATAAAATTTTAGATAAAAAATTATAGCAACTCTGGTAATTGAATATACTCCCGCTGTTTAAGAATATATGATGTTTTGAATATCGACGTAGTCTCCAACATGCAACTTTGATCACTTCTTTTTATATGAACACAGTTGTAAAAATATAAAATTATTAAATTATAGAAATATTTTTCTTGATTTATCTAATGATTTCATTTCACGTGACCCATCTAAATAGTTTTTTTCATATATTAGTAGTCAAAGTTAAATTAGTTGGATTACATGCTTTCTAAAACACCATATATTTCTGAATTGAGGGATTATATTTTTTGATCAAACTTGAAAAAGATCCAAATCTTCTTTTATAAATGTTCAATGTTCTGAATTAGGATAAAACAATCTAACTAATACTGATTTGAATTAACAATTCCAAGAAAAATTGTGGTATCTAAATATATGCAAATTTTCAAATAAAATTCTGAATGAATTGACGTCCTAATATATGCAAACTACGTAAAATTCAAAAATTCTCATTTAAAATTGAAACTATAACTAGAAATTTGTTAGTTTTAATACTATATTTTAGAATTATTCTATTTAATTTTTAATTTTTAAATTGCATGCAGATTAAAACTAAAAGATATAGATGAATGAGAAGTTTCCCATATAATTGACCTATGTCATGTACTTCTAACAAAGGTTGGTGCTTAATCTTGAAGGACACGAGTTAAGAGAAAAATAGAAAATCACATATTAATTAGAATTTTTCCATGTGTAAATGTCTATCATTACAGCTCATCCACCACAGGTTACCCCCAAAAGAAATCCAGTAGTGAAACAAAAATGGCAGATGTGCTTCGTCCTCCGTGCAATACAGACGGTGAGTGTTGATTGAGTTCAAGGTTCAAAATTTCGGCGAATTTCGCCGAAATTTCGGATTTCGGACCATCCCGAAATCTCAAGTACCGGCCGGAAAAAATTAGAAAAATTGAAATTGCTACAGTAAAAATCCGAAATTTCGGTTTTTTCGGCGAAATTTCGTGTTTTTTGACCGGTTTTGAAAGTTTTAGGGCCGGATTTGGTCCAATAACCCTTAGTAAAGTCATCACCTATGAAAATTTGTTGAAAAACCTAATTTTTTAAACATTTTAAAATTTTGGCAGAAACACCGTTAGATTTTTATAAACTTTTAAAAGCATGATAATAATCTGAAAATTTTATGGTACTATTCCTAGTAGATTAGGATCATACATAAAAAATTTAAAAATAATTTAACTTCATTTGTTATCTTTACAAAATCAAAAACAGAATGAACATAATTGGGACAGTTATATTGTCAGAATTTTATAAATTTTCTTGTGTGTGATTATGATCTAATTTTTTTTTGAGATATTAATAATTGACTCATTAACATTATATAAATTTTTCAAAAAAATTTAACTTTGTTTGTTTGGTCAATCAAACCTATGTAAGCATTGAACTTCGTTTGTTATATTATATTTCAAAAATCAAAAAGAAAAGAACATAAATGGTACTGTGCCTTGTAAGAATTGTATAAATTCACTGGTGTGTGATCATGAATCAAAATTTCTATGGGATATTAATAACTTCCTTATCACCATTATTTAAAATTTTCAAAAAAAATTATGGTTTACATAATTTTTCATTCCGTTCAAGTTTGCCGGTAAGCCTTTTAACATGGCAGTAGTACTGTTCGAATTTTTAAAAATTCATACAGTTTGATAATCATCTGAAAATTTTATGAGAGCATTATAGATACATCATAACCATGCACAAAAAATTTCAACAGTTTCCAACTTCATTTGTACCATTTTCCATTCGGATCAAACTTGTCGGTCAGTGTTCTATCAGGACAGCGCCACTCTCCGAATTTTTAAAAATTCCTCACATGTGATAATCAGCTGAAATTTTTATGAGAACATTAGTTATGGATCATAACCATGAAAAAAAAAATTCAACAGTTTATAACTTTATTTGTACTATTTTCCATTCTGATCAAACTTGTCGGTCAGTGTTTTATCAGGACAGTACCACTCTCCGAATTTTTACAAATTCCTCAGATGTGATAATCAGCTGAAATATTTTTGAGAATATCAGCATTGTGTCAGGAACCTAAAAAAAATTCAAAATTTTTAGATAACGTTTAGATCACTTTTCAGCCAGTGCAAAAAACCCAAAATTTCGGAAATTTCGGGTTTTTTTCGCCGAATTTCGGTTTTTTTTTTCCGGATTGGACCGGATTTGAATTTTCAAATTCAAATTTCGTCCGAAATAATTCCGAAATTTCGAAATTTCGCCGAAATTTCGTTATCCGGCCCAGAACGAAATTCATTCCGAAACCGAAGTTTGAAACCTTGATTGAGTTCACCTGTTTTTTGTCATCTCCTGGAAATGTTACGTTCCAAGAAAAGAAATCCATGAACGATTCGTGTGCCAGCCCACAAAAAGAACCATGCTCCTTGCTCCAAGCTCAAAACAACGTAATATCATGTTTCACAGCATAGAGTTTTCAACATCCTAGAGGTACCATTAAATTACCCTTAATAGAGTTTTTATCATCTTTAAAAGGTACCACCAAATTACCTTTAAACTCTTGTGCCTCTTGGTATCTACATCCTTTAAACTTTTGGAACCTCAAGGATGGTAAAGAGTCCCTAAGTAGTGCTTTAATGCTTTCTCTCTCAATACAAATTATACAAATCTTGAAGAGATCGAAAGGGTAAGTAATCACCATGCATGTACCCTTCATTTATACTTTAATATTTACGCAACTGTTAAAAAGAAAAGCATGGAAGCACCTCTCAAAGTCCCAACATTATTTAAACTCTTATACCTCTTGGTATCTTCATCTTTTAAATTTTTTATGCCTCTTGATACTTGCTCAATGTATATTTTGATAAATCCCAAGATAATAAAAGTCTCTTCACATGAAAGGCACTTGGTTAGTTGGTTGCGCCGGAGCCATACTTCAAGATGTAGCGAGTCAAACCGGTCATATACTGCAACACCAACAAGACGATGGTTATATGGTTGCCATATGCTACGGATGAAGAGATAACCAAGAATATGTAAGGTAGATGTGAGCAACGAGTGTTCACCGACATGGCAAGTTTCTTCTGAAAATTGATGCCTATCAATTTGCATCAAAGCCATCACAAAGTGATATGCCATCGGAAAAGCAGATGTTGTAAAACATGGCATGACAAAAATATCACAGCAACACCAATGCAAATGTCCATTTTAGCAACAAAAGCACTGAACACCAACTTAATGCAGATGGCCATAATTACTATTCTAATTCAAGTTTTTTTTAGCAGAATCAAGAGAAGATGGATGTACCTGCTTGGGAACTTAAGCATCCAAGATCATGAATGTTTGGAATATGCTGAACTATGTCACTGTCATTTCCTCGGAACCTATCTATGCACTCTGGCATATCTGTAAGAAGCATCTGCTGGAATATCTCAAGGTATCTGATGCCTTCAGGAACTACCTTTAGATTCCTTAAACCCATAAGATCCAATTGATGTAGAACCTTCATTGTTACATCCTTTATATCAATCCAATTCAGATGTTACATGTCGGCTAACTGCAGAGAATTGAGCTTGGGGAACCATCCTGCGTGAAAAGTTAATCGCTCCCCATCATAGGCCCCCTAAAGATAGAGAAAAAACAGATTTAGCATGTGAGAAAAGGACCTAATAGGATCTTTCTTCAGACCAGACCAGTCCATTTTTAACACACTGAGCTTCTCAAAGTAGGCAAACATGGGTGGCAGCATGCCTTCGTCCAACTTCCCAGTTAGCCAGAACAACTTAAGGTTTGGTAAGGGCTTCAGCATTTTCATGTTAAGAACCTCATCCTTGTCCCGTGCAACAATATTCAACCTAGCAAGGTTAGGCACCTTGGCCAAGGAGTCCCATAAATCAACAATGTAGCTTTGCTGCATTTTCATTATGGCCAAGCTCCTCATCGATGTCAAGTTTCCAAGCTGTATAACGAGGTCTTTGTTGGCAGAAACAGTTTGCAAATTCTTTAAATAAACATTGCCAGGATTTTCTGTAGCAGTAATGCATTCAAATATTTGTTCTTGAATATCATGAAGCGTGTACACACGTAGATGCCGTAATTTAGGGTGTGTTTGGCTGGCTGTACCAGGGTGAACTGAACCGTTCCATATAAGATCTAGTTCCGTCTTTTCGTTTGATTGGCTGAACGGAACCATTTGGTACGGGATGAGATGGTACAGATTCTTAGAATATTTCCTTAAAGATGATGTACCATCTCATATGGGCAATTTGGCCTTAACCAATCGGTACAGGACCGCATCGTTCACCCCACGTGGCTAGGAGGCTGGGTCTCCTCGCCCCATCAGTGCGGCATCTTCTCCCGCTGTGCAAGGGCAGCAAGAAGCCGGGAGCTCATTGGCGAGACCGGCTCCGGGGTGATGGCGGCCACCACGGCCCTTGGCGAGCAAGCTCACTTCTTTGTTGGAACTGCTCAAGACGGCGGCCTTGCGTGTCGGCGAACGCGGCGCCGCCGTCGTCGTCTCACGGGAGTGGATGCCGCCAACTCCGCGGAGAAGAGCTCATCAAGATTTGATGGCACGAGCGCCTTCCCCCTCACCGATCGCACGGAAGCGAGCGACCCGACGAGGCTGTCGTAGTCCGCCGTGGTGAGCAGCTCGTCGACTGCCATGTCCCGCGTGCTCAGCGACATGTGCACCGGCCACCAGAGGTTTCATGCTCCCGGCAGCACAGCTACCGCACGCTACTCGCAACCACACGCCCGCCATGCTGCTCCCCACACTGGAAGGCGACAGAGGCGGCGTGAACAATGTCTACAAGTTGAGCCATAGCTATGTGTATGCACTGGACAGGATGTAGTACCGAATAGTGACATGTGGAGAAAAGGGTGAGAAGTGAATACCAACCTCATCTCTTCTACCAAACATTATCTCGTACCATCCCATACCATTCCATTCAATCAACCAAATAAAATCTTATACCTTCCCATTCAGGCAATCAAATACTTAAATAATACATTTTTTAATTCAAATTGCAAAAATATATCACGATTTTTTTTTCTTCAAAAATGTACTCCTGTCGCCCGTTGGTTGGGCGATTGAAGCGTGTCGCCCTCTGGTTCGGCGACTCAAGACATGTGCCACTTCACGTAGCCGTTGGCTGTGTCGCCCATTGGGAGGGCGACAGCCCAAAAATCAAGCACTGGTAGGGTGACAGGCACATGCGCTGTCCCCTATCGCCCAACCAGGGGGGACTTGGCGACGCATTTGTTCGGCCGGTCGGCAGGAGAAGAAAGAGTTCGGCCGAGAGAAGAAGAAAGGGAGGGAGAAGAGAAGAGAAGAGGGAGGAAGAAGAGAGAAAAGAGAAGGGAGGAAAAGGAGGAAAAGAAGAAAAGAAAAGCAGCGGCTACACGCAGGTAATTTTTTTACCGTTAATTTTATTTAGTGTTTAGGTTTAGATTTAGTTATTTTCGTGGTTTAATTTGTTTAGTGTTTAGGGTTAGAGTTAACGTTAGATCTAATTATTTTTGCGGTTGATTTTGTTTAGTGTTTAGGGTTAGGGTTTGATCTAGTTATTTTCGCGATTTATTTTATTTAGTGTTTAGGGTTAGGATTAGGGTTAGATATAGTTATTTTCGTGGTTTATTTTGTTTAGTGTTTAGGGTTAGGGTTAGATTTAATTATTTTCACGGTTTATTTTGTTTAGTGTTTAGGGTTAGGGTTAGATTTAGTTATTTTCACGGTTTATTTTGTTTAGTGTTTAGGGTTAGGATTAGGGTTAGATCTAATTATTTTCGTGGTTTATTTTGTTTAGTGTTTACGGTTAGATCTAGTTAAATGTAGTATTTATTTTGTTTAGTATTTAGGGTTGTAATCCTGTAGCGGCTGTAGCAGCGTCCGATTTGTTTAGTATGTAGCAAGAAATCATGGCAGTGTTTAGCAACAAAATTTAGTTAAATCAGTTATATTTTTAGTCGGTTTGTGGAAATGCATGTAGATCGATATGTTTTTTTACATATAGAAGTGCACATATATATATATTGTTAGGCTATAGATGTTTTTTAGAAATATTTTTAGTAATGTAGATATTTTTCGTATAGTTTTCAGAATCTAGTTTTGTTCTATAACAATATACATGCTAATTGAACAACTTGAAAATTTCAGGGCGTAATAGTTTTTTTGCATCAAAAATGGGCACACTTAGTTTTCAAGTAATGATATGTGTAGGAATGTAGATGTTTATAGAAATAGAAGTAGAGAGATGTATATTTTTAGGAATGTAGATAGATATATATTTCTCCTAGTACTTTGTACGAAGAATAATTAATTCGTGTGTTAAATGAATAGGTTCGCAGATATGTCAGAACGAGTTCCATTTAGAATCTTTTATGGACAAGGGGTTATCATGTATGGTTCGGAGGGTACGGATCTGAGTAACTTTCAGTATGTGGATAGAAGTTTAAGTAGGATCGAAGAGCGTACATTTGCTTCTATATTGAATTGGTTGTATTATACGTTTCGGATGGAATAAGAGAAGTGCCAGCTCAAGTTATCTTGCCTTTGCACCATGCGAGATGATCCTATTTATTGGGAGTTAGTTGAGCTGAAAGGAACTGCATCTTGGAGGTCATATGTGAGGGGGGCGGGGCAATATGGATGGTATCGGGTGCTTTTGGTGCAAGCGTATGAAAGGGTTGTTGCCCCGCAGCAGCAGCTGGACGCCGATGAGTGTAGTGAGCCTCAAAATGAGTTCACTTATGGTGACACTAAAATTGGGGAGTCTAGCCGGGAGCAGCATGTTCAGGGTTGCAATGGGGATATCGTCTACCAGAGTGGTGGGCAAGTTGAGATTGGGGAGGATGATGGAAACATTGGGCAAGATGCGCGGGGGCAAGTAGACGAAGGTGAGGAAATTGAGGAAGTAATAGCACAGATGGAAGAGGAAGACCTTGAATATCAAACAATAGAAGTGGAAGACCTTGTTCCACCATGACAAACAGTGCTTTCGTTAGTTAGTTCGTCAAGCAATTTCGTCACTATTGTAATGACCTTGTAATATAATCTAATCTATTGCTTATTTTATCACCTGAACTTTCGATGTATGTGCCCTTATATATGTTCAACAAATAATTTAAGTGCTTCGTGGGAACTATTCATAACATGAGTTGTTGTCAACTATGATACTTAGGGTTATTGTACTTGTGGAAATTACATGCAAAGCAAGGTGTAAGTTACATATTTTTCAGAATATGGTAGTGCATATACGAAAGATCAAATATGGCCCATTGTTCATAAAAATTCCATTTAGACATTGATATTTTATAGGCCGCCGAAAAGGCTAAAAAACATGACGTGAGTTGTTGTGGACTATAGTACTTAGGGTTACTACACTTGTGAAAATTACATGCAAAGCAAGGTGTAAGTGACATATTTTTCCAGAATATGGTAGTGCATATACGAAAGATCAAATGTGGTCCATTGTTCATAAAAATTCCATTTAGACATGATATTTTACAGGCCGTCGAAAAGGCTAAAAACCAAGACGTGAGTTGTTGTCGACTACAATACTTAGGGTTATTGCACTAGTGGAAATTACATGCAAAGCAAGGTGTAAGTTACATATTTTTCCATAATATGTAGTGCATATATCAAAGAGCAAATCTATTCCATTCTTCCTAATAATTACATTTAGACATGATATTTTACGAGCCGCCGAAAAGGCTTCAAAAAATCACAGTCTCTCTGATCTCCCTCTCCCACCAGCGTTTTGCAATTTCTAAGTTCAATGACAGTTGCCCAGCCACTTCCTCCAAAAGAAGTGTTCTAAATATCTTTACAAATTAGGATTGAAATTATTCAAATGCAATAACGCGATTTTGCTAATCAACTAGTATCGTCATACTAATTATAATTTTACTAACACCGTCATACTAAGCATAAAGGAAATTGCCTTTCCCATTTTGTACTTGTTCCCCTTGAATTTTGATAATTATTTTAAATTTCTCTAGAGCCTCAAAATATTTTACTTGGATCCTACATGATGTACACTGTCTCTCCAAATATTTTCATCCTTTTTGAGGTCTCTCCAAAAAAAAATTAATTTCTAAACTTCTTGCCATGTCGTCCTATGGTTGGTCGATTTATCCACATGTCGCCCTATGATTGATCGACATGTTCATATCACCCTATGGTAGGGCGACTTCTCCCTGTCACCCAATCGTTGCGCGACTACTTCTGTCGACCTGTCCACCTCACTGCCGAGTCAGCAGTCCCCCTCCTGTCACCCAACCAACGGGCGACAGGGATACATTTTTGAAAAAAAAAATCGTGATATATTTTTGCAATTTCAATTAAAAAATGTATTATTTAAAAAAATTTCCCATCTCATCCATCTTGTACCACTCCATCCCATTCATCCACGTTCACTTCAACCAAAGGCATTGTTAGTTGGCACTGTTATTTCCCATGGCAATTTGCTCTACATAGATCATAGATGTACCTGAGATCCAAATCTTGTAGGTTCCTGAGTTTTCCGAATGATGCTGGTATATGCTTCACTTTTGTATAAGCTAAATCCAAACAGTCGAATGTTAGCAAACCTTAGACACAGGACCTGAATCAGTCTCAAATTTGATGAAATGTCATCTACCCAAGAGAATGACACGTGTGTCAAACAAAATAAAGGATTCGAGTCATCTCAAGGAGGAGAGACCGGGTGCGGACGAAGGTGGGGAATGACGTACGTCTGCATAGAGATCCAGTCGCCATGTGGGATAGTCCTTGGTTGAGACGGCGAAGTGTGTTGATGGCCAGCGCCCTGTCGGAGACAAGGTCCCAGTTAGACGAAGTTGTTGAATTCGGCCTCAAGATAAAGCGCACGACTCTCTTAATTTGTTGTCGAGGAAAATGTACATCCTCGGCCGCCGTCCAGAGATCGCGCAGGCAGTCGGCCATGATAATGTCGAGTATCTCCTTCGAGATGGAGCCGTAAAGACACGTCAGGACTCAGGACTGACTGTCAAGTCCTATTGCGATCATTCCGCATCAGGCGTCTCTGCAGTAGGTCGGTCGACGTGGTGGAGAAGGCTGAATTGCATTTCTCGATCGATTGGTATAAAAGGATCGATTACATGGGTGCCATGCAAGGCGAGTGTAACAAACCTCTGTGCCCATCTTCTCCCAGGGAAAGAGCGATTTTTCGGAGAACAAGAGATAGGATGTCTGCCATACTTGCACCGTGGACTGCCACTATATTATTTTCTTTGAAAATTGCTACCGATATATTATTGAGCAAATTCCATGTGCATCTCTGCAATATTCTGGACTAAATTGAAACGACCAAATTAGCCATGACATCGTAAGGCTGGGGAGATAAGTAGTATTACTTACAGGTCACTGCAAAGGACAGTCAGTTACCTGTTGCTGGAACTCCTTGATTGCACAACAATGCTTTGTATTGCCCCAATCCATTGTGACCATAATGTGTACGATAGATGAATTTCTCCTGAATTTGTCTTCTCAACAACCTGTTTTTCAAGTGTAACCATAGATGAGGAGAAAGGTATGATCCCGAAACCTGATCTTGTCTGCGTTAACAGTACGTAGCAGCTAAGCTAGTAAGCAGAAGTGCAGGAGCAGAGATGCATACTACTTGCCTGTCGCCGATTGGCATAGTAGAGAGCTTCTTCCCTTGGCTGAGAAGCAAAGAAAAGAATTAAAGAAAGCAATGGAGTAGACAAATCTGTTCTGCCATAATGTTCAAGCAGACTAGCATCCCAGTGAAGTAGACAAATCTGTCCTGCATAATGTGTTAGCAACAGTGTATGGTTTTCAAAAGTCAATCTGCTCTGAGTTATCAGCTAGATACACCACACGGTCGACACATGACATTGGATTCTGAGTTCTGATTGACCCGGCGTATACGGATTTCAGATTTACTAGCACGACAGATCTACATTCCCTCTATCTCTCTCTCTCTCTCTCTCTCTGGGGGCAATTTTACCAAATGACTGAATGTATAATATGTCTCCATCGAGTCATTGGAAAGAAAAGGGAGAAGAATCACAAGGATCTTTCAAAAAAGAAGGCATTGAGCGAGATGAGATGAGAGAATTACCAACGTTGACCGCAGGGCGAGCGAAACAACGGAGCAGGGTTGAGCTCGCCGCCTTGCTCGTGCGCTGGCATGGCTCGCGCGGCGGTGGTGCCAAGTCGCCAGCGAACGAGTGGGAGATTTTCGGCGCTTGCCGCGCGGTGCCATTATCGTCAGTAGCTTCCTCTCTACAGTAGAATGTCACGCTTCAACTGACGAATAACCTATTACATGTTTATTAAATTCTTCCAAGCGTACTGCTCATAGCACTGCAAACTGGCTCTACACAAAACTTCATTGTAACTGGGCAACCTGGCACCCTGAATTCATCATGCTGGCTGCAGTTCATGTGGATGTTCAAGTTATCAGCCTCGTAACTAAATTCTCTTCTCGGCCAAAAACAACCCATGCCTTCCCAGGCGCAGGTGCAGCAGCACCACGTCATAACTCATCTTAACAATATATAATCACGGGAAAGTAAAGAGTACAGTGCGGAGCCAAATACCACAGCACACCTCGCACAGAACAAGTTTTCAAATCTCGTTTTCGGTTGACATCTCAGAGGTGCCCGAAATCCGAAATTTCGCTGAGATCTTGGAATTTCGGACAAATTCTGAACAAAATACTAAAACAAAAATTCAAATCCATTTTTTTTGCACCGAAATTTCTGAGATTTCGCCCGGAATTGCCGAAATCTCAGTGAGAAATGCCAAGATCTCGGTGGAATTGAACTGAGCGAAAAATGGTGTAAATCTCATTGACAAATTTTGAAATTTTCTATGGATGATCCTGACACATCACTAATGTTGCCAAAAAAAATTTAGATCATTATCAAGCCTAGAGAATTTTAAAAAATTTGGACAGTGGTACTATCCTCATAAAAGGCTGGCCGACAAATTTGAACCGAATAAAAAATGGAACAAACTACGTTATAAAATTTTCAAATTTTTTGTGCATGGTTCTGATGTATCAGCAATATTTCCATAAAATTTTCAAATGATGATCAAGCTTCAGAAATTTTAAAAAATTCTGAGAGTGCTACTGTCCTAATAAAGGCCTTATTGGCAAATTTCAACTGAATGAAAAATGCTTCAAACCACGTTATAAATTTTTTAAATTTTTTGTGGATGGTCCTGAATCATCACTAATATTCCAAAAAAATCAGATGATAATAAAGCCTGAGGAATTTTAAAAAGGTATGACAGTGCTACTATCTTTATAAAAACCTGATGGTCAATAGATAGATTTTATTGAGGCATCAAAAAAGGGTTAGAATTTTTGAAACTTTTAGAGAAGGGTGTTGAGGCAATTCTTAAGCTCTCGTAAAAATTTTGGATCATGTTCACACTCCAATGAATTTATAAAATTCTTACAATAGCACTATACCATTTAGTGTTCATTGTGTTTTTTATTTTCTAAATATAACAAATGAAGTTCAATGCATCCATAGATTTGATTGAGCAAATAAAAAAAGTTTGGAATTTTTGAAAATTTTAGAGAAGGGTTCTAAGGCAATGCTTAAGCTCTCCTAAATATTTTGGATCATGTACACACTCCAACAAATTTATAAAATTCTGAAAAAGTTACTATCTCAGTTATATTCATTCTGTTTTTTATTTTTTTAATATAACAAATGAAGTTTAATTATTTTAAAAAAAATCTGAATGATCCTACACTGTTAAGATATTACCATAAATTTTTTAGAACATGTTCGAGCTTATACAATTTTATAAAAATTTGATAGTGTTTATACAAAAATTTTAAAAGATCTAAAAAAAAATCAGTTTTTCAATAAATTTTCTTGGAAGATGACTTTCTTAATGGTTACTGGGCCAAATCCGATCAAACTACTCGAGATTTCGAAGAGATCTTGCCAATATTTCCAAGATACTATAGCAATTTAAAAAAAATTATGAGAAGTGATTCAATGCTTTTCTTTTTAACAGTTGCACAAATATTAAAACATGAATAAACAATAGATGGTGATTACTTACCCCTTTGTTTGCTTTAAGATTTATACAACTTGTATCGGTAGGGAATACATTGAAGCACTGCTCTTTTTTTATCTGACCGGGATTTTAAATCTCGTCCCCAGCCGAAATCCAAAATCTCCCCGGTTTTTGAAACCTTGCACAGAACCATGATTCAGTTCCCAAGTTCAAACTGAAGAAATAAATTCATTCAATTCCAATGGACAAGTTAAAATGTTGTAATAAGTACAGCATTCTATCAAATATCGTCTCAAAAAAGGGCAATCTGTCAAATAGCTGCCCAGTGCTTCTTGTGACTGCATATTGGTGTGCATTCTGCACAATTCAACAAACACGAGCAAATCCGAAGGTACTTCATCTAAGCTGCAACAAATTCTAACACATTACAGGTGACCTCAAAAAATGCTCTAATTGTCCATGACCTTTCCTCCTATGCCTCTGTAAAAAAGAATAGATCCTCATTCTAATGGGAACCTTCAGACGTTTGGAGTTGTCATCGGCAAGATTGCTGGTATAGCAGGACAAAACCTACAGACTTCTGTAGTCAAGAACAGTAACTTCCTCGTCAGGAGCGTCAAGGTCATTATAACTGCAACCCAACCGAGATCAGAGATGAGTTTAAAACAGTCCAGGGTAAGATCAAATATAGTATGGCGGTAAATTCAAGACCACGATAATAAAACAGGCAAATTACCATAAATGCTTATGTGGTCAAGCCCCACAAGCAATCAGATATACAAACAAAAAGACAAACATAAGTTGCTACACACTAAAGAATATAGCCATACATTATTTGTTTGCTGATAACAGTTCATATCTGGAGCAAAAAAAGAAACAAGAGATTATGGATTTTAGTATTGTAACAAATAATCAATAACCTTCGCAAACGACGAGGATCGTGACGAAAAGATGGAGGCATGGCTATAAGTGGTGCCGGACCACCCATCATTGGTCCAAGCACTCCTGAGTTGCCATGAGGTGCGCCACTTGGTTCAAATGGAGGAGGCGGCCCTTGCTCTCTCAGCATATGCATGGCTATCTCTGGAGGTGCAGGAACAAATGGTCCCAATGGACTGAAAAGAAAAGTACACACACCATTTAGTGGCTCACCATACTTCCTGTCAGATTATATTGAAACCCATGGCTTTTCACCTACCCAGCACCAGGAACAGGCATCAATATTGGTGGAGGGGGGAATTCAGCGACAAAAGGAGCATTGGAGCCTCGTCCGCGAAAAGCATCAAACATCTGATCATCAGGTCCATCACGGCTTGGAGAGCTATCACCTCTACCATATCTGCCTCCATCTCTCTCTGCACTATCATATTCTCTGCGATTAGCTCGGTCATATCTTAGACGATTGTCCATACCAGGTCTCCGTCTTGATTTGTCCTGCAGATCAGAAGTTGGATCATTTATCAAGGATGTCAAAATGCAACTGGCCATTTCACATTAATGTTGCTGCAGTTTTCTTCTGCATTCAATATAATTTTCATTGACCAATCTATATCTACACTACATATACAAATGCCAGTTTTAAAACTTTCATTAACCAATGGCTAACAGTACAAGTTGGATGTTTTCCCCTAATTCTGCCCAGGCCATTAAACTCTTCTCTCAAAAGCCGCTGTCTTTTAATCTCGCACCAAGGCAGGCAAGTAAACACCCAATCACCCGTCCATTCAAAATCCCCAACCTGTGGACATCTCCACCACTCTCCCCCACAGCACTAAGCTTCCCCATCACAAGACCAAGTGACGTGGCAGCGGAGCTGCCTCCACCACCACATCATGTTCACAACTCAGCCCATCTCGCCTCCTGTCACACCACCCCAAGATTGGTAATGGAAGGGATAAGCTATCTCGTCATGCTTCACCCTCAGTGACCTCCATGGCTACAGCCTCACCGACAACAGCAAATAGAACTGCTCCTTGGATTGCCTGACGTGTTGCAACTGCTTGAGGAAGGATCAAGGCCTTCCCTGGTCAGACTGTCAAGGCCAATCGCCTCTTTGCCAACACTATCATGCCACGTCCCCTCATCACAGCCTCATTATTTTGCGTGTACTTATGAACAACAATTTGGTTTGGAACTGTTATGGCATGGAGGCCATAGGACATGGGGCAGCAGCAGCACATATGGAAGGTTGTGGCTGAGCTTGGAAGCTTATCTCCATATTAGGAAATTGCATCAGTTAGCATATCTCAGGATTTGGTGATTATGGCATGCATATCTCATAACCGATTAGATGCATATTGGATGGTTAGTTTCCATCTTATTAGTTAGGAATCCTATGCCTATTTATATGGCTATCATCTTTGTATTCCTCAGGTCTTAGTCTCCTCTGAGTCCTCTCTTCCCTCCATGATAACAGGAACTCTCCTAACTCCTAAGCCGGAACTCATAAACATATAATTACAGTGCACGTGTAGGCTTGAAGAGTTTCCTTTTTTTTTAGATTAGGGCCATTATGCTTGAAGAGTTTCTAAAAAAAGGAAAATTGTAAAAGGCTCAAAGGGGTGGGCTGGTATATGGTCCACATGTACACTAACTTTGTAACAAAAAAGGCAGACATACAAAGTATATCTTCAAACGAAATAGAGCTTTAATACAGACTAAACTGCACCAGAGATAGATGACCTAAAAAATGGTGTGAAGTAAAACAACATAAAATAAAAAAGTCAACCATAACTACTGGAAGCCACCAGAACAAAAGTAACACCAACTATATTTGAAGTTATAACAACACATATGTGATATGTAAGACGAGGATTTGCAGGGTTACGCTGTTTTATTTAAGCAAACAAATGAAGTGTGTGGTTCTTACTGGTGCAGACTGCTGCATAACTGGTGTTCCACCTGGCGCATTGGGATCACTTTTCACAAAGAAACAACTAGATTAGTATCACATCTTAAGAGAGTTTGATGGTACTGCAGAATATCACATATACATACTTCATGTAATTTTGGAAATAAAGATCCTCTTGGACTTTTGAAGTCGACTCTAACATAAGCTCTGGATGCTTGAGCCTCAAATGCTTGTGAACGAACTCAGGAGCATGGAAAAGTTTCGTACAGCCCTTGGCTCCACAGCCATATTTCCAACCATACTTTTCATCCCTTATTTTCCTGACATAAGGTTCTAGAACTTCAACAGCTGCTGCATCAATTTTGTCCTTGGCCGTTAATATAACCATGGGATCCTGACCACTCAGTCTTTCCTGCCAGAAAGTATCCAGCTTCTTCTCCCAATCAGCAGCATTAATATTAGTTGTACTAGAAGTCTTATTATCTGCTCTCACATGACGAAGACCTTTTGCCTCATTCGACTCAGACATGCCATAGTAATCGACACCATGAATACGCCATAAATAGGTAAGAACAGTGTCTAGGAGCTCAACACCTTCAAGGCCCTTCACAGTTGTTAAGCCTCGGATTATAATTATAGGCCCCATCGATCCAATATGTGATTTGTCTACATCTGGCTTGTCATGATCACCACTTAAAAGAATATTCCCCTCAATACGCTTCTCAGTGTCAAGCTTACGCACAAGGGATAGAGTGTGTTCTATGTCAGCTTGAATTCGTCGAGATTCAGAGCTAACTGGATGAGCCTTGGGAGCACCAGAATGAGGGTCTGTTTCTTTTGAGGAACTTCTGCCATGCTTTATTCTCTTGTCACCACCTCCATCATCCTCAGAATTCCCATCGGTGCCGCTTCCTGATTTGCTTGCTGTGGTCACAGTTATTCCAGGGCCACTGTTCAGCAAAGTATCAAGGTATAGATAAGAAGTCCAAAAGAATATCGTAAAAGAAACTATACAAGCATAACTCACAGGTCCAGAGTTCCATTCTGCAAATCAAGAAAGAAGTCCTTCGCTACTACCTTACAACGCTCATTCCTCCTGCGTAAAAACAGATTACACCAATATTAAGCAAAACTAACAACAACCCAGGCATTAAGATGAGCTGTACAAAATTTCAGTTGACAAAAGATCAATAAGAGGGTATTGTTCAACCAAAACACTTTAACTACAACATATTATGTTTTCTAAATATGCTCAAGTGCAAAAATCCAACACAGAAATATTCACATGGTATGCAATTCCACCTTTCAATAACAGATAATATGTTGGTTGGATGGTACTTGTCTTTCAACCTGCAATGAAGTAAATAAAAGGACAGTTAGGCAATTGGGCCATCTGTATTCATAGTGTGTGCAATTAGCACCAAGAATTAAATCATGTTGAACATACCAGTCTTCATTCTTGTGGAGATCAAAATAAGCACGTTTTTGGGTAGTGATGTACTCTGTCCTGTATTCTCGGTACCTTGTTAACAACACATAATAGTGTGTCAGCACTAAAACAGAAGCACAAAAGATATAATTAACAAGTGTTCTGTCATTAATGATTACCGGCTCTCAGCTTCAGCTGGTGAAATATCATCCTCCAAAACCTGGATGAACTGTTTGTATGTCATCAAGCCTTCCCTGAAAAGATCCATAAGCATATAAGACCACAGAAATATGCCACCAGAAACTCATTAAGCAATGCTCCAATCTTCTGTTCAAGATGTTAGAATGGATGGCTCCTAAAACTGAAGAAAAAAATAACAAAAATGCCTATAATATATTGAGAAATCAAATGAAAATCCGATATGCCTTCAAGGATATAGTTCCATATCAGGATGATATAGTCTCTATACAACTGGGAGGAGGCCCTGTGTGGGACTGTGGGAGTAGTACTAACCGTAAAAAGAGCATAAGGCTTGGTGGCGGCTAATAAGAGTAATGAGGATCCAAAGTGCAAAGTGCACTTCTAGCAGGAAAGGAATTTCATGTTGATAACTTATCCACGTCTTTCATCCAACTCCAGACTCACATTGCTTAAAGGATCAACTTGCTTTCAAACATCAAATATGGAGAGTTTTCTGAGAAGATTCTCTATCCGTTAACGATGCCTTAGAGCATCAAACAGTAGAAGACTTAATTTGCATCTCCCAGTAGTGGTAACTGGTTCCAATATTGATTATCACTACATAGTTACAGTCCCCAGGAGACAAAATCAAAGTGCCTACTGCCTAGCAACCAAAAGGACTAAACACAAGCCTAGCAACCAAAAGGACCAAGCATCAGGAAATAAAACGTGTCAATTATATAGATACCTTTGGGTGACCCCAGGACCAGCATTGGATGCCCCAAATCCTGAACCAGGCCAATCTGGATTTCATAATTGAGTTGTCAGAAGATTTTCATTCACCGAATAACAAGAAGTCATTTTCAAAAAAAAAAGTCATTATTCATGATAGTAAATCAGTGGTCGTGCATATACTTTGTCCTCGGTCCATTTTATTGGCGATATGGGAGCAAGAAACAGATTAGTAGATGTGTTCGGGTGGTCAAAAAACTAACGGCAATTAAGGGCACACCAAGAATGAACAAGCAAATAGTGCTGACACCAAAGTCTCCAGTTTTGAAATTCTCGAATGCATAAATTAGCATGTGCTGGTGTTAAGCATGTTTAACAAGCACAACACCCCATCTATCCTTCCCTGATGATGTTCTTCTCGATACCTTTTCTTTCGGAGATTGATAGGATTGAATTTCACCTAAGGGAAAAATCCTCACCTGGATCACGATTCTGATATCTGCCATGGTACCGGTCATCATCATACCCACCTCTGCCTCCAACTCGCTCGTAGTCATACCCATACCTGCACAACGCAACATCCAAAACACAAGAAACCTTAAGAGCCTCGGAAACTAACCACCCATCCAGTACAAAACTCGACCAATGACTGAGCGGAGAACCCCCCACCCCACCTCCTGTCGTCGTGTCCGTACCGGGGTGGGCCCCCGCGGCGGTCGTACCCGTCGTCCCGCCGCGACCGCTTGAACGGCGGCGACGGGGACCTCCTGGGCGGCGAGTGGCGGCGGCCGCCCCGGTACGGCGGGGGGCTGGGGCTGCTCCCGCCCCGTCCGCCGCGGTAGTGGTGGTCGCGGTACCGCTCGGGGCGCGAAGAGCCCAGCGGCGGCGGCGGAGGGAGTGAGGACGGTGGTGAGCGGCTCCGCTTACGGTTAGGCAGGGGGGGCCCGGGAGGCGGCGGGGGCAGGGGCGGCGAGCGATCTTCGGGGCTGTCGGGCGGCGGACGGCGCGCGCGGGGCGCCTCGGAGGTGGGGTCGATGACGTCGGCCATTGTTAGGGTTTGGAAGTGGGAGAGAGGAGTCGAGTCGAGTCGAGTAGTTCGCTGGGGACGGAATGGAAGCGGAGGAGACCGAGATAGGCAAAGCAGGTCAGGCTGCGGCGCACGGGACGGCGGAACCTTCTAGAAATCGGGAGCTAACGGCGGACACGTGTACGGCTGTGGATCGGTTACCCTTTTGGGACCGGTTTTCACTTGTCCAAAACGAGCCTAGCTCCTCTCTGTTTCTGCCTCTTGTAAAGAAATCCACGAATAGACGGGCTGTTTCTCCTTTCATTAAGCTTGAACCGTAACGTAACGTGATGGAGAGTCACGAGCGGATCCATCACTGGTTATTTGAGAGTCTTCAAGAAGACCTACATAGTATAAGTAAAAGCAGCAGTCCGATCTTATTTGGTAAAACTTCCGATCCCAGCTTTACTTCAGATCTAGAGTTTGTATGTTAAAATAAAGTAAATTAAATTTATATTTTTAATCTAAAATATAAACAAGATACCCACCTAAACACTTTCAATGTATCTACAACTCCAACTCCATAAAATCTTTAGAGCTAGGAATAACACCCCCTTAGATTACAAGGATACATCATACATGCACTAACGCGTATTAATACGTCTCACTTAGCACACGCTAAAAATGCCATGACTTCACGTAACAAAGTCATGCACCTTCCCACTGGGACTCGATTGAGTTGCATGGAGCTGACAGCCAAAAACCAATTCGACTCCGCTTCCACCATTCCAAATTTCAATTTCCTACATCCGGAACCTTGCTCAGCTAAGGATTGAAATTTCGGCAAAATTTCAGGCCCTCATGACATCTAAAGTAACAGCCGATTTTTTTTAAATTTTTTTTAAATACTACAGTACTTTCATTTTTCGTCGAAATTTTGTCCAATCAGGTAATTTCATTAAAAAAATCCGGATTTTGCTTTTTTATGGCCGGATTTGACTTCAATTACATTAATAACCCATAAGAAAGTGATCTTTGATGATAATTTTTCCAAAAAATTATTTTTTGAGAAATTTTAAAATTTTGGCAGAAACACTATTGAAATTTTATAAAACTGAAGAAGATTTTTCATGCTATGAAAAAATTATCGTACTATCTCAAGAAGTCTAGGATCAAACAGGAAATTTTTTAAAATATTTTAACTTCATTTGTTATCTTTTAAAAATAAAAAACAGAATTAGCATAAACGAGGTAGTAACAGTGTCGGTATTTTATAAATTTTTTCATGTTTGATCATCATTTGAAAATTTTATGGTAACATTAGTGATGCATCAAGACTATCCCTAAAAATTTTCAAAATGTTCTAACACGGTTTGAACTATTTTTCATGCAGTTGAAATTTGTCGACCAGCCTTTAGTTGCACTGTCCGAATTTTTCAAAATTCATGAAGCTTGATCATCATTTGAAAATTTTACGAGAACATTAATGAAGGATCATAACCATGCAAAAAAAATTCAAAAGTTTCTAACTTGGTTTTTACCATTTTTCATTCGAATCAAACTTGTCGGTCAGTGTTTCATCAGGACAGTAGCAATTTCGAATTTTTAAAAATTTGTCAGACGTGACAATCATCTGAAATTTTTATTAGAACATCACTGATGTGTCAGGAACCTTCAAAAAAAATTTAAAAAAAATCGACAACGTTTGAACTATTTTTCGTTCAGTTGAAATTCGCCGACATTTCGGTCCAAAAAATTCCGGATTTGAATTTTAATTTTTGAATTTCATCCGAATTTCGTCCGAAATAACGAAATTTTGGATTTTGGTGCGTAACGAAATGTAAACAAAAACGAAATTTGAAACCCGTGGTCAGCACAATATGATCAACGGTGTACAACCACAGTATGAACAAAAAAAGAAAGAGGTAGCGCGTAACTCGCAGGCTATTCTCTGTTGTTCCTTCGTATCAACGTAGTAAACCCCTCTTAAAAAAAAAATAAACCCGCATACTATAAACCGCAGTGCCCACATGGAACAAGCATACTAACTCTGTTTATTTAGACTTACTTTTTAGCTTACAGCTTAAAACCAATTTTTAGACTTAAACAACTTAAAAGTTAACGACTTTTATACGTAGTAAAAGTTAACGACTTTTACTAATTTTACCTTAACTTTAATGGCATTAGTCTAAAACCAACACTCAATAAGCTAAAAAAACATCTCTGATAACTTTTAGCTTTTTAGTTATATGAAAGCTTATAGCTTTTAAAAAGACCAATAAAAAACTATCCATTTGTTTAGACTTTAGCTTTTTAAACCAGTAAAAAAAGGCCAAACAATCACGGCCTAACGAGGCATAAGGCACCATTCGTTTTCATTCACGCACAGGAATTCAGAAAGACACCACAAGCATGTTATTTTCCAACCGGACTAAAGTCTCGGACAAAAATAATGATAATACATACATATACATGTGGGCGTTCAATAGAACAACACGTTCCTGCATTCCGAGGCTCTTAAGGTTCCCGATTAAATTCTCTGGTGTACATAGAGGACGTGCAGGCTTGTGTGGGCCTAGTGTGCGTCGTTGTACCCATAAAAAAAACTTATATTGTGCAGACCTTTTGCACTCAGCAAACAACTCACTTCTTCTAACAGCAATTGATCACTGACTGAAAAGAATGGAACGGGTTGCTGCATGGGTTAAAACATCTACTTTGAGATCTATGAATAAGTACAGGCCAAAGTAAGGTGTTCACATGAAGTAATGAGCTTCATCCATCCTCAACACTCACGACTCAAACAATAAATAATATTGCTATAGCCACAATGGCCGCAACGCAAGCATGATTCCACGAGATAAAACACTGTAGCAGCTCTTAAATCCTAAATGGTGCCAAATAAACGGCCTAGATACCTAGCAGTTTCACACTCAAGTTATATTACTGTTCACCTACACCGGAAGTTCGCTCAAGGATTATGTCCTTCATCCACCATTGAAACAAACACGACTCCACTCATGATGAAGTGTCATGACCATTGGCAGTCGCTACTGCAGGATTTTCTTGCTCAGCACCAGGTAATTCTGCAGCATTTCCATTCTGCTGAGAACAATTAAACAGTAATTCATGCTTCAACCAGTGATTCATTCAAAATATCAACGCATACTAAAAATACTACAAAGAAGGGAAAAAAGAATTCAAAATCGTAACAGGATGATGAAAATACTTTAATTTAAGGTATTATATTCTTCAAACAAAATTAAGATACTATGATAGTTGCCTGAGATGGGAGTTTTGCTTAACATTCTTACATGGCCATCATTGGATGCCATATTGCCATCAGAAAACAATGTTAAGAAACAGTGTATCACCTTATGGGTCTCAAGACTCTTGGTGCAAATAAAGGGGAACAGGTTAACATTTTGTCAGCAGTAAACAAAAGGCATGGTCAATAAATAATGCTGCTTCACTTTAGGTCTCTGGAAAAAAAAAAGATGACGAGCGGAGACAACCACCCATTGGCACCAACAAATTTTCTGATAGATAAAACTTCTGAAACCAATCAATTTTATTTCATGATTTCAACTATGGATGGAAAATGGTCAAAACTAGTTACCAGTATAACAGAAACCAATGTCACTATCTGATATTCCAATTTAGAATGAAATGACTAGAACCAGGGCTTTGTACCCAGGCCATGGACCATCATTTGATTTATTGTATGTTATGTACTTAATAATGTTAAAAGATTGAAGCGGCATAGATTAACCAAATTTTCAAAAGTTTCACCTACTGCTTAGTATTGGGCACCATCGTCGGGACTTGCATCATGCATTCATCAGATAATTAAATATGGATTCAACTCATTTGAGCCTAAAGGACTACTCCCTTCCAGCTTATAGGGTAAGTTTGAACCAAATAGACTCAGCTAATAAAAAAGACATACACCATCATTTGGAGCAGATGGCACAGCTTGAAGTGATACAGGAGAAGCTTTTGATAGGTCCCTCATCATGCCCTATTAAAAAATGGATGTAATGCTTACAATTCTGCTAGCATTAACGTAATACTTCATCAAAATTTGCATAAAGAGATTATACAGAACAAACTAGAAAAAATATAGATTTTTCATATGTGAGGTAAGGAGTTGACCGCTAAAAATTACCAGAAAGAGAAAACTATGTGAAGAAGAATTTAGAAGTCCCCCACCCTTCAGTATAAAAGACCATTTATGGACTGCCAATAACTTATTAAGTTTGTCAATAAATAAAGTTTTAACCCTTAAAGTACTATTTACCAATTAAATACTTCAACTTCTATAAAGTGCTGAGATACAAATTACTCTTAATCCACTACGAAATACATCAAATGGTCAACATTAAATTAATGGCAAAAATTGTCAAACTCGTTTAAAGAACAGAGGCTAAATAAAACCAAAGATACACACCATGCATTTCATTACATTGATCTAGATTTTTTTGTTCTAATATCAACTTCATCCGAACTAACGTTAGCATCTGAAAATACAGGAAACAAAGAACAAATTTGATACCAAGTGGGAATAACTGCTAGAACTCTACACTTTACCACTATAATATAAAGCAAACAAAAAGAACACATTATTATTATTGTCAATAGAGTGATTGCTTAGATACATATAGAAATAAATCAAGATAAATGTGGGTGACTAGTGCTTTACCGTGTATGAGGATATAATAACTTTTAAGTATAAATTAATTAATAGTAAAGGAAACTGTTTCAATACAAAGGAGTGAAGGACCCTAGCAAAAAAAAAATCCAAGCATTAAAGGAGTTCTTACAAGTTACAACATTGGCTGGGTCCATTACATAGTTTGATCTACAGTTGCTTTTTACGTTACTATACTCACTTAAATTCAGATTTTCCCATTAAAAAACTTAAATCTAGATATGCAACCGCACTAGTAAGCATTTACAAGTACCTTATTTGCCCACATGAGGCCGCATGCATTGCATAATGTTCTTGGCCCATCAGGTCCACGACGCATCATAGGTGTAGCCTTTGCATTAATACCACAGTGATGGCATCTAAAAGAATTTGGAAGGAGACAACCATCACCACAATTCACAAATGACATTTCGTATGCTTAAAGAAGCCCTAATGACAAAAAAAGGGGCAAAATCTAACAAATACTGTTACCATATACATAAAGAAAGAAGCATGAAGCATCAGTCCATGTATAGATACCTCAAACTTACTTGTAAAATAGTCAACTAACAAAGTAACCAAATATGAATACCCCAAGCCAGACAAGCTAGAAAAAATATATATATGAGCGCTGAAACATGTACTTCTTTCTGGTACTAATTACAGAAAATTAACATTAGTCCACAATTCACAGCATCTACAATGATACATACTAGAGCACCTAATTGCAAGCATAGCAATGATTCTCAACGCCAAGCTAAAAAATCTGCACAAAGCATTTTGAAGCATCTAGAAATATTGCTGGAAATGTCAAACACAGATAAACCATGAACAAAAAAAACATTTTGTGAACTTACTCAGCAGCAGATGGAGGTCGACCTTCCACTGATGCCCAATTTGGGGAGCCATCTGGAGATGTCAATTCTGATGTTGCTTCATCAGGCTTTGGTTTTGAAGATGTAAACTGACCTCTATTGCGCTGCATCCTATAAATAAAGGGAAAATATGTAAATCGTCAAGAAAGTCTATGCATAACCTATGCAGAAGTAATCTACATAACAAGCACCAACTGTAAAATATAAGAATCAACATACCCTTTATAATCTTATATAATCAAGAACTGCCACAATAGTAGCACAACTGACAAGAATCACAAGACAGAAATAATGTTTGAAACAGTATATATAAATAAAGCGGAAAGACAATTCGAAACAATGAATCACTCTTCATACTGATCAGAATTTAATCAATTTATTATGAAAAATGCTTTGGATGTGCGTATCTTCCCATGAAAAAATAGTTACAGCAGAACATAAGTGCACGAGAGATGTAACATTTTCAAACATATAGGGTAGAATTTGGTGAGTCCCAACTTGATAGCATTTCGGGCATTATGAGTGGAATTCCCAGTCAATGTTAAGCAGCTATCACCAACCTAAGCGCAACTTCCTTCCGAACAGTATACCGGATCTTCTTATCAAAGTTCCGCTCTTTCCGCTTCTCCCTGAACCTCATCAAAGATGCCACCCGGTGTGGAAAATTCAACCTCTGAAGCAAAGTAAATACACGCATGTGAACCATTCAGCAGGCAATCTTACCACCAAACATAATTCATGAGCACTACATATAATTCACCATCACTTTGTCCCAACCTTACTGTATGGCCCCGATGACGGTGATCCGGAGCCCAAGCCTGGGTTCAGCTCCCTTCCTCCTAGCAGCAAAAGTACCGCTTGCACCTGAGGAAGCAATCAGAAAACTCTTACCACCTTGCAATATCATTCCAGTGTACCGAATCATCACAGAAAACTAGCAGAGAAGACAAAAATATCTAATGAAAACCGCAAGAGAGAGGGGGACCTTATCAGGGGAGACAGAGTCGAAGACGTAGACCTCGCCCTGGAACGACAGGGTCAGCTGGTTGGACGAGACGGGCGGCACAGTCCCAGCGACCATCGCCCCGTGCAGGTCCAACGGTGCGCCTGCTGCTGCCGCGGCCGCCGCCGCGGCATCCGCGTCCATTGGGACGATCTCCCTGCCGCCGTCCTCCCGCCCATGCTGCACATCCCCCTCCTCCTCGTCTTCCTCCTCCTCATCCTCCTCCTCCATCTCCTGCTCGTGCTCCTCGTACCTGCTCAACGCCTCCGCCTCGGCCGCCACCGCCGCGAGGTGGTCCACCTCCGGCGCGGCAGGCGGTGCCGCGTCCTCCGCCGGCTGCGGAGGCGGAGGAGGGCGCTCGGGGCCCCGGCGCGGCTGGTAGGGCTTGCCGTCGTGGTGGGTCATGGCGAGGAGGGTTTGGGCGGATCGGATCGGACGATGGGGATGGAGGTGGGGGGAGGGGGGAGGTAACCCTAGCCCCTAGGATTTCGATCTGCTTTTGGTTTGGAGGGTGGAAATAGGCCCGGCACGGAGACGAGGTGGGGGAGGCCGTGCGGGTTTTGTGGCCAGATCCCGGCCGTCCGATCTCTGCCTTCCGCCTGGACAAATCGCCTCCACCATCCGGTCGGATCTACGAAATGGAAACGAGGTGACGAACAAAAACAAAACTAATCATTTTCTACTTTCAACTCCAGATGGATTTTGGTGATGCACTACAAAAGAGAGTTAGTTCATCAATCCCTCCCACTATATATTTTGGTGTTGGAAGAATTGGCATGCCGTAGGTAGGGCAGGCCGTGAGGGCAAAGGGTGCTGATGCAGAGATTCGATGAAGCGGCCACCTCAGATCTTCGTCAAATGGTCCCAATTGATTAGAGAGACTTCTTCCACTACAGAAGTAGTGGTAGGCGGTAGCAAGATATGTGGGCGAAGGACCACAATAGTTTTGGGAGAGATTGGCGGAGAGGGTGTGTCCAAGGGTTCTTGCATCGGCGCTACTAGCTACATAGAGTGAAGTGTTAGTTGATGATAAGGAAAGTTGGAAGAGGAGAACTCGAGTAGAAGCAGGTCGAAACACAATGAGAAGAGGAGGATAAGCCGAGGAAGGAGAAGGATGCTGAAACAAGAAGAGGATGTAAGAGCCGTTTTGGAGGCGGCGAAGGAGAGTGACGGGGATTGAGACCTAGGGTTTGAAAGGACAATATATATAAGCTACCCACCTTTTTTTCCCTTTTCTTAAAAGGTTTTTGTTTTTGTTTTTGTTTAAAGGTGGTGTGCGGTGCCTGGTTGATCTCTTTTTTTCAAAGGAGACGAATTGGTAAATCTACTAATAAAACACAAAAAAATAATCAAGTAATGCACGCTAGAAAAATATTATTGCTAACAACTTGCAAAGAAAAAAAATGAGTCTAATATCCGTTGGGAAACCACGTGGCCCATGAAGGCCCACGATGGTCCCTTAGCCGACACCCTAGGCGACTACTATATAAGGAGGAGGGAGTCCCCCATTGTACAAGCAATCACAAAAGCAATAAAGAATTCTGTCGTCATTCCTCCCTAAACCTGTGTCTGTCTTTCTCTCTCTGTTCTCCACTTCAGATCTGTTCGGGAACCCCGGACTATTCGATAGCGAGGTTTCTTAACACGTTATCAGCACGAAGCTCTACCGACAAACGGATTGGAAAGAAATCGTGTAGCGCCCAAATGGAAGATATATGCATTGTTGATAGTGGCACAACAAATACCATCTTAAGAGAGTCCAAATACTTCCAGTCGATCACGAAGAACGCTGGAAAGATTACTACGATCGCAGGAAGCGATTCCTATATAATAGGCTCCGGAAGAGCCACAATTATATTACCTATGGGTACAATTTTGGTAATTGAAGAAGCCCTTTTGTACCCCGAATCAACGTGCACTCTCTTAAGTTTCAAAGACATCCGCGCCAATGGTTTTCACGTAGAAACCAATGAAGAAAATGGCAAAGAATACTTGTGCATTGTGAAGCACGCGGTATGTGGAAAAATGATATTAGAAAATGTCCCTCATATGAATCTAGGTCGTACTACACGAATATTCATGCACCCGAAGTGTATACTTCCTTGAAGATTGTCTTTAAAAGCTCTGAGTTATTTTCTTTATGGCATAGTAGATTAGGTCATCCTGGTCTTAGAATGATGAGAAATATAGTTAACAACTCACAAGGTCATGGCATTAATGTTAAAAAAATTTCGAATCATGAAGATTTCTTGTGCCTTGCATGTGCCACCGGGAAATTAATAACTAGACCCTCTGTCATGAAAGTGCAAAGTGAAATTCCTGCATTCCTGGAACGCATCCAGAGAGATATTTGCGGCCCGATTCAGCCCTTGTCAGGGCCGTTTCGATACTTTACGGTGCTCATCGATGCCTCCTCGAAATGGTCACATGTATGCTTATTGTCAACAAGAAACCATGATTTTGCAAAGCTGATCTCGCAGATCATAAGAATTAAGAATGCTTTCCCTGATCATCGCGTGAAGTCCATTAGAATGGACAATGCCGGAGAATTTACTTCAAAGGCATTTGATGATTATTGCACTGCAACAAGGATAGCACTTGAGCACTCCGTACCGCACGTCCATACGCAGAATGGACTAGCTGAAGCACTCATAAAGAGGATTAAATTCATTGTCAGACCGCTTTTGCAGAGTTGTAACTTGCCCAACACTTGTTGGGGACACGCAGTCCTGCACACATCAGCTCTCATCAATTTCAGACCTTCAGCCTACAACATCTATTCTCCTATGCAGCTTGTGCACGGGATCATCCCGAAAATCTCCCATCTCAGGAAATTTGGGTGTATGGTATATGTTCCTATACCACCCCCTCAGCGGACTGCAATGGGCCCTCTCCGCAAGTCTGGGATATACGTTGGTTATGAGAGTGCATTCATAATCAGGTATTTAGAACCCATGACTGGAGACTTGCATACAACCCGATTCGCTGATTGCATTTTTGATGAGGATCGTTTCCCGTCATTAGGGGGAGGAAATCAACTTCTGGATGAAAAATACCGAAAAATCATATGGCATTCCACTAGGATCCCCGCGCATGACCCCCGCACTAATGAAGCAAATCAAGAAGTCCAGAAGATAATTGATTTGCATAATTTAGCAAATGAACTGCCTGATCATTTTTGTGATCTGAAGGGCGTGGTTAAGTCGCATGTACCCGCAAGAAATGCACCAAAGAGGGTGGAAATACCAAAAAAAAGGTATCCCTCATCCTGTTCAGAGGCCTCAAAGAAAAAGAACAGGAAATCTGGCCCCTCAAACCCAAAGTACCCAGAGACGTCTGGAGAAAACTGGGCGAGAGGACTTACCATAACCAATCACGAAAATACCCCAAGAAAAGAAGGGAGCGCTTGAGACCTAGCACCGAAAGAAGCCAACGGAAAAGGCAATTCCGCACTTGAATCTTCCACTGCAGGAAGCTGCCAGAAATAATATGTGCGCACACATAGGCGATGAAAAGCTAAAGGAACTTGCTCATGCGATAGGAAATAGCAGTGAAGAGCAAGTAGAAGTGCGTGAAGCACCCCATAAAGAAATGGCCATAAACTTTGTAATAACAGGAGAATCCCTAAATAGAGCAACAGCCAATATTGATGCATACTTTGCAAAGAAGATTGCCTCGATCATTGATCATGATCCCGAGCCTGCATCTCTCGCAGAGTACAAGAAAAGGCTAGATTGGGAAGAATGGAAGAAAGCAATCACTGCAGAGTTAGTCTCTCTGAACAAGAGAGAGGTGTTTGGGCAGATGCGCACACCTCCCCATATAAACCTCAGAGGTCACAAATGGGTCTTTGTTCTAAGAGAAATGAAAACAACGGTTGTAAGGTACAAGGCAAGGCTTGTAGCTCAAGGTTTCACTCAACGCCCTAGAGTTGATTATGAAGAAACCTATTCTCCGATCATGGGAGGAATTACCTTTAGATATTTGATCTCAATGGCGATCAACTTGAAGTTGAGAATGAAGCTAATGGATGTTGTTACAAAGATATTTGTATGGAAACTTGGATTCGAGATATACATGAAGGTACCTAAGGTATTCCTATCCCGAACCAATACGGAGCAAATAGAAACCTGTACAATGTGAAATTGGAGAAATCACTGTATGGGCTAAAACAGTCAGGAAGAATGTGGTACAATCGCTTGAGTGACTTTCTCTGCAAGAAAGGCTACACAAACAATAAGATTGTCCATGCGTGTTTATACAAATGATCCCGAATGGATTCAGATAATCTCCGTCTATGTAGATGACTTGAACATCATTGGGACGGATGAAGAGATTGAAGAAGCATGCTCATACTTGAAGTCTGAGTTTGAAATGAAGGATTTGGGTAAAACAAAGTTTTGTTTAGGCTTGCAGCTTGAGCATGTCTAAGGAGGAATCTTGGTACACCAATCATCCTACACGCAGAAAGTGTTGAAAAGATTTGGCTTTGAAAAGGCATATCCTGCAAAGAGTCCAATGGTCGGAAGGTCACTCCAAGCAGACCTAGACCCATACAGACCTAGAGAAGAGGGGGAGGAAGTCCTGGGAGCAGAATTCCTATATCTGAGTGCAGTTGGAGCGCTCATGTACCTTGCGAATAGCATCAGGCCGGACATTGCGTTCGCTATGAATTTGCTAGCCCGGTATAGCGCAGAACCCACTAAAAGGCATTGGAAAGGGATCAAGGACATCTTCCGTTACCTCCAAGGAAGCAAAGATCTCGGTTTGTTCTTCAGAAGAAACAATGAACTGAATTTGGTTGGCTACGCCGATGTCGGGTACCTATCGACCGTGATAATTGGCAAGTCCCAAACCGGGTATGTTTTCCTATGTGGAGGAACAGCAGTTTCTTGAAGTCGCTTAAGGCACTCGCCTCGACGCCGACAAACCACTAGGAAATCATTGCTTTGTATGAAGCTTCCGTGAATGTGCATGGCTCAAGAATGGTTCACCACATCCGTAAGTCATGTGGCTTGAACATTGAGCAAACTCCCACGATCATCTATGAAAATAATGCAGCTTGTGTTGCTCAAGCACAGATGGGTTATGTGAAGAGCAATCTCACGAAGCATATCAACCCCAAGTTCTTCTATGCTCACGAATTGCATAAGATGAACGAAATCAAGATACTGCATACTAAGTCATGTGAAAATCTTGCAGATTTGTTCACTAAATCACTCCCAGCATCTACCTTTGAAAGGTGCGTAAAAGGGATTGGGATGATGAGACTTAGAGAAATACAGATTTCAGGAGGAGATATTTCATATACACCCACATAAATCTTGAACACGAGGTTTGAGTACCCAACATGAATCTCGAAGATTAGCAATTGAAGTTTTTGGTGAATTGTACTATTTTCCTTAGCAAGTTTTTCATGAAGTTTTCTTGCATAAGGTTTTTAATGAGGCTATTCGTGCAACACAGTAAGCGTATGCTATGTACTCTTTCTCCAAGTATTTTTCCCACTGGATTTTTCTGGAGTTTTAATGAGGCATATGCATCTCGCGGCAAAGGACCCAAGGGGGAGTGTTGGGAAATCACGTGGCCCATGAAGGCTCACGATGGTCACTTAGTCAAAACCCTAGGCGACTACTATATAAGGAGGAGAGGGGTCCCCCCATTGTACAAGCAATCACAACAGCAATAAAGAATTCTCTCGTCGTTCCTCTCTAAACCTGTGTCTCTCTTTCTCTCTCGGTTCTCCACTTCAGATCTATTCGGGAACCCCAGACTATTCGATAGCGAGGTTTCTTAACAATATCCACTACAAGGGAACAAATTGTCTGAAGCACGTTCAGAACTGATTTCAACAACCCAGATAAGGGATTTGCATACAGCAATATCACATCAAATGTGATGCCTAATTTGGTCCACGGCAAACTAGTCAATCTACTAACCTACAAAATTGAAGGGCTGTACTTGGTCAAACATATTATACAACATGGCGTATAAATACACATGACACATACAGAAAGTAATCAAAGACTCCCCGGTCTTACAGGTAGACAATGTGTTCTGCGTATCCAGAGAACCTGCTCATCAATTTTGGAAAGTTTTTCATAACCTAGCAGCTTCCAAGTCTGGATCGACTTGACTTCCATCCATGATCTCTGCCCTTCCTTGAGTTCGGTATAAATTACCCGAGCTCTCCTTGGCCAATGAGATCTTCCATAGGCATGATAACCAAAGCCACCACCATAACAGAACCATACCCCATGAAGATGAGGGTGCCAAGGACACCAGAATTTACTGATGAGCAAGCCACTCCCTCCTGATACTGACCCTTAAAATAAGTATACCAAAGTCCTCGGACTTCTGGAATTGGGATGTGGAAGAATGCTAATGCTTGGCATGCATCTTTTGCTGTCAAATAAAGGGAATTGCCATGTGCCATTTGTCATAAGTACCTTTTCTTATTCGCTGCAGCCCCTGGATCGGATCAGAGTTTTGTGACATAAAGCACGAGCGTGCATGGTTTCATAAATGAAGAAGATGAATCTCGTAGAGAGAACCAAAATAAAGACGTTAAAGCAACCACGACGAGAGAGAGAAGATTTGGCGAAGCCGACCGCAATTTCTTTAAACACAAACTCAAAAGAGTACAAGGGATTTTTGCTCTCTCACAACCTCTCGAACTTTTTACGACCTTCGGATCCTTACCCTATACAAGAATCTAGTGCTAAAGAATAACCTAACTTCTAATTCTCTCGTTCACCTCTTACTTTGGATGAGTTAGCCTCTCTAGTTCTTCAACGCAAATAGGTATATCATGTAAGGATTCATCTAACACACATTTTCAAATCCTAAAAAACTAGATATGAATCACCATATTTAACATTGATAAAAAAAAAAGCTGTACATCCAATAATGTGAACTGACACAGGAAATAAGTTCAAACAAATGATAAAATATTAACAGCAGAATAATGTAGTGGATTGCAGCTACAACATAAGTTCATCAACCTATACCAGAAAAACACAACGGTGATAAACAAAAGGTGACTTCTTGCAGTTGCTTACATCTCTCCTTGCGAGGACTGACACATATTCCACAGTGAGATCTTAGGTGTTGTGATTAGGTTAGTAATTATAATCAGAAGTACCTGAAGGTCCCGCGAAGTAGCATGAAGCCAAGCAAGCTGAGATTCTTTGATCCATCCATAAGTTTTAACTCCATTGACAACTTCACGATCCCCACTATCCAAGAAATAAAGGTTAAGCAGACTAGTATTGACCAACTCTGATTCAAATGGCCCATGGATGCCAACATGATAATTGCCAAACCCATGTACCCAAAAACCAGGTGGGTTTACTTGAGACACTGACTAATCCATTAAAGATATGAACGTCATCAGTTCCTCTCGGGTCATTGTGGACTCCTGGAGTCCTAGTTATGATTTCCTAAAATGGCAGCCCATGGTATCTTGAACTCCATAGCAGGGCTAATTGCTTTGAGTAGTGATTCTGCTGCATCAGTTGCACTTTCCCCAAATATGTTGTCCCCTGATTCAAAATAAAACAATGGAAGCATTAAATTTTAACTAGATCAGCTCATAACTCAAAAAGGTAAGCTCTTTATTACCAAAACAAGAGATGGTAGGTCTTTTCAGATAGAGATTACATCTTGGTATGAAACAAGGAAAGTTGTAGTTAATAAAGATTTACTCACAACTTGCTTATTTAGCATGTATATGGAGAGTTTATAGACTGATTATAGTCCAAATTCCACTAACTGACAGGACAGAACAACTACTTTTGCTTCTTCTTCACATAGGATGATCCATACTCTATTACAGCTAGGGGGCAGCATTACTCATGTTGATCTGATCCAAAATTCCAAATTATAAAATTAACTAACTATTGAATGATCTCGGAGTTTGGCTTCTTTGCACCAATCACCGTCCTAAAGAACATTACCCAGAAAACATTACAAATGTAATGTAATGAAACATGAATCCCATCATCGAAACCAAGAGGAATGACGGGTGAATCCCATGTACAGAAAAGAAAACAATAAAATAGTTACAGAAGCAGCATGTAAGCTTACTACTCTGCAACCGATTCCATCCGTAGTGGAAAACCCCTAAGCATGGCTCCACATTACTTGCTAAGTAAATCTCCTTTGCGTTACACAGATGCTGCTAACAAAATGCAAGAGATACTGCTACTTCATAACAGATGAACGTTGATGAACTAGAAGTGAATAGGCGATAAGAGCGTATTGCACAACTGAATGTCGTGCCCATGCCCTCTGAATGGAAATAGAAACTATTCATAAATTCAACTTACAAATTCCACCAAACTATTACATGGAGCATTAATTAATAGTTGCGCATTGCTGCCTGGTAAATTGTAGGTAAATTAACTAAGTAGACACTCGGATCTAAGACGTTGCATGGCTTCAACTGACAAATCTGTCAAATACTATCACAATGAGCACGAAGTTTGCGCATTACTAGTAGCAAGGAACACCGCCAATGGCAACGGCCGGATGTGCTAGGGCAAAAGAGATAGCATGAGGTAAAGTTGCAAGCTTTGGAGCAAAGCAAACCACACACACACAAGAGCAGCTCTAAGAGGAAAAGAGGGGGAAAACCCCGCTCCGGTGAATGCTATGAGGTCCGGCCTCTCCGCCTCGATGACCCGCCAAGGGAACCGCGTGGTGTTGAGGTCGGAGCAGCGCGCGCTGCCGCTCTCGGGCGCCACGTCCCGGCAGCGCGTGGCGGCGCCGTTGCCGAAGTGCATGTCACGCGGGGGACGGCGGCGCCGTGGTCCGGATCGAGCAAGGTGGAGAGGCGGATGAGGAGGAAGGAGAGGAGGCTGGGGAGGAGTGTTAGAATTACATGGGCTAGCCTAAATAATTCAGAAATAATTTATGAAAAATCTCAAAGGCCTATTAGGTGGAAAAGAGGTGAAAATACAATAGTCTCATATTGCTAGTGGAGGAGAATGAAGACAACCTTATAAGGGACGCTTCTTCCACTATGCTTGAGCATGAGAAAGAGAAAGGAGAGAACACGCGCCGCCGCGCCGCCAAAGTGCTACGTACGACGCGACATGCGCGTGAATGGTGCAGCGAAATCGAGTCCGATGGCTTGCACAGGCGCAGTTCTCTTTTGTAGTTTTTGCAGCGTGAGACTAAGTGGTCAACACGTTTACGTTGTGTGGAATTAACTGCATGCAGAATCCGTAATCGACTCAAATCGTGGAAAGGATTTAACGCGGTATCCGTAACCGACTCGTAACGTTGTGCGGAATCTGTAACCAAAAATGTGATAGGCTTTTCATGGTGAATAAGATTAAAGCAGCTGGTTTTGCTGAGGCAATGGAATCGGATAAATTTACCGGTGTTCACTTTAAGAGATGGCAGACTCGAGCCACTCTATGGCTCACGGCTATGAATGTCTACTGGGTTGCGGCCGGTAAACCTGAAGGAACCCTTACTGCTAAGCAGGAAAAGGAGTTCAAGGATGCCACCACAATTTTGTAGGATGCGTTCTTAGCGTTCTTCCAGACCGTCTTTGCGATGTGTATATGCATTGTCGGATGCAAAGGAGCTGTGGGAGGCACTCGAAAATAAATTCAGTGCATCGGATGCTGGCAGTGAATTGTATGTTATGCAGCAATATCATGACTACAAAATAGTTTATAGCCGTTCTGTGGTTGAACAAGCTCACGAGATACAGTTCATTGCGAGGGAACTTGATCACCTCAAGTGCACGTTACCCGACAAGTTTGTGGCTGATGGCATTATTGCCAAATTGCCTCCCTCATGGAGGAATTTGCCACATCTCTAAAACACAAGAGGTAAGAAATCTCTGTTGAGAGTCTGGTTGCGTCTCTTGATGTTGAGGAGAAAGCTCGGGCGAAGGATGTGCACCCAAAGGTGGTTGAGGGACAAACCAGCGCCAATTTTGTGCAGCGTGCTGGTTCTGGTAAGTTCAAGTCAAAGAAAAAAGCTGTTCAGACTACCAACTTTAAAAAGAAGAAACAGCAGAATGACAAGTCTTACTTCGTGTGTGGTGAGATTGGACATTGGGCAAAGAAATGTCCAAACCGCAAACGAGGAAAGGATCAGCAGGGACAGAACTCCAAATCTGTCAATGTGACTATTGGCAATGCCGAGAAGGAGACACCTGGGTATGGTAATTTACTCACTGTTCTTTCGGCTAGTCAATCTACCGATTGGTGAATTGATACTGGGGCTAATATTCATGTTTGTGCTGATGTATCATTGTTTTCTTCTTACCAGGTTGCTCGGGGTTCCTCCGTGTTGATGGGGAATGGGTCACATGCTTCGCTTCTTGGTGTTGGCACAGAGATCCAAGCTTACTTCGGGAAAGATCGTGCGGCTAAAGAACGTGCAGCATGTCCCTTCAATCAACAAGAATCTCGTTAGTGGTTCCCTTCTATGTAGAGATGGGTATAAGTTGGTATTTGAGTCGAATAAAGTAGTCATATCAAAATATGGACTATTTATTGGTAAAGGCTATGACAGCGGAGGCTTGTTCCGCTTTTCTCTTGAGCGTCTGTAATAAATTTGTGAATCATCTTTGTAACAATATTATTAGTAGTGAGGCAAATGTTTGGTACTCACGATTATGTCATCTTAATTTTGGTTCTATGTCTCGGATTTCCAATATGAAATTAATTTCGAAATTTTCCATTGTCAAAGGTTCTAAATGTCAAAGTTGTGTGCAGTCTAAGCAACTTCGCAAGCCTCACAAGGCAGCCGAGGAAAGAAACTTGGCACTATTAGAACTCATACATTCAGATCTCTGTGAGATGAATGGTTTGTTGGCGAAGGGTGAAAAAAGATACTTCATGACTTTAATTGATGATGCGACTATATTTTGCGATGTGTATCTCTTAAAAACAAAAGATGAGGCTTTAGAATAATTCAAAATCTATAAGGCAGAAGTTGAGAATCAACGGGAAAGAAAAATCAAAAGAGTTAGGTCGGATCGTGGTGGAGAGTATTTCTCCGATTTCTTCCAATACTGTGCAGAGCATGGTATCATCCATGAGAGGACGTCTCCCTATTCGCCCCAATCCAACGGGGTTGCCGAAAGGAAGAACCGCACCCTGACTGAATTGGTTAATGCCATGTTAGACACTGCGGGATTATCTAAGGCATGGTGGGGGAGGCCTTGTTGACCTAGAGTCATGTCCTAAATAGAGTTCCCACTAAGAATAGTGAGGTAACTCCATATGAGGGATGGGAAGGAAGAAAACCATTACTATCCGACTTGCGCACTTGGGGGTGCTTGATGAAAGTCAATGTGCCGATAATAAAGAAGCGCAAACTTGGATCTAAAACTGTTGATTGTGTCTTTCTGGGATATGCTCATTGCAGCATTGCCTATAGGTTTCTAGTAGTTAAATCTGAGGTATCCGACATGCACGTCGGTGTGATAATAGAGTCTCGAGATGCAACATTTTTTGAGAATATATTTCCTATGAAGGATATGCATAGCATTCTGAGTCAGGCTTGTGATACAACTCTTGAACATGCCATACCAGTTGAACTTTTTGAACAAACACATGAACAAACTCCTGAGGAGGATGACAGTGATGCTCCTAGAAGGAGCAAGACACAAAGGACCGCAAAATCCTTTGGTGATGATTTCACTGTTTACCTTGTAGATGACGTTCTCAAGACCATTTCAGAAGCATATGCATCTCCTGATGCAGACTACTGGAAGGATGCAGTCCGTAGTGAAATGGATTCCATTCTCGCTAACGGAACTTGGGAAATCACAGATCGTCCTTATGGTTGTAAACCGTTGGATGCAAATGGGTGTTCAAAAGAAGCTTAGGCCCGATGGTACTATTGAAAAGTACAAGGCCCGGCTTGTGGCCAAGGGTTACACCCAAAAAGAAGGCGAGGATTTCTTTGATACTTATTCACCTGTTGCTAGATTGATCACAATACGTGTATTACTGTCCTTGGCTACCTCTAATGGTCTTCTCGTTCATCAAATGGATGTTAAGACAGCTTTCCTTAATGGAGAGTTAGATGAGGAAATTTATATGGAACAGCCCGATGGATTTGTAGTAAATGGTCAAGAGAACAAAGTGTGTAAGTTGCTGAAATCTTTGTATGGTCTTAAGCAAGCACCCAAATAATGGCATGAGAAGTTCGATAGAACTTTAACATCTGAAGGCTTCACTATGTGACGGTCGATAGATGTGTATACTACCGCTATGGTGGGGGTGAGGGAGTTATTATATGTTTGTATGTGGATGATATTCTAATATTTGGAACAAATCTTGATGTGATTAATGAGGTCAAAATGTTTTTGTCCCAAAAGTTTGATATGAAGGATCTGGGAGAAGCTGATGTAATTCTGAACATTAAGTTGATCAAAGGTGGGGATGGGATTACACTTGTGCAATCCCATTATGTGGAAAAGGTCTTAAGCCGTTTTGGCTATATGGACAGTAAGCCTTCTCCAACACCTTATGATGCTAGTCTAGTACTTCGGAAGAACCGAAGAATTACTAGGGATCAACTGAGATACTCTCAAATTTTTTGGTTCACTAATGTATATCTAGCTAGCGCTACAAGGCCTGATATCTCTTTTGCTGCAAGCAAATTGAGCCGATTTGTGTCCAATCCGGGTGATGATCATTAGCGTGCTCTTGAGAGAGTAATGCGTTATCTGAGAGGTACTATGAGTTATGGAATTCACTATACTGGGTATCCTGGTGTACTTGAGGGATATAGTGATTCTAATTGGATATCTGATGCTGATGAGCTCAAGGCCACAAGTGGATATTTATTTACTCTTGGTGGTGCTGCTGTCTCATAGAGGTCTTATAAACAAACTATATTGACGAGGTCAACCATGAAAGCAGAACTCACAGCATTGGATACAGCAACAATTGAAACAGAATGGCTTCGTGAGCTCTTCATGAACTTACCGGTAGTTGAAAAACCGATACCGGCTATCCTCATGAATTGTGATAATCAAACGGTTATCGTGAAAGTGAACAGTGCAAAGGATAACATGAAGTCCTCAAGACACGTAAAAAGACAGTTGAAATCTGCCAGAAAATTGAGAAACTCCGGAGTGATAGCTTTGGATTACATCCAAACCGCTAAGAATCTGGCAGATCTGTTTACAAAGGGTCTATCACGAAATGTGGTAGATAGTGCATCGAGGAAGATGGGAATGAGACCTACCAAGTAGTTAATCACAGTGGTAACTCAAGCTATGTGATCGGAGATCCCGTGAATTAGTATCCGGTAATAACAAGTCGTTGGATTAATCAAGAAGAGTGCATTCTATATCCCACTCCGTGAAAAGATGTTGTACTCTTAAGAATCGTGTGGCGGGTTGACTACGGTCTTAATGTGTTCGTTGGTTTTACACAAACAAAGATGCTGTCCCGTAGAACATTCTTGAAAGAACACACCTATGTGAGTCCGACTGTTGGTCGCAGTCCGTGAGACGTGGGTACTCTCTAAGAAACTCATGAAGAGGCCAAGGAGTATGACTTATAAGCTCCACCCGAGGGGTAGACTGTCGGCAGCCCAGTATCAGTGAGGGTCTTAAGTGAAACTTGTCTGCACAAAACTTGCAATTCAAGGCATAGTCACTGTTCAAGTTGTAGATAAATGTAGCTTGAAGTTCATGTGCAATTCAAGGTATAGTCCATTGTCACCGAAAGCTGGTATAAAAACAGTACTTTGGAACAGGCAAAGACCTATGGGATCTGGTGGGGGATTGTTAGAATTACATAGGCTAGGCCCAAATAATTCAGAAATAATTCATGAAAAATCCCAAAGGTTCGTTAGGTGGAAGAGAGGTGAAAATGCAATAGTCCTATATTGCTAGTGGAGATGGATGAAGACCACCTTATAAAGGAAGCTTCTTCCACCATGCTTGAGCATGAGAAGGAGAAAGGAGAGAACACACGTGCGCGCTCGCTCGCCTCGCCACGCCACGCCAGGCGGCGCGCGTACGCGACATGCGCGTGAATGGTGCAACGAAGTCGAGTCCGATGGCTTGCATAGGTGCAGTTCTCTTTTGCTGTTTTTGCAGCGTAGGACTAAGTGGTCAACATGTTTACGTTGTGCGGAATTAACTGCATGCAAAATCCGTAACCGACTCAAATCGTGAAACGGATTTAACGCGGTATCCGTAACCGACTCGTAACGTGATCCACGATCATCTCTCTGTTATATATACGCAGAACATAGATCAGATCAAGATCACTCAAACCTTTTGCCTTTTCGAAGTACTGCGCTGCTCTCGTCTTCCCCATCCCTAAACCGGCGTGCACCGACTGTTGGGAGAACAGGTCTCCGGAACGTCCGCCCTTGAGATCCTGCACCGGGAGAGGGCGAATCATGTTTTTGGGAAGCGTCTTCACACGACTGCTCGCTGGTTTCTTTACTGATGGTCAGCTTCGCCTACATCGCCTTCTGATCTTCATCGGCATCTGCTACCGGGTTCCGTCACGTCTTCGTGTCATCTCGGTAACGCAGACGAACCTCATCTATATTCTGTTTATCTAATAATATGGATGAGATAGGCATTGCAATTGGCATGTTGCTTTTGTCTAGTTTATTTGTTTCATCTGTTCTAGTTTCAATTATTGTCATATCTTATTTTCGGAATAGATTTATCATTAATATGCCTAATTATCCAAAGGAGGAGGGAGACGAGGCAGGAGAAACTCATCGATCTCACTGCTTGCCAGGTCGCAGGCCACTCAACTTGTGGAGTGTCAAAACAACAAACACATCTGTACCATGATGAATTGATGATGCAATGACGGGCATGAGTATGACCAACCAGTGGGGATCAAGTAGGATCAGCTCAGCTGCAGTGGAAAAACAACTGTATTACATCTAATAACGCGTCTCTCAAACTGCTCCATCCGCTATGAACAGATTCACCTGAGAATATGAAGGGTCTGCTGAAATTATGAACATAAGTATTCTTCTACTGTAGTTTATCTGGATCTTCGGTCTTGCTCACTTTGATCGAGTTAGTTGCACCAACTTGTGTAGTCAATTGATCTTGGATTGCACCAAACCCATTTGTACAGTGCTATTTTTGTTCTTTTTTCAGGAGGACTCCAGTGACCACTGACCAGTGCTACTTCTGTTCTTCTCCTCATGTAACAGAACAGCTCAACTATGCGATCAACGCAGGAGAGCTATACTCGATTCAGTACCCATCCAATCTTTTTGCCATCCTACTGTAGATTGAGAATGTACACAAAGATGGTCCCAAACTCCTGATGTATCTATCTGCGCCTTCAGCAATATCAACGATCCTATGCCGTCGTTTCCAGGATACACTGAGACGAAGACTCGTTCTTTTCGGAGTTACCAGAATGTGGCAAATTCAATGCAAAGTTGCAAACAACATGACCCATTCTTTCAAAAAACGTTTCGGTTACATTTCGTTGTCACTGAATTGAATGAGCTAAGTCTATAGCATGTATTGGTGTACAGTCATTTCAATTTCGCTGGTCAGAATCTTAGCCTGCATCTATCCAAAAACGATTGGCCTTCTCGATCGTCTGTATAGCTGTCTTCTACTACATTAATCCATACGATGGAGGTAACTTGAGAAGCACTCGCGAGCAGAAATGCCTGGCTCATGCATGCTTTTCTACCATTAAAACTCTGCAACTCATGGTGACCACCAGACCAGACACTACAAGCTTGGGGAGGACTGAAGGAGTCAAATCACTCGGGCTAATGTTTCACTGTCGTTGTCCTTACTCCAGTCCCATCTGTCAACCCTAGTTGTTACCAACCTACCACCGATGCCACGCCAAAATAATTAATTACAAGACGCTCTGTAGTCTGTACCGATAAGGAGATGGAAATTTTTTGGGTGAGGACTTGGCCTGTCTGTTTTTCTTTCAATGGTAATCAATTCTTATCTAAACATTTGATTTGCTATTAAATCTTAGTTCTTTTCTTGCCGATCTTTGGTCAAAATATTGGTGGTCAATTTAGTAACCAAATTTTACCAATACAAAAGTTTAGTGACGTTTAAATGGGTAAATTCGTCATCAAACAAAACAGGCTCCTAATCTCTAACCGTCCGGTTTCAATTGGAGTGGTGCATGTCGAGCAAGGTTTCAAATCTCGGAGGTGACCGAAAGACAAAATTTCGGTGAGATCTCGTAATTTCGAACAAATTTCGGACGAAATACAAAAATAAAAATTCAAATCCCTATTTTTTTGCACCGAGATTTCACCATAAAATGCCGAAATTTCGCCAAGAAATGCCGAGATTTGGGTGAAATTGAACTGAGCGAAAAATAGTCCAAAACATGTTAACAAATTTTGAAATTTTTTGTGGATGGTCCTAACACATCACTAAAGTTCTCATAAAAATTTTAGATGATTATCAAGCCTGAGACATTTTTACAAATTCGGATAGTGCTACTGTCCTGATAAAACACTGATCGGCAAATTTGAACCGAATGAAAAATAAAACAAATTATGTTAGAAAATTTTAAAAACATTTGTGCATGGTGCTGACATATCACTAATGTTCCCATAAAATTTTTAGATGATGATCATGCTCGAGAAATTTTTAAAAATTTGGACAGTGCTAATATCCTAATAAAAGCCTGATAATCAATACATAGATTTGCTTGAGCAACTGAAAAAGGTTTATAATTTTTGAAACTTTTAAAGAAGGATTGTAAGCAGGGTTCACAAAATTGCGAAAAACCACTCGAAAACCGCGGTTTTCGAGCGTACCGCTGCATCTTGAGATCCAAAAACCACTCGGTAAACCATTCTAACTAAAAAATTGAAAAAATTTATGTGTTAAAAACTGCTCGAAAACTGTTTTGTAGGAACATTTCAATTGGTCGGCTGGTTGTTCGTTGAAAACCGAACGGTTTTTGATTTTTTTAAAAAAAAATTGAAATTTTTTATTTCTTATCCCTTCGGTTTTTAATGGTTTTTTAGCGGTTTTTCGAACGTTTTTTTTGCAGTTTTTACAGTTTCGGTTTTTATGGTTTTTCATGGTTTCAGTTTTGTGAATCCTGGTTGTAAGTCAATGCTTAAGCTCTCATCAAAATTTTGTATCATGATCACACTCCGGTTAATTTATAAAATTCTTTCAAGGGTACTATAAAGTTAGAAATTTCGGCAACATTTCGACTGATATTTGGATTTTGAAGGTTACAATTGGAAACAATCAATATATATTGGCATCACAAATGATAGGTATGAAATAAAATTGATACATATGATAATTCATCACATATACACCACAATTATGACTATATAGGACCATATTCACCATATATATGACCATGCAACAGTGGTTAATAAATGTTAGAACTACCTGTGAAAGCATGGATGACGCCAAAATGCAACGCTCAACCCGAATCACCTGCAAGAGGCATAATTAAAGAATACATATGCAGTATAAACATATATTGCAAGAAGATGTAAACGCATAATTAATAGGAAGACTATAAACATGTTTTGCAAGAAGATGCATAATTAAAGGAGTAGGATCATGCAAAGTATGAAAAACAATGTGTTTACGTACCTACGAATAGTAGTACGCGTATGGTTCAACTTCCACCTCCTAGTTATCGATAATAATCTCGTGATACCTCATTTGGTTCTGTTGCTTGTACTCTTCCCAACTCATATTCCGTGGTAGCTAGGCAGACTCTCAATGTTCATAATGAGCCATCCAGATGTCATGATTCTCTGACTGGTAAAGGTACCTAAGAGATGTGTCTCGTGCGTACGAATTGGCATAGAGATCAATGTAGTCAAACAAGGAAGATATGCTCGATCCGTCATAACTTTGTTTGTGATCGTACCCACCCTGATCCCATCCGTAGGGCATCAAACCGTACCCTACCACGGGGTACCTAGGCTGCTCATTCGGGAAGCCCCAATAGCTCGAAGACTGGCTACTAGACTATCAGCCTACGTCATCCTGGGGCTGTCCTGTCTGTCGCCCACCCCCACCACTCGTCGCGCCCTTCCCTGTACTATGAGTCTGCCTTTGTGAGCCCTTCCTCGGAGCTCTTCCCCTTGTTATGATCCTCCCAGCGATTGTGGTTGTGAACGAGACCGGAGGGAGTAATGGGCAGCGTTCATCCCATCGTCGCCTCAAGAGTCTATTACCGAGCTACTATCAGCGGTCTCCTGGTACTTCAACTTCTGAGGGGGTGTATTCCATGTTGTCGTCACTGTCGACATCAGGCTCGTCATCACTTTGTGCCTTTCCTTTTCCCTTGACACGCTGACTGCTCGATAACTTCGCCAACCCACCTAAAGCATCCGCTAGCATATCGTTGTCGTTGTCGGTGCCATGCTTCCTCTTCCCAACATGCGTCTGATCGATCGTGAACTCGGCCTAATCTGGGAGGCTCTTACCATCTGTGGCCAATTGGAAGTAATATTAACACCGTTGTGAGATTTCCACATTCATGATAACTAAGTAGAACATAACATAATTCCACGTTACTTGTAGCCTTATTCATCTCTTCTGGAGGGATGGTATCAACCATGAATCTCGCTGGGAGGGGTGGGTCGTACCTACTGTCCTCATCGAGTAAGGGCTCCCCACCAAACCTAGATGAATCGAACCACTTCGCAATAAGGTCGCTACCCGGATGCATCGCACCCTCAATGAGGTGATCCAATGGGTCGACGTCCTGGGCCTAGCGGGTTGATTCATAGTCCCTAGGCGAAGTCAGAGATTGTAGTGCACAAACATGAGCTGCGGAGCTTTGCATAACTTAATCGGTTCCTTAGCTACATGTGCACTAAAGCAAATATGTTCCAATTGCGCTCGCAACCACTAGACAATGCGCACTGTGACACCAACCGCAAGGCGTACTTCTGCAACGCTTGCGTCTCATTCCCAAACGTCATCCACCATTGAGCTGCAAACAAGACGACAACAGAAAAGTGCGTCAGTCAGTGCACACCAATAATACCTGAAATTAGATAAGTACCAGCCGTCATGTGGGGATCGGTGGCGCTAGTCTGTGCAAGATGGGTGGCAAACTGTCCCCTCCTAAGACGGTATACGTCAGCTTCCCATAAGGCCTGCATCGCGCTTCTATCCTCATCAGCTAAAATACCTAGGGCAGTAGAGAGCACTCCTATGAACACCGGAGTGTTGCATATATTGTACGTGAACTGAGACTATGGGTCGAGCACGGAGGCTGCAATGGACAAATCATTGTATATTAGTTACCACAACAGATACGAACATTGTATAGTTAGCGCAACAGAAATGAACATATTAGTTTCACCGACCTGCTTGCACATACGTGGTATCTCTTATTTCGGTGAACCTATTTTCTAGGACTTGCACGCATATCCTGTACTACTCTCCGTCCTCACGCAAGCGCTTGTGATACTCAGTCCTTACAATTGCGTACTGCATCATGACACCGCTTATCGTTGGCAACTTATCTTGATCCGCGAACCTCAATATCTTATACAAGGGTTCTACGTCCAAGACGGACCGCTGCAAAATGTTTCAAAAACCCCTGTCCATGAGGTGGTTATATGCAAACTTGTCCTCTTCCATCCCAGCCCATCTGCTACTTGTTCAGTCCGGATGTGTCATCCACTACTAAAACTTCTCCTTTTTTGAGGAAGCTATCCAGAAGAATGAAGGTCGTGCCAAACTTAGTGGCATTTGGCCTCACCAACTCTCCACCTATGTGTTTCCTTATCTGTGCATGCAGATTCTTGTAGTTGTACAAGAAGCAGCAAATCTTCTTCGCCTCTCCCACAACCTATTTGATATGTGGGACATCGCACATATCTTTTAGTATAAGGTTCACAATGTGTGCTAAGCACGCCTGCCATATAATATATGGGTACTCCACTCGTAATAACTGGCATGCTTTCTTGAAGTTAGCCGCGTTGTCAGTAACCACTTGCACGACGTGCTCTGCCCTAATTTCCTCTGCCATGACTTTCATTATCTCGTGTAGTAGCTACTTGTACTCCTAGACCTTGCCTATAAATGTAGACGTTAGAAGTTAATACGCACATTTCTAGTACACAAGACTAAAGACTTTTACAAATGTAAATGGAAATATTGTACCTGTGGTATTGACGTCTTATGGAAGAACATGACCCCATTGCAGTACACCATGAAGTTGATGATGCTCTGTTGAGTAGGCTCAGTCTAGGTGTCACACATGACTATCACACCAAATATGGCCCAGTCGTCCCTGAACTTCTGAAGGTACTGGACAATCTCCTGCTCATTCTCGTTGAGGTACTTTTCGTTGATCTCGTGAGCCCGTGGTCCACGAATCCCTGGGCCTAGCTTCTGCGCCATCTTGATTGCACCTGTCCATCAAGGGCATAAGAGGTTACTACAATCATCACAAGAATTGTAACTTACAACCCTTCGATCGTTTCATATCTATGAAGTACGGATACTCGGCCTTCCTTCCTGAAATTGTATTAGCATAGAACCACTTGGACCATACCCTCCCTAGCTTCTGCCTCGCCCCCTACTTGAATGCAATGTCAATGCGGGGTTGCTGCGAGACACCACTCTATGCAAGGTCAAGATCGATGGAGGCATGACTTTCTTGTTTCAATTTGGACCTACTGAACATTTTCTTGGTAGTGGATTGGACCTGGGGTCAAACCTTGGCTGCTGAGGTAGACCTCTTCTTTTGAGGCCTTTATGTCCATCTTAAGCTGCTCCTGCTCGGTACAGTAGTCTGTGGCCAAGGTGGCCCAGTCGTCGCAAGCCTTACGGAGGCGCACCGCCTTCTTCTTCTCCCGACCTCCACGGAGGTCCACGAGCATAGCCTGTTTAACCACTTTAGGCATGCCTAGGCAGACCTTCACATCGTCGGCGTGGCTAGCCAGATGTTCCTTCAAACGGGTTGCCCCTCCACCCTTCATAACATGGCTACAGTAGTTGCACTTCAACCTTTGGCCAATACGCTCCCCACGCTCCCATACATTACCCACATGATCTGCCAACATGAGAACCTGCAACAAAATACAAAAGATGCCGATGAATGAACAATGAAAATATTATTGTGATAACTAAATGCAAAGTGGCCATTAACAACATCTTGAAGAATTCAAATGAGATGAACATAAGCTCATACATGTCAGACCCTATTGTTCCTTTGATGTTCCCCTCACATCAGTGTATTAAATCATTTGGTACCTCATGAACCTCTCCCACCAATTATACTATTGCCGTTACATAATCATGTAAGCGCTTTTGATTTGCCCTTTTGATTTATCAATCTTTCATCATGTGGTACAGAGCATACACTAAAAAAATTAGTAGAGAGCTTACTTATATATACACCACTACTAGCTAGTTATTGTGTTTGATATTGTACTTGTACATGCGTGGGTCGTAAGGCCATGCATAGAGCTGATTTTAAATACGAACTAGATGTAAAGTACACCCTTATTCTCTTGCTAATTTCTTGCTAATTAACACACACACACACACACACATTGCGATCAGTTCCCATGAATGAACCAAAGCAAAATATGCATCACCCTTCTACGACTATTCATAAGATAAATCTGACCACATTTTACATGCTAAATAATGCAAAATCCGGCCATATCCACTAGCTAAATGGTGCATTTCGCCTAAAAATGACGAAATCTCACCAGTAAACACCGAGATTTCGCTACTAAAAAACAAAATTTTGTTACTTGTATCACTAGGAAATCTCGATTAGAGGGCCAAGATCTCGCTTAAAACGGCCGAGATTTGCTTTCTAGTGGACTGGATGTGGCTGAATATGGCCGAATTTTGTCCGAAGATGGCCGAAGACAGTGAGGGCGACAGGGAGAGGTCGGGTGGGGTGGCTCACTAAGGAGAGGAAAGTGAATGAGCTGTGTCGGGAATAAATGATTGAGTCTCTATTAAAATCAATGTGACTGACATACATAAAAGAATTAACTCCTTAGTACTGATAGTCACCATCACCTGTAGCTCAGTTGGTAAAGTCCCACGATTGCAAACCTTTGGTTGTGGGTTTAAGTCACGGCCATAGCACTTTTTTTGCGAGATTTTTTCGTCGTTGTGAGGACGCAAAAATTTAGAAAAATTGGTAATAGCTAGGAATCGATCCTTTGATATCATGTAAGTAAGCTCCACACTGTATGAAATGGATACCAGCAAATTTCGGATAGTGCTACTATCGTAATACCGCCAAATTTCAAACCACGCCAAAAAATTTTGAAAATTTTTGTAGATGGTCTTGAAGCATCAGTAATGTTCTTATAAAATTTGTAAGTGATGATGAATCAATGGGATTTTCAATAATTGTGACAGTGCTACTTCAGAGTCTTTCAACTTTAGAGTGCATGCTTGTATAATTTATAATTTTTTATTGAGAAATCAAAATAGGTTTAAATTTTTTGAAACTTTTAGAGATGGGTGCTGAGGTAATCCTTAAGCTCTCATCAAAATTTTGGATCATGATCACACTCGAACAAATTTATAAAATTCTGACATGGTTATTGTCCCACATATATTCATTCTGTTTTTGAATTTTTAAATATAACAAATGAAGTTAAATTATTTTTAATATTTTTATGTATGATCCTAGATTACTAGATATGGTATCATAAATTTTTTAGAGTATGATCAAGCTTGTAAAATTTTATAAAAATTTGAAAGTATTTCTTCTATTTTTATAAAATGTCTCAAAAATTCAGTTTTTAAATGAATTTTCATCAAAGATGATATTCAAAGGGTTATTGGGCCAAATCCGGTCCTCAAAAGTCAAAATCCGATCAAATTACCCAAGATTTCGGCGAAATTTTGCGAAATCTCACTAAAATGTCTGAAATTACTGTAGCATTTTGAATTTTTTTCCTCAAATTTTTTACCATGCCAGGATTTTGGATCCCGTCCCCAGCTGAAATCCAAAATCTCAGACGAGATTTCTGAAATTTTGCCAAATTTTGGAACCTTGATGTCGAGTGTATAGTGGAGTGCAAGTGTCTTCTGCTCACAAGCTCCCAGCCTCCTAGTTCACCCCACCAGTGTAGCATCATCTCTAGGTCTAGATCCATTGAAGGCTGTGATCCCGTTCAAACTCTCAGTGCATCCCTGGGAGCTAAGTTCTTCCTCATGCTTCTCAACGGTTTTGTATGTGCAATCACAGATTACAATGATGGTCTTAAGAATCTATTACTCTCTCCTTTCCTGAATACATGTCAGTCCAGTTTTCAAATTTTGTTACTAAATACATGCCATTCTACACTTTCGAGACAACTTTAACTTTTTTCTTTGCATACCCATATAATTCATTATTTCCAATGTTATTTATTGCTGCGGAATAGAGTAATATACACCATCTAAAAGCAATAAGTGAGCTAATGAAGGAGGTCAATTTGATCATCTCTACACGTACCTCAGTTGAAATGCAAAATATTAAAACTTCATCTATTCAGGAACGTAGAGATGTATGATGGGCACAGATTGAGATATAGCCTTTTAATAATGGTTTATACTCAGTGTTAGACTAGTCCAGATTTGAAATTGGACCTAGAGAAGATTGGGGAAATTACTTGGTTTTACAACCTTGCTGATTTTTTGTCTAGTGTCTATGAAATGTTCATTTCTTTTAGAGATTGTGTGCCTCAATTAGAAGTTCTTATTATTGTATGAATTTAATTTTGTTAATTTTCATGAAAGAGAAAAAACGAAGAGAAAAGGCCAACTGGGCCAGCCCAGCCCATCAGGCCAAGCCACCCAGCTGACCCAGGTGGCTGAGGATAAGGCACCAAACGGTAGGAAGCCATTATGTAGTCCACAGTTTACCTCATGGTCGCCTCTACCATGGCCTGCCACTTGGTTACATCCAGCGTCTCAGGGATGATGGCTTGTTCTCCCGCTCCCGTGGTAGCAAGGGTACTCCGGGCTTTCTGCCCTTGGCCCGTGGCAGCTAGCGCAAGGGAGGAGGACATAGCTATGGGCCTCGAGACTTGTAGGACGTTGTCTCCCCAGGGTGGATGGCTTTGATCTCCAAGGGAGGTGCACGCCTAGGTTTCCTTCGGGAGGAGGGTCATTAATGTGCTCCTTGCACTTTGCGACTGGAGAAGGCTTAGAGTACTTCTTGATAGGAGCCATAGCCTTCGGTTGGTTAGCTACGGTCCCCACGGACGGTGCCAAATGTTGTATGTTGAGAAACGAGACACGAGAGTGAGGATGGACGCCGGCTGTTTCACGGGCACTGTCTACAAGAGAGAGGGTTGACTCGAGGGTTTATACAGGATCGGACGCTAAGGTAGATTCCCTATTCCTGTCGGTGTGCTCCCGGGGGGAGTAGAGGAGTACCTCCTGGTCCGAGCTCCTCGAGGGCACACCAGTTGTATGTCTTATATTCATCAGAGTTTGAGTCACAAACATGAGTTACAGTGAGCTTTTATAGGCGCTTGACCTGTTACACAAATACCATCATACCCCTACTAGAGCGGCTTAAGCGGGGGCATCTTGTTCATTCCAGTGAGGAAGTAATGGATCCCACGTCATCATCTCATAGGGTAGGCCTCTGGCTTCAAGATCCCACAGAGGACTTGGTGGCCCTACTTGGTAGTAGGTCCCAAGTGGGACGATGGTGTCCACCTATCTCCATGGACGCATCAAGGGGGGCCCTCTTGGACAGGATGTTTCACCATATGCCCTGCAGACTGTGGACAGAGGATTAGGCAAGGCCTCTAGGAGGACTAGAGACCATTCCACGTACTCCCTTCAAGAGGGTCCGCGAGGTATGAGGGGACCTCTCCCCAACACTTCCTTTAGAGAGCTCGCGGGGTATACTCTCATGGTACGAGAGAACCTCTCATGACACCCCTCGTCAGAGTATGAGGGGACCTCCCGTGGTACCTGCGCTATGTAACTTTGCAGGGTATGAGAGGATCTCTCCTCAACACTCCCTTTGGAGGGTTCGTGGGGTATGCCCGCGGGGTATGAGGGGACCTCTCCTCAACACTCCCTTTAGAGGGTTTGCGGGGTATGCCCACGGAGTATGAGGGGACATCTCCCAAACCGCCTACACTTCATCTCCACGAGCGCTAATAGAAGCGCCCTAATGAATTGGAGTCGGGTTATACGCCTCGCAGACAGGAACGAGGCCGAGTGCCTAGTATGATTGGGCACCTTACCATGCGCTCGAACGTCGGGGAGGAGGTGGAGCTTCTCTCGAAGATGGCGGGTGTCCTCACCGGGGTTTGACGGCCAAGGACCCTTTGTCCGGGGCAATATGGTATCCCCAACATTGTCTTATGGTTATTTTTTACACTTGCAATTAAAGTCATGATAAATTTGGCTATGCCGCGTTTATTCCAACACTTATTTCACTAGATAGATGACTTGGGTCTATAAAATTTGCTGCTAGTAATAGATTGGTGTCCAGTGCGACGGAGTCATGTGTGTGTGACTTAGCAATCTCCCAACAAAAAGGTACCTATTGCTTCGTAGACCCAATCTGTGTGACTTAGCAATCTCCCGACAAAAAGGTACCTATTGCTTCGTAGACCCAATTAACTTGGACTAATGGTGACCTTTTAGCGGACATATGCTACATACTATACACCCTATCTTCACGGTCATGATTTGAATTCCGTCAACTACTCCTATGTTAAGCACATTTATTTGTGAATTTCTTAGGATTTAGGGTCTGTTTGGTAGAGCACCAGATCTCAGCTTCACCTGAGATCTGAAATTTGTAGGCTAAAATAAAGTGAATTAAGTTTATATTTTTGGTCTGATTTGAAAAGATGATCCATCTAAACACTCTTAATATACTCACAGATCCAGCTCCACGGATCTGGTGGAGTTAGGAATACCCAACTCCACCAGATCCACAGATTTGGTGGAGTTGAAGCCCTACCAAACACACCCTTAGAGTCAAGCGTAATCTAAGCTAGGCAGTGGGAACACGAAAGTAAATCGTGTGACATCGTCACCTTTATACCTGCATTAGACCTATTCAATCCTATAATACATGGCAAAATAAATAAATCGTCTCTTTAAATATCCGCGTGTCATGATTTAAAAAGGATCCAAACAAGAGTTAAAGGTAAGAAGGTCTCGGTGGACTTATTTCCCTGAGAACAGTGGGAATAAAACCTCCTCTCACCCACAAGCCACTGGTATATCTAAGACCGGTAATTCCTTACGCATGCGGCATGCCTATACATTGTGAAGTAATTCTATGCGTTACTATTTAAAAATTATATATATATATATATTAAAGTATGAATAAATAGTAAATAATAATTATTTATCTTTTCGATTGTTTAAAATTCTATGGGATTTGATAAATATCATCTGGTTGTTTTGTCATCAAAGATCATCCAAAATCCTGACCGTTGGATATGCTTTGTGATTGGTGAGTTTTGCTGCGGAGTTCGGACTCGAAAATTATAGGTTAGTACTGTTTCAAATTTTATTGCTTTATCGGTCTCCGCGCCATGGTTTGTATCGAGGAGTCCAGAGTAAAGGAAAGATGAGAGAGACGACTTTTCGATCAGACAGAAGGAGAAATCGGGAGCTCCATCGGTGAGAAGTCGGGAGTTCCGCCGCCGTTCAATCGAACTGGACCGCCGCCGTTCAATCGATCTGGCCCGCCGCCGTTCACAGAGGTTAGAGACGCTTCTTCCTCCTAATCCCACGAGCTGAAGTTTTTGTTATTTCGTTTTTATTTGAGGGAGAGAGGGAGTGAGATCACACAGGGTCGAGAACTTGGGAGAAGAGAGAGAGAGCAAGGGGTAGAGAACTCGGGACATGTGAGTCATCTTCAGTCTTCATTCGTTGGTGGTTAGCCGGATGAGCAGTGAAGGCAACGAAAGTAAGGAAATCGGTTAGCCGGATGTGCTCTGTTTGTGTGTGTGTGTGCGAGAGAGAGGGGGGAGTTAGATGGCGAGAGCGCTGTGTCCAAATTGGACTCGACATTGGGGGTGATTTGGCAAGGATTTTGTGTTGTTCGTGCAGTAGTTTGTGTGACCACTTGCTAGTCCCCTTTTTAGCACTTCATCCCTATTTTCTGATTTTTAGATGGATGGGGTGAGACAGGAGTGGAGATGATCTTTGTTAGGTTAACAAGGGTTTTTAGATAATCAGATTATGAGGATTTGTGTTGAGAATAAGAGATGGAGAGGGAGAGGAGACTGGGAATGTAGTTTTGTGTGTGCTGCTGATTACATGAAGAGTCATGTTGTGTACCAAGTTTGCTTTTGCTTCCCAGTCAAAATCCCTTGCATGGCTCGTGTACTTTTTTTTGGGTGTGTGAATCGAAATGTTGTAGACTTTTTTTGGATTTGGTTATGTGTAGGCTTTGAAGCAATATACCTTTCCAGATCTTGTATCAAGCAATGTATATAAGTGGTGAGATCTTCAGTTATAAATGCTAACCAATGTTGCGACAGAGGGTCTATATCTGTTTTGTTGTAAATTATTTTTGTGTTCTAGGGAAGTGCAACCTAATGTTACTATTCTCAGTTTAACTAGAGAATTTATATTTAGTTTTAAGTAAAAACTGATGTTCTTGTATCCAAATTGTGTCTCTCATCTAGAGAATATAGTAGAGCCATGCATTCTTTTGTCAGATGACATCGTGATTTTGTTGTCTTTTCTTCTCCAATAATCCAAATATCCAAATTTCTCTTTGCCAAATGTCTTTTGTTTTGTTTTAATCCTTGTAGAATGTAATAATGCATATTAGATTCTCATCTTAAAAGTATGGTTCACTAAACCCTTACAGATTTTTTTATCTTATAAGCATAATTATGTTTTGGTTCTATGTAAATATGTGAAGATCTACTCATTATCTTAGTTGTTATGATTTTCATTTAAAGTATGCAAATTCTGATATTGTGTGTACTTCTTTTTCCACATAGAATTGTTTTAGAGACTACAGTTAATCCACTCATTCATTACATGTTAGATGAATATGAAAAGAGATTACATCAGTTACACGAGTTTAAATGTACATCTGACAGTTGTGCTTTTTGTCTCAGGATTTCCAATTCTTGAGACAAGTACTCTTGAGATAATTATATGATTTGGAGAGGACAGGTAGTTTTCTGCTTTTTGGTTGTCAAGTAGTATACTTTGTTTTAAAGATCAGCATGAATTATTCTAAGTGCAACATTTTTTTCATTATTTTGTTGCCCATGCTTTTCTGAGTTAGTGCTAATTAGTACCAGTAACGTGGAAGATGTTTTCTGTAACACCACAAATTTGTACTTCTGTTGATATAGAGTTTTTTTTGCCTTGAAAGATATTTTTTATAGTTAAGGAATATTTTAATGCGCCTGCAGCTTAGGTTAGTTTAATCAGAGGTATAGTTTTATTTTACAGAATGTTTTTTATAAACATTCGATGACATGTTTTTTAGTTTTTAAGGAAACAATTACCTGAAGGATGCGATGAAGTAATGTGGTTGATGCTATAACTATGAATATGTAATTTGGTCGGTTCTTCTCTGAACTGTTGTTTCCTATGTGTTGGTCAGACTTTGTAAGCATGGTAATTACTTGTCTCATAATTGTGTTCATGTTTTTATAATTGTTCAAAAAAACAGTTGATATTTTTTATATGTGATGTTAGTTGTTTCATTCGGCACAACAATGCATCAATAAAATGATAAATACGGGGAGATCAGATTTGCGGTGTTTTATGTAATGAGTGTGTTGACACTTATATTTTGTTTTTATAGTCTCATTTACTGGTTTTCTTTGTTTGTGTATGATATATCACATAGGATATGTATGTCCAACTCTTTTTTACAATTTCTTTCCCTTGGAATATGTTTATTTCTTTTTAATCATTACATCGTGCAGTCTCATTAGTAAAAGACAGAAGACACTTCATTCCATATTTGAAGACTTAGCAGATTTGAGAATCATATCTTTTTCTATCATATGGCTTCTCAGAACAAGTCAAAATTCAGATCAATTCTTGACTACCATGTCCAGAACCCGTTGCTTGATGAGGTAATTATTAAGGTCTTTGTAAACTTGCAGAGTTCTGACTTGTCATAACAAACCTGCATTAGAAACTCCTTCCTAAAGCATATTGGTATCTTGGTCGCTCAACAGACGCTACTGATTTCTGTTGGATTTTATTTTGTTTATAACATTTATTAGAAATTACGCAACTAATTATGATGTTAACTGTGAACTTAAATGTTTTTTTGTAGTTTTTGTAATGGAGTCATGAAAAACTAGTCGTTTTATTTATAGTATATTTTTTATTGTTATTTTTTATCTATTAGATAGATTTGTAGATAACAATGCTTGTTATGATTTTTTGGTCCAACTTTTTTTATGCGCCTTTGACCTTTTTGTGTGTGTATTTGTTGCATTAGGATTTAAAGTTTATTTTTATGTAGGTTAAGAATGCCATATCATCAATATTTGATCAATTTGAGCAAGAACAAACTATAAGTCTTACAACAGGGTTAAAGCGTTTGGCCGTGGATATAGCAAAACTTTTGCCCATTGATATTAAGAACTCGTGTGAAGGCGTTCATAGTGAAATGAACAAGGGAAACGGGGCTAGACCTGATGAGGTGATCGATACAGATGGAGTAGATCTACAAGGAGGTAGTGTGTGATGAGAAAGCTACTCATTTGTTAACCTTTTTATTTTTTGTGGATAATATTTTCTTTCAGTTCTTTTCTTGTTTTCAGATCATTTATCTAATAATAAGAGAAAGAGGACAACTAGTAGCCAAGAATATGATAGCGTTGGGGCTACAGTTTTGTTTCATCGTCGCCGTGTTTCTGAAGCACAACCGCAAGTTCAAGAGCAAACCCCTGTTGGTCAAGCTCAATTGCTTGTTATCAAGGACGATTCAGAAGGAATTAATCAAGTTCATAGTCATATTGATCAAATTTCTCTTGTAAGTGGCAAGATTATGCACACGCCATCTTTTGTTTCTTACTTTGTATTTAGTGAAAGGGATCTACAATTTTATGTATATGAAGTTTTGGGATGTGTAACACTATTTTCTATTGACTTTGTTTTCACGCTAAGGAAATCATGCTTGTTGTAGTAGTGAAGGATATTCTAGACTTTGTATTTAGTGCAAAAGGGATATGTAATTTTCTGTATGTGAAGTTTTTTGGGTTGTCTAACACTAATTTATGTTGATTTTGTTTCGTTTTCTGTTAAGGGAATCATCCCTGCTGCAATAGAGAAGGATACTGGGAATGGAAGTGCCTGTGTTTCAATTGAACAACTTATACCTGCTCTTCAAGGTAGAATCATTGCAGAACAATGTTGTTTATTATTTATTGCTTTATTTTTTTGTTCTGGAGTGGATTGTGGGCAGAATAAGCATGTCCATTTTTTTGTGTATATAGATGGGTCCAATTCTAAAGGTTTCGAACGATTGCAAAATCTTAATAAAGATAGCAATAGAAGAAAGGCCGATTGCTTGTCTGTAATAAAGGTGTGTTGGTTGAATCTTATTACTTTAAATATGTTTTTGTTCGATATGTTCATGGCATTTTGTTTTATCTCAAATGTTGTTTTCTTGTTTTTATTTTCAGAGTTCCGGCATCAATAAAGCAATCACTGATAAAAGCTCAACAGAGATATGCAATAAAGCTCAAGTCCAAGCCCCTATTGATGAAGCTGAATATTGTTTTTTTAACGGTGGATCAAAAGGAACCAGTAAAGGTCAATTTCATGTCGATCAAGTGTGTCCTTTAGATGCCAAGGTAATGGTGCCACCTTTTTTTCATATTTATAATTTAATGTGGAAAGGAAACTATAAATTTGTAATCAGGAAGTTTTGTCTTTTTTCTAAACTTAAATTTCTTATTGATTTTTTCATGTAGTCAAAAGAAAACATAATTGATGCAGCAGAGAACGGTGTTGGTGATACATGTGCCTGTGTTCCAATTGATCGACTCAAACTTGCTCTTCAAGGTAAAAAATTCTTGTAGTCATTGTTCCATTATATTTTTTTTGTTCCGTAGGATGGTGGTGAGTAGTACAGTTATGTTTTTTGTGTGGATGTAGACGGATCTAGTTCAAAAGACTACGAACAATCACATAAGTTGATCCATGATAATAAAGGAAGGAAAGATGATTGTCCGATTGAACTAAAGGTACAGTGCTTTTATTCTACTTGCTATAAACCTATGTAATATATGGAAGGACAATTGTCTATTTTCGAACTAAATTTCTGTTACAATGTTTTTTTTAGAGTTTTGATGTCAGCAAATGGCGCAATGATCAGAACCATGCAGACAATGATCATGGTAAGATGCCCTTTTTTGTTTCACATTAAATATTTTTCTAAATATTTTTTCAAAATTTTCTATTCATTAAGATGATTAATCATTCAATATTTTTGCACCACCATTTTTCTTGATTTTGAACATTATATTTTCAGAGATTCAAGTTAATTGTACCCAACAATATGATTTCAATATTTCAGAGAGGAATTCCTATGGCCCTACCTATGATCCAGGTACTTCATCCAACAACAACTAATTTACAGGCATGGATATTGGATCTGTTTATTGTTATTACTTTGTGAGATGTGCTTTATTAAATTTTGTTTTTTAGAAATTAATATATATCATAATATACGAATCTTTATAGATCAAACTCTTAATCCTTTCTTTGTTTGGTTGAATAAGTAATTCAATGGTTTTTTTGTTTCCTTGTGTACCAACATTCTTTGTTTTCAAATGATAGCGTTTTGCCATACATCATGTTAACACATATTGCCTAAGAGCTTTGACTCCAGAACCATTTTTTTTGCTCAACCTTAGAAAAAAATTAGATTTCATGGTTTTGATTGATTGAAAAGTTATTATAATATCTAGTACGTGAAGAAATTGTAAGAAGTTCATTTAGTTTTTGTGTTTAATTTTAGTCATGTGTAGCCTAATTAATTAGGCACAATTTGGTTAGTCTAATAAGAAGACAGCTAGTATGTTGAAGTTTGTACCTAACAACATCGAAGTATTGTTTTGTTTTCTTTCATAAGGGCTAGATGGAACTTCCTATCACTGATTTCATGTCATGATAGTATTGATATCAAATGTAACAGTAAAGCAAAGAAGGTCATCATAGTACTAATTTCTATTATATAATTTTCAGGAATCCAGAAACAAGCTTCAAAAGGGGCAAGTGATAAGACCAACAAATACTTTAAGCCTCCGTATAGTCCAAAGGTCATGGCGTTGTATAACTGGGCTCCCTCGTTTGATCTTGGTATCAATGATGATGATTCATCTAATATCCACTGTGAGTTAAAGTCCAGTTGTCAACCAAAAGGTCCAAATGAAGCGGAAAACATAAATATCGAGGATGATGTTCCATATGTACACAATGATCATATAGAGGGAAATTACAAATCCAAAGGACTAAGTGAAACAAAGTCGAAGAATGATATTGAAACTGCATCATCTGTACAATATCATCAGAATTGTTTTGTTGGTTCACAGACTGGTCATGTTGTTACAGGGGGCACTAATGTAAAAGAGGTAAGTGTAGCATCCCTTCTCGGAGATATTGCATATTTTTATTATATCATTTGATCATCAAGATCGTGTTTTGAACTTTTCCTATGTTACCTTCTTTTTATTTTTTTTCGAAATACCTTTACTTTAAATATTGATATTGGCAATGATGTCCAATTAATGGATAGCTATCAGTATTATAACCAGGTTTTCAAAAGAATATAGCACATTTTACTTTTTTATTTATAAATTATGATATGAATATACTTTTTTATTTTTGTTGTTGACCTTTTTGTTGTTATTTTTGTTAATGTAATTATATCTGTGTGTTTAACCTAGGTGGGAGTTGATGTTATTCATATTAAGTCTCAAGATCATTTAGAGACCACCCCACCTGCAATAGGGGTTTCTGCTATGAATGTCATAAACCTGGTCAATCGACTTTTGACTATGAATTATGCATGTTTTCCTACAGCATTAACATCATTTTATCTTTTGCGATTCTTTCCCTTTTTCATCCAATATAATCATATTTCATTTGGTTCCCTGTCACTTTGGTTGGCAGGACTCCCCAGATGTTTTGATCTCTTCAAGAGAAAATTTTGATCAGAGGTGCATTGCTTTGTGCAAACAAACTGAGAAAATATACAACAACAATAATTCATTTGTTGTTGATGGGATAGGTTGCAGCTATGTGTCACATGGTAAAGCCCCCGTCGAGCAGACTCCTGTGAATATCCTTCAGCAACTTGATGTAAATGTTCTGAACTCCACGGGCAACAAGAGTACTGGTTCATTAACTTGCAAGTTGCCAGCTCATGGAAAAAGAAGGCAGGTGAAGGGTAGTAGATATACATGTGACCCATACACTAGTGTCAGGAATAGATCCATTGTTTCCTCCTTGGATGTGGCAAACTATCAAGCGGTGATCAACATAGCAACAGGAGAACACAGCAGGTATGTGTTGTACGTTCTCAGATTCTTATGTGTTCATTTTTTCCATTGTTTTTTCTTGTCTTTTTATTCATCTAATATGGATAATTTTTTTTCTGTCAGTTGTAAGGCAGTTGCAGTGAAGCCTGATGGGAAAAGTTATGTCACGTATAGTTGCTTGGGGTACTCTCTCAAGCCTGAGGGCAAAATTGATAATTTCTTGGTTAATTGCTTTTGCCGTCTTCTATTTGAGGAGAACCATCCCACCAAGTCAAACAAGCATTTTTTCTTCAACACAGTCGGAGTATGTCGTCTTCTGAAAAATTTTCATATAGTATTTTCGTCATTTGACTTATTGAGCTCCAGTAAATGGTTCAGATAGTTTTTGAATAACTTTTCATATGTGAATGGTTCACATAACTTGCTGCATTTTGTTTAGATTTCTTTCTCCTAAGGAGTATTTTTATCTCTAGTAAATTGACTATTGTGTGTGTTTGTCATTTTTTTAATTGCAGCAGCAACTTTTGAAGCCTGAACTAGGATTCAAGTTTGCAGATGTCAAACATGAATTTGAAATTGCCCATAAAGTAAAGTCATTGCAATCTTGTGAACTGGTCAGTATTTTAACATGTCATTATTATTGTCCAGTTATTTTTTCAAGATGTGATTTTAGCTTTTTTCCCTTCCATGTGATGTGATATCCATGCCTGAATGTAATGTACCAGATTTTCTTCCCTGTTTTGCACGAGGATCACTGGTTTCTTTTTGTTGTGGACATTAAAGACCAAAATTTTGTATTTCTTGATTCAGCGATTTGGGGGAGGTCATACGACGATACCATGAGGATGAATCTGGTACGTGTGCTATATCTTTTTTTTCCTCCAATTCACTTTCCATCTCTCTATCTCTATGTATTTGCATAGTTTCCTCTGTGATCATTTTTTATTTCTGCTATGGATATTAATCGATATATTATATTCTTGTTTATTTAATTTTTATTTACAATCTATTGGTCTTGTAGATATCAAATTTTACCACATCATTTTTTTCAACTGCTAAAAGGTCATCAATCAACCCTCTTGACTTTGATTTCGAAGAGCTCTCACCCCATCGGCAAAAGTTTAAGTAAGTTTTTTGTTTAATCCGATTTTTTTATTATTGTGTTGTTACTGGCCATATATTTTACATAATTATCCTTATCCCTTCTTTTCAATTATCATCGTTGTCATTTTTTTTATTTTTTTAGGAAAGACTCTGGTGTGTTTGTTATGAAATATATGGATCTTTGGGACCCTAGAGTTGCACTTGAAGCTCAATTCACCATTGATGACATACCAAACATAAGAATTCAGCTTCTTAACCGCCTGTTGCGCAGCCAACACAACTTGGTAGATTTAAGTTTAGTTGAATCTGTAGTTGGGAAGGTTAGTCAATTTTTGCTTTTTATTATATTATACTTTCTTGGTATATTCTTCCTTTTTTAGTCATATCTATGAAATTTTATGTGTATACCTTTTCTTTTTTCAGATCCTTCGGAATTGAAGCTCATTGCTGTTTGAATTGTTTACTATTTTTTCGTATAAAGTGGTGTGATCTATATTAGGACATGTTTTTTTGGTGGGAGAGTTTTGTCATTGTACCATGTTCATCACAATGGAGAATTTGTGGATTTGTACAGCCCATTATAGGGCTTTTTTTTTGTTGTCAATTTCTTGCTAGCTTTTTCAATTTCATTTGGAAAAAAAAGTGTATAAAATACTAGCTTACCGCTTATGACCAATCACTTATTTTGTTTTTAAATATGGCTATCTTTTGTTTTTAAATATGACTGTCTGTGTTTGAAATGTACAAGCTTTTTATTTTGTATATTCCTTTTTTGAGCTCTGAAATATGCAACTCAAGATTTTATAATTATATTTTGCCAAGACCTACTTTGTCAGCATATAAAATGTATTATTTTTTGCTTTAGTTATAATACAAGGTAATGATTGCCACTGATGGTCTTGTTAAGTCCACTAAAACACTACATCCGGGTGCAGATCATTCTCCCACAACATGAGGTATGATGTACACATTTATATGTCACAACCTTTTTAGATGATAGATCAGTCCGTCAGGTTAGGTTACATTTTTTGTGTTCTGCTTTGTAAACTTGATTGTTTTAGTTTTTTTTTGTAATATAAAGTAACTTGGGCTCATTAGATAATTCTGCCTAAAAATATTCTTTTGTTTATAGAAAGATTGCTCCTTCCATCTCCCTTAATAACAGTTCTAGGGAAATAGGTCCTGCAAGCATCCGGTCGTCCTAGTGCTTGGTAAGGTTTTTAATTCTTCGTTTTATGCAGGCAAAAGATTACTACTAAAAATGATTCCATTTTTTAACGGTCTTGCAGTGGGGATCACACTTCTTAGCATGAACGGCAAAAGTGATTTATCGAAGTGAATCATGGTTTTGTTTGCAATATTTTTAATGCAACGATAAAAGAATGGTAGGGGATGCTTTTTTCTTGACACTTGTTCGTTGTCTTCTCACAACATAATAAATTTTTTCTTCCTTTATAATGTTTTGTATGGAGTACATATTTGGGAAGCAAATTTTTGGTAAAACTGTGTTTTATTGGAAGGTATGCCAATCCCTCTAGACTTTTTTTTGTGTGATACAATTACATGCTTATAACTAAGCATTTAATTTTGCCTGCCAACATATTTCATATCTGTATAATGCCCCTACTACTTCCAGATCATCCTTAGTTTATAAACCGCCACTTGTTTTCTCCGGTACTATTTTCTGCTGTTGATCTGAATGGTAGCAATCATATCATTTTTTCTAGGAATATCTTGATGTCCTATAAAATTTAATATTTTTTGTGCATTTTCTGCAGGGCGTTCAGGTTGTGTGATGTCCCCATCCCTTCCTTTGTCAGTTTCTATTGTGTTAGTAAAATTTTTTGGTCACAATATTGGTTGATTAACATACTAGTTTTAGTTTTATGTGGGTTTTGTTGTCGTTTATTCCAACCTTAAATTAGGTTGTTTTTTAATTTTTTTGGTATTGTCTGTGCCCATATCAACTTGTTAGTTAGGCCCCGCTTGTAACAATGATGTTGCTTTATATCTTAATAAAATGACACGCAAGCATGCTCCTTGTTGAAAACTATGCTTGTACTGCATATTCATACGTATATGTGCCACTTTATGTTACTCTAGATATGTTCAACATCGTAAAATAATCATCTATCTCTTTTTCAGTCATCTAGTAACATTTTTTGCTTATTGTACTTTCTGCAGGTCCAAACGCAGTTCAGTCCATTGCGAACCATGCAACAGTAGAAGCTATTTTCTGTGTGCCTAGAACACTAAACATTGTGAGTTTTAATTCCTTACATCAACCTTAGATAATTACTACTCATGTCACTGGTCGTACCAATCCTAACTTATGAGTAGAGAAGCAATGTCTGATTTTTTTGTCTTACTTCATGTAGTCTTAGTTCTTGTGTGATTCAAGAAATACTAACAATTAGTTCAACAGAATGGCGATAGGATGCTATTGTTTGATTAGGTTACTAAATAGAATACTGCAATTACAGTAATAGTTTTACCAAGCTCACTAAACCTAATTTTTTGTCTGTTTAGAAAAGTTTTTTTGTTAGCTTTATTAATAAAAAATGTTTTGTCAGCTTAAAAAATGGAATGGTAGATTTTATCTTTAGTAATTCTAAAATATTTAAGTCTACAATCAATAGATACATTGTTCAGGTGCTCAATATCTCTTTCTGCTCAATATCTCTTTCTGCTGGAGGAGGCACACAAACTGCTCAATATCTCTTTCTGCTCAATAATCTTCTTAACATACTGCTTTTTTGTTTTTCAATTTCATCTCTTTCTGCTGGAGGTGGCACACAATCAGGAAGAGACCTAAAGTCAAAATAGCGAATGCAGTCGGAAAACAACAACTGGTCAAATTTGCGGGGTAAATATAATAGCTGCGAAATTCTTCATTAATATTTTTTTAATCTTCCAGACATAATGCTTTTAGTATCCTATTGGAGTGAATTTACCTAAATGGTTCTATTTGATTAGGATATTAAATTCAATACTGCAATTAAAGTAATTTTATTTTGCCGGAAAAGTGAAGATCAGTTATGTGATATAGAAAAGTTCACTGATCCTGTTTGTTTGTTTTTTTTAAGTATCTTATTGGAGTGAATATCCCTAAATGGTTTTGTTTGATTAGGTTACTAATTAAACTACTGCGATTTCAATAATTTTGTTTTTGTTTGATTTATAGTCTTTTGTTAAGGATGTCTTTGTAGTAGTTTTGCTTGGTTTCATACATACCAAAATTAGTTACAATGATGCAAGTTGCTATCTCTGTAGCTTCTAATTCTTTGTTTGCTTACAATATAGTTGTCTGCTTAGAAAAGTTTTTTTGTTAGCTTTATTAATAAAAAAAGTTTTGTCAGCTTAAATAATGGAATGGTAGATTTTTTCTTTAGTAATTCTAAAATATTTATGTTTCTAATTTTTTTTTGTAATTCTAAAATATTTAAGTCAATTAAAGTGAACTTTTCTTGCAGAGAATCATAAGTGTCTTCTCCTTCAAAAAAAGAGAAAAGAAAAGAGTAAGTCATCAGATTTACTCTTAATAGTTAGGCTTTTTAATTAAATTTCCCAAACTATTTTGTTTTCTTTGAATATTTTTCTAAATATGGCTAAGTAACTTGTTAGGTTAAGTATCTGTACTGGTTTTATCTCCTTAGAAGTATATTCAGCTTATGTTTTGTCTGTTTTCTTTGATTTTTTTTCTAAATAGGGCTAAGTAATTTGTATGGTTAATTATCCCTACTGAATATTTTTGTAAATAGGGCTAAGTAACTTGTTAGGTTAAGTATCTGTACTGGTTTTGTATACTTAGAAGTATATTCAAGTTATGTTTTGTCTGTTTTCTTTGAATCTTTCCCTAAATAGGGTTAAGTAATCTTTGAAGTATATCTTTTTGAACCTTTTTCTAAATAGAGCTAAGTAACTTGTTAGGTTAAGTATCTGTACTGGTTTTGTTTTCTTAGAAGTATATTCAGGTTATGTTTTGCCTGTTTTCTTTGAATATTTTCCTAAAGAGGGCTAAGTAATTTGTTTGGTTAATTATCCTTATTGGTTTTGTAGACTTAGAAGGATAGTCAGGCTTTTTAATTAAATTTCCAAAACTGTTTTGTTTGCTTTTTAGAAGTTTTTCTCATTCACATAAACCTACTGCTGTTGCCTTCTTGCAGAGAATCATAAGTGTCTTCTCCTTCAAAAAAAGAAAAATAAAAGTGTAAATAGGGCTAAGTAATTTGTATGATTAATTATCCCTACTGAATATTTTTCTAAATAGGGCTAAGTAACTTGTTAGGTTAATTATTTGTACTGGTTTTTTGAACTTGGAAGTATATTCAGGTTATGTTTTGTCTGTTTTCTTTGAATCTTTCCCTAAATAGGGCTAAGTAATCTTTGAAGTATATCTTTTTGAACTTTTTTCTAAATAGGGCTAAGTAACTTGTTAGGTTAAGTATCTGTACTGGTTTTGTTTTCTTAGAAGTATATTCAGGTTATGTTTTGTCTGTTTTCTTTGAATCTTTTTACTAAATAGGGCTAAGTAATTTGTTTGGTTCATTATTCTTACTGGTTTTGTAAACTTAAAAGGTTAGTCAGGCTTTTTAATTAAATTTCCAAAACTGTTTTGTTTGCTTTTCATCTCTTTCTGCTGGAGGTGGCACACAATCTGGAAGAGACCTAAAGTCAAAATAGCGAATGCAGTCGGAAAACAACAACTGGTCAAATTTGTGGGGTAAATATAATAGCTGCGAAATTCTTCATTAATTTTTTTAATCTTCCAGACATACTGCTTTTAGTATCCTATTGGAGTGAATATCCCTAAATGGTTTTGTTTGATTAGGTTACTAAATAGAATACTGCAATTACAGTAATAGTTTTACCAAGCTCACTAAATCTAATGTTTTGTCTGCTTAGAAAAGTTTTTTTTGTTAGCTTTATTAATAAAAAATGTTTTGTCAGCTTAAATAATGGAATGGTAGATTTTTTCTTTAGTAATTCTAAAATATTTATGTTTCTAAAGTTTTTCTTTAGTAATTCTAAAATATTTAAGTCAATTAAAGTGAACTTTTCTTGCAGAGAATCATAAGTGTCTTCTCCTTCAAAAAAAGAGAAAAGAAAAGAGTAAGTCATCAGATTTACTCTTAATAGTCAGGCTTTTTAATCAAATTTCTCAAACTGTTTTGTTATTTTTCTAAATAGGGCTAAGTAACTTGTTAGGTTAAGTATCTGTACTGGTTTTGTCTTCTTAGAAGTATATTCAGCTTATGTTTTGTCGTTTTCTTTGTAATTTTTTCTAAATAGGGCTAAGTAATTTGTATGGTTAATTATCCCTACTGAATATTTTTCTAAATAGGGCTAAGTAACTTGTTAGGTTAAGTATCTGTATTGGTTTTGTATACTTAGAAGTATATTCAATTTATATTTTGTCAGTTTTCTTTGAATCTTTCCCTAAATAGGGCTAAGTAATCTTTGAAGTATATCTTTTTGAACCTTTTTCTAAATAGGGCTAAGTAACTTGTTTGGTTAAGTATCTGTACTGGTTTTGTCTTCTTAGAAGTATATTCAGCTTATGTTTTGTGTGTTTTCTTTGTTACTTTTTCTAAATAGGGCTAAGTAATTTTTTCTAAATAGGGCTAAGTAATTTTTTCTAAATAGGGCTAAGTAATTAGGATATTAAATTGAATACTGCAATTAAAGTAATTTTGTTTTACTGGGATAGTGAAGATCAGTTATGTGATATAGAAAAGTTCACTGATCCTGTTTGTTTGTTTTATTTAAGTATCTTATTGGAGTGAATATCCCTAAATGGTTTTGTTTGATTAGGTTACTAATTAAACTGCTGCGATTTTTTCTTTAGTAATTCTAAAATATTTTTGTCAACAATCAATAGATAAATTGTTCAGGTGCTCACCATATAGTTTGGTGTGTTTTGTTTATAAAGAAGTCTTACTTTTCTAAAATATAAAGAAGTCTTACCTTTTATGAAATAATGTATCAGTGTGTAGTGGTATGCTACATGCGTATTAATGCACCATTTGTCCAAAGTCAAAAATAGCGAATGGAGTCCAAAAACAACAACCGGTCACAATTGTCCGGTAAATATAATAATTGCAAAATTCTTGAACAATATCTTTATAATCTTCTAAACACACTGCTTTTTTGTTGTAATGCAGTACACACACATAAGCTGCCGATTGAGCTATTACTTCTAAAGATGTGTTTTGTCTCTTCTGTGTTCCCTTTGCTCTACATTATGAGCTTCCACCTGTCCTCTGTTCTTCATGTATATTTCTACTGCCCTATTCTTTTTCTATTTAGCTTGCACTTCTTCTATCCTTTTTCCACACAGAGTCATCCTGCAAGCACAGAAATTTTTTGTAGTTACTAGAGATTATCCGTAAAAAATGTATTTATAGGAATGCAGAAGTAATATTTTTTTATGATGGTCTATTTTTTGGAGATGTACCCATGTGTTTTTGGATAAGGCTTGCTACTTGATTTTTCCTTCTTTTTAGGCCTACTGACGGGTTGAAGGTGAAGATTTTTGCAACCCCGTATGTTGTGCCCTACCTCTCCACAGTGCTTGCACTCATTTCCTATCTTTCTTTCTTTGATTTGGTCAACTATACTTTTGTACCTCCCTTTAGTCCTACCCTTAGTCTTTGCCTTTTCTGGATCTAACAGCACAAGTGGTAGTTGTGGCTCTGATGTTAGTTTTTTGTGCTGAGACTGGATTTTGGTGTCCTCAGTTGTCTTCTTCATGGCACATATACTTGTTTCTATCTTCTCTACCTCATTCATAACATAGTCAAACATGTTCTGCGATTTCGAAGCATCTGATGCTATCGAAATCATTTTTCTTGACAATATGTTAAATCTAAACAGGCTATTACCATCTCTTATTTCCGTTGCCATTTGTGTTGGCTCTACTATGCTTGACTTGTTGAACCCAAACCTCCATCTTTCCAAGAAATAACTCTCTGGTAGCTCTGTGATATTGAGACTTATGAGCACCTTCAATGTGTGTGAGCACAGTATGCCATCCTTCTGGAACTTAGCGCAGATACAACTGTAGTTTTTGTCAAGTATGTCAATCAAAACTATATATGTTCTCCTTCTGTATTCTGGCCTAGGGTGGTTATCTGCCTGGTACACCTCATAGGTTTTGTTTTTCTCTCTCTCCATTATGTAGAGTGATGTTGTGTCCTTGAGTTCATTCTGGAATTTGATGAATATTTTCCGATTGTACACCTTCCAGGCTTGATCTTCCATCTTGTAACTGGACCAAAGTTGTGGTTTTGTCCTTGATTTGTTATCTTCTTGCTCTTCTCTATCTAATATTGTGTCTGAAATCCTTTCAAACTCTCCGAACAAACTCAATATGTTGTTTTGTGGCCCAACATCATCCTTAAATATTGCATTCATCCCTTCACTTCTAGCAGTTGAGTGGATGAAGGGGTAAAACTCTTTTTTGAAAAACACTGGGACCCATCTGTGCCTAGATGCCCACATTTCCTGAAAGTATTTCACATGAGCTAGATCATAGTATGTTACCATTTGCACCCACAATGTTTCGAATTCTTGCACTGTCAAACAGTTCATAACAATGTCAATGAAGTCTTGGTGTAAACCAGGTTTCGCCCTGAAGCATGGACCAAGCTTCTCCTCAGCTTTATGTGTAATGTGCCAGAGGCAATTTCTGTGTTTTGCATTTGGAAGCACCGATGCTATCGCTGATTTCATTGTCCCATCTTGATCAGTGATTATATGTGTCGGTGCCTTGCCATTCATCGCTCGCACAAATGTGTTGAAAGCCCAACTAAATGTCTCAGTAGTCTCATCCTTTAGTAGAGCACACCCCAAGAGGCAGTTTTGTCCATGCCCAGTGATACCAACAAATGGAGCGAAGGGGAGGTTGTACTTGTTGGTCATGTAGGTCGTGTCGAAGCTGATGCAGTCTCCATACCTATCATAATATTTCCGAGCTCTAGCATCAGACCAGAAAATATTCTTGACCATGTTCTTCTCATCAGTGTCAAAGGAGAAGAAGAAACCCGGATTATCTGCCTGCTTTTTGCAGAAGTGAGCTAGTAGCTGAACCATGTCATTTGACGAGTTCTCATGCCTAATAGATGTCCTCAAGTTGCTCACATCACGTTTTGTGTATGGTAGAGACCTCAAACCTCCTCTTAGGAATGAGAGAATAGATATCATCTTCCTAGTAGGGATATTGCACTTGTTCAATGTCCGGATGAGGCTTTTTTCTTCATCTGTCATGAATTTGTGAGACCTAAGGAACCTTGTCTCATTTGGTGGACACATTTCATGGTTATGCTCCAACACAACTCTTTTGACATTCCAAATTCCATTTTTGAGCACCACCACCATTTCTGCTGGGCAATTGGTCTTCACAATGCTGTTCCTTCTCCTCTTGTTTGTGAGAGTTCCTTCAGTTGTGACATCACTTGTTTTTGTACTTGGGTCTTTTTCTTGTCCGCACTTGTTGCATTTCATTGTGTGTTTTGTGACCTCTCCTGCCTTTTTTTTGTCTTGTGTGCGGTAATTTTTGGTCTTTGCTACTGAGAATCCAGCAAGAAATGAATAGAAGTTGTAGAATCTATGTGCATCATCTGCTGTCTCAAATGTCATTCCCTCTTCTGGTTTGTATCTACTGTCAATCTCAAATCTACCCATTGATTGTTTCATGGCATCTATCATTTCACTTTCTAGGAAATTCTCTATATCTTCCTCCAATAAATCCTCTCTTTCATTTTCTACATGATGCTCAGGCTGTGTGACTTCTTCATTATTTGCTCCCTCAGTTTCCATTGTGTTAGTATAGCCTCTAGTGATGTCAGTTGTTGATAAGGTCTGGGCACTTGAATCTTTCGAAACCTGTTTTTGAATCTGTAAAAACAGAAAACAAGATGCATGTTTTTAGCTTTTTTTTAGTCGTGTAGTAAACTAAGTTGATGATTGCAACTTACCAGATCATGAGCTGTTTGTATGTCCTGCAGTTTAGTTCTTGCTTGATCTGTATCTAATAATGGGTCTTGGATCATTCTCATGGTGTCCTGTTGCATATAGACAGACATATTGTGAACAGCTCCATTGATCGCAATAGGCTTACTAGGTGTTGTTTATCATGTCTCCAAAGACCTCTGTAGCGATTGATTCTTCTTTGAAATGAACAAATATTTCAATATTTTAGTTAGTATTTATTACTGTGAATCTTTTTTTGTATATGCTCATTTTTTCTTTGTACTGCATGCAGAACTTATGGTTTCTTACCTTGGAATCATCAAAATTTACTGCCATGCCCATGTTATATTGCATATCATCATCAAAGGATCCCATCAGCATTCTCTGTGCACAGAATGTTAATATAAAAGGCTATTTTAGCATCGTTTTACTTCATATGCATAATATAACCATGCATATTATATGAATTGGTATTACCTTACTCCAACAAGATTGATTCATCATTGTTACCTCATTGTACAATAGGTCAGAAGTTTCCCCAATTGCCTTGTTTGTCAAACCTGCAGAGAAACATGAACAAATTATAATATCGTTATATTTTTCTTTCTTTCTTTGTGAGAAACGAATATTCCTCTACATGAGTTATATGTGTGATAGCTTGGCTAGTTGAGTTATATGTGAGAGGAGATGGTGAGGAAATAATAAGCATTGGCTAGTTGAGTTACCCAGGCAACTATGTTCGGTCTATACAATTCACTAATCCAAATGTTTAGCCTCTACACTTCAGTGTGTTATGTGTGAGAAAGAGGAGATAGAGATATGTACATGATTCAGAACACGAGTACAATTTTTTTTGGTCTGTCGACTTCAATACGTTTTTGGTCAGAAAAAAGGGGGAAAAGACAAGTACTCTTAGGATAAGTACATGATTTGCAAAAGACAAGTACTGTCTACTTATTGGTGTTGAAGCAGCATACTTTGGTCATAATATCAGTACCATTTGTTCTAGCGTAACATATTTTTAGAATTACTTCTTGTGTTGAACACTTGTGTGGATTTTAGAAATTATATTCTTCCATCATACGAAGGGACTTGACATGTGTTCTTTCTTCCTCTTAGTTAACTGTCTGTAAATTTTGAATCAAACTTTTGTTTGAATGGTAGTTTTGTCTGATTTTATTAGAAGGCTAGTTTTGTAAGGTTTACTATTGCATTACTGGTTTTGAATGTAAATCCAGTATGGTTTCGAAAGTAAGAATAGTATTAGCAACACCTGTGAAACAATTCAAACTGAGTTCTGCTACAGAGCTACCATGTGTTTGTTATTGCTTCGTATTTGTCATCACTGCTAATATTTTTTTCTAACTGCATGCTTCTTTTGGTTCTTGTATTTGTTATTGCTTCGTATTTTGGGGGTTTCATATTTCTTACAGATCTGTTTTCAGCATACTCTCAAAGCACCCCTTCTTGTGTTCAGAAAAAGATTTATTGTTTCATAGCTTTTAGTTACTTCATAGGACTAAAGTTTTTGAAATGAGTTATCAAAGTCCTAAATGATACATATGATTTTGTTTTGCATAGGTCCTATGTGTGGTTACATTTGCTTCCAAAAGTAGTAGCAGTGATGATAGCAGCGTTCAGAACTCATCTGATGAGAAGCTGATGTGAAGGTCTGAAAGAACAAATGCGGAAGGCAAAAAGGAAGCACGGAAGTAAAGCAAGCATGAACTAGTGGATCATATCGGGGTAGAAGAACATGATGCTTATGTTTACTCCATGTTGCTTCGCCGGCTGCATCCGTGAAATTGATCTAGGTTTGTGTCGTGTATTTGACTGAAGTAGCAAGTCTTTACAATATATGCACAAAGATCAGACGTAAACCATAGAAATTGATTGTTTGTGCTAATGCTCAGATCTGGAAGAAGCATTGTGGATGTCAGGAAGGAACCATGCAAGTAAAGCAAGCATGAACGTGTTGATCATATCAGGAAGACGGGAGAAAACATGATGCATCTTTTTTTTTTCTTTCCGTGTCGACGCTCCATGATTTTGAGTGAATAATCAAAAAACGGGTATGTACCTGTAAAATCCAGATGTTCCTTCATGATTTGTCGTCGTCTTCTTCTTCTTCTGTATTGAAAGACCGATCTCCAGTCTGATCGTTTTTTTTTCCTTTTTCCTGTTAGAAGTTTGATCTGAATCGCTGCTCCCTTACGTCTCCTTTTTGTTTTTCTGACACGTGGACCCCACAGCTAGAACCAATAAATTTATCTTGGAGCTCAAGTTGGGCTGTGATTTTTTTTGGCCCATTTGCAAATAAAACAGACTAAATAAAGGCCTTTAGATCTAATGGTTGGGTTATTCAATCCAATGATAAAAAATTTGGATGTTTTTTAAGACAAAAACATCCGGGAGATTGCTATACATACCCAAATTTTATATAACTTAGGTGACACGTAGACGTGATATTCGTATATATTTCTTAGTTTAGCACCAAACTCGACTAGTGATCACAAACACAGCAAGAAAAAACATGGACTTCACCAAGGAAGTTGTTCTTCCTGCGGCGCTGTCCGAGATACTTGGACGCATATTCTCCTTCCTGTTTGATAACTTCCGTCGGCCGCCGGCCGGCGCCAGGGACGTGCACCGGCGGCGGCTGGAGCGGCTGCTGGGCAACATCGGCAGCATGGTCGAGGAGGCGGAGGGGCGGCACATCACCAACCTGCAGCTACTCTCCCACCTCAAGGTGCTCACCGAGGGCATGTACCGCGGCCGCTTTGCCCTCGAGGTGACCGACCTGGACGGCGTCAAGAACTCCATCGTCGGAGATGAGGATGACGACGAAGGCGATGGAGGCAGACGCTCGTTTGCGCTGTGCTCGTCGCTCAACAAAGCGAAGCGCTCTCGCGTCACGAGCTTGATCTTAGGCGGCGGCGCCAGCGCCGCTGACGATGGGACGGGGAGGCTGGCCTCTGTCATCGAAGAGCTGGAGAGCCTGACGCGCGACTACATGAGGGAGTTCATCTTGCTGGTGCAAGGGTACCCCCGGAAGGTGCACCGGCCGGTGAAGACGACGCTGTACATGGACCGGTGCGTGTTCGGGCGCCACGTCGAGAAGGAGCGCATCGTCGACTTCCTGCTGCAGCGGCCGCCCAGCGGCGCGCCGTACCTGAGCGTCCTCACGGTCGTCGGCGCCAAGAAGGTGGGCAAGACAACCCTGGTGAAGCACGCCTGCAACGACGAGCGCGTGCGCGACCACTTCGCCCGCATCGAGTGTTTCGAGACGCCGGACGTGGTGAGGGAAGGCGGCCAGCCGGACCAGACCATGTGGGAGAGCGACGGGCCGGAGTACCTCGCCGGCGTGCGCAGCATCATTAGCAAGCCGCGATTCGCGGCCGGGAGGTATCTCCTCGTGTTCGAGGACGCCTGGCCCATCGACGAGTCGGCCTGGAGCGAACTCGCTTCCACCCCGAGCGCACTCGCCGGCGGGAGCAAGCTGCTCTTCACGTGCCGCGACGCCGACCTCGCCCGGCTCGGCACGGTGGAGCCGGTGGTGCTGAACAAGCTGCTGCAGGAGGAGTACTGGTACTACTTCAAGGCATTCGCGTTCGGCGGCACGGACCCCAGGGAGCACCCGCGGATCGCGGCGGTGGGGCGGGAGATCTCCGAGCACCTGGAGCGCACGTTCCTCGACGCCCGTGTGCTCGGCACGCTGCTCAAGGCCAACTTCGACGCCCGGTTCTGGCGCCGCGTACTTGGGGCCATCGTGAGGTGCGAGCGGCGGCCGCTGCACGTCGGAGTGCTGCTCGAGCTCCTGCCCGTCCACGGCAGGCTGCAGTCGTACGGGTACTGCAGGAGCCCGCCCAAGTTCACCGTGCAGGACGTGCTCAGTGCGAGGGCGACCGGTGGCAATGGCGATCCGGAGGAAGGTTTTACCATCCATCTTTGCAGGGAGACGCTGTACATGGATCACTGGTACAGCATCACGTTCAAGAACGAGGGGACTCCCCGTGTTCTGACCTAGCTAGATTTGGTGGTTGTAGCATGTTCTAGATTTGTGGCAAGTCCATGGTTTCAGTGTAATGTTCAGAGTTCATACATTTACGGATGCAGTTAACTAAGCCTCATTTAGAATATGGGAATTTAACAGGAATTACATCGCACAATTTCTATGTTCCAAGCAGGTTTGTAAGGATCCCTGTGGAAATATGAAAAATAGTATGGAATGAACTACCATGTTACGTTACGCCTGCTTGCTATTTGACATGTTAAGGCAAACCATGTGGCAGAGCATTCCAAATCTACGAGATTCGTACTCCCTCCTCTCACAAATAATTAATTGTCATTTTGGACATAGGTTTGAAACCTTGACTATTAATATCTTTTTAAATATTTAAATTGAAGACATAAAAATCATTTATGTAGATTTGTCTCGAAAATTACTTTCATAATACTATAATTTTATTGGGTTTTATAAATGTATTATAATATAAATTAGTAATCAAATCTGTGTTTTAGAGACCATGTCGATATCCAAAACGATAACTATTTGTGACCGAAGGGAGTAGGTTGGAAATTAGGAATATCAAAACAAACAGTTGATTTTCTGTTTTTAAGTCGCGTGAAATTTTCTATTTTTTACCATTGAATTTGTGTAGAGATTGACGTGTCATGTGATCGGATGTCGATTAAATTAAAAAATATATGATTTATGCTTAACAAAACTAGCAGACTTACCCGCGTAACTGCGCATCTAGATATTATGATATAATTGTCTTTGATATACAACTCTACTTCTAATTATTGAAATATAATTGTATTTGTTATATAACTCTATTTATACATAATTAATCTGCATCGTTATAATCTGGCCCCACTAAAATAAATGGTAGAGATCCTTTCAATAATTGAAATACAATTATAATTGTTATATATGATTAACCTGCACCGTTATAATTTGACACCACCAAAATAAGTGGTCTTTGATATACAACTCTACTTCTAATTATTGAAATACAATTGTATTTGTTATATAACTCTATTTATTATATCTGCACCGTTATAATCTGACTCCACCAAAATAAGCGGTGGAGATCCTTTCAATGATTGAAATACAATTATATTTGTTATATATGATTAATCTGCACCGTTATAATCTGACCCCACCTAAATAAGTAGTGAAGATCCTTCTCTTTTTCTTCCGATTAATATGAGAACTTCTATAATTTAGAATTATTGTGGGATTTTCTTGCCTTTAAAACGAGGAAGCATCTTGAAAATCACCGATTGTTTTTATATAAATAGATTACAGAACCTTAAAAATAGACGACCCAACAAACAAAAGAAATTTGGCTTGAATACTACTGGGAAAGCTTCACTCGCCGTTCAGAAATAAGAAAAGAAGCCCGTTTGCTTTGGAGTATAGAGTCAGGCCTAGTATGCAGCCCACAAACGTTTACATCGAATGATAATGATTTTGTTGGGCTTTAACTTAGGAATGTAAGAAATGATCCAAAGATTCCCCATTTTTTAGATCAAGATTTAAATATTTCCTGCTTGCTTAATCAACTTATTTTGTATTTCAGAATAAACAGAAATACTGCCTATGGCTGCATTAATAGAAGTGGTCAGTTATCTGATGACATGACCAAAACAATGGCCGACTTTGGCAACCAGTTAACAGCCACAGGACCACTGAAGAGTGATGTCCATCGATTTGAGTAAGCAGGAAAAAGAATACCTATGCTCATAGCAGGACATCCCCATCAACACGATTACTTCAGTGCAGAAAGCCATATTCTCGATTTCTCATGGATATAACATGGCCATCAGTTAACTAAATCAAATTCCCATAAAAAAGTTAACTAAATCAAAAGTTCAAACTCCATCACTCATCAATCACCACCGTTGCGATGCATCACCCCATTTACCATGCATAGCATAGAATTCGATCTCTGAACTTGACATACGTAGCAGCAAGATTAGCTACGTACCCTGCATCACCATCCTCAGAGCATTCTGTCAGTGCTTACCCAACATTGCACGTTCAGGTGTACTGCATATCACGGTATTATCGCATCATGAATCATTCTTATTCGAAGAAGCTAAAAAAGAGAAGAAGAAACATGATTAATCAGGGGAAAATAAAATGGAAACAGTACACAGATCAAGAAATATTTACCGTTGTTAACTACACAGATTGCAAATACTGTCCTAACCAGGTCGACACAAGCTCTCACGACACACCGGGGCTAGCTTCTCAACTAGTGGAGACTATTTCTTAAGAGTGATGCTATACCAATGATCCATATGTACAGGTAGGGTGAAAATGGTTCAGATAGTTTCCGATTGATCCGGACAATTTTCAAATACAGATTATGTCGGCTCGGGTATTTGTCGGATAGTATTGGATCGGAAACGAATACGGATTTTTCTGTCAAATACAAATATAGATTCGGTAACTTACTATTCGTCGAATACGAATACAGATCCAGCTTTTTCAGGCACGCGGGCTGAGCCAAAACTACTGTTTCGACCCATAAAAGGTTTCCCGAATTTCAAAATTATTTTTAATTTAATTAATCCAGAAATTATGTTTCAATTTTTAAAATTGGCAAACTAGCTCTGAAAATTATGAAAATATTTTGTACCTTCCTGGCATAGTCTAGCATTTTAAAAAATATTTTGAAGATTTTTCTGGCTTTAATTTTTTAGAAAAACTCATAAATGCATAATTTATTATTTTTTGCGAAGACCGTTGTGACATAACAAATCCAAATATAATTCAAGAAATAATGCAAATCTAGGGCTGTTACATATTCTTCGTGAATCTTTGGATCAAATAAACTAGTTATATATTTTGTTCATTTCGTATATACAGTTTAAAGGGTTTCATGTTCCGAGAAATATTCGTGATAGTATTCGATTCGATTCATATTCACTCCGTATTTGTATTCGGTATTATCTGTATTCTTATTCGTATCTAGATTATCCGTATTCGTATCCGCATCCAGAAAAAAAATATGAAAACAAATATAACAAAGTCATTATCCATCCATGTTCGACCCATTTTTATCTCTGGTCTCCCTGCAAAGATGAATTGTAAAACCTTCCTTACCCTCGAAATGCCCACTGGTAATACCTGTTCTGATTGCATTGCTGTTGTCACACAAGACTCCTGAAGAGTGAGTTTGGGAGGGAAATGGCAGGAACCATAAGACTGCAGCTTCCCATGCATGGACAGGAGCTCGAGCAGGAAGTTCACATGGACAGGTCGCCTCCCGGAGCACTTGGCCATGGCCGTCATCACACGGTGCCATAACCGGGCGTACCTTAGCAGCGTGCCGATCGATCATCCTCGCGCCCAGGAACGTTCCGCCCAGCTGCCGGGCTATCTCCTTGCCCATGGCTGCCATCCTCGGGTGGTCGCCGCATGCAGCTGGTCCTCGTGCCAGTACTGGTACTGCGGCAGCGGGCTGAGCACCACGGTATCCCGCCGTTCTTAACCGCGCGAGGTCGGCGTCGCTGCCCGTGAAGAGCAGCTTGCTTCCTCCGACGAGCGCGCTCGGGGTGGACGCCGAGCTCGCTCAAGGCCGACTGGTTAATGGACCAGGCGTCCTCAGGCCCGTGCCTGGGGCGGGGCGAGCGGGGCGGCCGCCCTGGCCCCCCAATTCCCAGGGCCATCCGATGGCGTATCAGCCAGCTCCACGGTGGGCCAACTGTCGTCTGTCGCCTGCCGACTACCGACCTGGTTTACAGTCAGCAGGCAGAGGCTGCAGACGCCGATCACGGGTTCAGCCGTCAGGCCCTAGGTACTAGTTTAAATGTTTAATTAATCTACTAGTTTATTTATCCTTTTTTAATTCTTTTAGTAACATGCATGCTTAACAACTTATGCGATTATTATTTTTACTGATTAATTGGCATGACATTTTATTTGCTGTAAATGTTGTGAGCAAGAAGTTGCAATCACCATCCATGTGCATTCACTCTACCTTGGAGCAAATAGATGGTATAATGAGTTACTTTGGCAAGTACAGAAATGAAGGGTTTGCTTCTAGTATAACCATTTCCAAGGATATTGCTTCTGATATGGATGTAGAGGCATCATTTCCAGTAAAGCGTCGCTGAAGTTAATTACTTTTTGGTTATGCTTGATATGGCAAACAATTAATTGAAAAATAGATTTGAGGAACTCCAAGTATTCAATGGTATATTTGGGCCTCTTCTGAACTCAACATCATTGAAATCATTGGATCACATTGAACTTGAGGATTATTGTACTAAGTTGGCAAAAACTTTCTCTATTGATGATTCATTTGATTTTGAGGAAAATAATCTGATATCAGAGCTAAGAATATTGCAAATGACCTTGCCAGATAGATCAATGTCTGCTATGAAAATTTTTGAGTTTGTCAAGGAAGTGGATTGCTATCCTAACATATTTGTTGCTTATTGGATATTATTTACTATACCGGTAACTGTAGCATCAGCTGAAAGGAGTTTCTCGAAGCTGAAATTATTGAAGAATTATTTGAGGTCTACAATGTCTCAAGAAAGGTTAAACGGTCTAGCAACTTTATGTATTGAGAAGAAATTGTTAGATGATATTAATGTTGAAGCCATCATTGATGATTTTGCATCTAGAAATGTTAGAAGACATTTTTAAAGACGATCTCTACAAAATATTTGAGGTAAATAATCTTACTTTTATACATTTTTTTGTCGTTCATCATTTTTTTACAATATATTAAATCATTCAGTTGATATATAATATTACAAAAAATTAGTACTTATGTTATGGGGCCTCCGTTTATAATTCCGCCCCAGGCCCCTAAAAACTCAGGAACGGGCCTGGGCGTCCTTAGAGGTGAGAGTTGGGTCGTGCTTCTGACACGGTACGGATCCAACGAGCTTCAAGCTGTGGTATGTCGTGTCATGCCGGTCTTACTCACCTCTCCGGCGAGGTCTTGACATGACTTAAGGCACGCGTGCTGCTTGTTGATTGTTGATCCAAATTCAGAGAGAAGGCCAAACTTCTGACGGAGCGTAGCGGAGGCCCGTCGCCGGTGGACTTGGGTATGGATCGTTCTTGACCTAGGTCGCAGCCACCTATATATATCTCCTCTTGTAAGCCGCACGGGCGATTTGTCCCCTGCGTTTGTAACTCTCCAGACAAAATAGTGAATCTCTGCCGCCGGCGCCCGTGGTTTTTTCCCGAAAGGGTTTTTCACGTTAAATCTTGTGTCTCTTGTTCCGTTTGTGGTTTGATCTTCTTTATGTTTCGTTCGTCTGGATTTAACACTGCTGTCGTGTCGTGTCGGCCTAGGTTTTGTCTTACTGGACTTATGAAGTTATGGACACCATCGCAGTCGGTCCGTCTCCATGAATGGAACCAACAATTAAGAGTGAGTGTCGAGTGGGTTGTCTCCCATTTCTTTGCATACGAGGACAGCATGCTGCAGTGTCATAGTAAGGCACCCTGCCACCTGCAATGTTTGCTTCATGCCCATCGAGTCTGTTTCATGTTATGCCGGTCAAAACACGGCTTCTACATGTGTGCCATGCCGTACCATCCATCGTGTCTGACCGCAAGGCACAGTACAGCTCTGTTATTCATGTCGTACTAGCCTAACCCGTACGCATGTGTGTTCCTATACCACGGGCGATTCAAGAAAAGCCCGACACGACTCCCACCTCCAGGCATCCTCGAAGATGAGGACAGATCTTCGCGCCGCGAACGCGGCTTGCTGACGATACTGCGCACGTCGGCGAGGTACTTGGCGCCGTCGCTCTCCCAGATGGTCTGGTCCGAGAGCCTACCCTCCCGGACGACGCAGTGCACCGAGAAGCACTCGACACGGGAGAAGTGGCCGCGCACGCACTTGTCCTTGCAGGCGTGCTTGACGAGCGTCGTCTTCCCCGCCTTGAGCCAGCCGATGATGGGGAGGACGCTTAGGTACGGGGCACCGCCCGGTGCAGGCCGCAACAAGAAGTTGACCACTCGCTTCCGTTTCGATCGACATGCCGTCCGAACACATATACTGGCCCATGTACAGCGTGGTGGGGTACCCCTGCACCAGCAGCACAAACTCCCAGTCTCTCATGCAGTCGCGCTCGCGCGTGAGGCTCTCAAGATCCTCAATGGCGGTGGTGAGCTCTTCGTCGCGGCTATCCCCGCTGAAGATTAGTCTTGTGACGCGGGAACGCTTCGCGCTGTTGAACGGGGAGGAGAGCGCACAGATCTAGCTTCGACGGCCCACGTCATCGTCATCGACGCTGCCGTCCTTGACGCCGTCGAGGCCCATCTCTTCGAGGGCGAAGCGGCCGTGGTACGTAGCCTCGGTCAGCACCTTGAGGTGGGAGAGGAGATGCGTTGGAAAGCCGTCTTCTTTGTGTGTTCATCCTTCCCGGGTGTTCTATAGAATAAAGCTATGCCTGAATTTTCTTTAATATTTAGACCAACAATGGGTACGAGAGTAGGGTTGTGTAACATGTAGCGATGGATCGGGCGAAGCCGTATTCTAGAGGAGAGCTCGGCGGCGCAGCAGTGCAGCGTTGAGTGGAGCCAGCGGCGACGCATCAGACCTCGAGCATGGCGACACGTGAATGCGGATCCGACGGCGCATTAGGTGCGATTATACGGCAAGCAGCAAGTACATGATAGGGTGCCCAGGCAGTGGCGGACACAGGACATAAATTTAAGGGATGTTAAACTGGTTTCTAAGTTTCAATCTTCTGACTGACTTCCATAACACAGCTTGATGGTGCCCAACGTTGGATAGGGGTGCTAGAGGGGTACCCATGGTGTGATCGGGGCTAGGGGGTGCCCTAACCCCCTGACCCCCCGCTCGGTCCGCCCCTGTGCCTAGGTGGTACGACGTAGCGTGTGACGGTGTGTGCACAACTGCTGCAGTGACCAACACACTGCGGTGCATGCAGCTCTGTAATGAGGAAGAGCCTACACATCGGTGGAATGCAAGATGAGTTGCACTTTGTCAAGGTGAAAGCGTTAGTTGGCACTAAGTAGTTGCGGTGCCATGTTTATTTGTGTCGTGTAAGTTGTGTCTATGAGCACGTATGCTTGAGTTCTCATAAGCATTTGTTCATGTGCTCACGTATGTAAGATTTAGTTTGAGTTTCCATCGTCGTCAAGATGTGTCACCAATGGAGGATAATTGGAGTCTATGATAGATGTGTTCAAGAAGTAGAGGAAATGTGTTTGTCGTTCTGATTCGAGTCTGTAGTAGATGAGTTCGAGACATTGATAAAATGTGTTTGCCGTTTAGAGTCAAGTCTGTTAAAGATGAGTTCAAGATATTGAGGAGATGTGTTCGGCATCCTATGTCAAGTATGAGTTAGACAAATTGTAGTTAAAACCGATTACCTCAATGAGTAAAAATCGACGTGTCAAGAATAGGGGGCGGAACGTTGAAAATAATCTTGACTAAGTTTGTTAGTGGTTTTTAAGTCCCTGTGTTAGTCTATTTATATTTCAACATTGTGACGTTGAACGAAGAGGAGTTGCAGTGTTGTCATCTTCTTTGTGTGTTCTTCCCTCGATGTGTTCTACAGCAAAAACAAAACAAAAAAGGTATGTGTGAGTTTTCTCTAGAAGCTAGGCCCATACTTTGTGTTCTAAATAGAAGGAACTCAAGGAAGTGTGTGAGTTTTGTTAGAAATTGGCATATTGAGAGGCTCATTTCCTTTAATTCCAAAGTATACATGGTTTAGTACCATATTGTCTAGCTAAGTAGAGGAAAGGCAATTTAAAAGGTGGAGTCTTTGCCACCTCTTGATTAATTACACTTGGCATGAGAATGGCATAGGATGGACAGTGGCTAAACACATATGCACGCATTCATGTATTTTTGCATGAAAATTCGCGTGACTTGTGGCTTACGACGAGCGACTAATTGCCGCATTTAACTTACATAATGTAGTCAGTTATTAGTGCGCCTATATGTAATCTCCTAGAGACGTCCAGGACAATGACTGAATTCCTTCTCCATTCTTCTCCCTCATCTCTGAATTACTGTACTATTGAGTTGAGCTGTTGAACCTTGCCGGCCTTCCTCCTCGGCGTGCATCGTGAAGGAGGATGAGCGGTATCTCTGAACCATTGCCGCAGAGTTCACCTACACGGGGGCGGCAATAAGGTTTCTGGGCAGCGCATCAGCGCGACCGCTCTACTTCTTCCTCGACGTCGACTACTTCCACGACCGCGTCTGCGCTGCTTTATATTCTTCAGCAAGCCCAATTGTAAGTTGTTCGTGTGATAGATCAACTTTGTTAATATGCAATTCTTAAGTTGCAATTCTTAAGTATATTCTGAAGTACAATGTGTTACCTGCTGTTTTATGCGTCTTTAGTCTTTTATTCCATTTGTCTCAATATAAAATCTGAAACAAAAATATTGTGCATATTTCCAACAAGTTTTGTCCGGAAACTTGGACCAACGAGGTGGTCGTTGGTAATGTGCCGCCCCTCCGGCTCCTCAACCAAACCGCTTGAGCCTCCGCCGGTGCGCGTCCACCCCGCCGGACAGCTGGGGGAAACTCTCGAGCAGGAAGGAGAAGAGCTGGCCGAGAAGCTCGGACAGTCGGACAGAGCCGCGGGCAGAGTCACATCCTTGGCGAACTCAATCTTAACTCTGAAGGAATCGGAGAAATCTAAGGCTCCAAGCTAAGCCGAACAGAGAAGAACAATCGACAGAATCGTCATTCGTCAGTGCACCGTGCGGCATGGACAAGAGGGCCGGGAGGATGATCTTGCCGTGTCTACCGAGTGATGTTGACTCTGCAGACTCTGATCGGTATTAGTGATTTTAGTCATCAGCACGCGCTGGAGATGTTCAAAGCATACGAGTTACCATTAGACTGCAATTGCGTGATGAAAGCAGTGACTACTACTCTGTCGCGGAAGCCTAGTTTCTCATGAAATACCTCACTTTTTTTTAAAAAAAAATCTAGACTCCCCTGAATGTATTGACGAAAAACGAGGCAGAGTGGGTTGAAAAGGGATGATTTCGCTTCACCGGTGCTCTCTGTTATGTACTGACATTATGATCACCGCATTGTCGTGCCTGCTGAAAGCAGTTATACTAGCTCCATGACTGCTGCAAGCGTAGAAGAATTGGGCAACACCCTAGCTCCACTACTCGGTACGATAGAATACAGATCTTAAATATCCCTGCTTACTCAGTCCAGCTCAGGACGTGACAAAAAGAGAAAGGAAGGAAAGATTCAGAAAAGGTGAGTGCAGTGGCCAGTGACGTCCAACAGATTCAGAACATTCACGCAGGCAGCACAACAAAATCGTCACTGTGGCGTGCATTACTCCGGATATGCCGTAGGGTTCGTTCTCTGGACAAAACTGGCAATTTGCCGTCTCTCCATCCGCATCCCTGAACAAACCGTTTGCTACTACGGAATACCTAACATTCAGACATCATGGCATTCATCCTTAATCAAAGAACGCTGAACAGAACACAGCAAACCATGACCGGGGCGAAAAGGCAAGCAAACCACTTGCCCCCGAACCTGAGCCTAATCGTTCATCATCATGACCGTGACCTCCCGGACTGGACGCCTGCATGCCTGGAGACTGTGCCCAACGCTAATCACACACGCATGACCAGTTAATTGATCACGAGCTGAGTTGTTATATATTTCTTCGAGTCCTTAGCTTTTCTGCTCCCTTCATATATTTTTCAAAAAGCTAGTCTTCTTCTAAATAAATTTGTAAAAATAACTCCTCCCCAAACATGAAAGGCGTGGCAGATGAGTGTGTCATCTGCGATGTTTATAGAGCTTGGTAGCTTTTCGAACAGCTACCGAGCATCAAGAGCTCGGTAAAAGCTCTATCAAGCGCGGTAGCCAAGTGCACGACCTCCTTTTGAAACAGGAGAGCGTGGCACCGAAGTGGGCTCAATACTACTGCTACGGTCGGCTAACTTGTCACGGGCCTGAAAAGCCACCAAACTTCACGAGCGTGAAAGGTGATACATATTATTTACCACGTTTTTTATGATCAGAGTGGAAATCATTTTTGTAAATTTAATTGGAAGGGTCAGATTTAAAAAGTATATTTGTGAGGGTCTAGGAAAACGAAGGGCTTTGTTTCTTCTCCCATGACATGACAGTAACGTACGTACTTCCCAGTGTACGCTACACACAAGTGCACCTGTGGAAGTCTGCAGCCACGGGCGGAGACCCATGCGCTCCAGTCGTAAAGCTGGCAGGCGCTTATCCATATTCCGGAAGCAGAAGCAGGGGTGAAAATGTGTACGATATTTTCCTTTTGATTCGAAGTTGGATAAACCGAATTTAGAAAGATATTTGACTATTTGGTTTGATTTGGGATAAGATCTGAATACTTAATCTAACAAATACGGGACAGATTTTGATTTTATATCCGACAAGACTTAGCCTATTCACTATACATTTTTTATGAGAGTCCATTTATCATGATAGGAGTGAGTGAGTGAGTAGCTCGCTGAGCATTTGTCCCATCTTTTTTTTTTTGCCGCGAAAGGGGAAGGAAACAACGCGGGAGTGAGCGAGGAGGCAGCGACACCAACCGCGCAATGGTGTTTGCATTGCTCTGCTCGCCTCCTCTCCTCTCTCTCTCTCTCAAACCACCGCGCTGCCGCGTGTTCCTGCCTCTCTCCCCCTCCCTCCCCGCATCGCCATCTCAAATTCTCCTTGTACGCATGCAGTAGAAGTAGGGAGTGCTCTGCTCCCACCATCTGCCCGTCCCTCTCCCTGCCGCCTGCGCTCCTCTCCCCTCGTTCTCTGAACCGGCCGCCCCCCTCAGATCTGCGGCGCCGGCGGCGGAGATCGACGACGGTGCGTACGTGTCGCGTGCTGCTAGTTGGTTCGTATACTTCCCTGTTCCGTCTGTTCCATACGTCGCATTCGCAGCGCATGGAAGCTTCGATTGATCTGTATCTCTCTATCTATGTAGTGAGGCAAGCCAAGCAGAGCAAGTCTCTGCCGCGTGCCGTTGGCCGCCTGCTCCGCGCGCACGACCCTAGGTTCGCTGCTCCGCCTCCATACCGTGTAAGTGGGCTTCTCCTCCTCCTCCTCCTCCTCCTCCACCCTTTCGGCTGGATCGGCTAGCTCGATGGGACTCCGCGTCAATTCCATCCCGCCTGATCCGGAGATTCTGTTCGTTTCATTTCTTCTTCTGGTGAATTTGCTGCGCGCTCGTGGAATTATTGCGGAGGAGGGTGGGGGTAATAAAGGTATTATGAGGCTTTCCCTTTTGTACTGTTCCTTGGCTTACTCCGAACTGCCGCTGAGCTGATCTTAATTGGGAGGTGGAAGTTGACTTGTGTCAGCTTGGGCGGGGAATTGCTTCGTCCGGTTGCAGATTTATAGGGAAGGAATCCCACTATCTCAGCTTCCTTTTTCACCTTTTTCTTTCCTATTTCTTTCGCCTTCCATTTCTATCTGTTGGTAATAGGACAAGAGCACAACTAGGTTTGGGAAGTGGATATGCATATGAATTATATCCAGTATGTTCAGCGTGACCAAACTGATCTGTATATTGAATCTTACTATGCGCATCAAAAGTAAGCTGGTTAAGTTACAGATTCTATTTCAGTTGATTTGGGATGCTGGGTTGTGTTTAGACTTAGAGAGTATGACAGTAAGTAGCACTTAGGGTCGAAGTCTCAAGTTTAAAGAAGTAGTACAACACCCCCAGCCCAGTTCCTCTCACTTGGGTCTGCCCTGGGTTTACACTTAAGAGACTTAATGGTGCATTGCCCATTCCCTTTATCTTCTACTAAGTAATTTGCATGTTTACTTTTCTTAGTAGAAGATGGCGATGATGGTGGATCCTCCTAATGGCATGGGAAACCATGGGAAGCATTACTACACTATGTGGCAAACATTATTTGAGATTGACACTAAGTATGTGCCAATCAAGCCCATCGGAAGAGGAGCTTATGGAATAGTTTGCTCATCTATAAATCGCGAGACTAATGGAAGGGTTGCGATAAAAAAGATAAACAATGCTTTTGACAATCATGTGGATGCACTAAGGACACTACGGGAACTGAAACTCCTTCAACACTTACGTCACGAGGATGTTATTGCCTTGAAAGATATAATGATGCCGGTGCATAGAAGGAGCTTCAAGGATGTGTATTTGGTTTATGAACTCATGGACACCGATCTGCATCAGATAATTAAGTCATCTCAACCACTCTCAAATGATCACTGCCAATATTTTCTTTTCCAGGTAAAGCTCGGATCTGTTTTCCATTCTTACTCGTTCACCGCTTGCCCGCATAATCTTTCATTTATTCACCGTTCCACCACAAATTTGATGAGCTAAATTTCCACCATGACATATGGTATTTGTGATGAATATCAGCTGCTTAGATTATGATATTCATAATCTGGAAGTCATGGTTAGGGCTTGCTGGCCAGTCCCATGAGAATATTTGCAGTCTTACCATAAGCTATGCCATATTTGGCATACATTATTCAATGCTTATGTGTTGTGGTTGACAAAATCTTGTTTAATTGAATTGTATTGTTTGCTTATTTCTAGCAAAGGTAGTACTTAGCAATACAATGCTAATTTTTGGAGCTAGATGCCAATTTGCAATCAAGTCGTGGCTCAGGCAACTTTTTCTTCTTCATTGTACAATATGGCTGACCTAAGATTCTCCTTGTTGAGTTCCAACTCTTTAGATTGACAACTAATCTATATGCTACTTAATACGGACATGGTATTCTGTCAAGCTTTTCCTCTTCTCTCACTTGAGAAGTGAGAACGAGTCATTTTGGCTTTTCAAACCTGTAATTTATTTTTGTTTGGTTTTGTTTCTCTGAGTTCAGATGAAGATTCAAGTGGACCCATATCCGTTTTGGGAGTACGGCTGTTGGAACTCTCTTGCTTTGAGATTGAATGATTTAATATATTGGTCCTTGTTATAATGAGTCAGACATGCCCTAATGTCTTCCAATAGATTCGGTATTTCTTAGTTACTTGTTTTTATATATCTTAGACGTTCACAGCATTTGGAGCCATGATTCAGCATCTTTTTACATTTTTGAAAATTGACTATGTATCGACTTATATCTGAAAAGTTCACAGCATTTGGAGCCATGATTCAACATATATTTACATTTTCTGAAAATTGGTCATCTATGGACTTAGGCCCAAATTGGATAGGGCAGCATTTGAATCTACTCTTCTGAAGGTGTGCTATTGAGGCAAGAAAAAGGGTCAACTCGGTTTTGTTTTTTGGAACTGCAACCTATGCAGCCCTTTAGCTTTTAATATTGTGAAATTTCTTAGGTCATGCAGGCATGCACTGTTTTGATTCAATTTAATGTTTTTACATGAAAGAAATGGTCTTTTCTTCATATGTATCCTGTACCTGGACATCATCTAGGACAAAGATACATAGAGGCATTATGAGTGTTTAGGTATTAGGATAAGATTATGCTGTCCTAACATGATAAATCATATAATAAAATATAAAGCAATTTCCAAGGCTTAGGAGAGTAGTTAGGAGAAGATATGCTTTCTTGAACACCCTCAACAAGTTGTTCCCAGGAAACCAAGGACCGCTTGGAACATGGATTAGAAAAGCAGAAATAATGAGTGTGTTCATAAGAATATTAATTGGGTGATCTTGATTTGAGATATACTTGACAAGCTGTTGTATTTCATCTTAAGTGTCATGATTGTGAAGTGTGAACGAAACTGTGGTCAATTTTAATGCCCTCGTGGAAGCTTCTATAACTGCTTCCATATATTGCTTTTGCTTCGGAATAGTATTCCTTGAAATCAATTCAATACACAACAAATAGCTTTGCATATGGATCCGCATGAGTACGGACCTTAAGCTTCTCCGTGTGAATTATTTAAGTTTACTATAGTTAAAAGTGAAGTTAAACATCTCGTAGCAGACCAAAATCTCCCTATTCAGTCTGTCTTTCAATTCTTTTACTTTGTTATTGTGAGATCTTTACATTTTATGCTGATTCATTTTACAATTTTATAGTATATTTGTCAATCAATCAATAATTTAAGGTGCCACTTTTTTTCTTGATTGTAGCTGCTCCGAGGCCTGAAGTACCTTCATTCAGCAGGGATACTCCATAGGGACCTGAAACCAGGGAATCTCCTAGTTAATGGAAACTGTGATTTGAAGATCTGTGATTTCGGTCTGGCTCGAACAAACAACACTAAAGGTCAGTTTATGACTGAATATGTCGTCACCCGCTGGTATAGGGCTCCTGAGCTGCTGCTCTGCTGCGACAACTATGGCACCTCCATAGATGTCTGGTCAGTTGGCTGCATCTTTGCTGAGCTACTTGGCCGCAAGCCGATTTTTCCAGGAACCGAATGCCTCAATCAGCTCAAGCTCGTAGTCGACGTTCTTGGCACCATGAGTGAGGCTGACCTTGAGTTCATTGACAACCCAAAAGCCCGCAAGTATATCAAATCCCTTCCATACACCCCTGGCATTCCCCTCGCAAGTATGTACCCGCAAGCACATCCTCTTGCCATTGATCTGTTGCAGAAGATGCTTGTCTTCGATCCCTCCGAAAGGATCAGCGTTACTGAAGCTCTGGAGCACCCCTACATGTCTCCACTGTATGATCCAAGCGCAAACCCTCCTGCTCAAGTGCCCATCGATCTCGACATAGATGAAAATCTCGGCGTAGAGATGATCCGAGAAATGATGTGGCAGGAGATGCTCCACTACCACCCAGAGGTCGTCGCAGGGATTAGCATGTGACAGGCAGGAATGAACATGTGAAAGCAGTCCGCTACACCAGGATCTTCACATGTTCGTTTTTTGTATAAAGCTTATTACGATTATCGCACCTATCAAGTTATCACGATGCGCATGCAGTGATCTCTTATGTAAATATATGTGTGTTATAAGACAGCTTATGGATTTTTCTTGTTGTGGATCACTACGTGTAGTGTATGGACTATGTGTTGTAAGTACGTGAAGCGGAATTTCGTTATTAAGATATGTAAGTTGTAATTTTAGATGCTGCTCTATTATATGAAGGTCTCAACTTTCAAATGGTCTCGGTACCATGTATTTGCTCCCTGAGATATGCTTCATGGTTGTTTGCCGCTAAATATGTGTTCTTTTTTTAAGAGCAAGTAGGATTGCAGTCTACATAATTGTTTCTGCTTGGCTCAAATTGTCTAAAGCTCCCCGCGATTTGCAGTGCAGTAATATATTGCGGTCATAAAACGTCATTACTTGGAAATAAATAGTTAACACTTTCGAGCTCTGAAGTACCAGAACAAGTAGTACGAAATAATCAACCAAGTAGATGCTGCGTTCAGTTGAAATAAATCATGGCACCTGTTCTGTCTGTCTTGCACTCAACCGCGAAATATGCACGATGGACATTATTTGAAGGTGCAGGTGATACACACGAAACATTTATGCAGTACAATTTATTGATGGTATGTATGGGTTGGTGCAGGTAGTTTGGACGCCGTAATCAATCATATCTTCTGGTGGACATGTCTTAGAACGTCGATCCGTTGAAGCCCAAATTGTATCCCTGCGGCACGACGAAGAGGGCTCAGAAAGAGGGGAGTTAGGACACTGCAAGTGTCATGCCCGTGCCTCCGTGGACGACCATGGACCACTACAAGAATCAGGGAAAAATTTGTGGGCCAAAAACCCACGAATTTAAGCTAAAACCCACGAATTTAATTTAAATTCGTGAGCAAACCGTCGAATTTAGTTCACGAATTTAACTCGACGAAATTAATTAATTAAATTCGTGGGTACCCACAATTTAAGTTAAATCGTGAGGTTTACGCTAAGCCCACGAATTTAATTGGGTTCGAGTTAAATTAGTGGGTTTAATAAACCCACAATTTAAACAGATTAAATTCGTGGGTTTAATAAACCCACGAATTTAATTATCATTTTTAAAAAAATGTATATATATCCAAATGTATGTATTTTTATATATATATATGTGTCGACTCAATACATATATACATATATCCAAATGTATGTATTTATATATATATATATATATATATATATATATATATATATATATCTATCGCACTCAATACATATAACAACTAAAGAAGAAAAGAAAAGGCAAAAAGAAAATTAAAACTAAAAATTGCTAAGCGAAGAATAAATAAGAAGGATCATCTATTTTGTTCAAATCTGATCAGAAACACTAACACAAAAGACAAACTCCACAATGAAGTTCAAGCGAACGAAGAATTAACAAACGAGACACCAAACCTATTACCAGTACTAAAATACTGAAACCAACCTTTTAACTCTTCAAAACCGGCTTAAAACTAAGTCTCCGAAATGTACAAAATTTCGGCATGACCTCTCTTGTAAATAGGACATCCACTCAGCAGACAAAAAACATTTGCAGTTATAATATATATATATCAATCACTCAAACCAGAAGGAGACATTCTAGCAGATCCTTAGATAATCCAATCACACATCCAACGGCAATTTGTAAACTACGCAATGACGTACAACACATTACAACCGCAATAGATACAATCCGCAGTCCATTAAAATAAGTCCATCACAATAAGTCGATCACAACGTATCCATCACAACAAGTTATAAAGTACAACAGTTATACACCAATCGAGCTCACAATGGAATTCATGCCTCGGGGTTGTTAGAGTTGTGGGTGCTACCACCACCGTCGGCGCTGTTGAAGATGTCTTCTATGATGTCGTCGTTAGTACGTGCTGGAGGGCGTGACCTAGAAACCTGCAAGTTCAAGATTAACTTAAGTTGTGCTACAAGTAACATTATGCTGATTCACATGAATGTCAATATGAGAATATCAATAGTACTATTCAACCAAGACACAATATGAGAATATCAATATGACAGGTCAAGCTAAACAAGAACAGATACTATATATAAGAACTACACGTACGAGCTAGTCAAGATATACTGCAATAATCATATGAACATCAATCTCATATTCAATGAAGTATCAAAGTAATACTCTCTAGTATTAACATAAGGCCAAGATTACAACTAAAATTACTTAATTCAACTTCCAAAGACCCCAATTGCATCACTGAGTATTCAAAAGATAACAAACAGTGAAAATAGTTCAAAGAAGCAATTAAGAGTTTTGGTAGTCATTTTAAGAGTTCAATATACAAAGTACAAATATGAAGCATTCTACAAGGATAAACAATCGATTGTACATGGGCAAACAACATTCTACAAGGATGCCATATAAAGCATTTAAAACATAAGTTCACAATTGAACAAGTTGTCTTAAGATAACTTTTCAATTCCAAGAAGTCAGCACAATATAAGGTTCGAAATCAAAAAGTTATTGATAGAAAGAAAAAATCAAATAGCACGTAATGGGTTAATAATTTGGTAAACCATCACTTATCTACAGGAGCACAGCAATGAACTTTCATAAGCACACAAGTTAACCTTTTCAAGTATGAACATTGAGATGATTTGTGCAAGGTTTAAGAAAGAGTTGCCTAAATATCCTAAAATCGACTCGAGTTGTGCATTTCAACAAAAATTATCACTTTTGCAACAGATTACTAAGATTGATATATACTAAAAGAATGAACTAGATTTCCTACGAAGTATATGTCCATCCATTGCACACGTAATCTCATATTCAATGAAGCATATGTAATCTCATATTCAAAGAATGAACTAAAGTTCCTCGAAGTATATGTTCCTAAATTTGAGCAAGAGAAAGGAAGGGATGGGGCGGTAGCTCACCAAGTCATCGACTCCACAACAAAGTTCAAGCTAACGAAAAATTAACAAACGAGACACCAAACCTACTACCTCTACTAAAAGACCGAAACCAACCTTTCAACTCTTTAAAACCGGCTTAAAACTAAGTCATTGAAATGTACAAATTTTCGCATGACCTCTCTAGTAAATAGGACATCCACTCGTGAGACAAAGAAACATTTGCGGTTATAATATATATACCAATCTCTCAAACCGAAGGAGACATTCTAGCGATCCTTTGATAATCAATCACACATCCAAAACGGCAATTTGTACAAGAATTGACAAACTTAGCTCGTGTCGCAAACTTATAATATTTTTGACATCCATACATGTGGTGTCGCCCGAGGTGGCTGCAGGGGCCACGGGTTGAAGTACATAGGCATTCCTTGGCTTGGCATAGGTGGTGGGTACATGTAGAACAGTTTGGAGGTGGGAGCCCTGTAAGGCATAAACAGTACATCATGCCACATATAAATCATTCATTCAAATTTTAAATAACGAATTGAACCGATCCGTCTTTACTGTGGTGCCTCTCCTGTAGAAGGTGGTTTGCATCGTGGATTGAACATGTAGAAAGGAGGAGGAGGTGGGAGCTCTGTGGATCATAGTTTGTGATATGAAGTACACATAATAGAGTTTTTGAAAATAAAGAATGCATGAGAATATCATATAACCCGAGGTGCATCTCCTAAGGGTGGTGCCTGCATCCCATAGGGTTTATGAAGGGCCCGGGAGGCCGAGCACCTGTGATGCTTCTCCTTGTGGTGGTGGCTGCATGTGCGGAGAAAACATGTAGAAGGGAGGTGGTGAGAGCCCTATGATATAATAGTCGGTTTGTGAATTCGTGATTTTATGAGCTAAGTGAATTAAAGCGTAATGAACTCAAGTATCTTTACCTGCGGAACAGGAGGGCGAAACACTGGCACGTTAGGTCCAAGAGATTGTGACAGTTGCTGCATATAGATTGTTTGTTAGATTTTAATCACAAATGTAAATTTGAGCGTTTTGTTCAAAGTTGAGATTGTACCTGCAGATACATTTTCATGTATTATGAGTCTTCTCGGCTTCTGCGAGCTTCCTCTCGTGCTTGACGAGACTCTTCTCGCGCTTGACGAGCCTCCTCGCGCTTCACGAGCCTCCTCGTGCGCTTGTGCTTCCGTCGCGGACCTCGGCGAGCGAGCACTCCTGTGAGGAAACCGAGCCTCGTGGAGGACGATCGCGATCCACAACTCCATCCCCATGGCCCACCTACAAACGATATATCTTGAAATGTGACCATACAAATTTTTTCCTTAGTAGGCGAAAACAAATAAAATCAGTTTTATTAACGAACCTCCCATACTTTAGGCCCCTCGGCGTGGTACAACGCTTCCACATCGACCGGTGCGGCTCTCCAATCAACCTTCGGCCCATGACGTTGTGTCATTTGTTACGCATATGACGCCTACAAAACAACATTTTGGTGCTCTGGATGTAAATTTGCACAAAACATATTGTGTCATTTATACTTACCATCCTCTCACTAGCCACATGTCGTCGCACAACACATCCGGTTCGTGGATCCTCGCCTTGGTGCCCCGGATGTAAACTTCCACAAAAGTGGGAGTACTCCCACTTCGACCTCCTCGATGCAAAGTTAGAAACATAGTGACAAATTCACTAACAATTATAATACCGATACTTACCATGCGTTGCTCTAGGCCAATGTGTCCGTCTGCACCGTGTACTTTTGCTTCCCCAATCTACTTCTTCTGTTCCCTCGATTTCTATTTGATTTTCTTAAAATCCTCCGATCCCAGATCTGCACATCCACCTCCAAGCCTCCATGTCCTTCATTATCCAATCGACCGAGCTCGGAGATACTCTTGTTCATCAGTGTATCCTCCTCGCCTCGGTCCTCTTCTCATGTTCACCTTCTTCACCCTCTTGTAAAATTGATGGCGGCTTGAATCGTGCATTCTTGAATGAATCTCCAACAACCTTTTGTGCCACTGTTGAAGACGCTTTTGGCCTTCTTCAAAGCGTTATGTCGTCTTCGTTCTCAAGGCGGAACCTCTCCGCATATAATCACACACTTTGTCAAATTGTACTTACATTTAAAGCAATACTCAAATAGAGTAAATAAATAACGCAAACTCACCCGAAGCTTGACCCACATGCGCCTACGACATGTTTGGTTGTCTTCGCCTCCTTCCACGTTCTCCTTCAACGCCCGGTGCTTCCGGTTGTGGGCGCGAATCTTTCCCGCGACTCAACCATGCGGGGTAGTAGTACGCCAAGGGCTCCCGCCGCGGCGTTAACCTTTGTAATGTGGCCCGTCCAGTCCAACCCGGCTCTTTCCGTGCCTACAACAAAATACAAGACAAAGATGCATCAAAACAATAAGTTGTCACCTAGCTAATGCTAAAGGAGAAGATATAAGCATTACTGCTCCCGTGTACCTCTATCAACCTCCTATCGGTAGGGTTGCATCTCGAATGACCGAGACGGTTTCTGAAACTGAAATGCAAATAATTAGTTCATAGACATTACAATGTAAATATGGAGATTAAATGATAATCCAATACTACACATATACCTGATGGTACTCGAAGAAGACCCGCCCTCTTCAACTGGCTCTAAGGTCGCCTCCAACTCTGCATCTGCCGCTGCCTCGGCCTCGGCGTCTGCATCTGTCGTCCCACCGCCACCACCCCCAACGACCTCCTCGTCGTCCGCCTCGCCCATGTCGTCATGCTCACATCCCAACTGCCCCTCCTCTGCAACCCCTACCTGCGCCTCATCCTCCTGTGGCTGCTCCGCGCTGTTTCTCGTGCTTGCTCATGAAGCACCTCTGGGCTGCTCTGCCATTGTCTAATCTGCGCCCCCATCAAATATGGCGCCGCACCATCGAGTCTTGACCATCGAACCCTTGCTCCTCGACCTTACGGAGGACGACCATTGAACTTGCCTTTAAACTTGTCAACTGATGCTGAACATACTCATCATTCAAATTTGACAAGAGTTAGTATCTGAGTTTACAAATAATTTTCAATAACTTGCAAAAAGAATGAGACAACTATAACATGTAAAAATGAAGGAGACAACAATGACTTGTACAAATGAGCGAGGCAACAATAATCTCACAAAATATACATATCAAAAGTCGTCGGCGTCGGAATGCATACTGCGACTCGTATTTCATTGAGGCGTGCTTGAAGGCGTGCAATCCTTACTTGACTTTTGAGGCGTTTCGTGATGGGCGGGTTCATCTGTTATTACGTCTGTGGCATCGGTAGGTAATTGATCGAGTCCCCCCGTCGGAGACAAGGAAAGAATCCTATAGCTTCTTCTTGATATACATCACCCACATCATCCTCTCGTTACTTGCCACATACGAAACATCCCGGAGGGTATACTTGAGGTTAACTTTAAATACAACCCACCAAGCCTTCAAGCTACGGTGAGGATAGCTCGATTAGTACACTGCTCAACTCGATGTGCAAGCACGATGTTATTGATATGGCCTGAAGCCGCGAATCGTGCTTCACCTCCACCATCCCAAAGTCATCGACACGTGTGCCGTTGTGTGGATCGAACAAATGGCAATCAAAAACACGACCTTGGATCTTTGCCACCCCAAAGGTATACTCAATTATGTTTTGTACAACACCGTAGTAGTCTAATATATCGCCATTTGGAATCGGATGACGTTGTGACTACTCCGGCTGTTAGAAGTGGCCGCAAGTGGGCGGCTAGCTTCTAATTTCACTTTGTTCAAAACGGAACCCGTTCACATCACACGACTATAGCTCCTTGCCGTCACATCACCATGTGAGAGTCGCCGGAGATCCTCGGGGACGGAGACATCACGCATACACTATATAGCAACATTCATCACTTTGTTAGTCTAATATTAAGTTACTACAACAATTAATTTTAGAAAAATGAATAAATAGTCAAATTACATGTTGATGGAACCATTGCCGAAGCTTGGGCGCCTTTCAACCCATCACGGCGTAGGTTATCCAATTGCTTAGTTGTGGGTTGTCGAGTTGACTTCAATTTTCTTTGTCAAATACTCTGCGTCATTTATTCTCGGGTTAAAAGGACACTACTGAAATGATGAAAACATAATTGAAAGTCACTTACTCAAAATATTTTCAACTTCTACCATGTTAGTGAACATGTAAAGCATGGCCATGTTCCACTCGCATACTCAACATGGTGTGCGATGTCTGACGACCGAACAGTTGACCCTTGCATTGAAAAAGCTTAAGTTCGCTCAATGGTTCATCTTCCGCGGCGCAGTGCCGATTCTTACGGACATTCACGTTGTGCTTGCGTGCGAAATACTTTGTCGAGAAGTTTGTGATCTCTTTACTTGCATAAGCCTCTGCGATACACCCCTCTACCCTTGCCTTGTTGTGCACTGTAGCTCTAAGCTTTTTCAACTCCCTTTCGACTATACATCCATCTAATCTGCGCGGACCTCCAACCTTCGCTTCCCAAGGTAGATGCACCAGATTGTTGCATCACATTCATAAAACCAGTGGGAAAGTTTTTCCAACTTGCATACAAGCAATGGAATTCCCTTCTCTAACTTCGCATCAACGACTTAGAGATTTCCTTACGCATATCTGCTGTAAGTAATGGCGAGCTCGGCCAACATCCTCCACAACTCATTATCAAAATAGCCACGAAACATTACGGAACAAGTCTTTCCATGATAATATGGTAATCATGACTCTTTAGCCCGTTTAGCTTACGGTCTTGACATTCACACCCGTTTTATGTTAGATGCATAGCGGTCGAAACTTTAGAGTTTTCAACCACCTCAAAATCTGTTTACGGTCTTACGGCTTCACACGATATGGAGCTCGTGGCGGCTCTCATTCCCATTTAAACCAACTTTAACCTCGAGCCACGGCCTAGCACAATGATCACCCATGTCTTTCCTAGCACTCACGTTATCCTTTGTTTTGTCGGTTACATCAAACACCATGCGATGATGCTTTACGCCACATTGCGCTCTTGGTGCATCAAATCTATGTTATGCGGCGAGAATCAAAGCTTTCGCGTAAGCGCTCCCAAAGAAAAGAAATATGAGTCGGTTGTGCTCCTTTCCATAGCCGATGAAACCCACTTAGTAGATCGTACAAGCCGACTATGCCACTCAGCTATCTCCTCTCCCGTGAGTCGCCGACGGCCTTTTTAACTTTTGTCCTTTTCGAAATGCTTTGGCGTCGTTCCTAAAAGGGTGCCTCACGGAAGCCATCGTCGATGGCAATCGAAAAATATGATCTTTATACCGTGCGTGAGCCTGAATGCATCAGAGTCAGCCATACAAATTGGACAACACAGCGACCATGAACACACCAAAGCCCAAATGCCATATGCCAACAAATCATGGACCGACCACGGTATGCGGCTCGTAAGGTAAATTCTACGCCACCAACGCTGTCGTATGCCTTTTCCCTCGCCACAACTTCTTGACTCATCAATTAAGGGCCGCATGAACACATTGAGATCCTTCCTGGATGCTTAGGACACGGAATGACAAGAGCAAGGAATATGAACCCCTCTTTCAAGCAAATCTCAGGTGGAAGATTGTATGGCATGATGAAGACCGGCCAACAAGAGTAGGGGCTAGCGCTTGTGCTGAAAGGTGTGAAATCGTCCGTGGACAAACCAAGACGGACACTCCTAGGGTCGCTTGCAAATGCAAGATCGAATCGGTCCAATGCCTGCCATGCCTCGCCATCAGACGGATGCACCATCATATCCAGGTCTTGGTCCTCACGTTTACCTTCTTTGTGCCACCGCATATGTTTCGTTGTTTCTTTTAACATGTACAGTCGTTTAAGCCTATCCGTGATCGGCATGTACCGAAGCTGTTTAGTCGCGAACTTTGTAGTGGCTGATACCCCTTCCTCATCTACCACCTCAATGAATCGCACTTACCGCAATGCATACAATGGGTATCGTTGTCATGATCCTTCGAGCGACATGCAATTATTCTCGCACATCAATCTTACGGTAATTCATCCCGAGGCCGCCATCAACTTTTTCGATTGGTACAAATCCTTTGGCATCTTGTGGTTAGGCGGAAGGACATCATTCATTAGTTCAAGCAAAGCGTTGAAGCATTTGTTCGAAAAGTTGAACTTCGACTTCATCGACATAAGGCGTGTAACCGCTGCGGGGCGGTCACATTGGTCATGTCATGCGACTTCTCGTCCGAGGCGTCAAGTAGCCTATAGAATTCCTTAACCTCCTCATTGCGACCCTCCCGAGTTAAATTCGATCCCCGCCAAGATCATCGGCATGTCTTCCATCCGGTCGTGATCCTCCACATGGTCCAAAGATCTCTTCTATCTCAATGGCACGCCTGCGGCCTCTCCATGACGATGCCACACCAAATAGTTAGGCATGAACCCGTTTTGCAAATGTGATCTTGCACTATATCCTTGCTTGTAGTAGTTGTTATTCTCGCAGAGGGTACACGGGCAATACACATATTCAGCTCCTCCAGCGAATGCTTGCTTCAAGAAAGCATCCGTGATCTGCCCCCATTCCCTTGAGTGCCCCCCATCACTCCTCCATCCGTCATACATCGTCCTTCGATCGTCACCCATTATCAAAGCTAAACAAATGAAACAATATCAACGTACGACCGTGGCTTAGGTGACAATGATAACCCTATTAGGAAAGATTTGTCCTAAACCCACCCAAGAATGGAGCCTATTGCATGCGATCTGTGACGTGCGCTACGAACCGAACGAAATTTCGGCAGCATAACCCCGCTGTTCTCCAAGCGCGCGCGATCTGGTGCGTCGGAGAATACCAGGGTTATGTGGCCGAAATCACGTTCGGATCGCTCGCACGTCACGAGTCCTATGCAACAACCAACATTTTGGTCCGTCCAAAATCATTGGACAATTCGAACCGCGCACCTCACAAGCAAATGTGAGTGCGCCGTTCAAACGGGTGGCGCCTATGCTCTCTCTTGTTCGACACAAACCCTAAACTCTAACGTTATATACAACGGCGAGAAAATAAAAAATATATATCATATCGTGAATATAAAATGAGATGAAATAACTTTAAACGAATATAAAAGAGACGAAATATACCTTCTCCAACGCCGGTGGGCGTCGCGAGGTCCGGGAGGCGGGGTGGCGCCCGACGGCGGCGTCACCGGCGAAGGCGGCGGGCGATGGCGCGGCGATGGCGGCGCGGCAATTGGCAAGTGGCGGGCGGCGGCGCCGTGGCGGCGTGGCGGCGTCTCGGCGGCCGGCGAAGCGGTGCGCAGGCGGCGGCAGGCGGCGCGCGCGGGGCCGAGCGGCTGCCGGCGGCGTCGCGGCGAAGCGGCGTGGCGGCGGCCGGTGAAGCGCGTCCGAAGCGGGAGGCGGCGCGGCGGCGGTGGCGGCGGCGGCGGCGCCGCGTCTGGCCGGCCGGCCGGCGTAGCCAGCGGCCGGCGGCCTGCCGGCGCACATCATGGCGAAGGCATCCGTGGCAAAGCGGCGCGGCGACGTCGGCGACGGTCGCCGGCGACAGATGGGCGGCGGCGACCGGCTGGCGGGCAGCAGGGTAGCGGGCGGGGGGCGACCGGGCGTGCCGGCGGCGGCGTGGCAATGAAAGGCCGCGGCTCGCGGCCGATCGGGCGGCCCGCGGGCGGGCGGCGGCCGCGGCAGGCGCCGCGGCGGCCGGCGGCGGGCGGCGTCTCGAGTCTCGAGCGGGCGAGCGGCTGCCGTGAGGCGGCCGGGTGGGTAACTCGGCGGCGAGTGGAAGCCCAGCGGCGAGCGCGGCAGGCGACGGCGAGGGATGGCGCGGCCGTGGCGAGCGAGCGAGGCGAGGCGGGCGGGCGCGGCGCGGCCAGCGGGCGTGGGGAGGAGGCGGTAGGTCTCGGCGGGCCGTGGGTTTTTGCGGAATAAATTCGTGGGTAAGGTGGGCCCACGAATTTAAAAACTTAAATTCGTGGGTAATTGGTGGCCCACGAATTTAAATTTTTAAATTCGTGGGTAATTTTTTGGCACACAAATTTAAATATTTAAATTCGTGGGTTACTTCTGGCCCACGAATTTAAATGATTAAATTCGTGGGTTTCATTTTGGCTCACGAATTTAATTAAAAACGTGGGTTTTATACAAACCGACGAATTTAAATAAATAAATTCGTGGGTTTTTTTTGACCCACAAATTTAAAAAACCCACGAATTTTTCTCTGTTTCTTGTAGTGGATCATGCATGGGTTGTTATCAGATGGTAAGAAACGGTGAACGCTACGTGATGCAGTCTCTTCTTGAAATGAGTTCAGCTCCTGCCCTTGATTTCAAAAGGAAAACACTAGGTGATACAGTATGCGTGGCCCACTCTTTAGGAGAGAGTGTTGAAATAAAGTTCAGAAACAGTTACATAGGAAAGGCACCGTGTAAGTTCGTGGGGGGGAAGCAGAATAGCAGAGGATTGTGCACGGCTGCACTTCATCAAAGTTGTCGTAAAATCTGGACCTGGTGACTGAGAGCTTGGTCTCGAGGATCTCGGCGAAAGCCGCGCTCAGCTTCCCGTTGACACCGGGCCCGATCCCGCCGATGGACATGAGTTCACCGTAAGCCGCCGGCTCTTCGCTCGCAGCGAACGACATGGGCACTGATCCGTTTGTCGACACTATGACATGCCGTGAATACCAAACAATTTAACAGTAGCCACACGAGTCAGAACATGAACGATGCTGTTTCCAGAGACAGGCATGGCGTCGAGCAGGTAGGGTCCGCCTGTTAAGTACGGATTCTGGCCTGGCTATTGGCGAGCGCCCTGGAGCAGTCCTTGAGGATGTCGGCGGCGACGATGGCGTCCTACGGCATTGGTGCTCAGGCTCAGCTGCGGGATCGTCTGCTGCTACCGGTAGTGTAAGAGATAACTCAATATCTAAACTTACCATATTTTTTAGTTTTATCTAAATAGATAGTCGGTGATTCTATGTGGTTTTTTCTTGTAACTTATCGTATCTTTTAGTTTTATCTAAATAGACAGTTAGTGATTATATGTGGTTTTTTTTTGTATTCTATGTTAAATCTTGTTTCTAATTATTTTGTCGTGCTGCTAACTCTAACCCTAACGTTAGGTATCAAAGCATTAGGGTTTTCATCTAAGTCGCGGTCCCCGGGAGGAGGCAACTCTTGTGGGCGGCACCCGCACGACAACATTGCACACGTATTAGGAGTTTTGATCTAATTTCATCCCGCGTCGCCGCCAGCCTCTGCACCGGCTGCTCCGACCTCGGTGCCGGCTTCCCGGCGGCCACCTTCTCCTTCGGCCGCACTTCCGGTAGCTCGTCGCCTTCGGCCTCTACACCGCACTCCTTCGCGACCGGCCCTTCGTCTTCGGCCATTCGCGCTACCTCCGCCAAACTACTCGGTGATGCCGTCACCGTCCTCCTTGACGTCCACGAGCGGCTTCCGGTCTCCGTCGCGCTCCTCTTTGGCCCGCCGGCCTGCGCGACGCCGCCTTGCCTCGAGGCCGACCACTTTGACCACCATCGAATGCCTCGACCGTCGGCTCCTCCACATCCACGCCGATCTTCCGAGCTTCGCCCGCAGCCGCCTTGGCTTCGGCCGTCTCAGCTACACCACCGCAGCTGCCCGCCGCTAGCCTCAGCTTCCGGCAACCTCGCCCCGTGCCGATCTTCTTGCCAGCCCGACCGCCTCGGCCGACCTCCGCACCTCGGCCAGCCCCACCTCGTGGCCTTCGAGCCACCCACCGCCCGCGCAGACCTCTTCCTGCCGGCCCACGCTGGCCACGCCAGCCGCCGGCTCCCTCGCCTGTGATGCCTTCGGCCAACGCCTGAGTCGATCGATTTTGATCGATCAGATCGGGTTTCAACCAACCACAATCGGTTTTAATTCCGTTCGGATTCCGACTGCGGCTCTTGAGCTCCACTGCTCCAGCTTCTTGACTTTTGGCTCTAGCTTCCTGTCTTTTGGGCTCCAACTCTGGTTTTTCAGCTCCGACTTCTTGATTTCACCTTTACCTTCTGATTTTGTCAGATTTTGCTACGTCCACCCGAAACGTACCAAAAATTGCTACACGTACCCGAAGCTTACCAGGGATTTTTTTTTCCTAAATCTGCCATATATTTTTTATCTACAATTTTTCTCTATCATGTCATCTACTAAATTTGACAGTGAGAAGTTTAATGGCGAGATCAGTTTCTCCATATGGCAGGTTCAAATGAGATGTGTTCTAGTGGAAGTGAGGAAAGCATTGATATTTACCCCAGCAACTGATCTAGTACTAAACAGTTAGATTTCTTTGCAATGCCAAAAAAGTTTTAGGCTTTTATGCTTATTATTGGTAGATTTTATTGTTGCAAATTAAGGCTTTTATGTATATTATTAGTGGATTTTATTGCAATTCTTACGGGGGTTTATCATTGGCAGTTTCTTCGACGTTTCATTATCGATTTCTTTGATGTTTCATCGTCTACCTTGAAAAAAAAACAGTTGAGGAGACAACTGAATTTAGTGTTTCATCACTATTATTTTGGTGTTTTATTCACCGTTTGAATGCGTTGCAATTTGGATCACTTGCACGTCCATTATAGAGGTTTTGGCAATAATTTGGAATTTGATGACACCCTGTTGGTAGTATTATACTCTTCGGAGTTTTACTAGTGAATATTTTGCTCTAATGTTCGTTTGAGATGAATGGTTGAAGTGCAAGGAGTTTTCTTTTGCGTGGATACTACAACGTTGTCTTGTTGTCTTAACTCGATATAAAGGATCTACTGTAATTTATACTCCATTAATAGCACGATAGTTCTTTTCATCTTGATATTTTTGAAGGAACAGTTTTCAACCATGGATTTTCAATAGATAGTTTAATGTACGTGATGATTACATATGCAAGTTGCTCTTTCAATTAGCATTGTTTGCCAAATTTTATGTTCTAGGTAGAGCATATCAAAAGTCTATGATATAAGTTCTTTGCTATATATCAAGCACCACAGGCGATGTCTTGGTTTATACCGTTTGATGATTGAGCGTTTGGCTTATCAGGAGGTCAGTTGCACAAACTTAGACTTTACTGGGGTTATGCATCATGAAAGACTCAGATTTCTTTGTCTGCTTTGTTGATAGCCGTATGTTTGGATTGATTGTTCTAATCTTTCTCATAACTTACTAGTTGTTTGTTCAATCTTGCTTCATGATAAACGTTTGGATAAAACTGTTCTAGTCTTCTTTGTTCAGTAGTCCTTTGGACTTTTAACGCACTTGATATTCATAGTGCTTAATTACCTTCGGGATTTTTTTGGAAACGACTTCATTATGGATTTTGAGTTAAAGGGAGGTTTGTTAAAGATAACTCAATATCTCAACTTATCATATCTTTTTATTTTATCTAAATAGATAGTCTAAATCTACTACAATTCAGACTCTTTTGACTATTTAAGTCACACCCCTGTACATGTAATCCTTAAAATGTTATAATAGATTGTTTCCTACAAGGGTTTTTTCACGTCAAATATTAGTTTCCAGTTATTTTACCATGTTGCTAATCCTAACAAGTAGTCAAATCACCTTGCCGGTGTGCCTCGCTCGCCTGTATCTATGGCTTGGAGTGGGAACAGCGATAACGCGGGGTAGAGCGTATTGATGGGCAGACATATTCTATGGGTAGGAAATAGGAGCCGAATTGGCGCATAGGAGCAGACGAGAGTGCGTCGCAGCGTACGTGGCAAGCCTAAGGGCTCGGCAAATCCTTCCGCTATAAGGATAGGTGTCTGTGTATACATGATAAGGATCACTACAAGAAACAGAGAAAAATTCGTGGGTTTTTTTAAATTCGTGGGTCAAAAAAAAAAACCCACGAATTTATTTATTTAAATTCGTCGGTTTCTATAAAACCCACATTTTTAATTAAATTCGTGGGCCACAATAAAACCCACGAATTTATTTATTTAAATTCATGGGCTCAAATAACACCCACGAATTTATTTATTTAAATTCGTGGGCCACAATACACCCACGAATTTACTCATTTAAATTCGTGGACCATCAATTACCCACGAATTTACACATTTAAATTCGTGGGCCACCGCATCCCCACGAATTTAACCGGAACCCAAAAAGGCCTTCGGCCCGCACGCGCCCACGCTGCTCTCTCCCACGCGCGCGCCGCCGCCGCCCACCCCCTCCTCGCTGCGCTTCCCGCCAAATCCGTCCTCGCGCCGTCGCCGCATGCGCCGCCCGCTGCGCGCCCGCCGCCGCGTCGCCCCCGGCCGGCCACCAGCGTCGTCGCCCGCTGCCTGCGCTGCCGCCCCCGCCGCCGCTTCCCAACCAGCGCCGCCCGCTCGGCGCGCGAGACGCCGCCGTCCCGCCGGCGGCCACCAGCGCCGTCGCCCATCGCCGATCATGCGCCCGCCGCGCGGCCTCCCTCCCGCCGCCGCGCCCGCTCGTCGCCCGAGACGCTCTCCACTTATCCGGTTCCACCCGTCCACAGTGTCGCTCGGCTCGGCTCGCTCGGCGTCGCCTCTGTAAGGCCCCATTTTTGATAAATAAATACCAAAAATGGATACCATGTGCATACACTACTAGTCCCATGATCGATAGCTAAATACGCACAAATACAAATTGATATCACAGTCATACACAAACTTTATTACACAATGAAGTAAGATTACATATTATTTTACAATACCAAAAGTAAAATCTGCGGTGGAGACAAATTCTTGTAGTATGCCTTTTTAACCCATTGTTCCACAGCAACCGACAAGGAAAATCCTTAGATAAATTCATCGATAAATTCCCGTATCCTGCATCAACGTAAGAATCGTCGGAAATCTGTTTCTTCACCTAAAAACATCAACATTGGCAAGTTGAGTACTTACGTACTCATAAGACTTATGCAAATCCTAAGATACATGCAGCCGTTCCAATGAAAGGCTATTAAGGTTAATTTGCATAAAGTGGTTTGAAATGTAAATCTGAATAATAGATTGCAAAATAGAATTTAAATAAAAGCAATTTAATATTGAAAGTGATAGAATGTAGCGTCAATAAATCACGAATGTTTGGGTATCTTGATCATACTTAAAACCATTTCCTTCCGCACACAATGAAAATGACCAACACGTGGTAGAAACCACTTTTTATGAAAATAAGCAAAGCGCTAACTATGTGATGACTTTACCAAGTGTCCATGATCATGACGCGGCTAATCGATTAGTTTTACACTCTGAGGTATACAACTTTCCCACAAGACATGGTGACTCTTTGAGCAATCGATATTTGCACACCGCCTTTGGTGTGCGCAGAGAGTCATGTTATAAGCTGTTACATTATTTAAACCTAACTTTGCACCAAAGACGGTGGCGATAACCCATTCGTGGTGTAAGAACTCGAGCATAGAAATGATGGAACTACCCACGATATGGCATACACCGTTATATTGGTAGACGTTTAATCCATGATCACCTCGGTGTGGGCGTCCGTCGAGCAATTCATTAAAAACAGCTCGTACTACTCGGCCTTCCAAGTGCAAAGCTAGTTTTAAACAACTTAATAAGTTAGAGCTGTCCCATACCAGCACTTGTGGTTGTATGAATATTCTTGGCCTGAAAACAACTCATAGTTCGGTCCTTAATCCGACACGGGCAATAATCTCCACCCTACACTACGTGCAAAGAAACCATAGTTTTATTTTCATTTTCCAACCAAATACCAACCACAAAAATGGTCATACCCATTTAAATGTCATATCCAAAGTCTTTAATCATTTCACAGTTTTATCTTCATTTAGCTTTGGCTAAGCATTTCACTAAATGTGAGTAACCCAGATTGACATTAAATATTGTCTAAGCCATTCTAGGGTTTTCAAGGTTCAAAATTTTCTACTTATCAAGGAAGTTCTATAAGTCTCTTGGTACAATTACCATTACAAAATATATGAGACTTTAACAAAATAAAGTATGCGATAAAACATTTAATGAAAACATTTATAAAACTGGGATCAATATGATCAATGGGGTTTGCTTGCCTTGTTGATTATCCTCGACTTCAAACTCACAGGTCGTCGAGATATACGGATTAAATCGGGTTCTACACGTCGTGCGGCAACATATAACAAATACCAAATTTCAATAGAGCCAAAAGAAATCAGATGGAAATATTCAAATAAAATGATTTCACAAATTCAGGAATGATTACATGAGTTATTTGTTCCCATTTACAATTTTAAAGATTTAGTTTAATTAAACCATTATGGTATTATTTACTACCCATTTTATAACTTAAATTTTTCTTACAACACACCCTAAGTATTTTTACATATCCTGGTTTCTGAGATTACATGGATTCTAATAAAATTTATTTTACTAAATTTGGAGGTTATTTGCAAAATTTTCATGAATGACATATTTCTAACCTTTCTTTTGAATTTGACTTCGAATTTCAAATAAAATTCAATTTTGAAATATTTTTGCATATTCTGAATCTACTGAATTTTATATGAATTTAGAAATTTATTTCATCGAATTTGGTTAAATGATTCAAAAGTTATAGCTAAATGAATATCTAAGTTTTGAATAAACACTGAAAATCAGAAAACTGCCGAAAATGGAAAATACGTTTTCACGGGGAAAATGTGCTTTCCATTTCGGGCGAACTGCTATTGGCGCCGACAGAGCGACCCATCGGTCGACGACCGATCTGTATTCTAGCGCTAATGTGACGTAGCGGGCCATGTGACTATGACTGCGAGTGGTGACGGCGAAGTCGCGTGCGATGACCAACCTGGCGCCTGCGCGGCCGGCCGGGCCCGGATGGCGGCCAGCGGCCACGCTAGCAGCGCGTCTGGTGGCAACCGAGCCGCTTAGCGGCGACCAGAGCGAGCTGCGGCTAGCGAGCTCGCGGCGACGAACGGCGCGAGGCACGGAATCGATTCCACTCGAGCTTGCGCATCCGTGCGAACCGGGGACGATCGCGCGGCGATGCGAGGCGGCCGGAAGGCGATTCCACCGGCGGCGGCGGCGGCTGGCGGAGTTCGCCGACGGCGAGCGAGCCTCCGGTGGAATGGGTTCCACCACGAGGTTCGAGGCATCCGTCGCACACTTTGGTGGCGGCGCGGTGGCACGAGGGCTCTGCGCCGCATGCCACCGTCGAGGCGGCGGCAATGGCGCGGCGGCGACGCAAAACTAGAGTTAACCAAGCCATTTTCACTCAAGTGAGCACTGCGCGACTCAAGGAACCAATTTCATCAATCGCTTTGAAGAATGAATGAAGGAGGAAGGCTCTCACCGTCTTGTGGCGGCGGAAGAAGAATCGTGTGCGGCTCGCCGGGAAGAAGGGCTTAGAGGCTTGGGACGAGTTCTGGAGGTGCTAGGGTGCTTGGTCGAAGGAATTGGGTTGGAATGGGTGAGCGGAAGATTTGAAGTTTTGCCCTCTTTGCGGTTTTTGCGTCGCCGGGAAGAAAGCCAAAGCAGCGTAATGGTTGGCCTGAGGCTAGCTGGGTCAATTGCGACGAGAGGAAGGCTTTTATAGAGGCTCGGCGGTTGGGCGAAGAGGGCGCGCGAAAAACCGAGAAGCGGCGTCGGCGCGGGAGAGAGGCAGAGAGAGGGGAAGAAGAAGGCGCGGGCGAGAGGCTGCCACGCGGGGGCCAGATGGCAGCGGCTGACGACTGAGCTGTCTCACTGACAGACCGGGCCCACATGTCAGCGAGAGCGAAAAAGAAGTCTGGAGAAGACTCACGACCGAACGGGATAAAAACGGGGATTTCGAGGCTCAAACCGACTCTAAATTTTATAAAAATTTTACCAGAAGTCGGCAAGATAATTACCATACTCCAGTAAAATTTTAGCTATTTTATGATGCATGCAGATTTTTATAAAATTCTGACATTGCAATAGTTGCTGCATTGCCCATTCGGTTTTTCTTTTAATTTGCGATTTAAATGAAGTGATTATTTTACAAAACTTTTTATTACGGTTTGAAATGATATTATACACCTTCTGTAAAAATTATAGACTTTAATTATTATTATTTAAATTTTAAAAATTCTGACATTACTGTTTTCTAGATTATTTATTCACTGTTTTTGAATTTTTAAAATTATAAAATGAATTAATAAATTATTGATATTTTTACATGAAGGTTGATACTGTTTTTATGCCGGCAATATAAAAAGATTGGGTCAGGATGACTTATAGATATTTTTACTAAATTGTTTTACCATTTTACCCTGAGATATTCACTCATGATTATCTTTGATTAATTGTTATTTTTATTAATCCAGCTTACCCACCGACTTAAGCAAGCTGAGAGAGCCCTCAGATATTTTTGGAGGCTTTGGTAAATTTTTGTTGAATTAACATTTTTACTTTTTACCATTTTCTATTTACCATATTCTTTGTTTCACTTTCTTGCATTAAAGAAAAGCCAAAAGAATACACAGAAAATCCAGGAAATTCAGAAATTTCGAAAATAATACACAAAAGATTTTTATTTCATTTTTCTTTATTTTATGATTTTTTTAGGTTTTTCTGACCTCGATCGCGAGTCTGGAACACTTGTCCGCCTCAGCCGATTCCATGCACGCATGCTTGCTTCCTTGCGTGGGACCTATCAATTAATCCATGATTCTACCTGTGGAATGTGGATCGATGATGCTGTGTAGGATAGGATAGATGCGTCTGCTGCTTTGTACTATTCGGACTATGTTCATCTGTTGATGTGATGATGATAGGGTTAAGCCCCAACTCGGATCGAGCCCAATCGGTTTGGTTCGGTTCGGCTTGGGATTTGGAATGGCTCGTCGTCTGATTAACCCCGCCGCGGCGTGCCAAGGTTGCGGTTTGGTTAAGGTCGGGTTTCTGGGCGTGTTCTCCTCCTTCCATGTGATTCCACTATCCCTCTCTAAACTACTCCCTTCCTTGATTCCTTCCAATGTTGTTCTTCTCCTCCTGCTGGTTGTAGTTAGTTTGGATTGCTAGTGCTTAGATGAAGTTTACAAACACCTGATACTCGATGCTGGAATTTTTGTCGTGCTAGCTCTTCTTTTTGGTATACTTAGATTGCCCGATTTGATGACTGGTGGTGATTCTTCATTCATATATGCTATTTCTACTAGTCTTCAGGTTTCTATGTACACAGATGCCTCTGACATGAACTTATACTACTTACTAGTTTGGTAGGGATCGTATTTATATGGTGCAAGCCACTTTCTTTTTTGCCAGTCATCGTCCTCATCAAACAGGGGTTCCTCAGGGAAGAATTACTCTAGCTGCCGTGCTAATCTAAGGAAGGAAGTGGTGCCCTCTTGTACCCCACATTTAAATATAGCTAGCTTTGTTGTGTGCCATCACCCGCGATTAATTATACATTTGGTTGCATGGTGTTTCCTGCGATGCTTACAGATTTTGGTTTTTATTGTTGTAGGGTTCACATTGGACAAGATCCAAGCCTTCCTTGTCTTTACCTGTTTGTACCGTCTTTCATATGTTACTATTCTTCGTCCTCATCATTAGTTGGAAATTTTCTAACTGCCAAGTCTTATGGTTGGTTGCTATTAGCAGTTTCCTGTTCATAGTTTATAACTAGACAGATATCTTTGCCTTTTTTTCTGTCTTGGTTCACGATGCACATAAGCGATGCTCGTTGGTGGTTTGGGTGTGATATGATCAATAATAACACAAGTCAGGTTTTATTTACTATAAATTGACCATGGTTCCTTGCTATTTGTTATCTCATATAATATTTCTAACTCTTTACTCGCGTCTAATTGTACTGCGGTGGATTTGCAATTTCAACTCGGTGAAGAAGACCATAGTTACATCTAAAATAGTTGTATCTCCGGGTTTTGAAGGTGCGAGCCATCCTTGCATCTCTACCTCTAGTTAGAAAATCATATAACAAACTTTTGTACCTTTTGAAAATTACCATTTGGTTTCTCATTAGATGCCTTGAGTCTCTCTTGTATATTTGTTTGTTACTCAGTAATTTTTCTTAGTTTAAAATAAGGTTGGACTTTCCTCATTAATTCTTGTAATTATTGTTTGTAGCAGTACCTCATCTCCACTAGTTCTTCACAGGAGTGGTCTAAAGTGTTATCAATCAAAGTCAATGGCACGAGTTAAAGGTGATGATTTTGAGTCCAGTATGACTTTTTTTGTCATCTGACATATATTTGGCATGTGCACTTGCTCACATGATATATATATATATATATATATATATATATATTCATGATTTGAGAAATATGTTGATGGGAATATCATACAATTAGTCCAGAGATAGTACGAAGAAACTTCTTGTTTTTTGGTTAAAGCTTTGAATCAGTTTACACTCAATACTCATAAAAGTTCTTATTTTCAACAAAAAAAAGAAGGGTGGACCAAGTGTGTGCCTGTACACAACAGACAAAGAAAGAAGCCCATATGTTACTTGTTATGTAGTAGATTTGACTAGTAGTCAACAGAACAAGATATCCCTTGTGGCATTCAGATTGCATTCTTCATTCTATGCTTTCGTCTTCTTACTCTTACAAGTACAGTTATAAATGCGGAACCACCCTGAATAGCTACAGTGCGGTAACCGCATCTGTTTTCCTACTAATCTCTACTATGCAAGCATGCCTAGTTATAGTAAGCAAGCTACAGTTCACAAGTATGTCTTTAGTTTATTTTTTCTTGAAAATGTTTCTGCTGCTCTTGAATATTATGCAAGTATGTGTTGTTCTGACTTGCACGTATCTACTGAATGCTATAATGAAGAGTATAAAGTCGATCCACGCCATCTGTGGTGGTAGCGCCCACAACTCAAACAACCCGAGGCATGAATTCCATTGTGAGCTTGATTGGTGTATTACTGTTGTACTTTATGACTTGTTGTGATGGATACATTGTGATTGACTTATTGTGATGGACTTATTGTAATGGAATGTGGATTGTATCTATTGCGGTTGTAATGTGTTGTACGTCATTGCGTAGTTTATAAATTGCCGTTGGATGTGTGATTGGATTATCTAAGGATCGCTAGAATGTCTCATACGGTTTGAGAGATTGATATATATATTATAAGCGCAAATATTTTTTTGTCTGTGAGTGGATGTCCTATTTACTAGAGAGGTCATGCGAAATTTTGTACATTCGGTGACTTAGTTTTAAGCGGTTTGAAGAGTTAAAAGGTTGATTTGAGTATTTTAGTAGAGGTAATAAGTTTGGTGTCTCGTTTGTTAATTCTTCGTTCGCTTGAACTTCATTGTGGAGTTTGTTCTTTTTTGTTAGTGTTTCTGATCAGATTTGAACAAAATAGATGATCCTTCTTATTTATTCTTCGCTTAGCAATTTTTAGTTTCAATTTTCTTTTTGCCTTTTCTTTTCTTCTTTAGTTGTTATATGTATTGAGTGCGATGCATATATATATAAATATATACACATTTGGATATATATATTTTTTTTGTAAAAATGACTGATAAATTCGTGAGTCATTCAAAACCCACGAATTTATCTGGCTGCTCCAGATAAATTCGTGGGTTTATTAGACTCACGAATTTAACAGATTAAATTCGTGGGCTATATAGCCCACGAATTTAACAGACTGTTAAATTCGAATTTAATATGTTAAATTCGTGGGTTTATTAAACCCACAAATTTAACTCAGATTCCCAATTAAATTCATGGGCTTGGCTGAAACCCACGAATTTAACTTAAATTCGTGGGTACCCATGAATTTAATTGATTAATTTCGTCGAGTTAAATTCGTGAACTAAATTCGACGATTTGCTCACGAATTTAAATTAAATTCGTGGGTTTTGGCCTAAATTCGTGGGTTTTTTGCCCACGAATTTTTCCCTGTTTCTTGAGTGGGTAGCGAAGGGAGCCGGCATGGGCTCCATTCGAGTAGTCTCAAACGATCGGCGGCCCAGTTCACTGGCCGAGGGGCATTGGTGAGTCCTAGCTGCTAAGGGTGTTGCATGTCGTACGGCTGCTTTGGAAGGCAGGCAACTCGGCCTCACCCGAGCGACGAACACCGTGGCAGTTGGAGGGTAGCACGGTCGGCGGGAGCTGTGTACAAATGCGTGCTAATCTGCTGTAGAAGACTCCATATATTTGGTCTCATCCATATCTTTTTTTTTCATGTTTGGCTTCCTCCCAAACAAAATTGCAAGTCTAGTCTCTTTCTCGATAGGGGAAACACGACACGTGTCACATACTGTAGTATATCACTGGCACCACAGCGGTTCTATCCACCGTGGCAGATAATGGTCCCACCTTCTTACCAAGTTTGAGTACTACGGTAGAAATCTATCGAGTTCAGACACCGAGGTACCACGTACCGCTAAGCTTAGGTATCATGTATCTGTCCTGCAAAGTTTGGGTGGCTACGGTGGCTCGTTTGTCATAGTAGTTATGGTTGTGATAACTTGAAGATGAAAAGAAAGGTGTAAGAAGGAAAGATAGGGCAAAGCTTCCTACTGTGTGTGTGGTACACGTACGAGTTCAGGGGACAGCGCGCGGATGTCACGAGGCTTCTCCCGGCCGGTATGGTGTGTCAAGGTCAATCAAGTGAATCAACATCAGGAGGCATGCGTAACAAGTATGTATACTACTTTTCTGCAGCGAAGAAAGAAATGACACCGCACGGGGCATGTCTACTCAGCTGGACGCCAGACAGTGCGTCATCAATGAATAGCTATCGATTTAGACGTACGTAGAGTTGAATTTTCGAAGCTTCGATTGTTAATATATTTTAAAATATTTAAATTAGATATATAAATAATATATACATATTTATTTTAAAAAGTGTTTTTCAATATTATAATTTTATTAGTTTTTATAAATATATTATAATAAAAATTAATGATCAAATTTGTATTTCGGACAGATATCTAAAACAATAACTATTTATGACCGAAAAAAATACTACCAATAGGGCACTAGGCTATACAACGTAATTTTATTGATGCTAATGCTTATGGAATTCACTAATAATTAAAGAAGTATAGTAAGAAATTTAGGCTCTATTTGAGGGATTTTAAGCCATCTTTAGCATTTGAAAAGTCTATTAGCTCAGTTTTTAAGTGGTTTTTGGTATAAGCTAAAAGTCATATATAACTAACAAAAGTCAAAAGTTAAAAATTAAACTGGATCTGCTTGTGCAGTTTATTGCTAAAAAAATTTATCAAACATCCCTTATAAAAAAAGCTATCGCTATTTTTCAATAAAAAAACTAAAAATCAGCTCTCCTTTTTTTTAATAAGAAAAACTTCAGCTCTCGAACAAACCCTTAAGCCAGCTCGCATGATCACTGGCTGGCGCCGCCGCCGGTGGAGCAAAGGTTAACTGAATCAAGACACGATTAGGAGGATCGAGGAAGACACCTGGCAACGACAAGAAGCCCGCGCTAGTCTATAATCGATACTCTCATCTAATGACGAGTCCCAGTCATGCTCATGCTACACTCCATAGCACCACAGTGTTCTTTTCACGTGTCCTTAACTTAATCCCTTCTTCCTTGGAGAACAAAAGGAGCTAGTCAGATTATCGCGTAACCGTTGCATCTTCCTTGTTCTTTTAGTACAACTGTACAAGTACGTCCAAGTATTTGCAGAGACGAACTCCCGAACATTTGAGAAATCATCCTTCTTCTAGCCTTTTCTATCTTATTTTTTATCCTTCTTCTAGCCTTTTCTATCTTATTTCTTTTAAATTTAGCCTCAACGAGGGTATTTATAGATTTGATCTCATCTCCTACCGTAAAAGTTCTATATGGTGACACATGCGCTCCATTACAACAGAAGGTCGTCGAAACTCTAGGATCGTGGTAGCCCACATCCCGCACTCCCTGGTCACGGCACCGACGCTTCTCCCATGCTGCCTAGGTGTGGAAGCGACTGGTCCCGCACTCACCCGCCCGCTATCACGGCTCGCCGGTTTCCATGCTCTCGGATACGGGAGCGTCTCTCGTGATAAAAAGGGGGCTAGATGTTAGATTTGTAAAAAACATGTGAGAATAGCGGCCATGGAAGAGCTCAAGCTTCAACGTTCAAGAGTGTGCATCCATGCTCGTGACTAGGGATAAAAATTTCGGTGAATTTACGCTAAAAATTCGGATTTCGGGCTACAACGAAATCCAAACTACCGATCGGATAAAAAAACTAAAATTATTGTGAAATTGCTACAGTAGTCAAAATTCGTTTTTCGGCAAAATTTCACTAAAAAATTTGTTGAAAAACCGAATTTTTTAGACATTTTAAAATTTCGGCAGAAACATTGTCAGATTTTTATAAAATTGTACAAGCTTGGTAATGATCTGAATTTATGGTACTACGTTTAGTAGTGTAGGATCATACAAAAAAAGTTTCAAAATAATTGAACTTTATTTGTTATCTTTAAAAAATAAAAAACAGAATGAACATAATTAGGACAGTAACCTTGTCATAATTTTAGAAATTTTCTCGAGTGTGATCATGATCCAAAAATTGTATGAGAGCTTAATAATTTTCTCAGTACCATTCTATAAAATTTTCAAAAAATTTCAACTTTTTTTGTTTGTTCAATCAAATCTATGTAAGTATTGAACTTCATTTGTTATATTTCAAAAATAAAAAAGAGAAAAAACATAAATGGTACAGTGCCTCGTAACATTTTATAAATTCACTATAGTGTGATCATGATTCAATTTTTTATGAGATCTTAAGCATTTCCTTATCACACTTCTGTAAAATTTTGAAAAATTCTAAATCTTTTTTGATTGCTAAAGCAAATCTATGTATTGATCATGAGGCTTTTATCAGGACGTAGCACTGTCAGAATTTTTAAAAATTCTTTAAGCATGATCATCGTCTAACAATTTTATAGAAACATTAATGTTACATCAAGACCATCCACAAAATTTTTCAAAATTTTCTAACGTGGTTTGAACCATTTTTCATTTTGTTCAAGTTTGCCGGTAAGGCTTTTAACAGGACAGTAGCATTGTTCGAAGTTTTTAAAATTCATGAATCTTGATCATCATCTGAAAATTTTATGAGAACATTAGTGATGCATCGTAACCATGCACAAAAAAGTTCAAAATTTTCTAACGTGGTTTGAACCATTTTTCATGAGGTTCAAACTTGCGGGTCAGCATTTTATCAGGACAGTAGCAATATTCAAAATTTTAAAAATTCCTCAGACTTGATAATCATCTGAAGTTTTTATGGGAACATCAATTATGTGTCAGGAATCTCCAAAAAAATTCAAAAGTTTTTGACATCGTTTGAGCTATTTTTTGCTCAGTTGAAAATTGCCAAAATTTCGAAAATTTCGTTTCAAAAAAATCGGATTCGAATTTTGTTTTTTGAATTTCGTACGTATTTCATAAAAAAATAACGAGATTTCGGAGGAGAGCGAAATTTAAACCGAAAATAAAATTTAGATCCTTGCTCGTGACGACAGAGACGGAGTAGATAAAAACACTGTTAACATGCTGAGCAGCGGACAGCAACATCAAATTAAAGAGAGGCAGTGGTCTGTGGATAGTCTAGGTCATACGTGAGAGGCCGATCGAGCAAAAGTCCTTGCGTGATTTGAACCTCAACACTCTAACTCAAGAGCCCAGCCACACTGACACACACACACACACGAGACACGAGACAATGAGAAGAGCATGGTGTGGTAGGGGAACTGTAGGGCCTGCACACAGATACAGGGTCCAGACTCCAGACAGAGGAAGAGTGACAGGGACGACTGAATGGTATGTTTGTCTCTTCCTCTGGCTACCTTCCTCGGTCCCTCTCCTCTCCTCTAAAACCTTCTTCCTCCCGATTCCACTTCCTTAAACCTCTTTCTTCCCACTACTTCTTCCTACGATTACTGAAAGAGCAATACTTCAATGCTTTTTCTCCTAATATAAATTGCACAAATCTTAAAGCAGGCGAAGAGGTAAGTAATCATCATCTACCATTCATTCATATTTTAATATTTGTGCAACTGTCAAAAGGAAAAGAATAGAAGCACCTCTGTTACTGAAATTTTAGAATCCAATAGTTGCTGTTGTCGGCTTCCAATTCCAATTGTAACTCACGCTGTCAACCCAGCTGTTACCAGTTTTGCTCCGTTTTCTCCGCCTCAGTCCGACGAAGGGATCTCCTCTGTTCCTCCCAGCCCTGTTCTTGATTTCTTCCTGGACTAATCCGCCCAGTTCGCTGCAATAGATCGTTTCCTTTCTCTTTTTTTGCCTTCTAATGTTTCCTGTGCTTTTCCGAATCCAAAGGCAAAGCGTGGTTCCTTGATTACTTTTTGAGTTTACCCATTATCCGAGGTTGGTAGTGGTGAACCTGTGCCGCTGCTTTGGTTAGGGCTCTGTTGTCTCTTGGTTCATTTCTTTAATCCTCGCCTTTTCCCAAGATTTGCATTTCTTTTTCTTTTTGGCTGCGTCCTTTTTCTCCATCTTCCAGGAGGCTGCAGCAACAACTACTGGCTTTCTTGACAAGAAATTCCTCGGTTTCCACGCGCCCTCCGGCCATGTTGACCTTTTCCTTAATTTCTTTCCCTGTTTTTCTGGTAGGTGTTTGAGGTTTGGGTTTTGCTACACACATCTCCTCGATTCCCCATTTCTTTTCTTGCGATTTTGGATTGAAATTTCCCGATTCAATCCACCAAGTCGCGATCTTTTCTTCTTCTCCGGGGGAAGTTGCAATCTTTGGTGAGGTTTTTGGCGCATCGATCGATGGCGTCGTCGTGCATCCCGACCGGCCTCCGGCTGGACCTGGAGATGGTCAAGGCGGCGGCGGCGGCCGGTGCGGCGCCGCCGGGCGCGCACTCGTCGCCGCTGCGCCCGGCGCACTCCTCTGGGCTCTCGGAGGCGTCCAACTCGTCGACGTCGTCGTCGCTGTCGCTGAAGCGGACGCGCACGCCGCGGAAGAGGCCCAACCAGACGTACAACGAGGCGGCGGCGCTGCTCGCGTCCATGTACCCCTCCGTCTTCCCCGTCAGGAAGAGCCCCGATACGGCGCCGCCGCGGCTCGTCGGCATCGCCTCTGCCCTCGCCGACGATCCCGCCTGCTCCGACCTCCTCCCGCCGTTCCCCGTCCTCGGCAACGCCGCATTCCTCCTCCGCGATATGCCGCAGCCGCCGACACCCAGGAGCCCCGTCCCCGTCAAGAGCTGGCCGTCGCCGGCGGCCGTGAGCAGCGTCTTCAGGGAGTTCCGCGATCCGGCGCCGTCCCCCGGAAGCCCCGAGGCCGCCGCCGCCGTCGCCGAGCTCAGGGAGCTCGACTTCGACGATGACGACGGCTTCGATGCCGACTCCTTTCTCGGCGTCGTGGAGGGCGCGGCTGAGGGCATCGACGACATAATGGGCAAACTCAGCATGGAAAACAACGCGACAACCGCCTCTGGCGTCAACCCCGTCCTGTCCAGCTCTGGCGTACACCCCTACCTCAGAAGCCTCATGGTGCTTGGGATCGGGTTCCGGCAAGGCCGCCCTAACATGAACCAAGCACTGAGGCGGCATGATGATGAGAATGAATGGTGGATGTGCCCTGTCATGCCAGTGAAGGATATCACGCCGGCACCACCACCATCGATGGCATTGCCGGTGGCGTCAGAGAAGAAGAAGAAGAGTAAGAAGAAGGTGGAGAAGGTGTTGTGGAGGGAGAAGGACGTTGCCGTTGGGCAATGTAAGAGAGATGAGGAGGAAATTCCTTATTCTGCTAATGGTGATGCTGGAATTTTGGCACTGAAGGCGCTGAAGACAGGTTTGGGCCTGAATTTGAACACTGAAGAGGTGCTCAAGGCATGGTGTAACAGAGGCTCCGTGTTCGGTGACGGCAATGCTCCTGACTCGCTAAGGTCCTCCACTGATGTGCTAGTAAGTTTTTCTAGTTTCTTTAGATGAAGGGAATTCTTTTTCAGTTGGGAAGATGATATTTTGATATGTGTTATTATACCTGAAGTTCAGAATTATGCTTCTCACAGTTTTGTTTCAGTCAAAGTTTAAGTTTTCATGTGGTATCCATCGCAGGAGTGCTCGAAAAACCTGAACTGTATTGCAGCTTAATTGTACCACATTTAGATTTTGTTTAGTAGTTAGTCTTTTCCGGGACTAAAATCCTTTCAGTAAAGTCAGCAAATCTGTTAAATACTGTACCAGAATTTGCCTCCTTTAATACATTTCTTTAGGAAAAGGGACACCATATCCAAATTTTAATCTTTATAAATTCTAGTGTGTGAATGGAAGAAGAAAAACAAAATCCCTAATCCTATTTGTATCCAATTTGAATCCTTATAGGATCTCGAATTTAACCCCTTTCACAAATAGAATGGAAAGATGATCCTTGACATCTGTCCCGCTTGCTGTAAATCAAAGAAGTCTATAAAAACCACTGTAATTCATAACTCCAACATCCTATTTCAGTTCACATATAGCTCTTTTACTCATGTATGTCTTAAGTAAGTGTTCCTGGATTCTCAGGCTCATTTTCAGCAACAGAATATTGAATACAACCATACAGGATGACAACAAGTTTACCACAAGATTAATAAGGAAAATGAAAAGCCAGAGTCGAGAGCAAAAAAGAAGTTTATTTTCTCTAGCAAAACTTAAGACTCCTCATGATTCCTACTGAAAAATAAAATGTTCACCCAACAACTATTTTTTCAGTTTTTTATGTATAGTTCATGCTTTTGTCTTGGAAATGTTCCTAATTCTAGTAAACTTATGTGTGAAAGACTGAGGTTTATGGCATTTTCAGGTTAATTGCACCATCATAGCTAATCTCAATTGTGCAACAGTGGAGCACTAGATATCTTACGGCATGAATTGCTTGTCTGTCTTCTTGGTAAAGAGTGGTTGGGAGTGGTACATTTTTTTGGCTGCGTCGACGGGTATCCTCGTGTTGACGCATGTCGGACACTCCGTGACACGCATCATACACCCTTAGCAGTGTCCTAGGTGAATGAGGAGTATAGATGGGAAAAAGCTAAGCTGGCTCGACATCCTCTGTTCGTGACCATGGTTGGGAAAAAGCAAAGCTGGAGGAAGACTAGAAGAAAGAAAGAATGGTTGTTCTCCTTCTCTGCCATGGTTTTACGTGGCTTTGGTGGAGGAAGAAGAACAGAAGAAGGGAAGAAATAATGGAGAGGAAGATGTCAGGGATAGGAACATGCTCACGTGGGTTTGGAAGAGAAAAGTGCTACATTTGTTTTGTTTACCTCTTTTCATTCTCACGTGTGACAGGCTAATAGCAGACAACCATATCAAGGCAAGAGGTGGATCTTTTGTGTTGAATATGGATTTTTTGTGCATCAGACCCTCCTCATGAGAGGCTATTTGAATATTAATTAGTATTATTTACAATATAAAATAAATATATTCATTTATTTTTAGTATTGTATTAATATATAGTAGTCGAATCCCGAATCCTATTTTTTTTTCAAGTCACCTGAATCGGACACCCGAATCCAAGTCGGATTTTGATTCCCATGTCCGTGACCAGGTAACAACTAGTGGTTGGGCTTAAAGTGGTGATCTTGGGGGCATAGACCTACTTCAACAAATTCTAGCCATGATTCTATTGAGTTTTCTGCAAATTTCCGTAGCAAATGAAAAAAATATTTGAGCTGTTGCACTTGGAGGAAAACATGATTTCAGATTTGTCTAGCTTCTTTATTGTCTAGACACACGAACATATATCGAGTTAATCAGCCACTCTATCTACTTCAAAACTATTCATTTTTAGATGACTTTGATTTGTTTTACTGTCATATGACACATGAAACAAGCATGGTTTCCTAGAAAATTACCAATGTTGGAAAACATGTTCTGACCATAAATTACTCTGTCATGCCGAAGACCTTGTAAGCTCATGCATCTCTTATGTAGACCTTTTTACTGAAGAATTCCTTTACTGATAACTGTGTAACCTTTCATTTCAGGCTAAACTTGCAGACATTGATCTATTTCTAGAGAATGGTGCTGGTGGTGTTTTCAGGGAAGGCAATATGTTAAAAATGCAGCACAAGCAGAAGCAGTGCACTCCACTCCTCTCAAATGAGACTCCATACCAATCACGCAAGGTGAACGCTGAGTGTCACCCTCGGGTCAAGGCAAGCCCTATAACTCTTTCTTGAGCAGATGATTTTTTTCAAAGCTAAAGATCATTTGTTCCAGCCAAAACCACATGTTTGAGCTCCCAACTGTAGCTTGCTAAAGGTTGAAGCAGAGTTTCCTAAGGTTCTCACGCGCTGTTTGTGTTTCTGTTCATGCAGGGGAGGTTTGTTAGCAAGGCTTCTCTTCTTCAGCAAGCCTCAGAGAAAGACAGCTAGAGGAAGACAGTCTTGCTCGCATGGACATTTTTGGGGTTTCACTCTCCCCCTCTCTAAGAGAAGCAAATGAGCTTCGTCTCTCTTTTCATTTCTGCACTTTTACCACGTTGAGGGTAGAGATGCCTGTAGAGTGGTTTGATGTAATGGGGATCAGATAGTTGCTGGTAAGTTCCCCAGTTGAAATGCTGAGATAAAGGAAGACAGAAAGCAAAATCACAACCAGTTAATGGCATAGTGTTATGACAACTGCTTCTGTGTGCTACCATCTTATGAACTCTGGACAGGAAAAACATGAACAAAAAATAAAAAGAATTGACCTGAATAAGTTTCCAATCATGCCGCTCTTTCAACCAGGCGTAGGATAGAAGCCGCTTTGTCAGAGAAGCATTTAACTGGGCAAACATTTCGTTACCGAATCTCTGATTCACCGGCAGGTGGAGTGAGCTCCTCTGCCGCCGCCGACCTTTGCGACCTGCTCCTGCTCGGTCGATGTGAAACATTTTCCTCTTCGTCTTCATTCTTTTCTTTCCGAACCTTCGAATTTGTTTCATGTATGGGTTACTGCATTTGCGTAAAGACACTCGCACTGTCCCGAGATGTCTGCGAGTCTATTTTCAGAGATTCCCCCGAATCGGATCATAGAGTACGTATCCTAGCCTCCTAGGTGAGAGAGAGAGAGAGAGAGAGAGGCGGTTAGGACAACGAGATGTAGGAAACGGACATGGCGGTGGTGCGTCCCTTTCTCTCCGGCAGATCTGTGCGCACCGTGTGCAGTCAGATGGCGACTCGCGTCAGCGGAGATGGTGACGGCCGGACATGTTGCGCGGAGCCGCTGTACCCTGGAGAAGCTCTGGCCTCGTCTCCACCGGCAAGCTGTGAAGCTTCCGCCGGCGCCACCTCCTTGTGCCTTCTGGTTGCCCTTCACTGATGGGGCGGGCGCTCCGGCTCCAAAGAAACTGGGTGTGAGTAAAATTTTGTGAATTTTAGTGTCTACTAGATGCTACTACTGAAGCATCATCCAGTTTAAGGGTACTTAAGTTTCCTACTGCAATCTCTCTCTCTCTCTCTCTCTCTCAAACAAGGGACATTGCATCAATGATGGATGATGAATCCTGCGGAAATTGGTCTTTGATTATTGTGTTCCATGTACACCAACGCACAAATTGATCTCTGATTGTGTGGTTCCAACTTCCAAGTGCACTGATGCAAAGAAACACTATTGTACTCTGTTCCAAGTACACTAATGATTTGAAGCAAGCGAAGAGGTAAGTAATCACTATCTACTTTATATTTATGCTTTAATATTCGTGCAACTTAAAAAAAGAAGAGAAAAGTATGAAAGCACCTCTAAAAAACCATTCTTTGATTCTTTCTCCAAGTGCACCAATTCAGAGGTAACTCTTTGATTTTGGTAAGAGATCGTGGAGTCCCATGTTCACTTGCTAATCTGTTAACGCAAAATTGAGCTTCTTTTGCTGTTGATTTGGGATAATTTGAGCTGTTTTCGTGTGCTTCATTTGTTTAGAGAGGTGGATTGCTGGATGGGATGGGGATATCCTGGAGGAAATAGTTTTTCATGGTGCAAAGGAATAGTCGAAGTGAACTAGTTGATGGCTTGATGCTGATTCTAGGAGCTACCGGCGTCAGAAGCTACTTCTGTTGCTAGCCACTGCTTCTTCGAGATGCTGCTTGTGGTTGCTGAAATGTACTACAAAATATGTTCAATGATGCTGCAGCAAGAGCAGTTGAGACTTGTGGTTGCTACTTGCTAGTAGGCAGGAATGCTAGTTTTTTATTTTTATTGTGTGTTCGGTGCATGTACCAATTTGTTTTATGGAGTTCATGAAAGCCGGTGTTTGTCGATGAAGAGTCATTTTTGTCAGATGTACAATCCTTGAATTTCTGGTGTCGGAGATGAAAAGTGCTGCTACTACCCTTCCAATTTTGAGATGCAAGTTTCTGTGTTGCTCAATCATTCATTTTATGGCAATGCAAGCTTTTTGTGAGATGCCGCTACCCTTGTAAACCTTTCCGGTTCATGAATATTTCATTTTTTTTTTCATCAACGTCAAGATGGGTTCATCTTTGCAGCATGCACAACAGCTACAATATTGTTTACTCATTGCGAATGTAAGCATCAGGCTGTTAAAGAAAGAAAAAATGACGTGTGTGTCAAATGTCAAATGTGGTATACTCCTTTCAAGTTCTTGTAAAACTGCTATGGGAATTGTTTGCAAAGTGTACCGATGAATTAGGGATAGGAACCAGGGGTTATTTGCAAAGTGTACCGGTGTTGTGGTGTTTTTGTTATAAAAATCCGTTTAAGAGGTGGGTGGGAGATCCGGTGCGATCTTAGGCGTCGGTACACGATCCGGTGGCCATTATTGAAAGTTTTCAGATTTTCCCAATTTGGTCTATTTTTCTAGTGGCCCTTTTGAATTTGTTTTTTACAAGAATAGCCTCTATCGAGGAAGATTTACAAAAATGGCCCTCTTCGCGCCTCCAAAACGATGTATACGAGGATGTCGCGGACGACGAGCACCGCAACGCGCGGACACAGCGGCGCGGAGGAGGAGGAGCGGTGGGCGAGCTGGCACTACTACAAAAAAACCTCTTTCCTGCCGGGCTATCATTGCTGGTTCGGCTAGAACCGGCAATAATAATACTATCACTACCGGTTCATAAGCTAGACTGACACAAATGCTCGACCGAATAAAAACTGACAGTGATACTATTACTGTCAGTTCTTCTTAAGAACCGACAGTGAAAATGGAGGAAGTATCACTGCCGGTTCGGCTTATGAACCGATAGTGATAATAGCATCCTACTGGTTCGGAATCCGAACAGGCAGTGATAATAATTTTGAAAGATCATAACTTTTTCATATGGAGTCGGATGGAGACAAATTTTATATGAAAATTATAGCTCTCGATGAGATCTACAACTTTGTAGTTGACAACTTTTTTATTTGAAGTCATTTAGATGTCAAAACAATCGTTGAAACTTTCAGATATGAAAGGATAAAACGAAAATATATTTTATAGTAGTTGAGAAGTGTATTTTATGTGAGATGGTAAGGGGAGTTTGCGCGGCGCAACATGTCACAGGTTTAATTTCTAGCAACCACACGCACGCGTATTTCGCGTGACTTGTGACGCACAACCGTGCGTAGTAAATACAGGGTGGGTGGTCCAAGTTCGATTTCTATATCCGGCAGTAATGAGGATTTAGAACCGGCAGTGATCATGTTTTATGTAGTAGTGTAGTGTGCGGATGTAGCGCCCAGTGAGTGTGGAGGACGCTCCTCGACACCAATCAATCTTCCGCCCGCGCGCCCGCTCGTCTCAGAGAAGTCTCGACGACCTTTCGATAATTAAACTCTCCGATCGATCGGTGTCGGGGAGCAGCGTTGCTACTCCGCTGCATGCTCACGCATGCAGCGCCTCCCGGCCACTGCACTAGCTCACCCACCGTTGCTCCTCCGCGCCACTGCGTCCGTGCGTTGCAGCGTCTGGCGTCCGCGACACCCTCGTATGCAGCACTTCGGAGGTGTGAAGAGGGCTATTTTTGTAAATCTTCCTCGACGGAGGCTATTCTCGTAAAAAAACAAATTCAAAAAAGCTACTACAGTAAAAATATCAATCTTTCTTGAAGCGGATCTGAATCTTTCTTGTGGCCAAGGATGTTTTGTTAAGGGCATGTACAATAGTGTGATATTAATTGCCTATATATTTTGCTACGTAGAGTTTTTGCCGACATGAAAAAGTGATAAAGAGAAAAGAGAGTATAGCTATCTCTTTGTGAAGAGACAATCATATAACCAACATAAAACACTATTAGATGAGTTATTGTATATAATAAACTCTTTTCGTACCATAATTAAAAATTATAAAATCTCATACAAACAACCTTAAGATGTCATCTATTTTACAAGTTGTCTTTAGTTTTGTCTTTATATGATATAGAGGAGCAAGGATTTAAATCGCGGTGAGAGATTTGAAAAAGCTATCGCTGCTATAGCTAGTTATCGCAGAAGCTATACTACATGTCGCAGTTTACTATAATATACATATTTTGTTACTGTAATTTATATATAATGAACTATATTTAAATTCAGACTACACGTTAATTGTTATATATTAGTCATACAATGTGTAACAGAATATAATCTCTCTAATTATGTAAATTTAGAAGATGGATTTGGATTATAAAAAATATGATAAAAAAAAGAAGATCATAAACAAAACATAATTAATGTTTAGAAATGTAAATAAAATTGAAACATGCAATATAGTGGAGCTATCGTGGCTACAAATATAGCGGAAATAGTGGTCAATATAGCGGCTATAGCAATTGTAACTGTGTTTATGGAATTTTATTTAATCACGTAGTGTTTTGTGTTTAAAAAAAACTATCATGGGCTATTTAAATCATTATAGAGGAGTATACACACATCACTCGTCTCTATTATTATATATATGCTCTAGCTATTAGATTTTGATCCGACGTGAAGATTTGGTAAGGTCCCTTTTAATTCATTTTGCTGCTAAATTTTGACCAATTCGTAGGAAGTCCAACATTTAACCAAAATTAGCAATGGCAAATCTTAGCATCCATGCGAACGAGCAAAAGGCTCGGTTGGCTTGCTATGCGAGTGTGCGAGCAGCCCGCTCAGGTTCGAGTCCCCAGACTTATTGGGTGTGCACGGAGTCGGATGCAGCGTATGTGCGTGTGTGGATGGGTACGCCTGTAGCTTGACTGTTGTTCTCTTTCTATACTGAATGCTAGAGCTTCTGGTCAAAATTTTTAAAAAAAATCTTAGCATCCATTAGAATGGTTGTCAGACAAGAACCAAACATACCCTCGAATTAGACCATATACTTGAAATGCAAGAATTTCACGTTAAACCGCACACTTTTTTTTTTCAGTAATCCGTGAAGCCTCCCACGTCTACTTTTTCTTTACCCGTCATCGTCATCAGCATTTCTTCGTGGTTCTCCTAATCCCTAGCGTAGTCCACTCCGCCGCAGATGGCCCGCAACGGCGGTGGAGACGACAGTGGGCACAGCCGCCGAGACGACAGGAGCGATCGGCAAAAAAGCGCATTCAGATTAACCAAGAAAAAGAGGGAGCAATCACGATTTTTTTAAATAATATATTTTAAAATAATTTTACAGAAATATACCTCTCTCACCATTTCAATTAACGACAGAATCTCAGATCTGTCGCCAAACGAATTGATGACAAGGCAGAGGCTTCAACCTTGTCAATGAAATGAATCTATGACAAAATAATTTATTGGCCAATCCAATTTGCTATAAAATAGACATTTGTTGTCAATTGAATTGGCGATAGAACCTCTGCCACCAAATGAAATATCGATAGAGTTTCTGTCGCAAAATAAAATGACGACAGAATTCCTAACGACAGATGTATATCTTTGTAAAATTATTTTAAAATTATTATTTAAAAAAATCGAGCAAGCACTCACCGAACGAAATCAACTACCACCAGAAAAAAAAGGAGTCGCCTTTTCCGAGCATTTCTTTTCGTTTCCCTCCCCTGACCCCCCGCATCCCGCCGAGATGGCCGCCCTCCGCCTCCCCTACCCGCCGGCGGCGAGGTGGCCCCCTCCGCCATCCTCTGACCCTGTCTCCGCTCGGTGGCTCCATTCCCCGCGCCGGGCCCCCCGCCGGCTCGCGGCTCGGCGGGCCAAGGGAGAGGGGCCGGAGCGGGCGGAAGCGCCGGTGAGGACGCCCCTGATCGACAACTACGACAGCTACACCTACGACACCTTCCAGGAGCTCTCCGTCGTCAACGGCGGTGAGCCACACTCCTTTCCTCTCTCTCTCTCTCTCTCTCTCTCTCTCTCTCAAGCAGGAACAGGATCAAAGTTGACATCTTTGCATTCACATCTTTTCACTGGTGAGTGAACATTTATATGAGCATTTTGTATTTCCAGTGCCGCCAGTGGTTGTGCGCAATGACGAGTGGACGTGGAGGGACGTCTACAACTGGGTGTACAAGGAGAGGGCCTTCGACAACATCGTCATCTCGCCTGGCCCTGGATCTCCGGCCTGTCCCAGTGACATTGGTGAGCACACATCAACATCTCCAATTCAGTTGAATCCTTTGAAAGAAGTCCATTACTTAACTGGAGTATGTCTTTTCACAGGTATATGTCTACGAATACTTTGCGAGTGTGGAGATATACCCATCTTGGGTGTCTGCCTTGGCCACCAGGTGGTTTCCTTTTTAATGTTTCTCCTTGTGGACTTGTTTTTGGATCAGTCTTATGAAAAGGGAAAATTCATGGACCATGTGGTGCTAACTTGGCCTGAAATGGCACTTTGAGCATTGCAGGCCCTGGGATTTGTCCATGGTGCTAAGATTGATCACGCTCCTGAAGCTATACATGGCCGACTTAGGTAAGGCCTTGAACTCTATACACGCTAATATATACTTTCAGCTTTCTGAACACATGTGCAAGTCGTTTTCTTTATCAAGATCTTCTAAGTTGTATCTATTGTTACAGTTAACCCATGGCCTGACATTTTTTTTAATATCAGTGAAATTGAACACAATGGATGCCACCTGTTTGATCATATCCCATCAGGTATAAACTCTGGATTCAAGGTTTGTGTATCACCTGCGTTGCTGGTCCCATATCATTTGGGTTTCGACCTGCACTTTCTATATGCACTGCAAAGAGTGTCGAGTTTACTGGTTCTATTTTTCAGGTAGTGCACCATCATTCACTCGTAATAGAAGCAGGCTCTCTGTCCGAGGATCTTGTATCAACAGCATGGACTGCATCTCCAAAATTGCTCTCCTTCCTTGAAAGTGATCAGCCTGATATAACTAATAGCACCTTCTGGGGATCATTTGATAACTTACTCGTAACAAACTCTTTGGAGCGCAGTAGCAATGGTGGAAAAATACCCAATATAAACAATGCTAGGGAGTCAGATGGATGCAGGATTGGCTTGGGCATCAGGCACTCTAGCAGGCCAGTGCAGGTATCCTGGCTACTTCTGTGCGATGTTTTCTCAAATTTTGTTACTGTTCTTATACATGGTTGCCTTTTTAATCCAGTTTCATCTGAGAGTGTTGCTACTCATTATGGAAGACAGATTTTTCAAAACTTTAAGAGGATAACAACTGAATTTAGATTTTTGTCACTGTTACTTCAGGAAAGAAAAGTTCACAGTATTGGTAAACTGGAAAAACCTCAAATACCATATATGACTAAGAATTTCCTGCACATCTCCTTCATACTCTATCATAGTTGACTTTCTTATTGCCCTGCAGGTCAATTCTGCGTATCCAAAGTCCTGAAAAAAATTCTGCAGATCTATGTAATTCTGTTCCAAGTAACTTGTTATACACCGAAAGACGGAAACTTTGGGATTCTGTTGGGGCTTGCATGCTTGCAAAGAGAAGCGGTGGAAGCAAATGCTTACAGTTGCGATGGAAGAAGATCGATAACTTCCTTAGTCGCACAGGTGGCTCTGAAAACATTTTTTCACCGCTTTTTGGCCATCAAAACGCAGAAGATGCGTTTTGGCTTGATAGCTCATCAGATGATTAGGTGCAGCTCACTCTAGATGTATCATTCAGTAGTTTTACCGTATAGATATCATCTGATGTTAAGTAAAGGTTGATGAGAAGATGGTTTGAGGCTATTAACAAAAATCACTGGATGTCCATAGACATGTGAAACTTCTTTTTGATGGGGAACAGTAGGGGAGGGCCCTACTGATAAATATTAATTAATATATAGTACATAATTAACTTAATTACATAAACGATCCACAGGATCCAAAAAGCCTCTAACATAGGTTAGCTACCACTCAAGGTAACCAATTACGAAATGAACTAACTCATTTAATTTCTACTAATCCAGCTTTCCAAAGCATCAACCATCTCAGGAAATTCTACTGCACAAAAAAAATGTATTACCCTGATTCAGTTTACTTGATCTCTTCATTCTAGCAGATGAAGTGAGTAGAAAATAAATAAGACAAAAAAAAAACAGTGGATGATATATTTGCCGTCTACACGAATTAAGTGAGTTCAAATCAGTGTCTAGTTGAGTGAGAAAGTTAGAAATATGTCAAACCATTGTTGTCAAGGCGTCACCTAGCCGTCCAGGCGCCGGCTGCTGCCCACCGTGGCTCGTCGCCTTGCCTAGCCGGGGAAAGGCGATCGCCTGGATTCCAGGCGTCGCCAGGCGGACGATTGGGCCGCGCCAAGCTCGCATAAGGGATGGGGAGTGGGGACAGTTGGGATGAAGACTGAGTTGAGGAGCAGAGCTAACCCTAGCGTGGAGAGGATAGGAGACGGGAACTACGCCGCGGCGCCACCATCTCCGTCGTCTCCACTGCTGGCGCCTGTAGATCCGGTAAGATCCGAATCCTCGCCTCCACCGTCTCCTTGTCCGTCGCCTCCCTGCTATGCCCTCCACCGCTGGCTGTAGAGCGTCGCTGTTGCTGCCCTCCACCGCCGGCTCCTCTTTGGCAGCCGCCGCTGCTTTGCGCCGCTGCTGCCGCAGAGGAGTCGGCGGTGGAGGGTCTGGAGGGGAGGCGAGACAAGGAGCCGCCGCTGTCGCCCATATGCTGCTGTGCTAGTGCTTTTGCTGCTGCTGCTTTTGCTGTTGCTGGCTGCTGCTGCTGCCTTTGCTGCTATTTGAGAAGGCTGGCTGCTGGCTGGTGATATACTGATATTGCTGACCTTTTTTGGTCGCCTCACCTTGCCTTGTCGCCTTAACAACCATGGTCAAAACTTACCTACGATTCCCCTGTGATTTCTTCCCTCATGAAGATGATGCATTCACATTTATGAATTAGACAATCTTTTTTTCTATGTTGTGAATTGGTGCTGCTTGCAGACGAGGGCACGTTTTTCATTCATGGTTGGTAAGGGTGGGCCTCTTTGGAATCAAATGACATTTCACCTCTGCAATCAAAGGTAGGAAGGTACTTTCACAAAACAGAAGAAAGCAGATTTTAAGTGCATGATGTATGTGACAAAAAACTTCAAGTTATTCTGTATTTCTCAAATTCTCTTCCAGAGCCAATTGTGGAGGAAACATTACAATTCGAGATGCTCATGGATCTATTGTCAGAAACTTTCTCAAAGATGGTTTCTTGGAATTCCTTAACAAGGTATAAGTTGAAAATTATGTATGCTGAATATTGAGCTTCACATTCAGTTAGTGTGATAGTAACTTTACTATATCCCAATTATGTTTTATTGGACATTTGAAAAACAAAATCTATAGGTCCTAGGCATCTCAGTATGAAACACTGAAGCTTTATCAAGACACTAATTCTAACCTTTTATCCTGCTACTATATCCCCATTATGTAGTATTGCTGTATTGGACATGTGAAAAACAAAATCTTTTGGTCCTAGGCATCTCAGTATGAAAAACTGAAGCTTTACCAATACAGTAATTATATTCTGACATTAGCCAATCTTTATCATCAAAGCAGAATTTAGGTTGTTATGTGCATGTCGTCCATGAGTTTAGATTTCTCACTGTTTTACACATCGCAGGAGATTAAATCCATTCAATGCAGTGAAAAGGATTATGAAGGACTTCCATTTGACTTCCATGGTGGATTTGTTGGATTTCTAGGGTACACAGATTTTTGTTTGTGGCTTAAATGCATCTCTGTTACTTGTATTTCCACACCTGTAGTTAATTGGATATTATATGTTGAATTGCCTTGTCCTCCTGCAGCTGTATTACTTTTGTGAGTCAATATATGATTTTTTTTAAGGACATATGCAAAGTGATTTTCTCAATCTGTATCCCTCGTTCCTATATTTGTTTTATGTGGCCGCTTCTACAGTTTTTTACACTTTTATTGACTCTCTTTGCATAAATATATATTTTTGAAACTCTTATCTATTTCTGGATCTTGTGAGTTTTCCTCTGGCACCAGGTATGGCCTTAAAGTTGAATGCGATGCATCATCTAACAAAGCTAAATCAAGTACTCCTGATGCATGCTTCTTCTTTGTCGATAACCTTGTTGTGGTTGATCACAGCAATGGGGACATATATATTTTATCTTTACATGATGGATATTCTTCAAGTAATGGAGATGGAATCTACAGGAACTCAACACATAATTCATGGTTACTGGAGACTGAGAAGAGACTTCTCAGGATGGATGCTATGGCACCAGGATTGTTGATCAATGGGAAGCCATTTAATAGATCATCCAATATGAATAAGCAAAGCTTTGTTGTAGAAAAATCGAAGGATCAATATGTCAGAGATGTTCAGAGGTGCCTGGATTATATAAGAGATGGAGAAAGCTATGAATTGCACTTAACTACTCAGATGAAGATAAGGATAGACTATATGAATGCCCTGCAACTCTACCTTAAATTGAGAAAACAAAATCCAGCCCCTTGTGCAGCCTGGCTTAACTTCTCCGCAGAAAACTTGAATATATGTTGCTCTTGCCCTGAAAGGTTTCTGCGACTAGATCAAAATGCAATTCTAGAGGCAAAGCCAATCAAAGTACTATAGCACGTGGCAGAACACCAGAGGAGGACGAATGTCTATGTTTGCAGTTGAAATTGGCAAGTTTATGAAATATATATTTTTTCATTGTTCGGACATCCTGTTCTAGTATCTTTCTGGAAATGCTGAACTTGGGAGATTTGTTTATTTGTTTTTGATGATGGATCTTGTTTCTTTGTTTTTGATGATTTACTTTTATATGCTATTCTTAAGCATTATAGATAGTTTTTAAGTTGCTTCATAATTGATCTTTTGAATTATTTTGCTTTATAAATTATTGGATCTTTTGAGTGTGAAGGAACCAAGAAACCTGTATAGTCTTCCATAGTAAGCTTGTTTCAATAGTCCAGCAGAGAAACTACACAGTTCTTTACACTATCACATTTCTGTCATAACAAATGACATGATTGTATTACATTTCCTTCTTGTTTCTCTTCTCCCTTCTATACTTGGAAGTTTTCTATTGTCTTAACCACGTGAGTACCCTGCTTGTCAAAGTGTTCCATTCATGTCTATCTCTCTTGGCTGTTCAGTGTCACTGTTATCTAGATCTAGACGTGCATATTGTTACTCGTGCAAACTTATGAATTTGGTTGTCACTGTGCTCATAATGCTGATACTGTTTTTTTTTTGCATGTGTTCAACAGTGAAAAGGATCAGGCTGAGAACTTGATGATTGTTGACCTCTTAAGAAATGATCTTGGTAAGGTTTGTGAACCTAGGAGCGGTCATGTTCCTCGTCTCATGGATGTGGAATCATATAAAACTGTTCACACTATGGTGAGTACCATCCACAGAACAAAGAATTCCAATCTAAGCCCTGTTGATTGTGTGAAAGCTGCCTTTCCAGGAGGTTCAATGACTGGTGCCCCGAAAGTTAGATCAATGGAGATTCTTGATTCACTTGAAAATCGTCCAAGAGGTGTCTACTCAGGATCGATTGGATTCTTTTCTTACAACCACACGTTCGGTTTGAATATTGTTATCAGAACGATTGTCCCGCATGACGGAGAAGCTTTGGTAGGGGCAGGTGGTGCGATTGTAGCATTGTCAGATCCAGAAGCAGAGTACAATGAAATGATGCTTAAAGCAAAAGCACCAACAAAAGTAGTTGAAGAGTGCTGTCAAACAATGTACAATCCTGATCGATATGATTCAATGCAGACAACCATAAGTTAGGAGGGAGGGCGACAGGGCCATACAATGATCGTAAGTTCAATTTGACAAAATTTGATCTCTGTTGTTGGTGCGCATGTGTATGGCCTTTGCTAGAAGAAGGCTGGGAGCGTCCCTGTTCTATTGAAGCGTCGGAAGGGCAATTCTTTGCTGAAAGGTAAGGTAAGCGCCTTTGTCAAGGTGGTGGAAGAGCATGTTGGAGTCAGACTTATGGTGGCATATATAGTGTAGTGTTAACTAGGATTACAAAAAGGGTTATCCATATCAGCTCAATTGGTTACAGTCGACATAAATTTGTTTTTCCCAGAAAACAACTCGCCCACGATTTATTTATTTATTGATTTCCCTGTTTGGGAATGGATGCATGTATTCACATTGTTTTGGCAGAGTGAGAGACACAAGACCCGTTGGTTGTACTAATTGCTATTCATGACAGATCATGAACATAAATATACATGTTAGTCTCTATTGGTCAAATACTCAAAGTTCACACCTGATCTGCCATTTCTGAATATTGTATTGTTGATTCAGAGAGAGAGAGGAGAGGTGTACTGTTTCTGAAATCTCATGCTAGTACTGAATATTCTGGTGATTGGCGTATATGTATTTTGGTTTCTTGTGAACGAAAAGCTGTTTCATGTATTGAGAACAAGTTGGCCGTTTGCCAAAGGCAGCACTCGATTGGATGAGCGAGCCCCAAATGGAAGGAAATGGGGGCTGCAACCAGAGAAATTTTCATTTTTGCAGCTTTCGACTGCGTCCAATTCCAATGGCCGGCCGGCGCTCTATCATTTGATCTGGTAAAAGCTTGCCTTGCAATGAATCAAGGATGCAGTAGTTATGCACGTCGCATTATTGGATCTTGTCATCCCGATGCTTAGCGTCCACACCCGTGCAAAGTTTGAGAATTAGTTTACCATCCCGACAGCATCAGGATCACTTGTCTTTTTGCATGGCGGAGCATATGGAAACGGCTGAGGGCGTCTCGTGTAATTTTCTAATTTTGGGGAAGAAGATAGAAACATTTATACGAGAATAAATTTTACAAAATTATATGTTTTTTTAAAAACTATTAAGAAACTACAAGTTTTAACTCTTATTTCATAAAACCAGGGACGGGTCTAGGACAGGACATCACCAGAGTCAATATAAACTCGTAACACTAACATGTAACTTGTAATAAGATTATCATATGCTTATATACTAAAAGAACTATGTAGACTAGATTGGAGGGTATTGGTGTCACTTGACCCCGACCAATACACTGTAGATTTGTCCCTGCATAAAACGACAGATTTTACGAGAACTTGTGCCACAAAACTACAGGTCTTAAAATTAATCGTATCTTGTAATTGATCTGACAATGTGGATCCACATGGCAGCCTCACGTGCCTTTATTTCCTGTTTCACTCGCACGTGAGGCTGTCATGTGAGCCCAAGGAGCGCCACGTCGCCAGTGAGATCAATCGTCATCTGTTCTTCTGCTGAAATTGCTTGCTTTCCTTATTTCTTTTACTTTGGTCGATCGTTCTTGTTCTAATCAATCATTCGCTTGCTTCGCCGGTGCTCTTAATCTACGTTGCTTCGCGGCAGAGATCATTGCCGCCCGGCCGCTCACCGACGTCTTCTACCGCGTCCACGCGCTCGCCAGGCGCCTCTCCAAGACGCACAACTGGGTGGTAGCACGCACGCCACTACGCCATGTCATTGCCATGTATCTAACGCAGAACAATCATGCCTGCCTCCATTTGTGGCTCGCAGGTTGCTCTCAAGACGCTGCGAGAAGGCGATCCTGCGTTCAGAGAGGAGCTGCTCAGCTACAGGCGCAAGGGCCACGCTCTGCAGATGTTCAACTTCAAGGACGACTCCAGCCCGCTACCTGTGAGCTCTCGATTACGATTACTCTGCTGCATACTGCAATATTCTGCATGCCTGCTGAACTGAATGAATATTCACACATGAAGTGATTACAATTGCTTGCTGTTCGTTTCGTTTCCAGCTTGGTACTGCTCTGCGTGGGTGCGCACGTACGCGCTGTTCCTCGAGGAGCGGCTCGAGTGCTTCAGAGTTCTCAGATATGATATCGAACCAGAGCGCCTGAGATCTGCTGAGGTGACTCCAAAGGTTTTGTGTTACTAACAAATCCTGGATTGCAGGGTTTCAGTGACACTGACTGTGAATGTTGATCTTGTTGCTTACTGTTGTTCCCATTATGATATGTACTTAATTTTCAGGGTCAAAATAGGACGAGGAGTTTAGGTAAAGATGATCTCTTAGATTAGCTGCCTTCATTGCAGCAGCTGCTCTTTCGGCTTGTCGGCTGTCAGGTAGTACACAACTTCCTCCTATATCAAGCAGTACCTGTTCTAAATTACATTGGACTCATTTTTTACCAATGCTGTAATGGTGCTTGCAGCCTGAAGGAGCAGCATTTGGAAACTACCTTATAAAGTATGTCTTGGCTCTGGTTTGTGTAATCTCAGTTCTGATAGCATTGTTTAGAATCATTCATCTAATTGCTCTTGCTGACGACTGACGATGAAATCGCATTGCTCAGGTGTTGAAGGAAAGCTTCAAGATTTATTGTGCAGTCAATGATGGGATCATCAACCTAGCTTGTGGATGTGGTACTTTTTATGATCTTCAATTTTCTTTGCTATTAGACCATCAATAGATCGAGTACCGACTTTGATTCTGATCAAATTAAGTTTCTGACTTAATGCAGTTCTTTGACATGATAAAACTCGAAGCTATCAAAGCTCTGGACATCTACAGAAGAACAGGAAATCTGGTACGTATAATTATAGCGTGGCGGCATTTCTTCTGTGGAATTACATAAAATATTTTGCATTTCTCCTGCGGAATTGCGGAATTGTTTATGTAAAGCTAATGATCTTTACAATACCAGGCAAAAAGCCTATCTGAATTCTACGAGCTCTGCAGAAGTTTGGAGCTCTCCAGGTGTTAGGGTTAGAAACAAAAACAGGAGACAAGATTTAACGTGGAAAAACTCCTCGGGGAGGAAAAAACCACAGGAGAAAATCCACTATAATCTCTGAATGTTATATGTACATAGAGGGTGGCTTATATAGCCAAAAGAGTCTGAATTGTAGATAATTTAGACTTCTATAGTGATATTGAGTATATCTCTAACAACCCTATTTGGATATTTGAGTTATCTCTAACAAAACTTCCGTTAACTCAAAATCCATAATAAAAATATCTCTGAGAACCTCTTAGGGTAATTAAGCACTATGAATACCAAGTGCGTTAAAGGATAAGACTGTTCTAGTCTTTGTCTTTTGCACTACAAGTGCTTGGATTAAATATTTCAATCTTCCTTGTTCATTAGTCATTTGGACTTTTAATGCATTTGGTATTTATGGAGCTTAATCACCCTAAGGGGTTTCTCGAAGACATTTTCATTATGCTCTGATACTACTTGTTAGGGTTAGAAGCAAAAATAGGAGACAAGATTTAACATGAAAAAACCTCACGGAGAAAAAAAAAACACGAGAGACAATCCACTATAATCTCTTAATGTTACATGTACATAGGGGGTGGCTTATATGACTAATTTGGACTCCTATAAAGATATTGAGTATATCTCTAACAAATATATTTGATATTTGAGTTATCTCTGACACCAGGAACTTACAATTTCCAGTTCTAAGAGAGGCAATTAGCTTTACTTTGGCCTTTCATTGGTTTCTCTTCACTATATAAAAGTTACGATGTCAAATGGATCTTTTCTGTATTTTCCTCAGCCGCCGTCATCGTTTCTTGGGACAATGGAAGAGTACATCGGAGAAGCCTCAAGAACTGCTCCTATTGCAAAAAAGACCACTGAGTCATTAAGCTAACACATCTTTTAGTTAATATAATTCTCTGATCTACTTGGTACCAATAAAGTATTTTAGAAACTTCTCCGTAGTCAGTTGAGTGTAATCCCTCCTGTATTTTCTGTCTTGATTCGCCGGCATTCTACACCTCTCAATTTAGCCCTTCTATCCTCTGCTGTTAGCCCCTTACTGCTTATTATCAGCGGTTGGTGAATGCAGTCCTGTTTGTGATGTTCTTTTTGGGTTCACCACGGCCGATTTACTGGTGAGCCCTGTCACTGTATTCGTGTCTTGATGTCTAGCTATTTGTTGCAACAAATGATAACAATGTGGCCCAATCTACTGGTGCCATTACAGGGTTTAAATGAAGTAAACCCTGCTGCTGCTGAACTTGAAGAGAGCAATGCATTGGCTCTGGCCTTTGTACCGCCAGGTAAATGTCTCCTGCAGCTGCATCTTACTACTTTCAGTTCTTGCCTGTTGTCTCATGGATTCAGCAACCACCAACTCTGCTCCAAAATTTGTGCAAAACCATATCCTTCTCGATCGCTCAGGTGGTAGCAACATATATGTTGGTGCAGGCGGTGGCTTCGGTGACATAACTGGATCGTCAGGTTGGGAGCTAGCGTTGGTCGCAGCAAAGACCAACAGCAGCAGCAACCGACAGAGAGCAAACTGGTACAGAACTCTGTGTAGCTTCCCTTCCTTTCTTGCTAGGCGCTAGCATTTCCATTCTTGAAGCATACACTCACTAAATTTTTATCTTCTCATTTGCGTTCAATGATTCTTGCAGGCTGGGGATTTCGAGAAGCTGCTGCTTGATATGGGTATGGAAATGGGCAGGACAAGCTGCTGCTTTATACGAGGATGCAGCAAGGAAGCAACAAGCAACCACAGATGGGTATGGAAAATTGGAACTGGGCAGGACACTCAGCATATTGATCCCAGGGATTCATTCGCCGTGTCGACAAGTGTCGCACTGCCGACCAATTTGCAGATGTCGATCATGGCACGGCAGCAGCAGCAATATTACCACCACCACCAGCAAACGATGTTAGGGATGCCAGCTGTTGCAGCCTCAGTATTGCTGCTGCATCTCAGGCCAATCCTTTCGGTGATCCGTACTATGTATTATCCCCCCAAGGTGACCCTCTCCATGGAAGCAGCAGCTTGATCTGATCTGAATATCTGATAAAAAAAATAGCATAGCTCTGATATTTTCTGAATTGACTAGATCTTTCTATATAGAGTAAATTTCATAAAACTATAAATTTTTCTCTACAAACTATAAAAAAAATATAGTTTTTAACTCATATTCACAAAATTATAGATTTTATAAGAATTTATATTACAAAACTATAGGTTTTAGAATCGACCGTTATTGTAACAGAGTAACAGCGTGGACTCACATAGTGGCCTGACACTCCCTCCTTTCCCATTTCACTCTCACATAAGGCTACCATAGGCTCACATTCTCAAACCCATTACGAGAAAATCAATTCTAAAATCTATAATTTTGTAATACAAATTCTCTTAAAATCTACCTTTTTTTTGAAATATAAGCTAAAACATATAGTCTTATAATAGTTGTATAAGGAACATGTAGTTTTGTGAAATTCACTCTTCTTTATAGCATGCCTTCACGGAGTATATGTTCTTTTGCATTTTTGTTCCCAGTGAGAGTGCAAAAAGTAGAAATTCATTTGTTGATTGCTCAGCATATGTATGTTGATTATAAGACTTGTAAGATAAATAACCCGTCCGCTTGATAGTCATTGTACTTTGCGTATTTTGTTCCAAGCTGGCACAACATTTCAGCTAGATACAGTCAGTGTAGCCACTGATCAAGTCCAAATGATCAAGCAAAAAAAAAAAAACAGAAAACTGAGTAATGGTTGATGAAGGCACTGGGATATATATATCTGCACGTGGCAAGGAACTCGGTCGTTTTCGTTCTGGTCTAGTGAGTAAAAGACACAACGTTTTAGGCTATGCTATGCATGCCATTACACCCACTGTTCTGCTCCTAGTTCTGTAAGTTGTTTCTCCTGTCACAACTCAGCTCTCAGCATAAAGTATGTAGCCTCTCTTCACCGAGCTGATTGTATTTGTCCCTTGTGTGACAATTAGATATTGATCCAAGCCTCTTCATGGTACTCCACAGGCCCTTCCTGCCTTGCTTGCACCACACTGATCCCTCAATCTTCACGATATTCCGGGTTCTTCTTCAGGATCACGAAACCCTCAAGAACTGGTGTCAGTGGAAGATATCTGCAAATAAAAAAACCAATAAGGTCGGGAAATTTACAAAATAGAAATTCATCTCCCAGCTGTTTTATAATTTACTTCTCAGTTGCTAGCTCAGCTCGCTCCCCTGCAGCGAGCAATACAGGTGTGGAATGTGTCTGGAATCCAGTGATCGTCTTGGGTCTTCCTGCCTGACCAACCACGTCAACTGCTTGGCCAACGCGAACAGGAACGGAGAGGGGCTTGAGATCCTCATCCACAGTCAATAGCATCCTAGGCTGTTTCAGCAGATAAAAGCATTGATAATCCATGCAATTGTGGTTTAGCTCTCTACCAATGGAGATATATACCTGCATAGCTAGGACAAGTATGTAGAGCATGTAGTGATACTTTCCGAGAACAACGGATTTCATGTCCAGACAGGCATGCAGAACAGTCACAAGACCAGCAAGTGCTATGCTGAGGAGTGAAAAACAATGGGAGTTCTTTAAAATGTGATTCCAGTAATATCGAATTAAAATCCACAGCTTACGGGATAAATTACTCACGGGGATAGAAGGAACCGGTCAGAGTGGTATGGGGAAAGTGTCAACAAGCCCTTCCCTAGGTGAACAAGACCTTGAGCAATTCTCACCTGAAGTCAAATGAAAACTCATATGGAACTTAGATGCAACCACAGGAGGCCTTAGTAACAGTCAAAACGAGGATAGAAAATGTTTATTTTAGATATGCACTTACACAAAACAGATGTCCGGCTTCTTTGTAATAATAACTTGATAGGTTACGAAGCATCCCAGCTATACGGGCATTGTTTGTACCAGCACCTATCAAACCTAGTGAGATGATTGCAGCCTGCATGTACCAATCTCATCAAATATATAATCTAAGCTCAGAGGTCAGTATGCTAGATTCCAATGATGAAGTTACTAACCATTGACACTTCAGCATCCGCATCATGGCTCAGTCTGCTCAGTGTATCCATAACATTTACCTGAATGTCAGCAGAGGGAATGAAAGTAGACATCAGAAAACTAGACGGGTGAATAGGGAAAGAAAGTAGACATCAGAAAACTAGACGGGTGAATAATTTAGCCACACAATGCAATCTACTTACTTTAACTATACAAGACTCACTGGCACTTAATAAGCTAGAATCAAATAAGAAATACGCATCTGACTACTTGTCTCCAAGAACCGAGACAAAATAATTGCCTAGCAAAGCATGTTGTTCAAGATTGTTGAATTGAAATAGATGATGTAACAGAGTGAAAACTAACCATGATGACATGTTATTGCCAAGTTTCGCAACAATCAATACAGTGCAAGCATGTTTGCATATTGTGTGCAAAAGATGCCAAATGCTCCATCTGGTGATCCATTAGTCAAGCCAAGAAATGTTTTCATTTAATTTGAGGGTGAATTTCACGGCTCTAAATATAGCTTAGATTTGATCTATACCCATTTAGTGTTACAGAAAAACATGGCACATATGTTAAAACTTGTATAAACATACATACCTTTGGATTGGATATGCAGAGCATGCCAAGAGCAAGAGGAACCGCCCTTCTGATATTCTGCTCACCGTACTGTAAAAGGCGTTCAAGGGAGCGTACAGCCATTTCAGCTCCTAATTCTTCAGCCATGGCAATGAGAGCAATTCCAAGGACCGCTGGCCCTTGGTGGGTTTCACCTTTCTCGAGATGATGTGAGCAAATAGCAAGGAGTTTCTGAACCTGCAAATCAAATGGGAAGGCTCATTAGAACCAACTATGCACAGACAAACCCATATCCCTATGGCCTTTCCACAGTTTATATATCTTCCGAAGGCAAGTTACCTTAAGCACATTCCCTGTCCCTGCGTATGCCAGTGACATAAGAGTCACGTCACAATATTTCTTTATCTTTTCATCAAATGTTTTAGAAACCTCTGCAGTAGCCTCCACACTCTCCTGAAATAATAGTATCAGAAATGCTTAACCCAGAAAAGATAGCAATGATTTTTTTAATAAAAAAACAGAAACCTCAACCATACTGTTAGGATCAACAAATAGAATAAACTAAAAACACGAGCAAGCACATGTGCACACACGTACAGCAATTCAGCAAAAAAGGTATTTAATATAAAAATAACTTAATGACATCAGCAGATAATTCAATTTAATGAAGGCAAAAGAGTGGGGAGAACCAGGAGAACTTGTGTGTGAGATGTGATCATAAATGGATTTTCACAATAGTATAAGGGTAGAGAAACTATAGTACATCAGATAGTCAAATTTAATGAAGTCAAAATAGTGGAGAGAAAACCAGGAGAACTTTGGTGTGAGATGTGATCATAAATGAACACAATAGTATAAGGGTAGAGAAACTATAGTAAACAAGTTTTATATTTACTCTATACTCAACAACAAAAATACATATGTAGGAGCTAGGAATATCACTAAGGGAACAGTCAAATTACCTGTTTCCCAAGATATAGAAGGCCAAGGGCAACAGGAAGCAGGCGTATAATGGGCTCTGCAAGCTCGGCTTCACTACGATACATCAAGACAAATATGATTGACTGTGCAATCTCTTCATTGCAGGAACCAACAAACACCAATCCTAAGGAGATGGCAGAGAAGACTAAGACCTCCAAAGGTGTTTGGGAGTCACTCAGTATAGTTGAGAGATGCACTCTAAGCTGAAATTTCAGAAACTATGTTAATACAAAAGAACAACAGAATTTCTGGTAACTAATTGGTGCATGTACTGATTTGACCTCATCTTTCTGGGAGCCAGCATAAGCAATACCAAGACCCAAGATTGCCCCAATTCGTATAATAGACTCATCCCTGCTGATATACTCAGAAATAAGAGCAAGTGCCTGGAAAAGATATCGGGTTATTACAACAGATAACTTACATAATTACAAGTGTGAGAGGATGGAGAGACTACGGGTAGGGTGGCACATACAGGATCACAATCATTCTTCACACCACAAGAGACAATTCCAATACCTAGCAAAGCTCCAGCAACAACATGAGTATCATTGCTGTGCAGGTACTTGTCAAGTTGGGCAAGTCCTGAATCAGAATCCCACAGAAGAATCATTCCCTGAAAATGGTGATTTTGTTAGTACTATGATCACTTAATAATCTAAAGGCCGTGTGCATAGAAATAAACCAAACTGTTGCGTACCAGACTAGCAGCTGCACTAGCTTTCCCGTGTTCCTTGTTCTTGAATAACCAATTTCCAGAAGAAGCACTACCAGAAGAATCTGATGGGGCAGTCATGAGTTTATCCTGCAACAAGAATATGATCTTAATATCCTTCCTTTCCCTACAAATGCTGATGAAGTTTATAAAAACTAACCTGGCCAAATCCAGCATTCACAAATGCATTGACAAAAGTTGCGGCCAAATTTTGTCTTGCGGAATCAAGGCTGGAGCTTGTAGCACCTCGTCCATCAATCAGATGAACCTAACAAATTATTATTTTTTTAAAAAAATGTTAGCAGGAGTGACCTGAAAAATTTGTAGGAATATGCAATAGGCAAATTACATAACAAAAGTCACCTTATATATGTCTTCTGGAGATTTTGGCTCCATGACCTCAATATCCCGCGCAAGGGTAAGGTACCCCTCACTCAGTTTGGCGTTATAAGCTATTTCCTGCAAAGCTTCCTTCTCATTTTCATCTGTGGCCATCTCATCGTCAATCTCCATGCTTAAACCCTTCAATAAAGAAAAGTTCATTGATGAAAAAAAAAGCAACGAGACTGTTGAAAGATTTAAAGTTTTAAACTATCTACAATATCAGAATTATAGACGTAAACTATGTAAGTATCAGAATTATAGATCAGAGAAGATGGCACAAATTGTTAACTTTGCTTATGTTGTATGTGTGCATGGATGAGACTCACATGGCGTGCTATGATATATGCGAATTGCAGCTTCAGGAGAAAATCATCAGTTGATGTGAAAACCTGCTTCACATACTGAGACTAGAAAGCATTGAAATCCATGTTAGTGCCATTCAATTCTGAACCCAAAAAAAAGGCATGACATCATTCATTCACCCACCTTATTATCGAGCAGAAGCCCGATCCGCAAAGCACTTGCAAGGTCCCCAAACTTCATGTAAATGTTATAAGCTATGTCAAGTGCCAACATATCGTCAGGAGCAGGAAGGTATCTGCGAGTTTCCATCCCAACATAGCAAGTGTATAGAAAGTTCAATTTCAGTAAAATTAGAGAATACCAAGTTCTACTGAAGTGAAACAAAATTCAGTCACATACCTAGAAGAACTAGTGAGGTACAAGCAGGCCCTTTTGTAGTTTGTAGAGTCAACATGCTCAACTAGCAAATCGAGGTCTTCGACCTGTGCAGCAATGAAATATCGCATCAGCTGTGAATTTAACAATAAATAATCGATTCTCTTAATACAAACAGAAAGGTTTTTTTTATACCTCCATTAGAAGATCCACAGCTTCAGGCTCAGCATTATGCTGCAATAACAACAATAATAGAACTCGGTATCAATTCACCAATTTAATAATTACTATTGGTTTATTGATTAATATTTAATATATTATACATGGTGTAACAAATTATTTATGATGAAGTAAAAAAATAAAAACAAATGTCATCCATGAATTCTAATCAGAGCCAACCTTCATGTGGAATGAAACAATTTGCTGCACTAGTTCCATTAGGGAATCAATTGGCGTGTCATCATACTGCAAAACAACAGCAACAAAAAGATTAGCATTGTAAACAGGAGACTTGAGCCTAAAGTTTGCACTGTCTCAGCCCAGACACATGGGACAACTAATACTTGAATAAATTACATAGACAACAAAAGAAAAGATGTATGGAACTTCTAATAAAATAAGAATCCTAAGATACACTAAAATATAACAAACCAGCAATCACAGTTCTTGCCAAATGGAGAGCCACAAAAACTATTGTATATCAAGCCGTAAGGTATAGATGGGGAGGATAAAAGTCAAAAGGTTCAATGAAAAAACAATTAAAACACTTCTGATTACAATTAACAGCAGCTAGACAGAACAATGGATGCCATACTACAGAATATAGTACTATGAAGAATATAAATAATTGTTTGGGGTATCTTTTTTTGGTGCAATTCATACAATGATATGGATTAGGGCCAACCTGGCGCTTCTGGAATTCTTGTGCAATTTCACCAGCCAAGTTTCTGACACACGAGACATTGAAAATTTAACATCATTAGAATCCACTCATTTATGAAAACAAATGTTACTTGAAACATCACAGTGACTTGACATTATTCTTAACAAAAAAACCTACAGCAGCGAAACTAAAACTCCATAGTTATTTCCAAATAATGCAGCTAACCCTTGACATGCCAGAGGCAAATGAACAAGGATGGTGAGTGAAGCACATTCAAATAGGATCCACAAAAGGCTACTGAGAATGATTATTCAATCTTCAGCATTACATATGAGGCATCAAATATAGCAGGAAATGGTCTGATGCTCTACCCAAAATAGGTAGCAAATATAACCAACTATGCCTGCAACCTATAGAAACCTGAAAGGTTTCGGTAATATTAAATTTTTTATTTGCAATTTCCTGAGTTGAAAGTTTAATACTGTTTAATAAACTAAGCAGAGGACCGCACATGTACCATTTCAAAATGGGCCATGGATTCAACTTGATGGTACGACAGAAACAAAAGAATAAATTATCAAACATGATAGGCTTGGTGAAGATTTAATAATTCATTCAACACAAGATTTAATCGCTACAATTAGGATTCACAAGAAGCAACTGCCTCACAAAAGAAATGCAAATTAGACTCAGGACTCATAAGTCAGTGGAAACTGTTATTACCTCACATATTCATGACCCCATGAGCCAATGTCACCTTCAGAGCCCATCATTCGGTACTTAAGGCTCTCCTGAAAAAAAGAAAAGGAAAAAAAGTTTAGTAAGCCAGTTCTTGCAGGACCAACAATAATGGTGAATTGAAGTTAGACGCTTGCTTCGGTACTCCACTTTCCAGAAAGTTTACAAATCTTAAAGAAAACCCTGTGATTTTAAACTACTAGAAATAGATGTGTAGCTATTTATAGAGTAAATTCTCAGAATTTCACATAAAGAGAGTGGCAATGGTGCATGTGTATGTAAACTATGCACTTTACATCGTACAATAGTCACTAATCATATTACAAGTGGAAGTGGTGGGGAGTGGAAAAATAACGAGGGAGGAAAAAATTAATATTTTTTGTAACTAAAAGTTGACCATAGCCATCCCCAAAAGTTAATTATAAAACGCTATTAACAGAAGGAAATCGCGAAATGTTTTGCATGGTATTTCCAGGTACCCTTTCTCCATCAGCGGACATTGTCAAGGCCAATACTGACAGAATGTCAGCCATATACTTCTGCAGAATAATCAAAGAAGATCATATGAGCACCTAGGAGTATTTAAGCTGTGGCTCAACTGAAAGAACAATAGTCCGTTGATACCTTCAGGTCAGACTCCGGCATTGTTCCAAAGTAAGCCTTGAGAGTTCCATAGTGTGGGCGGAGGAATTTGAGAGGCTTTGGGACGGACGTCATTGAACTTGTCGCTGAACGAATCTCCTGCCTGTTAGGCATCAATTAATGTTAACTATGAACCAAGAAGACAACAGGGAAAAGTATGAAAGAACTGGTTGAATAATGCAAACTGCCCCTCTAAAATGAATGGGCAAAGCTCCTGCCATCCATTTCCAAAAAAAAAAAAGCAAATTGCTGACGCCAATAGCAGCAGAAGGATGCAACATTCCAACTGAGCGAATCAAATCGATCTCACCATGATGTGATAAAGAACTTGATCAGCATGACCTCATCATAATAATTGTGATTTCCTAGTATTACATCCCAACTTTAAGACCAAGAGGATGTAACAAGCCTCCAACTGTGCGCCGAATCAATACTCTTGCAACACAAGCAATTAACCAGCCCATCCAGGAACCCAAACAGAAATTGTGTGCTTTCAATTTTAATGGAATGAAGTTCGCAGAGTACCTTTGCACGAGCTACACCCATAAGCCTATTTGCAGTATACCAGTGAATCAGGCAATCAAAAGCTAACACAGCTACCAAAATAGATGTGGGGGGAAATCCCCAGTTCGCTAGCTCCATCTCTTATCCAAACCCTATGAAATAAGGAACTACAAACTAACCAGTAGTGTGATAAATACATCCATCCAAACCGAGGGAATGGATCGCACAAAAACCAGATCTCTGCGCCTAAACTAAGCATCAAAATTCGACTGCCGTAACAGCGAAACCTAAGATTTAACAAGCCATGCACCTCGATACTCCTCGAGAGCCTAAGAATCGGCATTACCTCATGCTCTCGAGGGCAAGCTTCTGGACGCCGGGATCGGGGTCCTGCGCCCGCAGCACGTACAACTCGAGCTGCTCCTTGAGCGCCTGGTCCTCCTCCGACTGCGACACGCACAGGACACATCAATCCGTGAGAGAGAGGAGGAGGGAGGGAGGCGGAGCATGGATTGCGCGGAGGAGAAGCGGCGGGGTTGCTTGCTCACCAGATCGTCGTCCTTCTTCTCATCCTTCTTCTTTCCCTTGGCCTTGGCCGGCTGCTGCTGCGGGGGCGGGGCAGGATCGGACGGGGAGGCGGAGGAGGCACCGCCGCCGTTGGAGTTCTCGCGCGGCGACATGGCGATCTCGCGCGGCGAGGCGGAGAGGTAGGGTTTACGAGTCGAGCGCGAGCCTAGGGCGGCGAGGAGAAGGGAGGAGGCTGGGGAGTTGCTGAAGCCTTGCGGTTGGACTGGAACACAAAGGCAAGCAAGACAACGGGTTTGGGACGGCTCACGCTGCGCAGATGCAGCCACTCCACTCGAGTCTCAAAACTCTGAATTGATGCGGCGTACTGTAAAATTTTCGGATCAGCAATCATCACATGTGTAACTAACAGGTAAATTCATCTGAAAAACACAGGCAAATTCACTAAACAAAGCTAAATCCATATTTAGTAAGTAAAAAAACCGAAACAATAAATCTTTTTTAGATAATGGAAGAATATTGGATGAGAGTTACAATTGGTCGAGTCTTGTTGGGGGAAAATATCGGTTCGTTATTTTGTTATATACAGCCTAGGATGGTAAGTTCGCTATAGAGTATCTCTATTTCAAAATGAAACACAAGTATAAAAAGCTTTCGCATGATACAATAGATGTTGAGTCTAATGTGAAGAAAAACCAATGATCGTGTGTTAACATGTGACACGTAAATCTCAAAATAAAAGAAAATTTCAAGCTTGAAATTGTCTTTTTACAATGTCATTCTCAACTAATTCACTACAAGAGTGGATGCACGTCCTTACACACATACGTAACACATGTATAGGAATAAATTTGTGACTTCACCTAGAGCGGAACAAAATTCTACATCGAGGGACACTCGCATATGCATATTGGAAGAAAACACCACCGTAAACGAAATACAAGATTGAATACGTGGTGCTAAGCTTTTTCGCATAATCCAGACTTATGATGTCCCATGTAGTTGACCATTCCAAGTTAGAAAGAGTTGAAAATGGGAAAAAATACCGATAAGAACGGAACAATTACACGATAAAGATGCAATGGCTATGTGTTACTAAGTATATCATGCATGGTTTAGTAATATCCATGCACAAAGAATAGTAGCTCTAAGGGGGCCATTCTCATGGTGTAACTATGAGCACCCGCGACTCCATTCCACCAAATATCGGTGCATGTCTCTCCGTACAACCTTTATACATCTGATAGCTAGCTAATGTCGTTAACCAAAAAATAGAATGGAGGTGCACAAGACATTGGATACATGCATTGACTAGAAGCATTTTGAACTTAAATCTACACTTAACGGCTTGAATCATTTTGAACTCGATGACAATTCACAAAAAGTACTTGCGGTGACATGTTGGGTCGGCATGTGGTCAGGTGGGCACAGCAGAAAAACAAAAGAAAGCAAGGGCGATCAGATGAAGACGACCTGGCATTAGCAACGTCTTGAGTCTCATTCTCCCGCCATCACTTATCTCGCGAACCCGAAGCCGCTCCTGCTCCTCGCACGCAGCTCAAACGTTCGCTCAGCTGGTTCGTTCCATCGTGGACCAGCAATACCACCTTACACAGTAACCGTCGGTTGCTACGTGGGCGCCGGTCTACTGGAACAGTTCCACGAAGGAGCTCCCCGACACTTGTTCCTCGACAGGGGCCAAAACTTGGCGCACCTCAAGGTCAAGACGCTCCATGGAACACACCATCGCTAAACACGGTCTACGAGTTTACAATCGTTGACACTCGGGACCCACGCTAGCTCGGTCCACAAGGACATCGCTCACTCAGAACCGCGGCCGCACCATGCTACTGGCACCACCCCTAACTCCCAACCCTTCATTCTCGCAAGGAGGACACACTCCATAGACCAACATCCACTAATCTGTGGGTCCATCTATTGCAAGTCCACAAAGGGCTGGTTCACACAGTCAGCAGCCATTATTCCCCACCCTCCTACCCCACGGACGCAAGGTGCGCCACAGCAAAGCGTTTCTACACAGCTGCTTACGCTACCCATCTTCGCATCACCCCATCTGTCACTGACATCGTGGACCCAGGATAAACCGGGTGGCAAAAGTGTAAGGAGAGGAAAAAAACTTGAGATTCCTTGCCTCCCTCCATAAGACAAAGGCAACGCCATAACCATTAGCCCACACCTTAAAACAAGTACAATAACAAAACCAACTACCGGCTAATAAGTAAGTTAAAGACCAGTTTGTATAATAACTGTCTCTAAAAGTTGTCTCTAGATATTGTGCAATAACTATCTTTTCTCTCTTGTATATAAATGATCTACCTATGCTCTCGTGCAAAGCTGGTTACTAAATAAGGGCCAACTCTCTTCTCTCTCCTTTTTTCTCACTTCTCTACATAAACCAAAGCTGATATGTACAGATTAAGAGCCAACTAAGGTGACTTTATTGTACCCGCCCTTACTACCACTCTTTGCCTGCCCACTCCCCTCGCTCCCCAACCTCCATTCCACTTCCCAAAACGCGTAGACCCTAGCCACCGTCCCGCGCCCTGCTACTGCTAGTGGTGCTCATCCCGGCTGGGCATGCTGCCGCCGCCATCCGGAGAGGCGATCTACGACTGATCCGTTTTAGCAGGAGCAGCGCGGGCTGATCGAGGCAGCGTGGGGAAATGCTTCAGTTCTCAGGTTATCTCTTAGGTGCATTGTGTACTTGTTTGTTCATTTCCCTCTTTTGCATTTCTTCACCGTGTTAAGCGCGATTTTTTTACCTGATTTTCTTCTTTTGATTTACTTGTGTATTTTTTTTAAAAAAAATTGTTTAGAGTGTGCACTTAGGCGTACAACTTAGGACAAGCTACAATAATGGCATAAAGGGCCGCATTATTAGGAGATTCTTCTTGTTTGTTTGTTCTTGTGTTCCTTTTTTCATACGAGCTTTGGTTTGAAAAAAATTGAGTTTTTTTAGCTGGCCCACGTCTGTACCCTTGATCAAATGATCACAAAGCTTCAGGTTGATCTCTTTGTTTGGTTTCTGTTTTAATTTTTGGAGCTGTTTTACTGTTAATTACTGTGGAATAGATGCTTATTCAATCTTTTATCGATAGATCTTTATTTATGTGTGATCCCCAAGAGAAACAATACAATATTTTAGTTTCATCAAAAGATCAATCTGTTCTCGAGAGAGGATAAATATAATGAAACTATTAAAAATGTATATACTGTGGGCAACTTCAGCGTCACAGAACAATGGTGGGCACAGACGGGACCAGTCGTGGGACTGGGGTAATGTGTGGCTTACTAAAGCAGGAGTACAGGCATGTAGTCGTTGTACTCCTGCCATTCATACCATACAACTAATGCTAGGCATGAGAACTGTAACTATTATGCCTATGTTACGTGCTTGTCCGTGATAGTTTATCAATTTGGAAGGTTCCGTGGAGTCGCTGTTTGGACATTGGTGAAGATGAAGGGGGTTGAGCTTTGCCTGTTTGCTTGTTATCTTTGTGCCACAACTAGTTCTTGGAACGCATGATCCGGTTGTAAGCTACAAAGGTGGGATTGAAGGATTCCCTGCAACCGCAGCAGATTTGGATGAAGAGATGGATATTACCAGGTAGTGTACTCTTGCTGTGTTTTTTACCTTGTTTGTGAACATTTCTTTTGCGTTGCCTACCACGTAGCATTCGTCAGTTCCTATCTTGGGAGACTCCACCCCACACTTTGTAACATAGGGCCGGTTATTGTTGAATTGCATTTTTCAACTGCCATTGCAGTTTGAGCTTGCTATTGAGGAAAATGGCTCCCCCAAAAAGGTGTAAATGGAAATGGTTTCCCTTTTTCCTGTTAGTGTATGCTTTAGATAGATGTAGTGGATGAGGTTCGTGTTGTGTGTTCATTACTCACTAAACTAATTAACTAACTGGTAAATTGTTGCTAGATCTTCCATCATATTAAGAATGTGCAGTTTGGAAGCTTTAAAAAATACGCTCGTCAATTGTTATTTATACCTTTAGGCTCCTTGGTTGCAAAACTGAAAGTTCCTCATTAAGTTTTGCATTGCTGTCTGTTTGTGCTTATGGTGCACACATGATAATATAGTGTTCACTCTAAATTTCCTGATATGCAGTGAGGCTGTCACATCGTACTCGCTCCACCTCCGAAGGCACCATGACAAGCTTCTAGACTCGCTTTTTGTAGCAGGACCATCATCTTATTAATGGTTTTGCAGTTCACATGTCATTTGTGTAGGTATCTGGCATCACAATTTTGCTGAGCAACACATATGTTTTTATTCTTCCCTGTTTTGGATTACTATCTTGGCTGAACACATTAATGTTTCATTGTGTTAAGGCCGAATTCTTACGGAAAGCCCCAGGAGTTAAGCATGTGGAGAGAGATACGAAGATACAGAAGCTGACGACGACGCACACTCCGCAGTTTCTTGGATTGCCAACAGGGGTATGGCCAACAGGAGGTGGGTTTGATGGAGCTGGTGAAGATGTTGTGATCGGTTTTGTGGATTCAGGAATTTATCCCCAACATCCAAGCTTCGCTGCCCACAAAATTGATCCTTATGGACCTGTTCCTCATTATAAAGGGAAATGTGAGATGGATCCAGTAACACGAAGAAGCTTCTGTAATGGGAAGATAGTTGGGGCCTAGCATTTTGCAAAAGCTGCAGTTGCTGCTGGAGCATTTAATCCTGATGTTGATTTTGCGTCTCCATTAGATGGTGATGGTCATGGAAGGTCATGCTTCGTACTTCTTAGCTTTTATATGTTTTGCTCTGGTTGCTCACTAAAAAATGTAGTACATCTTGCTTATAACTTCCAAACCTGTGTGCATCCTGTTGATATCATGTTGTTTGGCTTGCCATGGAAACCTTTCTGTTTGAGGCATCTTTTTCTTCAAAACTAGTTATTGTCGAGTGTCGAGAAACAGGACACGTGAATAAGGGCGGATGCTGGCCGTTTCACAAGCCGTCGTCCACGAGAGAGAGTTGATACGAGGGTTTATACAGGTTCGGACTCTAAGGTAAGCGCCCTACTCCTGTCGGTGTGCCCTCCGGGCGGGGAGTAGGGGGATACCTCCTTGTCCGGGTTTCCGAGGGCACACCAATTGTCTGTCTCTTGTATTCAATGAGAGTTCCTTTATAAGTAGAGGTTACAATGAGCTTTTATAGGTGCTTAGCCTGTTACACAAAATACTATCCTATCCCCAGAAGAGTGGCTTAAGCGTGGACATCCTTGTCATTCCAGGGGAGTGGTAGTGGATCCCACATTGTTGTTTTCTAGGAGTAGGCCGTGGGGTCCCGAGGTTTGGGCTCTCCTCTGGGGGCCGACCTCGCAAGGGCCCTAGGACTTAGCGGCCCCAATTGTCAGTCGATGCCAAGCGAGGTGAGGGGATCTCCATGTCTCAATGGGTGTTTACAGGGGTGCCCTAGAGGATCGGGAGTAGAACCTCACGCCTAATGGACAGGAACTAAGCAAAGCGCCCTGGAGGATTGGGCACCACTCTACACCTTCTCTAGAGGGCGGGTACGAGGGATCTCCCCTAACGCCCTATGCCGTGTAGCCTCTCTAGAGGGCCAGCGGGGTATGAGGGGATCTCCTGTGACACCCCACGACGTGTAGCCTCTCTAGAGGGCTGATGGGGTATGAGGGGGTTTCCCGTGATACCCCGCGCCATGCACCCAGGAGGCCATGAGATGCCCTCCAACACCATGCCCGGGGTCTGCCACCACACTCCGCACCATGCCATCCCCTAGTTAGGCTAGCCGGAGTACAATGGGGCCTGGCCCCAACAGTTATTTTGCTTGTTTTCTGACTTGGGAAGAATTACACGACTTTTCTGATACATATATACCTTTTTCCCTCAACAGTCATACAGCTGCAATTGCTGCTGGAAACAATGGTATTCCGATGTGAATGCAAGGTTTCAAATTTCGGTTTCGGAATAAATTTCGTCCCTGGCCGGATAACGAAATTTCGGCGAAATTTCAAAATTTCAGAACTATTTCGGACGAAATTTGAATTTGAAAATTCAAATCCGGTCCATTCCGGAAATAAAAATCTGAAATTCGGCGAAAAACCCTGAAATTTCGGGTTTTTTGCACTGGCTGAAAAGTGGTCTAAACGTTATTGAAAATTTTTGAATTTTTTTTTGGAGGTTCCTGACACATTGCTTATGTTCCTGATAAAACACTGACCGACAAGTTTGATCCGAATGGAAAATGGTAAAAATAAAGTTATAAACTGTTGAATTTTTTTTAATGTTTATTATACATAACTAATTTTCTCACAAAAATTTCATCTGATTATCACATGTGAGGAATTTGTAAAAAATCGGAGAGTAGCACTGTCCTGATAGAACACTGACCGACAAGTTTGATCTGAATGTAAAATGGTAAAAATGAAGTTAGAAATTGTTGCAATTTTTTGTGCATGGTTATGATGTATCTATAATTCTCTAATAAAATTTTTAGATTATTATCAAACTTTATGAATTTTTAAAAATTCGAACAGTACTACTGCCCTGTTAAAAGGCTTGCTGGCAAACTTGAACAAAATGAAAAAAATATGTAAACCATAAAATTTTTTGAAAATTTTACAGAATGGTGATAAGGAAGTTCTTAATAGCCCATAAAAATTTTGATTCATGATCACACCCCAGTGAATTTATAAAATTCTTACAAGGCACAATACCATTTATGTTCTTTTCTTTTTGATTTTTGAAATATAATATAACAAACGAAGTTTAATGCTTACATAGATTTGATTGATCAAACAAACAAAGTTTAAAATTTTTGAAAAATTTACATAATGTTACTGAGTCATTTATTAATATCTCAAAAAAAATTTAGATCATAATCACACTCAAGAAAATTTATAAAATTCTGACAATATAACTGTCCCAATTATGTTTATTCTGTTTTTGATTTTTTAAACATAACAAATGAAGTTAAATTATTTTTAAATTTTTTATGTATGATCCTAAGCTACTAAGGATAGTACCATAAAATTTTAAGATTATTATCAAGCTTGTACAATTTTATAAAAATCTGACAGTGTTTCTGCCAAAATTTTAAAATATTTAAAAAATTCGGTTTTTCAACAAATTTTCATAGGAGATGACTTTCCTAAGGGTTATTGGACCAAATCCGCCCCTAAAAGTTTCAAAACCGGCCAAAAAACACGAAATTTCGCCCAAAAAATCCGAAACTCTGGTTACTGTAGCAATTCAAATTTTTTTAAAAATTTTCCCCCGGCCGGTACTTTGGAATTCGGGGTGGTCCGAAATACGAAATTTCGCCGAAATTTGGAACCCTGTGCGAATGCATGGTCATGAATTTGGCAAAGCAAGTGGCATGGCTCCACGTGCTAGGTATGTTATGTTTTGATTTTTCCAGCATTTTTTGAACTAAGATCACCTTAAATAGCTAAGAACAGTTCCTAAATCACCTCAAATAGTGTGAATTAGTGGGGTTTCCTTTCCTCTTATCTTCCATGAGTAGCATTCTCCTGTTACCTAAAATATGTTACTGTTAGTTTTCTTGGGGAAAAGCATAGAAGCACTCATAAGTCAAAGTAATCAGTATCCTCATAGTTTGATACTCTGAGAATGCCATTTTGCTTTTGCTTACTTGCCAATGTCTTACTTTCTTGAGTTTATGCTTGTCAGGATAGCCGTGTACATGGTCCTTTACAGGCTTTTTGGTGGTTATGCATCTGATGTTGTGGCAGGCATTGATCAGGTATTATAATCTATAATTTTTATTGGAGTACAATTCCTTTCATCTACAGGCAATTTTCACTGTACTTGATATTGAGTAGATTCTAGATACTCAGGGAAGCTGGTGATTGTTCTGGGGTATGTTGGAAGATGTGATTTATGATGCAACAGAAACACTGTATAAAAGTTTGACAACATTTTGTTTGAGGTTGGCTGATAGATACATAATGGCATGGTTGTTGAAACCAAATGAATCAGTTGGTACTTGGTAGGGAGAGATCATCAAGATGATGTAGATCTGAATTTTATAAAGCTTCCAAATAGAGCCCCAAGCTTTCTTCTAAATAATGATGGACATTTATAATCTTTGATTTGTGATAAACCTTTGAGTATACAATGGTGTGCATTGACTAGTATGAATTTGATTTTAAGAGTTCATTTTCATGCCAGATATACAAAGAAATACCTGATAATGGTTACTTGAATACTTATTTCTGGAATCTACTATCTTGCTATTGTTTTCTTCGGACTGTATTGTACAATGAATAAAAGAACTCTGCCAGATAACTTTAATATGTGTCACTAGTGTAAGCCTCCAATATGTAGGGGCTAGCTAATGCCTGGATGTCTATCTGCAGGCTGTTCAGGATGGTGTTGACATTCTCAACCTTTCTGTCGGGCCAAATAGCCCACCAACTGCTACACGGACTACATTTTTGAATCCTTTCGATGCAGCACTTCTTTCTGCTGTGAAAGATGGTGTGTTTTTTGCCCAAGCTGCAGGAAATGGAGGACCATTTCCAAAAACACTGGTGTCGTTCAGCCCATGCATAACCACTGTTGCTGCTGGAGTTGATGACCGCAGATACAAGAATCATTTGACACTAGGAAATGGAAAACTTCTTCCTGGACTTGGAGTATCACGTAAGTTCTTTTGGTGCATACCTTTTAACATAAAATATGTTGACATATTGCCAGCACAACACGTGCACAGTGTATCCAATCGTGGGCTACATAATTGTACAAAATGAAATAGAGTGATTATTCTAAGAGGTCTGCCTCCAATTTTTCACCCCCAATAGACCACCAAATGATGTTGGTGCGTAGGGCATAGTAAAGAGGTAGAAATGACAAGATGTTATTGTCTGAACATGAAAACTTAGTTATGTAGAGTGTAGATAGGCTTTATAATTCATCCTTGCTTTTTTCTCATTGTGGAAATGTTTTGCTTGGAAGAGACATTCTGAGTTTTTGTTCCTTTGGTTCTACAGAGGCTCTTGATTGTAGACCTATAGTTCTTTTATGTTGGATTGCAAATTGCAATTACTGTCAACAAATGTTATCTCATAGTACTGTGAAGATGTGGTGAGATGTTTTGAGTGGTCCTGGTATTCTGACAATCAGTTAAAAGTTTCTAATTGTGGTTAGTTGATAATTCTCTCATCTGACTACAGCTGCAACACATGGGAATAAGTCATTCAGCCTGATTTCTGCTGCTGATGCTCTGCTGGGTTAATCTGCAACCAAGTACAGTGCATTGGATTGTCAAAGGCCAGAACTCTTGAATAAGAGGAAAGTTCAGAGCAAAATTCTTTTGCGCGGCTACTCTTTTAATTATATTTCTGGAACAGCTTCAATCAAGAAAGTGTCCCAGACGGCCTGGAGTCTCGGTGCAGCTGGATTTGTTGTTGCTGTGGAGAATAGTTACCCAGGAACAAAATTTGATCCTGTACCTGTCAATTTTCCTGGCATTCTCATCACATATGTTAGCAAAACAAAGGATTGTATCCCCATTGGGGCCTTAGTGTGCAGATATGTATGAATGTCAATCCATAGTCAAAACACCATTTGTAAAAGTATAGAAACAACAAGATACAACATCTAATATAAACATGAAACAGATTAACCTAACTATGTACTGAAGGTTGTATGTTGTAGCTCTTGTGGAAGCTTGCTAGACTCGTAAATCTTGTTTTGTTGTCTCTGTCCATAAGCTGCTCTCCGAAGTCAGAACCCCATAGGTTTACATACAGTAGATATATTCTCAATGAACCAATCTGCAGATAATCTCAGAGCAGTGACATGAATTGTATCTATAGCTGCTGCTATTGTTGGATGACATAACAAAGGAGGATAACATTATTTTTGACTCTGTAGGATCTTATAGACTACTACAACTCTTCTACAATAAGAGATTGGGCTGGAAGGGCTACAGTATTCCAAGCAACGGCAGGTATCGCAGATGCTTTGGCACCAACGCTATACAATTCAGCTCCCCAGGTTGCATTATTCTCTTCTCGAGGACCTGATGTAAAAGATTTTAGCTTCCAAGATGCTGATGTTCTTAAACCTGATATACTCACTCCTGGTAATCTTATATGGGCTGCATGGGCGCCTAATGGAACTGATGAAGCAAACTATGTGTCGACTTTTGTAGTCGGCAATGAATTTATGGGGTAGACGCTCGATCTCAAACTCGAAGGTCACACAAGACAAGGGGTTTATACAGGTTCAGGCTCTCGCGGAGGAGATAATACCCTAATCCTGTGTGTTGGGATTATATGGATCTCTTGGATCCGGGGTTGCTCAAAGCACAATATGCTCTGGGCGATATGAGGTGTTCTATGCTCTATGGCTTGATTGCTCTATGCTTGGATGATCGGATCCTTCTGTCGTTGCCCGCCCTCTCCCTTATATAGCGGGGGTGGGGTGGCTTACAGAGTCCTGATCGGTTACAAGATTCTAGTCGGTTACAAGATAGAGTTTACATCTTTATCTACCCTATTAACGACTCGGATTACAACCGTATCTATCATATCTAAATATAAGTTCAATTTCCTTTAGGATATGTCTCCTTGCGCACGGCAGCGGGGCCTGACGTGGGGAGTATCTTCTGGGCCTCCCTCTTGGGCTTGTCATGAGGGTACTCGGGTTCTTATATTCCACAGTAGCCCCCGAGTCCTTTGCGATCGAGTTGCCTCCTTTCTGGTTGCAGCCCAACTGAGTCATGCTTCACGCCAAGTGCTTCCAGCTTGATGCGACTTCCGACTAGTTTTCCTTCTGACCGAAAGTGCCTGTTGTAGGCAAAGAGATCGTGAAGGATTCAATAGAGCTCCACGCGTTAAACTTTCCGAGTGGTTCCTAGCCCCATTATTGGAATTCGCGATCGGCTCATCACGGGACATATCAGTATCCCAAACGATATGCGAAATCAAAACGCTTTTCCGCTCGAGGCAAAATTCAGCGCCACTCCTTTAAATTCATTCGTCGCGAAGTTGCTGATGTCGTCGTTGAAGCGTTGGCTCACACATATCGCATCCAAATTTAGTAGCCCTGAAATCATGTATATGCAGGACTTAGGCAATGTAAAAACAATTCACTCGGATGTGATGTCTGATTGGTGTATATATAATTTTAGAGTTTTTTACTCTTTTTCCTTATTGATTTTGAATTCATCCGAGTGGTTTGACTCTTTTTGTTTAAGCACTCTGCCCGACTAGTCTAGCCCCCGAACGTTGGGAGTCGGCTCATGCCTTTTTTTCCCAGGCACGTGTTTTGGGTGACTAAAGTTCGCCGTTCATGGGATCAGAGCTTCACAATTTGGAGTTATCGCACTCGGATTCACTCGCAATCGTTAAGCAAAAGAAGAAAAATACAAATAAAAAAAGATGTGCGCATGTGCACGCTATTAGGTGTAGCCCCCGACTTACTGCTTAGTTGTGGGTCAACTAAGTAGCAAGTCAGGAAAGTCAACAATTTTATTTATAATGACATAATTGAGTAAAAAGCGACTTAGCTGCTTTATGCTTCATATATTGTCGACGATCGTGCCATCTTTGCTCGGGGCGCAGGCGAAGGCTTGTAGATGAGCTGTAGGCGGCGCCGGGCGCAGCGAGGCTCGTGGTCGTCGCCGAAGGTGGCGCTCGGGCGCAGCGTAGGCTCGTGGCGTCTTAAAGCCACGTGGGGCGCAAGTCGCGCTTCACCTACCGGCTTTTCCTGATTTCGCTAAATTGCGGCCGCCGTCACCATGGCCTTGATCTGGGCCACGATCGGGGCCGCGCGGGCTATCCGATGCAATCATCGGGTCCAGTTTGTCGAGAAGCGTCTTGGAGGCGACGACGTTCTGCATTGGCGTGCGGAAAACGGCTTGATCTCCCAACCTGGATTGCAGGAGGTCCTCGCGGACATTGCGGCCGCGAGATCGAAGCGATCGCACCTGCACCTCCTTACCCTTACGAAGACGATCTTCCCCCGCAGCTTCCTGTTCTTCTTGTTGGCGTTGGAGATTGGTCTTCTGCTCTTCTATCGCGAGGATGCCACGAAGATCGCAGCAATTCCTCGCGACGCCGACTGGTTTGCCGGCCAAGTCAAAGTGACATACCGAGATGGGTTGGCACGATCTTTACGGATCGGATCCGGTTTTGGACCGAACAGACAAGCTCTCCGCGCGCATCTGCGGCGAAGTCCGTGTTTCGGCGGAAGGCCCGGCCGGAGACGAAGGTGGCGACGAATCCACCGATTGCTGGCATCGAGTCTGTGGGAAAAAATTATAGCGCTTCCCCTACCTGGCGCGCCAACTGTCGACTTTTGTAGTCGGCAATGAATTTATGGGGTAGACGCTCGATCTCAAACTCGAAGGTCACACAAGACAAGGGGTTTATACAGGTTCAGGCTCTCGCGGAGGAGATAATACCCTAATCCTGTGTGCTGGGATTATATGGATCTCTTGGATCCGGGGTTGCTCAAAGCACAATATGCTCTGGGCGATATGAGGTGTTCTATGCTCTATGGCTTGATTGCTCTATGCTTGGATGATCGGATCCTTCTGTCGTTGCCCGCCCTCTCCCTTATATAGCGGGGGTGGGGTGGCTTACAGAGTCATGATCGGTTAAGAGATTCCGATCGGTTACAAGATTTTAGTCGATTACATGATAGAGTTTACATCTTTATCTACCCTATTAACGACTCGGATTACAACCGTATCTATCATATCTAAATATAAGTTCAACTTCCTTTAGGATATGTCCCCTTACGCACGGCAGCGGGGCCTGACGCGGGGAGTATCTTCTGAGCCGTCCTCTTGGGCTTGTCATGAGGGTACCCGGGTTCTTATATTCCACACTATGCTGGTAAGCTTTTACTGTGTCAATGAAACACACATGATACTTTTCAGCATGTTATGGTCACACTATTGTATCATGCCTGGGCATGCATCTTTAATATAGTTTAAATTCGCCATTACATACCAGTCGATATCCAATTTTATTCATCATTTCAAATAATGTTTCTCAAGAGGTCATGCCCTTGTACGTGCTGGCTTGATGAGGGATTTCCATTTCTTCGTTGTATCTCTTGTGGTGGATGTTAATTCATATAGACATTAGCCATCATTCTGTGTGAGCTAACTCAAATTTTGTCTTTGTGCCAATGTTTTTCTAGGAGAAGGATTTGCCATGATGTCTGGAACGAGCATGGCTGCACCGCATATTGATGGCATTGCAGCACTAATAAGTAATAAAACAGAAGAACCCCAAGTGGAGCCCCTCAACAATAAAGTTTGCCTTGATGACTACTGCCAATACAATGGACAAAGGGAGCCATCCTCTTAGAGCGCAGCAATACTCTGCATCAGAAACAATGACACTTGCACGGGCCACACCATTTGATTATGGTAGTGGTGCAGTTAAACCAAAAGCTGCCCTGGACCCTGGCCTTGTTCTAGATGCAAGTAAGTTCAATTTTTTAGATGCAAGTCTTTTGTGAATGGCTCTTTTGGGCCACGAATCACGATGTCGTATTCCTTTGTTCTAATTTTACCTGTGTTGGCAGCTCATCACATTTTTGTGCTCGATCCCTGATGCCGATCATAGTGAAGTATCAAACATAACTGGTTCAGCTTGCAACTCCAGCTCCAAGGGGCAGCGCCCCTTCGATCTCGACATCCCCTCAATCACCATCTCTCAACTTAAAGGCACTGAGACGGTGAAGGTGAAGCGGACCGTCACAGACGTGGCCGCCGAGAGTGAAACCTACACCATCACGACAAGAATGCCGCCAGAGGTTGCGCTAGAGGTTTCGCCTCCGGCGTTAACGGTGCTCGGCGGAGCATCGAGAGAAATAACGGCGACCCTCACAGCGAGGTCAGTGATCGATCGGTACCTACAGTTTCGGCGAGATCGTGATCAAAGGCGACCGCGGTAACCTTGTGAGAATCCCAGTGGTAGCTATGGGATTCAAATAGATAGGCAAGTGCTACTGTGCTAGAGAATACAAAATGAGGTACGCCTCTGCAGCCTTGAGCTGAGGAATGCTGTAAATTTTTGTAGCTTGGTAGAAAAATTCGAATATCCTATTAACAATTCGGAGGCAACACTGAAATTTGTGAGTGATCCATGTGACCATTAGACGATAGGGAATTGAGGGACCTTAAACACTGGATGATAGATTCTCTAACATAGAGACTATCGGTGACCTTTCTCAAAAAATGGAGACAAGGAAACATGTTTGCTCTCCTTTGGTTTATCTACTTTTGAAGCTAGCACTAGTTTTACCTGTTGCCACTGTTACATTTGATCAGCCCTAACACCTACGCACAGTAGCCACAGATAAATTAGTTTGCACACAAATCATTTGGCATATGTATGCATGTGTGGGTTAACTTAAAGATTGCAAAAGCGTGTACAGAGAGAGCAAACAAAAATGTGAATGAATCTAAATAAAGAAACGAATGTACCAATGTGCCTTCCTGCTACATTGCAGGAAAACAAAGTTGTATACATAACCACAAGAGCTGCCAAACACAGAACTCTTTTGTTCTTGACGAGCGCCATTAGGAGAAGCTAGCTACTCTGTTCTTCTACGGTTGTTATTATGGTTAACTAGCAGATTTATCCGCACAACTGAGTGTCTAGATATTATAATATAATTGTCTTTGATATACAACTCTACTTCCAATTATTGAAATACAATTGTATTTGTTATATATGATTATTTTGCACCATTATAATATGGCTCTACTAAAATAAGTGGTGAAGCTCCTTTTCTTTTTCTTCCGATTAATGTGAGAATTTCGAGAATTTAAGATTATTCTAGGATTTTTCTTGCACTTAAAACGAAGTAGGTGCCTTGAATATTATCAGTTATTTTTATATATATAGATATATAGATTGTCTTTGATATACAACCTAATTCCAATGATTGAAAAACAATTGTATTTGTTATATAACTCTATTTATATATGATCAATTTGCACCGTTATAATCTGACCCCACAAAAATAAGTGGTGGAGATACTTTGAAACACAATTGTATGTGTTATATATGATTAATCTGCACCGTTGTAATCTGGCCCCATTAAAATAAGTGGTGGGGATCCTTCTTTTTTTCTTTCGATTAATGTGAGAATTTCTAGAATTTTGGATTATTTTGGGATTTTTCGCCCTTAAAATGAAAGAGGTGCCTTGAATATCACCGGTTGTTATATATATATATATCGCTCTTTTTTATGGTGTTTATATAGATCGAGACACGAGTAACTCGCCCATGATCAATTCTTCCATTTTTACTCACTTGCATTAATGTTTTCTCCTTATTTTGTACATACAATATCTGGAATTAATTAATACTCTATTAATGTTTCCTCCTTGTTACATACGAATAATAGTTGGAATTAATTAATACTGTTGAGTTTTTGGTGTCAGCTTGAGTGGCAATGAGTATTAGGGTAGTGCCATTTGGGGTTTACGTAGTAGCATGCATGAAATAGGAAGCTTGGGAGTAAGACACCTGCGATACTAGGGGTGTATTTGGTAGAGCTTTAGTTTCACTAGATTTATGGATCTGGTGGAGTTGGGTATTGCTAGCTTCACCAGATCTGTAGAGTTAGAGTTGTGAGTACATTAAGAGTGTTTAGATGGATAATCTTATTTACATTTTAGATAATAAATATAAACTTAATTCACTTTATTTTAGCCTACAAGTTTCAGATCTCAGGTGAAGTTAGGATCTAGAGCTCTACTAAACAGGCCTTAGTGTCATCTTCTCCTTATCTGATTTGTTGGGTTGGGTGATATTTGTGATTGGCTGACACCTAATAGAACATATGGCTGTAACATGTGTGATTGGGTGTCAGCTAATAGAACAGGTGTCATCTTCTCCATTTTTACTCACTTACGTTACAAATGTCGCCTAATAGAACATTTGTGATTGGGTGACATTTGAGTTCGTCCTGGCCATGCCTGTGATCCTGTAACGTGGCGTGTATTGGCCGGAGCATGTCGGGATCATGGAAATGCCGGTTTAGCGACGAAGGTGTTTGATCACTAGTGCACCACGATATCGTGCGAGGGTGAGTTTTCAGGTAATCAGTGAAATTTAAACATATCAATAGTATTGTTAGAATTCTTAAAAATAGCACAATTTTGATCATACTTTGAAATTTTTATGGTAGCTTAGCCATGCTCTCAGAACCTTTCTAAAAAAAATTCAAAAATTTCCAACATGCTTTCACGGCTCAATTAAATCAGTGAAGTTGTTTTCAATTCATTAGCACCATTGTCAGATTTTTTAAAAAATTGTACAAGTTTGATCATAATCTAAAATTTTTATGGTATCTTAGGCACGCTCCCAGGACTCTTCTCAAAAAGTTTGAAAAATCAAATTCGTTTGATGGATCTGGAAAATCAAAAATAGCGAAATTTAAATGGATTCAGAATTTCTAAAAATCACACAAATTTAATGATGGTCCAATTGTTTTATGGTAGCTTATGCATACTCTCAGGGTCATTATAAAAAAGTTTCAAAAATCTGCAACATGATTTATTGTCTCAATTAAATCAGTGGGGTTAATATGAATGCATTAGTAACATTGTCGGAATTTTGAAAAATTGTACAAGTTTGATCATGACTCGAATTTTTTATGATAGCTTAGGCATACTCTAAGGACCCTTATCAAAAAGTTTAAAAAATTTCTAACACAATTTGATCGATCAATTAAATCAGAAAAAAATTACTTTAATCGGTAAAGGACCTAAACGTAATTACGTATTTTAAAGGGCTTTCATGGGGGAGGACACGTGGGAGGTCTCCTGGATCACATATAGCCCGACCATGTGGGGAACTATGTGCTTGCGTCAAACTTCCATGCTGCGAATGAGGATATGATCGACGTGTTGTGAATGCAAGGGTGGGGGCATGGGAGTGATCAAAAAGACTTCAAGATGCACTACACTACTGCTGTCATACACTGAAGTCAATGTGAAGAAAATCAAGAAGCTTGACTTCTTCTACACAGCACCGGTAACTTTTTCTACTCCACTAGTCTCAGATATGCTTGAAGTATAATAATGAATTTTATTTGCTACTACTAGCTAGCATGGGCAATTGTTTATATTTTATACGAACCAGAACAACCTAAAGAGAAGAATTTTGCTCCACTTCTTGTTCTTTTGCAAAAGATGAAAAAGAGAGTCAATGAGGATTGTTTGTTGGTAAAATTGGATATTTCTAGTAAAAGAAGAAGAAAAAGAATGGGATATTATCGCACTATATTTAAGATGTCGTTTTCCATCATTCTGGTGAAGTATTCCTATCAACCATGCGAGCACAGATGTCCTGTGAACAGTTCGACAGAAAATATCATCTTGGAATCCACATCTATCGAACTGTTGCTTAGTAGTCTAAGGTGATGCTCGTGTCGATGTTGCTATGACAACCTCACGTCCAAAGGACCATGGATTCAGTTGCTATCTTCGATGCGGAATTCATATGTGAATATTGCTTACACGAGCTCATTTCTAGCAGACAACATTTGGTATTGTTTCCTATGTTTACAAACTTCTTGTGAATGCTCTTCCGTAAGTTGATCTTCTAGCTAAAAAGCAGTCAAAAAGTCTCGTCATTGGTTTGAGAAAGTCCTAGCCCCTTATCTTCTATTCCCAATCTGTGGATGCTACTTGCAATAACTGCAGTTTTGAACTATGACAACCCCAAAATTCACAAATCTTGGTGTCCAAAACCAAGTGATAGCACGGTACCACCAAAAACCTCACATCTTGCATCTGTATTTCTTGAGGTTCAGAGATGAACCTTGCCTTTGCGCTGTCGGTGACAAATGGCGGCACCTTGCCTTTGCCCAGTGCTGAGCCCAATGTAGGCTGTGTTGGACTCTTGACCGTTGCCAAAGACTTGGAAAGTTAGGATGGATGCTGATGTTCCGAACAAAACGTTCCAGTCATCTAAGCTGTTGAGATAGTTTAAAGTTGAAAGATTCAAAGGTCGCTACAACCGGTGGCCAAATCAAAGGTTAATCGTTTGAGGGCACAATTCTTCCAGGGTCAGTCAACTAACATCAATGAATGGATAGGACAGGTTCCGAAAGAAACAAGCCCTGCAGTTCGTATATAGTAACCTTTGGATTACCTAGAAACTTTTCATAGGTTTGTATATAGAATGTAGTGCTGTATTATTTGTGTGGGTTTAAGAAAACAGAGCCCTCTCCAAACAGCTGCAGGTGGCCCGGAGATTTGGCGGGTCTATGGGTGATGTCGCTGGTTTCACATCTGTATTCTATTTGTATTCTATGAGCGGTGCTTCAATCATTTCCCTCTTAATACAAGTTGCATAAATCTTGAAGCAAACAAAAAGTTAAGTTACCATCTATCTTTCATTCATACTTTAAAGTTTGTGCAACTATAAAAAAAAACATGGGAGCACCGCTCGTATTTTATTGGTGTCATAGGAGGACCTATGCATGGGCACCCAAAAAATTTGAAAAATATCATGAGATCACCTCTTCAATAGGCTAAATTTGTTGATTAAATTTGTTCCGATTTTAGTGGTTTAGAATTTGTAAGACCTCAAAACTAATTGTATTGTACTTTTAGCAAAATTTGAATATATGTGTATGATTTGTGATGTTAAGAAACAATTGTACAAGACCACGGAGTTGTATGTGTAAAGCATACGTCCTGTTGAAAAGTTTCTACTTCGGCTGTCAGTGTCGTGTTCCTACGACAGAGGTGACGAATACAGTAGTGATGTTACTTGGCTTACTTGCAGGGCATAGTGGCGTAGAAGTTGTGTACTACATCTGGTTCGGCTTGACAGGGGGATAGATGGGTTCTGCATTTCTGCTTTGGACTTAACCAACGAACAAAACTGAAATATAACTCGTTCAGGTGCGTTTATGCTACTACTTCACATGTATGTTGTTGTTGCAGCTTCTAGCTGCATCTCCATGGTTGCTGTAGGACAGTAAAAGACAAAAGAGGATAGAGAGCGTTTGGACTGTCGGGTGAGTGTTATTGATTCAGAAATCAGAAAGGGAAGAAAAAAAAAATACTCTGGGATTGGTGTTTGATCGAGTCCAATTAGGATGCTAATTATAAATTGAGGGAGAGTGAGGTGACCTTCGCTCTTATTTAACACTAATCATCGTAATCTTCGGTAGTCAAATATTAGAAAGAAATTCCGCGGAAAAGTCAAAAGAATTGGGCTCCACTTGCCTGCGAAGTCGAGAGAGATCCCAGACTAAGACCTACCGTTGGTACATATCTTTGTTCATATCACTGCTCCGACGTATCAGTAGCACGGGGGCTATTTGGTTTAAATCCAAACTTTGGCACACATCAAGTTAGATAATTTTGATTAAGTTAGACATCTTTGGTTTGTAGTTACACTTGTGGTAAGATTTTTTTTTTTGCTATCCAGATCCCACGTGTTATTAAATAAAAAAAAGTGTGATAAAATTTATTTTATGGTCAAAGTATAGCTTCAATTTTGATAGCGTAACTTTAGGCAACGTTGATAAAAAAAAAACTTTGACAAACCATGTTAACATGAGTATACGAACCAAACTAGCATCTCACACTACATTTAACATGCTGTACGATCCAAACAAAAAAAAATCGACTGATATATGCACAAATAATTAAGCAGGGCAGGAAAAATCTAATCTCTTTGACCCGAATTCCGATGACTTGCATGCGTTGTCGCGTTGATGCACGCACACTAGTTGCCTATGCCAAATCAATTCTCAGCGGTTATTGAATTGTTCATAGCAACCCAGCGTAGCTGAATCCAATGATCTGAATACTAGTACAGCATATTTAGCTGTAACAGTTTTAACACCACTGATTTGATGATACTAACAGGAAATCACTATAGGGAAAATGGGGGGAAAAACGCATTGCTAACAATTCATGCCTCGCTGCAGCTGGACGTGCTCCGCATGGACGCGCGTCCGATGGACTCGTCGATCCGGTCGAGCCGCGGCTTCCACGGCGCCGGCTTCTGCTCTGGCTGCTCGGCGTGGGGTGACGGCGCGTGCTGCAGGCCCGCGAAGAGCGCCTGGACGGGGCTGGGTCCCGCGACGCCGGAGCCGCCCTTGCGCGCGAGCGCGGTGAGGCGGTTCATGAGGCAGGCGAGGTCGACGGCGGAGGACTCGGACTGGAAGATGGAGTGCGGGAGGAGGAAGTAGACGGTGCCCGGCTCCAGCGGGTCGTTGGGGCGGAACGGGCCGCGCCCCGGCTGCAGCAGGTGCGCCGATGAGCACAGCACGTATCGCGACGAGGACGACCTGGCGCCGGCGCCGGTGACGCTGGCGACGGTGACGTCGGGCCCGTCGAAGTCCTCGACGTAGCCGTTGATGTGGATGACCCGCACGCCGGCGAACGGCCGCAGCGCCCCCGGCGACGAGAAGGCGCACCCCATGGATGTATACCAACTGCAGAAGCTAGCTACTTGGATCAAGGCGAGGCGGGTGGAGTGATCATAATTCAGAGGCAGCTCGAAGGATTAAAGGTTGGAGCTTGGAAGGAAGGAGTGGCTCTAGCCTCTAGAGGGCGGGGCGTCGAATTTGCTGGGGGGTTTTGGCTTTTGCGTTGCGTGTCGGATGAAAAAGGAAAAAGCGCAGAAAAACACCTCTCTAGTTTTGTACAGATTGAGACAATTTTTTGGGTATAAATTAGATCGGTTCGGATATTTATTAGGTAGTATTGGATCGAAAGTAATATGAAATTTCTCTGTTAGATATAAATACAGATTTGGTAGCTTACTATCTGTCGAATACGAATACGGATCCGAAATATTAAAATATTCATGGGCCAGATTGTTCGGATATGCACGCGGGCTAGATCAAGCCTACTCTTTTGGTTAAAAAGGTTTTTAAATTTTAAAATCGTTTTCTAATTTAATTAATCCATAAATAAGTTTAATTATTAAAATTGGCAAACCAGCTCCAAAAATTATAAAAAATTAGAGAAGTTCTTGACACGATCTGTTATTTTTAAAATTATTTTAATGATTTTATAAGATTTTAAATTTTCTTAAAAATTCAAACACAGTTGTCCTTAATAGAAAAACATTTTAAATAAGTAGCTAAAAATGCATAAAAACTCATAAATACATAATTTATTATTTTAAACATAATTCAACAAAGAATATAAACCTTGGATCATTACATGTTCTTTACAAATATTTGGATCAAATAAATCAGTTACGTTTTTTTTTTCATTTTGTGTACAATTTAAAGGGTTTTTATGTTCCGATATATATCTATAACCGTATTTGTTTTGATTCGTATGTGTTTTTGTATATATATTTGATATTATTCATATTCGTATCCAGGTTATCTATATTTACATCTACATCTGAGAAAAAAATATAAAAACAAATAAAACAAAACTATTATACATCATATTCGATGGGTTTTCATGACTACTAGTGGCATTTCGTGCCGTGGATGACGTGGGAAGGGGAGGCGAGCAGCCGGATGGACGAGTGCACGTGCCATGTGGACGACGGTAATTAAAGGTGGTCAATACTCCACTTCTTCAATGCTCGTAGAGTTAGACAGGAGGGAAGTATAATAGCTAAGTCAACTATCGGTTAATAGTAAGTTAAAAGTCAGTTTGTACAATAACTATCTTTAAAAATTGTCTATAGATGTTTACAATAACTATATTTTCTCTCTTGTACATAAATAATCTACCTATGCTCTCGTGCAAAGCTGACTACTAAATAAGAGTCAGCCCTCTTCTCTCTCCTCTTTTCTCACTCCTCCACATAAACTAAAACTGACGTGTACAGGCTAAGAGCCAGCTGACGTGACCTTGTTGTACATGCCCTAAGGATTTAAACTAATTAGGAAAAGGCCGAGGATTTAGTAAATATCCATTGGATATAGATCAGTTCCCTCCTATCATAAATAGTCGTTACATCGATGTTTAAAATATAGCTTTAACCACTAATTAAAAACTAATAAAATTTTAATATTATAAAATTACTTTTTGGGACAAATCTAAACATATGAATATTTTGACATTCAAATTTTCGAAATGTTTGAGTGCATCTGTCTAAAACGATAACTATGTGTGATCGGAAGAAATACTAGTAACTTCATCTGTCCAAGTTTATAGGATGTATTTTATGTTGGCACATATAGATTAAAAAGATATTAAAAACGATTAGATTACCCTTAATTATTATTTCTAAGCATTGTATTCAATGTATTTATGTAGAGAATATCGAATAAATCTAGATATTTATTAAGGGTACAAGGAGAACATCACACTAATTTTTATATTGAAATAGATAATGTGTCCTATATTTATGAACAAGAGTATTAAAAGAACTTCTTACAAATCGACGGAGAGAATACTAGAAAGGAAGAGCATGGTTTTGGTTTCTCTTTTCTCCATTCAAAATGTAGTCTCCTACAGGTGTTGGATACTCAAATTTAGATTCAGCACATTATTTGCGCCGTTTCTTCTCGGGATAGTTGGATAAATGTCACTCCGCTTTAACTAGTTTGGAACTTAATTTCAATTTAGCGCACATGTGTACCTTGTTGAATCTATGAACTGAGGTCACTTCCTGGAGTAACCTCGAGTCACGGCTGAAAATGGTTTGGATATAGGCAGATATTATTATTTTTATATCTTAACCTATATTTTTTTATTCGAAACCGCTAGGTACGTATATCAATCTGAGTTATTTAGGATATGGATACGGAATGGATATGTAACGGATTCGGATCGAAAACGGATAAAGATATACAGATAATGCACGCATATATAGAGTAATATATATTGAATCAAACCATATGAGTACATGACCATAGTAGAAAGTTATATATATCAGTTAAACCCAATAGACATCATAGAAAGAATATGTTACTTGAGGATGAATATAACCAACTAATTGTCAATATAAATAGGCTAGCATGAAAAATATATAATGAATAGGCTAGGTCTCGCTGATATCCGAATATAAAAAAATCCAGATATCCAAATAGAAAAATCCAGATATCCAAATAAAAAATTTCAAACATCCAGAAACTCTTGGAAAAACGTTAGAAACTGTCGGGCATATATTGCTCACTGTCGGTAATTAGCTTTCGGCGAAACTGTGTCGGTGACGATTGTATCTCTGACAGTGCTATTGTAGAAATGATTCTCCAACAGTTAACACACTCAGTGATACAACGTGTCAAACAGCTCTTCAAGCAAAGTGGGGGGTCACGTTATACGATAGGACCGTTGGTGATCGTTAATAATATATCTACAGTACTATCACTGAATAGTTAATGTTCCAATTATTGCCTTAGTTTTAATGGCTATATACGGTAGAGATTCCTAATTTATAGGAATTGGCACATTCACCGGTTGGATGAATTCCATAATTAACAGATCCACACATTTGCATCATGCATTCGCATCCATCACAGATTGAAAGAGATAATTAGCACTCCAGTCTACTCCATAGAACTTATCTAAACAAGGATCGTTACATAACCTGAACATTTACATTAGTAAATCTTTCTAGCTAGTATGTATGCATAATAACTTATGCTCTAAGAGCACAATGAGACGTCTAGTGAGTTGGGGGAGCGCTGCATAACATGAACAAATGGAACAAATCAAGAGATAAAATTTGAATTATTCAATCTTGATTATTCCTAAGTCCTAACTAATGCCGACTAGCCTCTTGACACGGAGTTAAACATTTGATATTACATATACTGGTTGGGCACCTCCTCAAGATAAGCGACAATGCTCTTGGATATAGAACAATCTTCAACGATAGCGCTGTCATCAATTCTTATGGCATACATGACTGTTGGCCATCATTGAATCTTCCTTGTTAAGACTGTCGGAATTCAAAAGAACTGTCGAAGAAAACTGTAGATGTTGTAGTGATCCCGTCCAGTATTTACCGGATATTCACTGCTCCGAGTCTGATCCTGAATCCAGATCCCATCCCCGATCTGACTGAATAGTCAAATCTCGTCCCGAATATAGTCCCGATTAAATTTGATTCCGAATTGGATGGGAAATATACTGTCAGTTTTCACCCTACAGCTCGGGATTAGATAGGAAATATATTACCCGTTTTCATCCCTACCTCTAGCATACATACATCCCATCTGTAGGCAATCCAATTTGTGGAATCGTTTTCTTTTTCTTTTTCGTTTACCTCTTCAGTTTGCCCAAATTAGTTTGTATAATCCGGCCGCAAAATACCATGCTCAGTAAAGAATGCGAATATACACACTCCAGTTTGGATATATATCCGTTCCCAAAAAAAACAAGATTACCGTCTACATGCATGCAGTCGCAGGCGCAGCGCATTGGTGCAGAAGAAAACACGCGGCTAGCATAGCACTTGCCAAGCTAGCTTGGTCTTGGATTCTACTAGAAAAGTGATCGCGGCGTGTCACGCCGCGTTTGTTACTTCTCTATATGTGTTAAGACATATTTAGTTGCCGTAGATTCGAATCTGTGATGTTTAAACTGTGATTGTAAAGCTGATCATGTGTGAAGACCTAATGGCACGAGGGAAAACATAGAAGATCTAGGGAGGCCGGTTCTTGGTGCATAATCAGAATTTTTTTTTTTTGTATTTGTTGGATTACGATGGTATACGCATTTTCATGAGAGACAGAAATTTTATGGAGGGCGGCAGTTGGATGATCTGATAAAGACATATAGCTGCTGTAAAAGCTTTGGTAAAGACTAAGCATACCTGTCGTCTTTCTTCTATTAGTTTCGTTCAAATCCGATACAATAGCGTAAGCGCCAGCACCAGCACCAGCGCAGCCTGTCACTGAGACGTCTTTATCAGCTTGGTTGCTGATAACATAAATACGATAGCAACATCCTTTTCCTTTAAACATAAATTAGAAATTAATAGCGCACATTACATTTTGGAACTATATTTCGATGACAAGAGGAGGAGAAAGCAAGTAAGCAGATATGAAATGCAGTGAGCAAAAAAGGAGATGGTCGGTTAGCTGTCTATCGATAAGTAAACAAAGAAAGTAGCATAACGAACAAATCTATAATCATGCGGGGGAAGAAAACGACAACATCTCTTCGTGAACACATCGATGTTGCCAAAATTAATACTAAAGGGTTGCCTGAACAAGGTGCTCTTTTCTGGTCAAAAGGAGAAATATGCTAGAAATAAATGTCAATGAAAATATAGGTCATGAGCTATCTATTAATAAGAAAGGATAAGAAACTCATGTACTATATAAGAGTATATAGTTCAGTTTAGTGCGAAGTCATCAGCAAAACGAAAAAACAATATCGTACATTCTAACAGCAACAAGGACAAACAAGTAATCTTCAAGAAGATAAGAGCATGTAACATATCTATTATGATTCATTATTGTAGAATCCACTTGTGTATGTGGAAAGATCAGATGTTATGAGACTGTACAACAGTTTATCTGTGTAAGATCTATTAATGCTAGCATGTTCATGATTTTGCGAAAGACATACATAAATAAGATATTTGAAAGGTATGTACATGAGACAATTAAGGTCATATGAAAATGGAGCGTCTATGGTGTAGCAGTGATGGGTGGTAAAACATTAAGAAGATCAAATGGAATGTCTAAGATAGATATAAAAAAGATTAGCAATGCGAAATAGAAATCTGGTTAGTACTCTACGTAGCTTTTCAGATGCACCTATAGCTGCAGTCTATATAGAGGAAGATCGTGCAGAAATGTAACTGAACGTAAAATAGCAGTAGAGATCTACTCTCACGCCTCTATCTTGGAAGGCACGAATTAGCGGTTGGTAAAGGCACAGGATAGGTGATAATATTTTAAGCATACATTAAGTAAAAAACACTAAGTCTCAAGATTAACAAACGAGTAGTGTCATATATGTACAAATTTCACAGTTAATCAAAAATATAGCTGTAAGCATTATTCAAAAGGTATGTACCGAGAATCTGATGCAATTCCTCGATGAGAACACGAAATCGACAGACAATATGATCCAGCGCTATGCAGTAAGTAAACCACCGTTAAAGATGGTCTGAAGTGATCTGCAAATGTCAAGAACTGGAAACATATCATATCAATGAAGAGCTGCTGTGTTTTTTGATTTACGATGAAGTATAGGCCAATTGTGACGGCTGTCAGTAATCAAGATAGATGCGCTGGTTGTAAATGCGAAAGATTCTGGATTAGGGTTTTAATTAGAGCTGGTGCCTGTACAACGATGCTATTATGTAGAAACTCTTTAGATGCAGCGAGTAGAAGTAAATTACGTCAATCAAAACTGTCTACAGATGTGATTAAGTGTAAATTGATAGATAAGCTCTTCTTGAGTGTATCTGCCTAAGAAATTTATAGATTGATGACTGACAGAAGACGCGGTGAGATAATATCAGCAGTAAAACTAAACTTTCGGTGTATCAATCAGTCATTACAGGAAATTGTCTACATTAATATATCATGTAGATGTAAACCAGTGTACATCTGCTGTACACTACATAGGAGAAATACTAACATCCGAAGAAGTTAATTTTTTTAGAAAATGTTATTCTGAGTTTTCACAGGACTGGCTGTGGAGCATGTGGTCAGATCCAACCATGCGTTAAGAAGACAATATTCTTCTGTAGAGTGCCGCCTAAACTGGCATTCTCTATACAATAACAGAAGCATCAGTGAAGCATATATACTAATAAAACCAGAACTCTGGATATACAAAATGGCTAAAACTCTGAATGTATAAAATGATCTAGAAGCAACATGCTTATTTCAGAAAGAGAAAATAAAAGGCTCAGCATTATGCTGTATCAATCAAAGTGTTTTGCTTTTTCTGAATCTACTAATAGCAGCTGCTACTGTAGGCGCGCTGCGAAATTCGATCTCGATGGCAGTAAAGCAAGCCATGCTGATACAAGGCGACGGTGGATTCGGGAGAAGGCAGCGGCAGATTCGGGAGGACAGGCCGAAGCCTTCCCACAACAAACCAGCACGCAGCCGACGAACAAAAGCAACCACAACCCCAAACGACGAACCGAGACCTCTCCACAATCCGCGTGCACCAAAGAAAGCGAGGACTCTCCGCAACGAAGCAATCCATCTGCGCGCATCGAAGAAGACGGACGTGGACCGAATTGGCAAAGGAGGAGAGAACGACGGTGGAGGATGAGACGACGATTGTGCATCAAACGGTGAAAACCAGGACATAGTGAACATGGACCGAGTAGTTAAGGCATCAGGGAACGAACGCGAAGGAAGAGACGGTGAAGCAATCGGCTGCTTCCCAGCTAAAATCTATTGACGAAGAGACTTAAAGAAGACGCGGAATCCATAGAACAACATTGGGGAAAAAGCAAACAGAGTCCCTAAAAGCAGAAACGGAAGTGGAATGAACAGAAGAATTTGGGGAAAAAGCAAATATCATCTCTGAAAGCAGAAACGAAACACAAGCAAGAAAGCAGGCTGAACAGGAACCTAAACGCGATGAGGGAGGGCGTGGCGCGACCGAAGATCGACAACGCACGGTGGCGCAGGCGGCGGCACGAGGGCGGTGGCCCGCAAGCCCGTATGGCGTCAGACGGCCACGCCGACCCTTCCTCGTCTTGGCGACGCCTCTGATTTGCCGCGGCCGGACGTCGTGCTGCCGACTGGCCATTGCGGGCGAGTGAGGATCTCGCGAAAGAGGCGGGCGTGGGAGGCAACGAGGAAGGCAAGGAGCCGACCAGAAAGACGAAGTCTGCGGCGGAAGACGAGAGAGCAGCGAGGGAGGAAGCAGCGCCGCGGGATCAGCATGGGAATCAGTGGCGACATGCGAGGCAAGGGGTTCAGCGCGGCTTCCCTCTTGACGGAGACGAAGAGGCCGGAAGCTGAGCTGCTTCATATCGGGAAGGCGAGCGTGGGGTTAAGGACGACGCGCAGCGTGGAAGTCTCCGGAAGCCACACGGAGGTCGTGAGGCTCGACGCAATGGCTCGCGAGGGGCACGCGGCGCGTGGGGAAGAAGCGAGCGGAGCTCCTCGCGCGAGCCGACGAGCGCAGTGCGAGCCGCGCGCGGGGAGCACGAACGGGCGGATCTTCACGATGAAAAAACGGACGGCTCTCAGCGCTCGGGAGCTGTACGCAATTTGGGAAAACATGAGGTCCTTTTCGCAAAGGGCGTGACGTGGGCAGCGTCTCCTTGCGGGAAGTCTGCAAAGTTTAGGATAGGTAGTACTAGGTACGTTTGCGCGGCGGCACGCCGCGCCGCGTAGATCCTGGCCGAAGAAAAGAATCGCAGAAAAAATCTAAGAATTTTTTGTAGCGTACTATCACAGAGAAGAGCTAGACGTACAATTTGAGGTATCTCGAAGGATTTTACAGACGGAAGAAAAGAATTGTTAAAAAAAATATAAGAAGTTTGGTGGTAACGGGAAAAAACAGACATCTGTAATTAACGGTAAGCAATTAACGGAAAAAACAGGGCCTGTATAATAAAAATCTATCATACGGTAAGCAATTAACGGTACAAATAAACAGGAGCAAACTATTAACTATTCTTGCACACTATGTTTATAGGAGTAAGCAACGATGCAGTCAGTGTAAAGAACCTCCTTTTTTTGCTCCGCAGATGCATTTGTTTAGCTCGGTACAGGTAAACAGGAGCAAAATATCTACTATCCTTGCACAGTATATTTATAGAAATAAGCAACGATGTAGGCAGTGTAAAGAGGCGTTTTTTTGTGCGTAGATTCATTTGTTTAGTTTTAGCCAGTGCAATGGATTGATCGGTTCGTTTGTCTCATCGGTACGCGGTGCTAGGATTTGCGCATCATCGATTGATTGCTTCGTTTGCCTTATCAGTATACGGTGCTATGATAAGCTCACCAGGAAGATATCAGAAGGTCTATGCAGCGCGAGGGGATGTCATTGATGCATCACAAACTGAGAAAGTCTATGCAGCATATAAGTAAAGAAAATCACCATGTCGACGTGTGAGACTATTTGCACCTTGGGTTTTGCAAGAAGAGCGAGATAGAGAGCGAAGGTCAATCATTTGGAGCAAGAATGCGACTATATCAGAATAAAAAATAAAAAGTTTGAAGAGATAATGGAGCAATCGAAAGGATCTGACTTATCTGTTATCACAAATTTTGCCGCTTCAATTGAAAGTTAGAAATGAGGCACCGTAAAGCAGAACGATTTCTAGTTCGCATCACTAACGATGATTAATCATCCCAGGCTAAGAAATGTTAACCAAAGCTAACACCATCACATTTTGATCGATAAAACGACAACTCGGGATAACAATAAGAATCTCTGTCAAATCTGCCAAAAGTAATGAATGTCCCAGAAATTACGACGATAGTGTGTACCTAAATCCATGCACGCTGATAAGTGCTCTAATTTCTTAAGATGGCGGATTATCTATTTGACGATACACTCTCTGCTACAAAAACTAATATTTTGACCTCGAGCAGGATGTAAAAGCAAGGAAGGAACATTTATTAATGGAGATGAGTCAAGGGATTCAGACCCTACAGAAGCAGCAGGTGTTTGAAGTGTAGTTTCTTGAGGCTGCATGAAAAGCGCAGGCATTCGATAAGTACAGAACCAAATAAGCACACAAAATACGGGTAGCGTGAGCAACAACATATTAACATATTAATACAAATCAGCTATAACAAAAATGAAACGGAGTAAAAATCTGTTATGAAAATGATAAATTCAGTAACATCCGTACTTTTCACAGGCACAAAGCAATTGATCTGTACCAAGGATATTATAAATTTGTGCTGAATTTCAAGCATAGGATAAAATTCTTATTTTTATCAGTCAATCAATGAGAATGCCACGCATCTTCTTATCTATATCGGTTTGGGTTGACATCTAATTAGGAGAGACAACTCAGATCCTACACATACAGAACTTTATAATGTGATTAGCAATGTTCAGAATTTGGTAACAGCAAATAACTTCACCAGGGTTGGAAAATTTACCTCACTTCTTCTGTGGAAGCTGTAAATTTCATCTACATAGCCAACTACTGGAAGGGTGTTACTTGCATCACAGCTGTCAATATCAGGTGCTGTCTCCTTAATGTTTTCCATTTCGATCTCTTTCAGCTCAGAACTCATCTGAAATAACAAATATGACTGATAACAAATATGACTGATAAGCGATGAAATGACCAAACGCTAAATAATGTGTTCTGAGTACACGATCATAGTGCGCTCCAACAATTTACCAGATTCTCATCACAGCTAAAACCATCGGAGCCCTGTCGATCTCTATATGAAGATGGATCGCACGTAGCAACGGGATAGATTGGCAAACCAGATCGCTGGTGTGTTTAAGGTTAATAAGAACAACGTTCTAGGCAAAAAAAAGCGTAAAGTACTCAAGATTAAAGAACTGCAAAGAAACCTGCGTATATGGGATAAAATACGTGAAATATTTCGATAGATGATAGCTTATTCCTGACCTGTCGGTGTCAGGGAAAGCTTGACCGCTTCTATGGTTTTATCCTCTAACAAACTGTAACAAGCACATACCAACTATGATGCAAAAGCAACCGCATACTGTGCTACGATATTCAATAGAAGGTTATTAGACTTAGATGGCCACTGTATAAAGCCAGTGAAGAAAAACACTATTGCTTTGCCGCACCAAAATAGATTTCTAGTATAGCATCTTCTCAACTGCCATGATGCAGTTTTTTAAAACAAATTATCATTACGCAATTTAGATGGCAGGCAACATACAATCCGGCTAAATTGATAGCCAATCTTTTTTACGGCAGGCAAAGCTCAACTGGGTTGTATATCTCTAGTATAAACACACACCGATCAATTTTCAACATAATTTAATAGTTCGATAAAATCAGTGAAGACTAAAGTTGCTATAAACGCATTAACAGCATTTTTAGAAATCGTAAAGTCTAGGGGAAAACTTATACATGAGCGGCTGACCGAAGGAGTTACGTGGGTAGGCGCGGAGAACGGGAAACCTCCGGACTTCATTATTCCACTAGAGAAATGAAGGCTGCAGAAAGAAATATTGCCAGTGTTAAACTTTACCTTGTTTGAATTAAACAACAAATTGTGATACATGCCGTCAACTGCATTGGAGGATCACTCCAAATCACTAAGGAATGAAAATCTACAATGACGTTCAAGCAAAGGAGCTCCTGTTCTTGTGTTCACATGGAAGCGTGAAACATAAATGCGTATTTAAATAAATCAACACTGCATAGAGCAGCAAGCTTAAGTATAAAATATGCTTCCTATTTGTCACTGCATATGAACCAATTGTTTCAATTCAATCAATTATCAACTTTGTACCTGAACATCACGTTACCAATGAGGGATGTGGTACACTGTTTAACAGCATACAGCAGGAATATTTTAGTTTGCACCAACATGAAAGTTAGCCGTTTATATGAAACAATTGTTTCATTTCAATCAAGATGAACATTGTACCTGCCATGATGCACGTCCTCACACTAACCAAATTCCAGCAGGTTGTCACTGCTGCAGCCACAACGAGTTTCTTGCGGGGACAGGACTTCCAGGCATTTAGAATCCGGTCTTTCAAACCCTTAGCTGACAAAATGCAAGCTATGACTCCTTGCTCACTTAGAAGGCAATTCCAGAAGACAAGGGCACATGCTACTTACCTTTTCCATGAATTTCTCTCGAGTAGCAGCTATAAAGTTTTGGCAGTGTAAAACAACTGAAGAATCCTGCAAGTTTTCAATAGACACATGGTGATATAAAGGTGAAGCCATCCAAAAGTTTCATTGATCTTTGCCATTCAATCATACATGTTGTCAGAAGCCTCCATACTGTTAACAGATGACCATATTTAGCACCAAATAGAAGAACAGGCAACACCTGCGATTTCAGGACTCAAGAGACCTCAGAAATGTTCAAAGAAAATCTTAATATTTTCTGAAGAATGCAAAGCAAGGAGTGAGATACTACCGTATATAAATTAAGGCTTACTTTGAGAGTCATTGACGGGTCACCAGAGAAGATCACTTGGGCCATAGATATGAGTGAGTTAGCAATTGGCAAGACAGCACGGGCAGCCCGACGTACATCTTCCTCAGTCAACTGGACACTCCTTATCTGTTCCACATGCTGCATGTTACAGTTTTAAAAACATCATTACATGATTTCACGGAAATGGAAAATAAATTGAACATATTGAATTGTACCTCTGAGGAATGGAACCTTTGATGAAGGCTAAGACCAAGGTCACAACACCAAAGTGGCAAAGTACCGAGATTGGACTGTAAATTACAAGGCAGTACTCAAATACCAGATTAAAAATATGTAATTCGCGGAACAACGTCTTCATGAAATACAGCAGAATCTGCACATGCCTGAAGTTGATGTCTCTTGAAAAGGAAGAAGATAAGACAAGCATAGATCCAGAGCCAAACCAAAATGCTGATCTTGCAGGACTCTTCCACATTACCAATTCGATGAGCATCTCCCGAAGACCTTCCCAGTCAGAGTTCTCTACATTCTCTGCTCCTTAAACTCAAACAGGAATTAACCACCATTAGCAACAAAAACTCATAAGCAACCTGAACTATAATACCATACGTCTTCATGAAATACAGCAGAATCTGCACATGCCTGAAGTTGATGTCTCTTGAAAAGGAAGAAGATAAGACAAGCATAGATCCAGAGCCAAACCAATGCTGATCTTGCAGGACTCTTCCACATTACCAATTCGATGAGCATCTCCCGAAGACCTTCCCAGTCAGAGTTCTCTACATTCTCTGCTCCTTAAACTCAAACAGGAATTAACCACCATTAGCAACAAAAACTCATAAGCAACCTGAACTATAATACCATAAGTAATTGCACTGAAAAAGTACATAGAACTACTTTTATAGAACAGTTTGTATATTATATGAAATTATGAACGACATATGAACAAGAATAATGATTTTTTTAATGAAGTTTTACTCATCAATTAATGCTGATAAAACCAATGGGTAGGAATGAACGTGGATATATCTGAGTTACCCGAATATTTTGAATCAGACAATACAGAGGCTTTGGTTAAGCACATGCATACAAACTATATATTACTCTCTGTTCATACCAACACCCAAATCCAGGGTAGTTGTATCCAAAATTATATGTTTGGCTGTTTGTGTATTATAATGTAAATTTGAAATCCTTAAATGAATAATAGAGAAACATCATGTAAAACTTTATTTTTAATTGCGATCTTGATTAATTTAACATGCGATAGTTTTATCCTCTGATTAAGAAAATAAAAAACTTAAGGAAAAAGTCTATCCGACCCCTGAACTATTGGGGTCAGATAGACTTCCTCCAAAACTTAATAAGAATTACAGCACAATCAGAAAATGCCAACCACCCTGAGCTGAGGTTTGTCGCACCAATCGAAGAAACACCTCCCAATCCAAATCATAACCTACATAAACCTCAACCTGAATGAGCTAATGGCAGCGGCAACAGACAGCAGTGGCATAGATCTCACCCAAACACATGAATCCCCAAAAAGGAGAGTGCACGAGCGGCAAGAATGCACAAATCGGCCATGACGAAGCACCAAGATTGCGCCTTTTTTCCACGGTATAAGAAGAGGAGACAGAAGATGTACGGGAGAAGAGCACTGACCGGCTGGAGCAATCGATCCCCAACACCAAGGTGAGGCGGCGGCCAAGAAGAGAAGCAGCGGGAGAAAGGCCCGGAGGTGGAGGGCGTGTGAGAGGTGTGCCGATGGGCACATCCACCAGCCCCAGCGGCAGGAAGGCCGGGGAGATGGCGGACAACGTGAGGCGACCGAGAGCGGTGACGGCGCGAGGAAGGCACGGGGCGAGGACCGGGCATCGGGCGACGTATGCCGGCGGAGGGGAAGGCATGGGAGTGAGGCGAGATCGCGGCCAAAAAAAAGAGCTCGCCAGGATTCGATCGTGCAACCTCTCGGTGCGAAGCGAGTGCTCTTACCGGCCGTGCAACCACGTCTTAGGGCTAACTGATCTGGACAAAATACTTAACCTGTACTAAAGGATTAGCCAAGTGGGCGACGTCGGCCGTACGTACGCACGCGCTACGTGGCTGCCGGGCGCTCGCCCACGTCGAGCAGAAGGCGACGTGGACACGCTGAGGAACCGGAAAAACTCCAGACCTTATATACGGTAGTATTCTGTTTGTACATAGGACTCGACTACGGTAGTATTCTGTTTGTACATGGGACTCGACGGTGGAAACTAAGCGACTGCTGTTTAGATAAGCATGGATGCATGAACTCTTTCCTCTCTATATTTAATCTCTTTCTTCTCTACTTGCCGTAAACTCTTTGTATCATAACTATTATCTGATTTACTCTCTTAATACATGACAGAGTTTCTATCCTTTTATTTCAAAAAAAGATAAGCATGGATGCATGCATACATGGTATGATGGTACTCCATATTTACATAACCGCGCGCGTTAATTTTTGTCGTTAATCCAGCCGCATGCAGATAAAAACCACATTGACCTTGCTACGGTGTCAACGCATCCTATGCACTAGGCACCTTGGTGTATATTGACGCGAGATATGTGCACAAAAAAGGTACAGCTATTTCGAGGTTAATCTCAAACTCAAATTTAAAATAAGTCTTTTTAGAATATCACGTGCCATCTTCTCTATCTATGATCTTTATCTTTTTCCTACTCACTTCTCCCACCCCCTCTTCCCTCTCTAACATAAAATTTTAAAGTTAGAACATTTAACCTTCAAAAATTTTAAATACGAAGTTTCAACTCGAAAAAAAAATCAACTCAAAATTTAAAACTAAAAAAAAAAAATACAAAATTCAACTAAGAAAGTTTCAACTTGAAAAGTTTCCGCTTAGAAAGTTTCAACTCGAAAAGTTTTAAATTGAAAAAATTGATATTATAAAGTTTCAAATCGAAAAGTTCCAACTCGGAAAGTTTCAACTCAGATAACTTTTAATTCAAACGCTTTCCATTCAAAAAGTTTCAAATAAAAAAGCTTTTGGTTCGAAAAGTTTCGTTTTAAAATTCAACTCGAAAAATTTCCAATCAAAAAAATTCAAATCGGAAAGTTCCAAGTCGAAAAACTTTAAATCAAAATTTTTCAAATTAGAAAGTTTCAACTCAAAAAGAAATCAAATCGAAAAATTTTAGCTCTGAAAACATTCGATTCAAAAACTTCCAGATCAAAAAGTTTCTATTCAACAAACTTTCGTTCGAAAAGTTCATTTAAAAAACTTTCGAAAGTGGTTAAAAATACTTGTTTTAAAAAACTTAAGAGGAAATTTTGAAATACAAAATCTATTTTGAGTTTGAGGGGAAGGGAATGGAGGAGGAAAGGGGATGGAGGAGGTGATACCACTTGTCAAAAGGAGATTGCCTTTAATGGAGAAGGAAGGAGGTGATGCTACTTATTACAATGAGAGAGCTTTTGAACGGGATGTGTTGCCATTTGTCATAAGGAGAAGATGCCCTCACCACATATTTGATGAGAGTGATCTTAAATTAGCATTCTTCCCCCTCCAAAAAAACGGGTTAATTATACCTTTTCACCCGAAGTATTTCAAGGTTATCGCATCCAAAGATAACGGACTAGTTTCGTGAGGTGTTCAACAATCTAAAAACCACCTAACTAGCTAGAGTAAACATGTACGAGTGATAATTAAGTGTGGTCCAACTTCAACAATATGATAGCTAGGCACATAACAATTACCCTAAAAGATAGAAAGATCAGGTTAAGTTTAGATCAAGAGCAGTATGATCCAAAGTAGCAACGATAAACAGATAAAAGCGAAAGATGCTAAGTTTAAACTTATGACCGATCACTAAGGTGGCTCTCGCCATACAGTCTAATACCGTTGGCCGTTTCACTGTCACAGGTCCATCGAGCTAACATACACCGATAAGTCCCGTATAAAATTCATTTAGTTCCGCAAGAGATTATGCATGCTAGCACATTGCAATATGTAGAGAGTATCTATATATCATTTCAACGGCTTGGGCTTCTTTCTGCAACAACATAAAGAGGTACCACTACAGGAGCTTTGTTTCTCGTCAAAACCATGGATTTTGCAGTAAATTAAACTGGCATGGCTTGTCCGAGCAATTGTCATAGCTGATACACAACACTGCTGGATCATAATCAACACCTACGCAAAATGCAAGCACAGCAGCCACATATCAATTAGTGTACATATATAGATAGAATTCTTTTGAATGAATCTAGATTAAAAAAAAAGGGGAGCGTACCGACATGTCTCCCATGCTGCATGACAGGACAAGAACGTGGTACACATGATCACAAAGAGCTGCTAAGCGCATAACCCTTTTGTCGTTCTTAGTAAGCTCCATGAGGAGAAGTTAGCTAGCCCTCTACTTCTACGATTGTTCTTATGATCAATTTGCCACCGTAACAATGCTCCTTGTCCCGGTGTTTATATAGATGTATTGGCAAATCATGATCATCTCTTTCCTTTTTATCCTCTCCTAAATTGATGTTTTCTCCCTATTCGATACGTATAATTGGAAGTAATTAATACTCAAATAGCTAGAATTAATTAGAACTCAGTTTAGGTGTCAGGGCACATGCCAATGAGTGGGGTTTATGAGGAGTTAGGTAGTATTGTGGCTGGGTGCCACCGAATAGAACATGTGAATGTCCATAAGTGGTTTCTTAAAGGGTAAGATAAGAACTTGTTTGTAATTTTTTGTGTTCGTTTAAGAAACAAGTGTAAAAATATTGGACTGTGTTTTGTAATTATGTGCAAATACTACTGCTTAAATGAAAAATTAATTAAAATAGATGAGAATATATGTATTGTAATGAGGTCTGATACGTGGGATGTGATAGATAATAATAAGAGTGGTATAACTTACATTTTTAGAACATGAGGGGGCCATTGCCTCCTTTCCACCGATTGAGACATTTCAAGTAGTACCACTAATACAACATTTCTATTTTGATATGATTTCCACAGATGGAGTCATTTCGAGTAGTACCACTAATACATCATTTCTAATTTGATATGAATTGCTATGTGGTGACTACCCTTGGCTATGTCTGTAGTGTTATGTATTTGTACGCATCATCCACCTCATTATCTACAAATACCACTATCAGTTCATCACTTAGCTAATATGCATTTTGGAAAAATTATGACCTATTTGAATCACTTTAATAAACTCGATGACCTGTAATATAATTTACTCATCGGAATAAATAAAGGCCCACGGTACGTATGATTGTGTGTTTAAAGGTGTATTTAGTTTGTGGGATGAGATTGAATGGGATGTGATGGTCCTGTACCATTTGGTTCCATTGTTTTGGGTGAATGGAATGATTCAGCATTTATAGGGAATATTTCTTAAATTTGTATCCCACTATCCAGAATGGAATGCTTCCATTCAAACAACCAAACACATGAATGACTTTTTTCTTAAATCATTTTATACATATATCACTTAGTACAAGTAACCAAACACACCCTAATTTGCCGAGCCTTCGACTCTGGCTCATCTACTGCTGAGAGTGGAAAGTGGTGCGTGCTCAGTTTAGCATGAATGGATGGTATATATAACTGGTAGTGGCTATAGTACATCTGCTGCTTAAATTTTGTTCGTAAATACATATTATTTTATAAATTTTAGATTGCCTTTTACTTTTTTTTTCTTTTATATCTTGAGAGGTGCTTCAATGTTTTTCTTTTAGCTATTTTCAATGTCATTTACTATTATAGATTAAAGTAAGATACATCATTCAAAGATATAATGGAGGTATACAATATTTTGTAGATATGTTTTGGTGTAAATGCAAAAGGCTAAAATAACATCTATGGAGGAACAGAGGGACTAGTACTACAGTACACCTGCTGTGCTGAATAAAAATTATACACGTGCTTTTACACTTGTACAGATCAGAAAAAAGGGCCTGGGTCTTTAGAATTAAGCGTGCCGCTGAATATGCCGACGAAAGGAGAGATGGATGCATGGCCGGACTGAAAATGCTTTCGGCTTTGAGTTCAAACTATTTGCGGACGATGGCTGGACTTTTCTTAATCATAAGTTGCATTTTATATCCAATATATGTTGCAAAGGCCATAATCAACGAGCCCAGGGGTGTGACACTAGCGAATGGGCTCACAACTCCTCTTCATATGCAGGCCCAGTTTATCTCTTTTCCAGCCCATGCTGCCTGATTTCCCTCAGATAAGCATCTTCCTGGATTTGACGAGTTCCGGCCACCCAACATTAATTACATTGTTCTTGTACACGGAGAAGCAAAATGAGATGTTGAGGCCTCAAAAGAATCTTATTTCTGATCAGTTTGACGCAACAAATATAAAAGTCCTTGTTAATCCCAAGAACTGATCTGCCGATCGGTGGAGAGATGTGTTTCAATTCTGAGAAAATGGCCAAGACAATTGCCAGAAAGTCTCGCAGAAAAGGTTCCAAATTAAAGTTTGGAGGATCGGTTAGTGGTTTACTTGTGTACCAGATTATGGCTCCAGAGGATCTCCGTGTTTGCACGCAGTTATCTACAGCTAAGATTACCCCAACGGATTGCTGTCGAGAGCGTGGAATCACCAACTGCAGTCGTCGTCCGATTCCATGACTGATCTTGAACATAGGCAATTGGTGAGCAGTCTAATGTGTAATACGGCATGCTGTTCTAGACGATTACTGCTCTGGTGAGCCTTTTTACTGCCTCTGAAACATCAGTCGTGGCATTGCAGTCATTTCTAGCCGTCATGTGCAACTCGGTCGCTTGCAGTAAAATTGAGCTAAGGTGCTCGATCTGTTTTTCGTTTCCACTCAGGTTTACATTGCCCGTCTTTGGTTCATCAGTTTCTGCGTTTGGCCATGAAACCTGTCGAGTGAATTTACGCCTGGAGAGTTGTTCCGTCATTTGTTTCAATGACGTAGCTTACTTGTTGAGTTGTTGAGGCCGTTCTCTAGCAGTTCGTTCAGGAGCTGCAGCGGCAAGCAGCAATGGGCGAAACCAAGAAGGAAGAGACGAACCAAGGAAGGGAGCACAGCCTGCTCGTAAAGAAGCAAGCTAGCGCAGGCAGGCCATTATCATTTATCCGGTTTACAGAAGGACATCGCACGCGCTAACCATGGGTGGGGGTCAGCTGTCAAACTCAGCCAAAACGGAGGAGAATGCAAAGAAACCTTCCAGGTTTAGGCGTGGGACAGATGTCAACCTAACAGAGCGCCTAATCTCAGCCAAAACCAATCAGATCGCGAGTCCATTGCCGCATCTCTCTCACACTCGATCGTCTCCTCCCTCGAAGCCGATCCGCCTCGACAACATGCACGTCAGCTCAGCTCTTTTACTTGTGTTCTTGCCCGGTGCTTGTGTCTGCTGCTGCTGCTGCCCACCTCCTGTTGGTTCCTGAGCTTCCTCCAGCGGCGCCGGATGGGTCGCTCAGCGGCGAGTACGTGTGAGCAGAAGATCAAACCCATGGTGGGGGTCCCACATTTGCTCCCATGGGTTGAAAGCTCCAAGGCCACCGCATGCATGGCTGTCAACCCATCCTCGAGTGGGTTAGCGCCCCCTCCGCGTGTCATCGTCATCAATGTTGATCATCGCAACAAACTAGGGAACCTAAATGTAATTGTGCTACTACGTTTCTACTTGTTTTCGCTTCTCTTTCTTAGTATAAATACGATGCGCATATCTTCCGCACATTCAAAGAAAGAAAGAAAGAAAGAAAGAAAAAATCCGCCAGGCCCCAGCACATAGGAACAATCTGGAACTACAAACAACCGTACTAGAATTTGATTATACAAACGCCGGGTGTAAAGGTTTGGGATTTCAATTCACTCAACACGGAAATGAAGCCAACGATGGTTCGCGCGTGTGATTTCAAAATAACACGAGGAGAGGATAGGATAGGAAATAATCACAAAGTAGCACAGTGCAAAAACGCTCGATGAAAAGGAAAGATGTCAAGCGCATGGCGTGGCTACCACTACCAGCATACGCCGGGGCCGGGCCGGAACGCAGCGCTGATCGGGATAGTAAGAGGCTTACTGGTTTGAGGATGCAGGATCAGTCACCCATTTGCTCACCCCGCACAAAACAGCACACTGGAGCACACTTCTCTCAGATCGTACAATCTGATCGCTTTAACAATTTGCTGTTCCAACAAGTACTACAACAACACCAACTACAATCAAGAATCCTCGATGCCTCCATTCCCTCAGATAACAGTGAAGTTTGAAAATATGTTCATCAGATTATCGAGCCCCTCGGGATAAAATTTCCGCGCAAAAAGATAACAGGGCCTCTTCATGCCGTTCCACAGGCACGGTCTTCTCTGCACTTGATGCTGCAAGACCACAGTGACTTATCAGATCATCAAGTAACTAAAACAAGGAGAGTAAATGATCAAATAATTCTACCTTTGCGTTGCTGGTAACGTGAATGCTCTCATCAATGGACTGCAAGCATTTCATATTCAGTTAGAGAAATCTCCAATCTATGAGTTCTGTGCAAATTAACTAAAATAAAATAAACATAAAGCTTCCTTTCTTTTTTTGCATGTACAACAAGAGCTCACCGATATATTCTTAAGCAGCTCAAAGCTTGTGTCAACTGCCCTATAAGCTTTAGGATGCCATTTTCCTTCAGACCAATCAACGTGTGTCACTGACCAATTTGCAATTCCAGTTGGATCAACCATCTGCAGACACAATAACATCACGATGATACAAGGTAGCAAAGAGAACTAAAACACTTTGTTTAGGAGCTTACGTTAAAGAGGGTTGGCAAATAGTGCTCATCAGAATAGCAGTTATGCCCTTCATTTCCAGGCTGCAAAGTGCAATCACAAGATCAGTGGCGAAACACAAACCGGGAAAGAGGAGCAATTTGACGATCATCAAAATACAGCAAAGAATCAACGCAGTATGGAGATTTGCTCCTCTATGGTTTTCTGGTACTAGACCATACAATACTGCATACTGTACACAGATAGGATCTAAAGACCCACATATGAATAGCTAGATTGACATTATGGCCAACTAAGTGAACATCATGAGCAATGAAACAGAACTCCAAAAATGAAGACAATATAACAGAAATTTGACACTCATGACCATGAAAATACAAAGTGGGGCTTTGGACACTTTGTTGGTGAGGCAAAATCATGAAGACCCAAGTACTAACTGAAGCGACTGTTATGCAATAGCATGGAGATTTACCTAATTTATCCAATGTACTATTACTAACCCACAGGCCACAAAATGCCTCGTACATTACTAAAATCTAATACCATACAAAAATAGCTAGCGTGACAGTATGGCAACTAATTCTCAAGGAAAAAAAGTACAACATGAACTTTTGCCTTAGTTTTCCTATTTTACTGATCTTTTTACCTTACAGTAGCGCTTGAACCTTGCATAGTAAAGGGTGTCAGCAAGAATAAGAACCGCATGCTGCCGTTTCACTGTGAACCACTGCAAAGAGAAAACACAACGGAATGTGGGAGATTGGACTGTAGGAAACCATAGCAATTGTTTAAAAGAATACTTGAATTAGAAGATAGAGGGTTATAGAAACTCATAGCAATTGTGTTAAAAAGTTGTGAAGGTGAGACGAAAAGGAAAAGGCAATGCAACATTTGGCAACCATACGATTCCACTTAGTAGGGAAATCAAACATATGAAACTATCACCTGTGCACCCTTTCTCCAATCTCTCTTAACAATTTCAGGTAACATATGCTCAGAATATCTACCAGTTCCATGTGGACCAGGATCATCAAAACTGAAAAGTAAATAAATTTGGCATGTCAATGGTGAAACTATGACGTTTGTTAACAACCATGAATAAGAGGGAAACGGCAGATACTCAAACATACATTTGTTCAACTCTAAATAGAAAAAAAATTGTTTCTATATAAAATCATCCATAATATAGCCTTCAGGGCGTTCACTTACCAGTCAACAAAGCTGATGTTTGTTTCCATGAGATAACTATATACATAATCAAAGTTATGCAGTGGTACACAACTGTAATGAGAATAAAGTATTAGGATAGGGATATAAGATTCAAATTTAGATGAGGACAAAAGGAAATGACTAACCTCTCGGAAAGCAAGACAAAATGCTGGTTATCAGGATCTTGTAGTGCATTTGCCAAGAGCCTCCTCTCTGCATCAACCATAGAAATTGTACCCCAAACCACCTACAAGCAAATTGAACAATTATATTCTACAATAATTAAAATGATAAAGTGCGAACAATCTTGGATCATCCGACTATGCTTATCAGCCAGCAGGCAATTTTACTGGCCATGACAGGTACCGGTAATGATTCAACAGCATTAACAGATCCTGAGTACTACTGTACAAATTTAAACATTCCATGAAAGTAGAGGGTTCTACAGTCAATACAGATGGTGCTTTAAGAGAAAATACTACCTATGTTTGGGCGAAAAATATACCATAGAGAATGAGAAAAACATTTCCGCGTAAATCAATTCAAATGATAAAAATGAGGGCGCTAAATCAATTATAGTCATTTACCTTTTCACTCCGAATATCCCTGCCAATGAATATTGGACTAGTATGAACTGGCCTTTCTCTTGATGCATGTACGTATATGGTGTATCTGTCTTCATGTCCCTGAAAGTACATCCAAGCAGCTAGATTCAGCATTGATGCACATGCACCCGAGCAAGTGAGCACATCCAAGTTCTTTCATGAGACAAGTGTGTTAATTTCAAGTTCTTTTACAAAATAAAACATGAATAAAATTAACAATTCATTTATACCAAATAGGAGAAATCATGCAAGATCAATCATTTAGGTGTAAAAATATCCAGTTAAGACTTGCCAGAGATGTGTTTATCGCAATTTTGCAAATAGCACAAAATTATACCATGAAGAACTTTTCCCAAAGCTTCTCAAAAGGCAATGAACTGGGTGTCAAGAACATGAAAGCAATTTTTGGATTCTTTGACTGAACCGGCCGTGCCAAAATGATGTCTCTTATGACAACACGAGCAGCAATCTCATCATCAGTGTATACCCTAGCAGGTTCTGGAGGAGGCCGCGAACTACAGGAATTTGACGATACCAAGTAACAAGCTGTGTAATGCTGGGGTTTATAAAGATAAGCTCCAATGACTACTGCACAGACAAAAGCAATCAAGACAATGATCCAGAGAGGCCTTCTAGATGAAGACCTATTGCGTGGTGCCATGATCCAGGTGTATACGGAGCAAAGGCAGGACTTCCGAATCTACATTTACCAAGCTTCACCTATGCAATCATCCAAATGCACTCTACCGTTAAAACTTTCAACATATGAAGACCTGGAAAACATAGCAAAAAGGATAATTGGAGGTTAATGCTTTCGGTCAGCAGATTCATATCTTGACAATCTGGAGTGCATGACAAGGCAAAAGTAAAGAGGATGAAACCATTTTAATTCTAAGAACTATGCCACTTAAGCAGCTACGTAAAATCATAGCTGTTTCTTAATCAAAATGATGGGTACATGCTAGATAATAGAACCGCAAGGTTCTTCTTTTCGCATCATTAAAGTGATCTATAGACCATGTTAGGGTTTGTAGATGCAAACACACGCACAAAAGAGAAACACAAGATTTTTACGTGGAAAACCCTTGCAGGAAAAAACCACAGGAGACAAATGCACCATTTGGTTCAAAGATTACAAGTACATAGGGTGGCTTTATATAGCCAATTAGGATTCCGAATTGAAGAAGATAAGATATCCAAAGATATGGTAAGTTAGGATTTGAGGCATCAGAGATTATCCCTAACAAACCTTCCCTTGACTCAAAATCCATAATGAATTGTCTCAAAAAAAACCCCGAAGGGCAATTAAGCACCATGAATGCCAACCAAGTCAAAGCAATGCTTGAACTTGGTATTTGAAATTGTCTTGGTCAGCATGCCTGCAGGATTATCATCAGTATGTATCTTTCCCACAACAACTTGTCCTTCAGCGACAACATCACGAATAAAGTGGTACTTGATATCAATGTGCTTGGTCTTGGCATGATACATATCATTCTTAGTCAAACAAATAGCACTTTGACTATCACAATAAACAGTAAGAGTATCCTGTTTAATGCCAAGTTCAGAAACCAGACCTCGCAACCAAATAGCTTCCTTAACACCTTCAGTAGCTGAAACCACTTGTCATAAGACACCAAAATTAAACCAAAACATGAGTAAATTTCACAAAAATACATGTTTCTTGTACAAACCATTAAAAAAATATAGGTTTTAGAATTGACCATTTCTTGTAACAGGTCTGGTCTGACAGTTTGGGCTCACACGACAACCTCACACATCAGTGAAACAGGGGGCACATGGGTCCACACTGTCAAACCTATTACAAGAAACGGTCAATTCTAAAACATGTAGTTTTGTGACACAAATTCTCCTAAAATCGATAGTATTGTGAAATAGAAGCTAAAACCTGTAGTTTTCTAATAGTTTGTATAAAAAACTAAACATTGAAGTGAGTGCTTGTTTTCAGAGAAGAACATCTTTCCTTGTTCAAAATGGAGGAAATATATATACACATATTACCTAAACTGTCAGAATGACTCCACATTTTGGTCATACTAAATTACTAATGCTCTGGTTGACAACAACCCTGTAAATTCCCTTGCTTCTTAATGAAAATATGCACGCAGCACGCTGCTTGCATGTTTTAGACAATGACTCCTCATCTCGGGTTTCCGCACCCTAGTCCCAAGAAGAAACCCCCCATAAACCCCTAAAACCTCACCAATCACCACCAAACATCACCAATTGGTTTAAAAGGAGAAAGCAAACTCAAAACGTCCCCATGTTTTCCTAATTTCCTTGACTTGATGCTAAGAATCTTCACAAACCCCACTCCACGAGATGCCAAACATTTGTAGAAAAGCTACTAAAATTTCCTAATTTCCGCTTACTGCGCAGTTACAATCCCTAATTTACTTCAAAAAATGCTAAAGGAAGAACTCCTAAGGTATCCAATAATAATTCTACAAAACAACATAAAAACCCTTCCTTTCCCCTTCCCGTCGAGCCCAAACCCCTAAGAATACCCCCAAATCACGAAGCCTCACAGAAACATCAAAACTATTAAACCCATGAAGTACGAACGCATCCAAGAGTTGCATGAAAGAGCCTAAAAATCCCTCCTTTCCATATCCGCAGCAACCAGAACCACCCAAATAAGTTTTTTGGAGAATCGAACTAAAAAGGGAGCAAAACCAAAATACAGCAGCATTATACCTTGTTGAGATAGTGGATCTCACTGAGGCGAACTTCTGATTGCTTCCGATTTACTGAGGTCTCGGTGAGATCTAGGCGACGTGCAGGAAAAAAGTGGGAGAGAATTTTTGGGAGCAGCAGGCAGGCCTGTTAGGAAGACTGAGGTGGAAAGGCAGACTAAACAAGACCACAAGAGTTACACTTTGCAGTTTGCACCAAAGCAGGGCAACTCAACAGTCACTAGCCAGGACTGCAGGTGTTTAGGCCGCTCGTTGGAATTCAACAATTTTTTTTTTAAAAAAAAACTGTTTTGTGAAATTTCTGTCTAATTTTTGCATTCTAAACGGGTCCTTAACATCACTTAATGGATGCACTTAAACACCATCCAAAATTTTCTATTTGTACTGCTAACTTCATTTTGAGGCCATTTGCACTACTAATTTGTAGTATGTAAGTAAGGCGAGGGCCTCAGTCTGCGAGGCTTGTGTTAGATGCAAAGATACATTCTATTCCTGTGAAATCGTTCATATCACTCGTCACAACTCATGCAAATTAAATACCATTTGATCTTCAAGGTCTTTTTTTCAGGTTTTTGGGTACACTGACTCGAGCGGATTAGATTTACGAATGCTTTAGAAGTCTCGTAAATGATTCTCCAACATTAATAATATCAATAGTACCAATATTGCTTTGTAGTACTAGTTTAGAGCAAGGTTTGAAAATTCGTTCAGATCACAAAATTTCGGAAATATTTCGGACGAAATTTGAATTTGAAAATTCAAATCCGGTCCATTCCGGAAAAAAAAATCCGAAATTCGGCGAAAAAACCCGAGATTTCGGGTTTTTTGCACTGGCTGAAAAGTGGTCTAAAAGTTAACGAAATTTTTTGAATTTTTTTTGGAGGTTCCTGACACATTGATGATATTCTCACAAAAATTTCAGCTGATTATCACATCTGAGGAATTTTTAAAAATTCGGAGAGTGGTACTGTCCTGATAAAACACTGACCGACAAGTTTGATCCGAATGGAAAATGGTACAAATCAAGTTATAAACTGTTGAAATTTTTTGTGCATGGTTATGATCAATAACTAATGTTCTCACAAAAATTTTAGATGATTATCACATGTGAGGAATTTTTAAAAATTCGGATAGTGGTACTATTCTGATAGAACACTAATCGACAAGTTTGATCCGAATGGAAAATGGTACAAATCAAGTTAGAAACTGTTGAATTTTTTTTCATGGTTATGATGTATCTATAATACTTTCATAAAATTTTCAGATGATGATCAAACTGTTTGAATTTTTAAAAATTCGAACAGTACTACTGCCCTGTTAAAAGGCTTACCGGCAAACTTGAACAAAATGAAAAATTATGTAAACCACGTTAAAAACTTTTGAAATTTTTTGTGGATGGTTCTGATGTAATATTAATGTTTATTTAAAATTTTTAGATGATGATCATTCTCAAATAGTGTTTAAAAATTCAGACAGTGCTACGTCGTGATAAAAGTGTGATGATCAATACATAGATTTGCTTTAGCAATAAAAAAAAGTTTAAAATTTTTGAAAATTTTACAGAATAGTGATAAGGAAGTTATTAATATCCCATAAAAATTGTGATTCATGATCACACTCCAGTGAATTTATAAAATTCTTACAAGGCACAGTACCATTTATGTTCTTTTCTTTTTGATTTTTGAAATATAATATAACAAACGAAGTTCAATGCTTACATAGATTTGATTGACCTAACAAAAAAAGTTTAAATTTTTTGAAAAAAATATATAATGGTACTGAGTCAATTATTAATCTCTCAAAAAAAATTATATCATAATCACACTCAAGAAAATTTATAAAATTCTGACAATATAACTGTCCCAATTATGTTCATTCTGTTTTTGATTTTTTAAAAATAACAAATGAAGTTAAATTATTTTATATTTTTTTATGTATGATCCTAAACTACTAAGGGCAGTACCATAAAATTTAAGCTTATTATAAATCTTTTAAAATTTTATAAAAATCTAACAGTGTTTCTGCCAAAATTTTAAAATGTTTAAAAAATTCGTTTTTTTAACAAATTTTCATAGGAGATGACTTTTCTAAGGGTTATTGGACCAAATTCGACCAAATCCGGCAAAAAAAACCCAAAATTTCGGCGAGAAAACCGAAATTTCGGGTTACTGTAGCAATTTCAAAATTTTATTTTTTCGGCAGGTACTTTAGATTTTGGGGTGGTCCGAAATCCGAAATTTCACCGAAATTCGCCAAAATTTGGAACCCTGGTTTAGAGCACCTACTGGGTGGTGGACGGTCTGACTAGGCTCCAATCTCTTCTGCTTTAATAGCACTTGCACCGCGACGTTGGGGTGAGTTTCCGGGTAATCAATGAAATTTAAACACATCAGTAGTATTGTCATAATTCTTAAAAATTGTACAAGTTTGATCATGTTTTGAAATTTTTATGATAGCTTAGGCATGCTCTTAGGACCCTCCTCAAAAAGTTTCAAAAATTCCAACATGCTTTAAAAGCTCAATTAAATCAGTGAAGTTGCTTGAAATGCATTAGCACCATTGTCAGATTTTTTAAAATTGCATAAGTTTGATCATAATTTGAAATTTTTATGATAGCTTAGGCATGCTCGCAGGACCATTCTCAAAATTTTTGAAAAATCAAATTCTTTTGATGGCTCTAGAAAATCAAAAATAGCGAAATTTAAATGGATTCAGAATTTATAAAAATTGCACAAGTTTATCATAGTCTAATTTTTTTATGGTAGCTTATGCATGCTCTCAGGACACTTATAAAAAAGTTTCAAAAATTTGAAACATGATTTATTATCTCAACTAAATCGGTAGAGTTGATATGAATGCATTAATAGCATTGTCGGAATTTTTTAAAATTGTACAAGTTAGATAATGACTCGAATTTTTTATGGTAGATTAGGCATGCTCTAAGGACCCTTATCAAAAAGTTTCAAAAATTTCTAACACTATTTGATAGCTCAATTAAATCAGAAAATTTACCTCAACCGGTGAAATGACCTAAACATAATTACGTGTTTTTTAAAGCTTTTATTGAGGAAGGATACGTGGGTGCTCTCTGGCTGGTAATTCTTTTATAATAAAGGTAGTATATATAAAATAAGATATGGGGATAAAATACAACACTGAAGAACTTTACCAGCAGCAATTCCATGTGACATTAACCGAACACAAAGTCGGATATTTAACCCCTCATAATTGAACTTAGCTGAAGGTGTTTCATAGACACAACTTCATACTCTATTTTTTGAGGCGGCAACTTCATACTCTATTAAAAAGAGGCTAATATGAAGTTCTGAACTGACATCTACTGCACTTTCTTTGATTCTTGAAGCACACTGGCATGAGCTAGTCTCTATAAATTGCGCCTTGTCTAATTCTTGAGACAAGATGCAAAATTAACAGGACGGAGACAACAAAGCAGCGTCCCTGGCCTTCAGACACCTGCCTGCTTAGCCAAAAATTCAGAAATCTACACCATTCTTTAGCAGCGAAGCAACACAACTAGATAAAACACCTCGCGCCGGCCATCTAGCTTATGCCGATGAGGCAACTCCAGTTGCTGGTATGTGCACATACTTGTATCCTACTCTACTACAATCTCAGGCAGCTTCACTATGCTGTGGCTGCAGCAGCTGCTTGCCCTGGTGCACTTCACGTAGCTCCTGCAACACCGGTTAGCTTCTCTGGTACGGTCAACGTCCCAGCTTGAACAACCCTTGCTGCTAGTCATGCTGCAACAGTTTCTGCTGCTGCAGTCCATCGGAGGCGGAACACGATCTTTCACTTTCAGATGATGCCCACAATCTTCCTCTGTGTGTTCTTCACTGTGGTGACCACATGGGCTATGCTGGTCATGATGATCAGATGATGCACCGATCGATATTGCATGCTCCTGAACTGAATCAGCTGCATTATTCACCTGATCATGAGATTCATGGCAGCAATGGCTGTGGTGGTGCGGTAGCTCAGCATGACAGTGCCTTCCTGATTCCTCAACCTCCTCACGGCCATGCTTATGGTCATGGCAGGGGTGCGCATCTGCAGTGTGCAAAGTTTGCTGTTCATCACAGCAATGATGCTCATGAACCTGGTCATGGTCATGGCTAGCATGCTCACCGGTAGAATGCAAAATGATTGCTTCTTCGCAGTGGCTATGCGCATGCTCAACGGTAGAATGTGAACTGTCGAGTTCCTCGCAGTGGCTATGCTCATGGCCGTGGCAAGCATGTTCACTGATAGAATGCAAACTGTCAGGTTCTTTGCAGTGGCTATGCTCATGGTCATGGCAATCACGCTTTTTGGTGGAGTGCTGGTTGCTTGGCTCTTTGCAGTGATCATGGCAATCATGCTTGTTTGTAACCAGATGGTTGCTCGGCTCTTTGCAGTGGTCATGGCCATGGCAACCATGCTTGTTTGAGGAATGCAGGTTGTTCGGTTCTTTGCGGTGGCTATGCTCATGGCAAGCATGCTTACCAGCAGATGAATCTTTGCAACTTCCTGTTGATCTGCACGGACTATCTGAGCAATGGTGGGAAGCGCCATGCTTCTTTGCATGAGATCCATGATGAGAAGAATCACTGTCTTTCTCTCTCAACAACAGCATGCTGTACATGATCACCAGCAAGCACGTACCAACATCAGCAAGGACCGCTGCCCAAATAAGCGGATGTCCGGCAAACGCAAGTCCAACGATTGCAAGTTTTGTAATCACTGAAAAGATAATGTTCACGATGATAGTCCGGTGTGTCCTCCTTGCCAGTCGGACAGCCTTTGGAATCCTGCGGATGTCATTCGACATCAGAGTAATGTGGCTCGTCTCCATTGCAACAGCTGAACCGGATACACCCATGGAGACTCCAACATCAGCCTTAGCCAATGCTGGAGCATCATTCATACCATCACCAATCATCAGCGTAGGGCCATCTTTTGCCTTGAGTTCATCAACAATTCTCACTTTGTCTTCTGGCAGAAGTTCAGAATGAACCTCCCCTAGGATATTTCCCAGCTGGCAGAAAAACAGCAGCAGAAAAATTAGAAGCTGTTGTATGATTTTGTATCCCCTGGAAAACGAGGAAAGCGCACAACAATAACACCGACACATTCTCCAAAATTCTTTTACCTGGTTCTGTGCGTATGTGGCAGCGGCTGCACTATCGCCAGTAAGCATCACTGACTTGATGCCCAGTGATCTCAGCTCCTTGATGGCTTCAGCTGATCCAGTTCGGCAGGAATCCGAGAGAGTAAACACTCCGATCAATTCCTTGTTGCTGCTCACGTATCCAATGGTAACTCCTTTCGTATCTTTTATGTCTGTAACTATAACAAAAAAAAAATTGCACATGATTGTCAAAATTTCGATAGAAACCGTGTTTTGGTTAAGCGAAAAAACAATGAATCAAAACATCCATTCAAAATGTCTACTGTTAATTAATATTTCTGAATCACAACCATTTTCTATTTCCTGTAAAAGCGGCTTCATGCATGAAATGATCTGTTTCTTATTTGACAGTAAGTTCAATGGTAACTAGCAACAGAAATATCGACAATATTCTGACATATTTTGGAAATATTGGTTCACATTTTTACCAACCTGCTTCACATGAAGCTCTCGACAAAATTCTTTTGTTCCCAATGTATATGCCCTCTCCATCCATTTCACCGTAAATCCCCTCACCAGGATAGATTTGAAATTCAGCAACATTCTCTGATTTTGGTTCCACGGAGTTTGATTGAGCATAATCAACTAGGACAGATGCCATTGGGTGGCTTGATCTGCTTTCAATGCTTGAGACCCTGTAATAGCCATGACATCGAATACATATATACCAGATGGAAAATTCAAGTACGTATAGCTCCAGAGAAGAAGTTTGTGCGGCAGTGTGGCATCTACAGATAAACGGCACTCACCAGTAAAGAAGTTGTTGCCTTGGAACATGTTCACCAACTGCCTGGAACTCCTCGACACAGAACTCTCCTCTAGTAATTGTACCAGTTTTGTCAAAAGCAGCAACCTTGATACTTGCCAAGGATTCGAGGACATCCCCTCCTTTGATGAGGAGCCCTGTCCTCGCTGCCCTTAGTAACGCGCAGAAGGTGGCAACCGGTGTCGACAGCACTAGAGCACATGGACAAGCGCTCACTAGAAGGACTAGGGAAAATTGAAACCAGTGTTTGAGGTTGTGTGCTCTCACTATTACAGGGATCACTGCTACTGCAGTAGCCATGAAAACAACAGCTGCAGGTGCAACCAAAGATAACAGTAAGAAAACCTCCTGGTACAACTTTTCAACGTCTAAATTTTGCTACAGGCCTAGCCTCTTCTATTCAGCTTACCGGGTGTGTAGTACTTGGCGCATGTGTCAATCAGCCTCTGCGTATTGGATCTACTGTTTTGTGCTTCTTCAACCAGCCTTGCCATTTTAGCTACCGCAGAGTTATCGGCCGTAGCAGTTGTCCTCACAGCAATGTAGCCTGCCACACCACCAACACAGTTATACAGAATCACCGCCAGATCAGTGGCACATTTTAGGCATTTCAGGGATGTAGCTGGTGCAATATATATTACCATCTATGTTGAGCGTGCCAGCCCAGACTTGGGAGTCTGGCTGCTTGGCCACTGGGAAGGACTCGCCGGTGAGGGTACTCTCGTTGACCTCACTACGTCCGTCGACAACAACACCGTCGATTGGGATTATTTCCCCCGCCTTGACAGCTATTGTTGTATTGACCTTCACATCCTGGGCTGCTACCACTTGCCCCGTCTCTGCTAGAACAGCCTTTTGTGGTGTCATGCTCATTAATGACGACATCCCAGCAGTGGCCTACATGTCGAAGGGGCATTTAGTCAGATTTTTTCGAGGCAAGTTAGCAAAAGAAATGCAACCAGTGCCTGTATAAAAAAAGTACTGATTAGTGTTGCTTTTTTTAGGGGAGATTGCTTTTAGTAGTTGCATTTTGCTCATCTTCTTTCCAAAAAAAAAGTATATTGCTTATCTGACTTGGGTTCCTTAATCATGCTTTACACCTCACTATGAGTGTATATGCATATTTGAGTCCACTAGATATAAACTTTATTTATCTTTTGTTAATTATGGTGACTCATATCTAGTCTTTTAGAATTTAAAAAGATGTGCTGGATGAATTCTAATAGAAATAGGATTCCTAATGCTAATAGGAGTGGGATTTCTATTTGCTTTGAAGGAGAACTAAGGAGGTTATATAAACCCAGGGGGTTGTCGTAGAGAACCCAAGTAACTAAGAAGCCACAAATCAACTCATCCAAAGCAAAAAGTGCACGATTAGATTAGAGACTAGGTTATTCTTTAGCACTAGATTCTTGTATATTGCAAGGATCCGAGAATCCTAAAAGGTTTGAGAGGTTGTGAGAGAGTAACAATCTTTTATACTCTTTTAAGGTTATGCTTAAAGAATTTGTGGCCGGCTTCGTCAAATCGTTTCTCTCTTGTCGTGGTTGCTTCAACGTCTTTATTTCGATTATCTCTACGAGATTTATTTTCTTCATTCTTAAGACCGTGCACACTCTTGCCATATTTTACAAAACTCTGATCCACTCCGGAGGCTGCTACACATAAGAGGTATCAGAGTGTAATATCTTTTTCTTGAGAATTCTGGGATGGGGTATGCTAAAATGGTGATACAATCAGCAATATGGGCCTAACTCTGGTGCAACCTACGTCCAGAACGGCAGATCAAAATCTGTTCATCAGTCCATCAGTGGGGCTAGTGCGCATCCAAATCTATAGGCCTAGTTATGTTGCATTAGTATGAATATATGATGTGCTTGTAAATGCGACACGTAGAAAAGAATAGATCATTTTCTGGTCAGTGGGTTCATGAGTGACCTCAGAAATCCTGCAACTATTTTTCATTTCTTAGGCAAAAGAAATTAGCCAAAAGAGATGGATAGAGAGACCTTGTGGCTGGCCCTGGTCTCAAGCCATTCAGCTGTGGTGAAGAGGAAGACAATAAATCCGGCCTCAGGATAGTCCTTCAGAGCTATCGCCCCAGCAACTGCAAAGAAAGCAAGTAAAACATGTGAGCTCTTGGCAATTGGCATCCATTTCCTACCAAAATTGCCTGGATTGAATGCGACGGCAGAAGATCTAAAAATAAACGGTGATAAATATGATTGATGACTATGAGGAACACCGTATGTGAAGACAAGATGGGTCATCCTATATGAAAAGATAGTGCCAACAAGTAAATCAAGTGATGTCATAGATACAACTTTCCTTTTTTGTATAGTAACAAATAGAAACCCAGTTCCCCTCTTCATTTCTCTCTTCTACTCTCATAATCGACTCTCCGTTAAAAGATTTGAGAATTTAACACATTTTATCTGTTCAACGAAACAGACAAAAAAAAGAGGAATAGTTGGGGGTGAAAAATCAAGGCAAAATGTGTTGTCCTATTTCTTATGCTGATTCCTTCATGTATGACATATGCATATGGAATTGAGCTATCTTAATAGCAAAATCAAAATCTCTAGAAAGAATGATGCAAACAATATGTTGCTTCTTCCTAAAAGAATCCGATACCCTATCTGAGGTGACATTGCCACATGGAGGAAAAGAAGCAGAATTAGGAACATATCCCTTTAATGCAGTGGAAAGTGGGGTCCCTCCAGAAAAAAAATGAAGGGAAAAGTTTGAGCAAGTGAGACATAAATTTTTAGGTGCTGGATCAGTTCTGCTCTCCCACTAAGCAGTCACCATATTGGTCCTGGAAAAAACAACTCAGTCTTGGCCCATTTTTTGCGCTCTGTCACATTGGCAGAACAGTTAACAGCAGCATCAATAATTTCAATCTGTAGTTGAATATTTACCCCCAAAGTGCCGGTGTTGTGTCGGTCTCTTATTCGAACAAGAGAAGATCATGATCAAAAGAGAGAGATAATCCACGCTAATGTGTTTTAAGAACGGAGATTCGAACCCACAAACTTAAGTGGAGTTTGGTTAGGTGGATGAGATATAACCATCTATGGATTTGAAGTCATCTAATTATTTGGATGAGTGTATAGATGAGATATGGCTATCCAGTTTTTTGGAATATTCGTTTAAAATGTTGGATAGAGCTATAAAAAAAAGTCTGACGGGCTCATCCAGTTTGTTGCATAAAAAGGTGTACGAGGTCAAATTCAAACTTCGCTGAAGTGTACTCGGTTAAATTCAAATTTCCATCAAATTTTGTTGAAAAATTCAAATGTCAAGTCATAATTTGTCTATAAATTCAAATTTTATAAAAAAAATCAAAATTTTCATCAAATTTTATCCAAAAATTCAAATTTCGTCCAAAAATTTCAAACTAAAATTTGAAACCTTCATTACAACTAGCCCATCCATCCTCATCCATCCAACCAAACAAAAAATTGACTCATCCTATCTATTCTCATTCTCATTTATCTAACCAAACAAAAAATTGGCTCATCCTTATCCACCCAACTAAACAGCCACCTTGATGGCTCTATCTTATTCAGACTGGATCGCCATATCCCATCCAACCTCATCCAGGCAACAAAACGCACCCATTATGCTCTACAACTAGGCTACGTCGATGGCCTTGAAGATTATGGCATGACAAGATGATTTTATTTTACTAGGCTGAGGATCAACATGTTCTATTTCGACATGATTTACGTAGGCCAGCTTAATCGGAGGAAACTTTTTTTTTGGGGGTTGGGGGGGGGGGGGGGGGGGTTGTGTGCGGAGTATTTACCTGCAATCAGCATGAGTATGTTGACATCCAGTGTGAGCCTCCGGGCAGCTGCAATGCTTCTCAGAATGATCGGCGGCAGGCCGGAAGCCGCCGCCGCCAGTGCGAACCACTTCAGCGGGTGCCAGAAATGCTCGAACAGAGACACAACAAGAAAAACTCCACTGACAAGAACGTACGGGCTCGGCCATTTATTGGTGATTTTCTCCGTGCCACTGCCGTAGGCTCGAACAGACGCCTCAAGCCTCGCCTGATTCAGCGCCTTGGCTGAAAACAGCAGAGATCAATCAACTTTACACAGTTGCTGATGTCAAAAATTGTGATGATTGCCGCAAGAAACGCGGATAAAATTGGCGGTTTCACAGAGCAAACAGTTTGGACGTAGTACAATCCATACTTCCCTTGACAGCAACTGCAGGGTCACCATTTTTTTTGTATGGATGCAGGATTGCAGCAGGTAATCAATCACTCAGTCATTAGTGATATCGCAATCGTAATATCCCGCGACATAACATACATAAGCAAAGGGTTCATCTAATCTTTATTCATGCTTTATTATTTGTGTAACTGTCAAAATGAAAAGCACTTCTCAATCGTACGTCCTCTTGTCGCTACGCTCGCGCCAAGCATGTTCGGTTGCAGAGTGAGATTTACAATTCTTTCTGACACGTTGAGTGGTCCCCAGTCTCAAATCAAGAAAACAAACTATTGCATGGTACCAGCTTTGAATGGTCGGTTCGTTTCATCAACGGTTAAAAATTTCAGAAAGAAGAACAGAAAGGATCGAAAAAGTTCAGAAGGAACAAGGACAGAACAGAAAAGAAAGAACTTTGCTTGATCCTTTCCGTTGTTCAATGTATTCTTCCGTTGTTTAGAATAAATAATCAATTTTTTTTGTGAGAAAAACCAACAAGATCGGCAACATCAAAGATGTTGGTTCACGGCGGCATGAAAATTCAAGGAGGGGAGACTGGGACGGCACTACGGCAGCACGGTGCTGTCAATTTCCCAGGCGGTTGCGCGACTCAGTCTGGTTTCGTATGAGTCCCTGTTCGGCCAATCCATCCAGCACATGATTTTACACGAAAAAGCTCACCGAATAATTAACAGCAAAAGCGATTGAATAGACCCACGTACACAAGCAGATAAAATTTCCAGCAAGATCAATCAGGACGTAAAAAAAAAGAGACTTCTAACACCAAGAACCACGAAAGGGAGAGAGATCCGAACGAAAAGCGACAGGGGGGAGGAGGAGGGGAGACCAAAGTAGTAATCGCAGAAGCGATGATACCGATTCCTTACCGATTTGGGACTGGGAGATGACGTTGGCGTCGTGCACAACGATGACAGTCCTGGATGGCACGATCACGGTCACCTTCTGCACACCCTCGAGCGGCTCCAGAAGCTTCTCGACGAGCGGCACCTCCGAGGGGCAGCAAATCCCCAGCACATCGAAGTAGCTCTTCTGGTACTTGGCCTCTGCCTCCCCCATCACTCCTCCTCTTCCTAGCCTCTCTTTCACTCTCTCTCTCTCTCTCTCTCTCTCTAGAAGCCAAACCTGCATGTGACAAGGCAAGAAGTGAGCAGCAGATTACACGGAGGGGGCAGCAGCAATCTTGGCGTGCCGACTCGCGCCGTCCCGGTGGTTCAGGAATTTGTTAAGAGTACGTATCTAGTTCGGCATTAACATACTCAACTGCCTACCTTACCTTGTGGTCGATTAAGGGAGGAAGAAGAAGAAGAACATACGAGGCAATTGGAACCAAGAACTGTAAGTCGGTGTCGCAGAATTCGTGGTGGTGGTGTTGGTGCTCGTGGAGTTGGCAGGAATGCTTGTGCTGGGACTTGGGGGAGAGAGGGGAGGGAGGTGGTGGCGAGTATTTAAGGATGGGATGATACAGCCGCAGGGTGCCGCCGGGCGCCGAGACACTGGGCGAGGCGATCGGCGGGTTGGGATTTGGCTGGGCAAACGCAGCTTCTCTCCGATTAATCTTAACTACTCCCTCCGTCCTTGAAAGCAAGGAAGAGAAGCATTCAAATTATGTCCTTCAATATTAAAGATTAAGAGCTCTTCCCCTTTAAATTGTGTCCTCAAATTGTGCCCATATATGCAGATGCACGCAGATACATGCGACCACACATATTCCAAAATAAAAATAAGGTAGGTCATTCCCTATAATCGTGATTAATTAATGCATGCATGTTGCCAATTAATAGAGACACAGTATTAAATAGGGGCATTAGAGTCTTTTGACAGAAACCATAATCTGTTCTAAAATTTCTTCTGTCCCTTACTTTCCAGGACAAAGAAAGTAGTATATTTGCCCCTGCACGATTATATATTATATCATATAATTATCTTTGCTATACACCTCCATCTCTAATAATTGAAATACAATTGTATTTGTTATATGACTGCTATTTATATATGATTAATCTGCACCATTATAACATGATTCCACCAAAATAAGTTGCGGAGATCCTTCTCCTTTACTTTCGGTTAATGTGAGAATGATTAATTAATCTGTACCGTTATAATCTGGTCCCATCTGATTTTTCTCGTTGTCTCCTCCTCGTGTCTGATTTTTCTTTTCTCAATGTAATCTTCTCATGCTTTGTTGGTGGCTAACCTCTTTTCTATCTAACGTTCGGCATACTTCTAAGCGGTCAAACGCTTCGTATTACCTGTAACATCTGTGCTATTCGTTTTTTTCGATCTAAATGCATGGCAGAGCTCCTGCCCTTCCCTTCAAAAAAAATAATTTGGCCCCATCAAAATAAGTGGCAGAGATCCTTCTTCCTTTTTCTTTCTTTCTTTCAATTAATGTGATAATTTCTAGGATTTTTCTTTTTAGGATTATTGTGGAAATTTTATTAATCTTAAAACGAACGAGGTGCATGGAATATCACGGTTGTTTTATTTTTATATAGATTAGGCATAGATTAATAAGAGAGAGATGCGTGTCTAACAATGGTTGAAAAGGAAAAAGGTTAACTCTCAAAGTACAGATAGAGTCTAGACTAGAGAGAGAAGGGAAAGAGGTGATTAGATTATGGATTTTCCTTTTCGCAAATGTACCGGTGCATTAACAGTGGACTACTCAAAAAAAAAAAAGGACGGAGGAAGTACTACTACTACATAGATGGACTCCTCTCGCCCAAAATCTCGGAGCTCTTCTTTAGCCGCCTCGTTTCGTTTTAAATTGAAGCGCGTGTTAGGTTTGAACCCTCGTCCTTAACCGATATAGTAACGAATTAAATTTATTCTCCGTGCATTGATCAATTCCAAATACCAATGGCCACAATTTATTTACAGCATGTTCTATCTTTTCCTTCGTTATTTTCATTCAAACGATACTTCTATATATATACATACTTATCTATATACATCCGTATATAGAGATGAACCCGCAATCCGTATATAGAAATGAGCCCGCACGTTGCTGCGAGCTTAAAGAATTGTTATGATAGACAGGAATTTTGACAGAGAGATAAAATATTTTTCGAAAACTCCTTTTAAAAAAACCTCAAAAAAAATTTAATATCTAAAAAAAAATCAAAGTTTTTTAAAAGTGCTGTAGCAATCACTATTCCTATCCACGGTAGTTTCTACAGTGAACAGGGGTCACGTGGCTGGAAAGTCGGTTAGCTAACACTGTAGCAATTACTGTTTCTGTTCACTTACATAACTACAGTGAACAGAGTCACGTGACGGGGATCGCTACTGAGCCTCTCTGAAAATAACGAGTTACATAGATTTCACATAAATTTTATATTCTAGAAAACAATTCGATCGGTGTACTCCAAAGTCCAAACTGGTGATAAACCGTAAGTGGAGTCAGTGGGCGGCCGAAAACAAGGGACAGGTTTCGTGAGGGGATTGCTGGCCATCCTTCTCGCGCGTGGCGAGTTCACCAGATAACCACCGCCCAGCTTAGGCTGCAATCTGCATGGCCGCGGCCGGTAGTGTTTATCCTGCCATCGACCCCAACACATACTACGCTCACCGCAGATACTACTACTGTAATGGATCTAGATGGGACGTCGGCTATACACGACGTCTCTAAAAATTTTAAAAAAATTGTAAGATCGTCTTTTTAATAGGTTAAATCAATTTGTTGATTGAGTTGATTCCGATGACAGTGGTTTGGAATTTGTAAGACCTTAAAACTATTTGTATTATATTTTTAGTAAATTTTGAATATATGAGTTAGATATATGATGTTATAAAACCATTGTATAAGACTATACAGATGTGCGTGTGAAGTATACACATTATTGAAAGTTTTATTTGGAGGAGTTGTGTGATTTACCTAGGGATGAACGGATCAAATAATTTTCAGATACGAATTCTGTCGGATCGGATACGGATACAGATTTTTTCTGTCAGATACGAATTCGGTAGCTCATTATCCGTCAGATACGGATTCAGCTAATCCGGATACTCATAGGGTCGGATATCCGGATATGCACATAGCTGGGCCAAGGCTACTCTTTTGGCCAAAAATGTTTCTGAATTTCAAAATTATTTTCTAATTTAATTAATCCACAAATCAAATTTTAATTATTAAAATTGGCAAACCAACTCCAAAAATTACGAATTTTTTTAGGGAAATTTCTGACACAATGTAGAATTTTTTTCTTTCTAAAACATATTTTAAAATTTTTATAAGCTTTTAAAGTTTCTTGAAAAAACAAATATTGCTATCTTTAATAGGGAAATATTTTAAATAAGTAGCTTAAAACTGCACAAAAACTTAAAAATACATAATTTATTATTTTAAACATAATTTAAAAAAGAATACAAATCTTGGGACATTACATGTTCTTCATTAATGTTTGGAGCAAATAAACAATTACTTTTTTCCCCTATTTTGTGGGTATAATTTAAAGGGTTTTTATGTTCCGATAAATATCCGTGACCATATTCGTTTCAATTCGCATTCGCTCTGTTTCCATAATCGATATAATCCATATCTAGATTATCCGTATTTGTATCCGTATTTGAGAAGAAAAAAATGAAAACAAATATGATAAAATCATTATCCGATCGTATCTGATCCATTTTGATTTACCAGAGATGGTAGTCATTCTATCATATCAGGAGCCCTATATTAAGGCTCCACGGAGAAATACATGAGAAACTTTTCCGATTACTGCTAGAAGCAACCAGTTTCATACAAATTTTTTTGCGTTAGGGCCGAAATGGTTTTTCAGTACATTATACGGCGACTCACAAAAGAGCATGCTTGCACACAACAGTTGGGCCTGTTTAGGAGAGTTGTGGCTGGACCAAAAGTCATTTACGGTTTGTCATACTGTAAAGCAATCAGAATGACGGTGTAGCTTTTCTTGTTATGTTGTTTGGCAAACTGCCTGCTGTAGCTGTAGCTTTTGAGGACTAACCGAAATGGAAGATAGCAACATAGTGAAGTACAGCGGCATTCGAGTGGGGAGGTGTCGTGGAGGCGACGAGGCGGGGTGGCAAAGGTTGGGAAGGCGGAGCGAGCGAATTAGGAGAAGTTCAAGCGAAGCCACAGCTGAAAAGCTCCTCCTCAGCAGCTGCAGCTTTTGAGGGTGCTTCTGCTGTGGCTTAGCTTCCCAACTGCTTTGCAACTATACTGTTTGAGGGAGCTTTTAGCCCAAAATTGAAGCATAGCTCCCAAACAGCCCCTTAGTTACGTTGGAGCCTGCTACGTGTTTCTCCCGTACATCTGTCCCTCGTGTGATACATGAACAATTAGTTGGAGCACGACCTGCGGCTAGCTACAGTTGTAACACACAGCGCAACTTTTATAAACTAATTAATCTTCTACTAAGAGTTGGAATCACCCGGACGACTGACTCCGTTCTCTTTAATTAAAGATTTCAGTCAATACACGAATCATGTTTCCTTCGAGACATCGAGTCGAACATCATCAGAATCAGTTTACCTAATGCATGTTCTTAGCTCCGCGTAGTCGCGTTGAGCCTGCATGCCATTTGCTTCGTCATGCGCCTAGAATTGCTTCACTATTTTTACTCTCTCTTTTTCATTAGAGAGCTTTTCAAGAGATAGAATTTATTTGTTAGTATATTGTTTTTCTCTGTTAGAGAATATTTAGGAAGATGAAATTATATTGTTCGTATATTATGCTTTTCTGTTTTTGTTACATATTTTTTAGGAAGGTGAAAAGAGGAGGTAAAGAATATTCTACTTTGCATCGCAGAGAGATAGAGAGAGACGGCCGGCGCCGTCCGAGGAATAAAGCTAATCTATCTTCTGCTAATGAGTTGTCAAAGCTTGAGAACAAGAAGAGAAGACAAATGCTCTCTCACAATTTACATGCTTCCAAGAGGTGAGTCACGGAAGCTAGCTGATAAAAATGATCATGCTAGAGCAAAATTGAGGAAGTTGCATACTTTTTATATATATATATACACACACATATAATACACACATTATGGACGTTTTTTTTAAAAAAATATTAAAAAAAAAGCTCTAAAATTCACTTAAAGAGAGAAGTAGACATCCCAGTTCGAGTTGGAGTGGGTGAGACATTTGACGACACCCTCTATTAGCCGAGCGGGATGGCTCCTAGAATAAATGATATCAATAGCATTGACAATATCTTGATGCTTTGGATCTTTTGCAAAGCATTGCTTAAATCATCTGTGCACCTACATATGATTAGCAACATGTGTGCCATAAAAATAAACTCAAAAGACTCAAATAATGTCAACATAGTTTGAGCATGTATCGCCTCCGTGCTTTGCGAGTGGTCTTCTCCAATTTTTATGAGAACACACCGAATTGAAGGATACGAAGAAACAATATGCATACTAGTTTTGTTGTGAGATCTCCAACGAGTGTCACCTGGCCTACCCAAGCCCATCTCTTGATTCAAACCTCGGCTAGTTTCTATATCACCCAATTCTAATGCTTCTATAATCCACTTAGCTTGAGCTACTCGAAGCATCTGTATCTTTTTACAAGACATTCAAAGAACATTCCACGAATATGTAAGTTATTGAAAGAACCAAATACAGTCATTATTGTCCTTAGCAATAGCAACAAAAGGTAACTAAAGTTAATGGGCAAAACAATGAATATAATAAGTAGAAGGAGACTCATCCATAATTAATTTATTTAGACAGCTTACTTGGCCCTTCATGTTACTAACTCCATCATATCCTGCCTATGGACCCTAGCCAAGCTCAATGAATAATCCATAAGCAAAGACTCAATTGCAGTTTTAAGTGTCAAAGCGGTTGTGTTTTTAACATGAACAATACCGAGAAACCTCTCAATCACCCGTCCATTTTTTATCAACATAATGCAAACAAAGAGCCAATTGTTCTTTTGGTACACATCATTAGATTCATCTGCAAGTATTGCAAAATAACCATCACCAAAATCTTCCAATGTGATGTATCCATTTTTGACTTTATCTTGCCCATTGGCACTATAGTTGGTGATTGGAATCCTCTTCCTAGGATCATAGGGAAGCAAATCAATATCATAAATTGCTTCGTCATCTGTAATTGGGGATAGGGATACTTCTTCAGGTTCTATGTTTGGTTGAGTTGGTTATGATCTTGGGGTTTCCTCTCTGATATTATTCTCATTATGTACTTTGCTTTCAATTGATATCGGTTTTGCGTCGAGGTACAATCTATGTTCTGCCTCCATCCATCTTTATCCCACAAGGATTTTAAATTTACATGTTTTCTCTTCATTTTCGAATGCTCTACGGTCTAGATTTCGCAAATTATGATTCACCATTACAAATCAACATAAGGAAGATTGATTTCTAAATTACTATGTTGGGGATTTCACCTAGGCACGGGGGGCTCCATCCCCAACATCGCAGCCCTACCGTCGGTGTCTCCTGCGCTGACCGCCTGCCCTGCCAGCCTACCTCCTGTTGGACCCTCTCCCTCCTCCTCTGGTTCGGCCACAGGGGGCTGCCCTTCTGCGCTCGCGCACCGGCACACCTTGTGCCGCTGCCTCCCAACTAACGCCTGCCCAGCTGCCTTGTCAACTGTCGCCGCCGGTTCAACCACAAAGGGCAATTGCAGATCTAGACCCTTGTCAAGCCCCCGCGCATGGCGCACCGACTCTAATTGACGCCTCCGCTGAGGCGCAGACTGCTGGTGCCTGATGCCACCTCCCGGCCTTCGCCTGATGCCTTGCACCGCCAGAGAGGAAATGGGACAAGGAGAGCCGCTGAGCGCTACGAGAACAGGATACTATAGCAAGGGCTACGGGCATACGAGTCGCTGTGTGTATTGCCAATTGGATCCGCATAATAAAAATGAAGTTGGGCCACGTAGTGAAAATTGGGCCGAGCTGATTGGAACCGCGCGGGTGTATTGCCAATTAGGCCAGGGCCTATTGGAGCTGAGTTGGACAGACTGAAATATGTATTTTCAGCCTGCTTTGCTAGTATATACACCTAATATACCTACTAAATACTAAATTTTTTGCCAAAAATTTTAGATGTCCCAATACTAATCCGCCCATGCTTAACGATCGACATTGCATATACGGATGTTGAAACATACATGCATGTGTGCAGATGCAGTACTGCTGCAAATACATGACAAAATTTTAGGGAAAATAAAAGCTTGCACGTTATGTACACATACCATGCATGCATCCGCCGCAACTTGTATAGCTGCTTCTCGACTGTCGGTCGTACACGAATCTCACCACAAATCTTGCCGACTAGCTTAAGGTATTGCCAGCAAATTTGTCTCATCACAAATAATAATGCTGCCTATCCCAAACGGTATTGAACATCGAAGGCATAAAATATATTCATGAGCAGCGCTTCAATGCTTTCTCTTCTAATACAAGTTGCACAAATCTTGAAGCAAGCGAAGGGGTAAGTAATCTCCATCTACCCTTTATTCATGCTTTAATATTTGTGCAACAGTAAAAAAGAAAAGCATTGCTTTTCAGATTCTACAGGGTCATGCTTTATGCGTGCATACAAATCATACCTCTACTATTGCCGGAAAAGTTCCGGCCCTCCCATCGCTTTGAGCCGACTCGATTTGAACCGAAAAAAGAAAAAAATGTTTAGATCTTTTTTTAGAAAAAATATTAGGTTTAGATCTTTTTGTCATTTTTTATGAAGAGTAGGCCCCCGAATAAATACTGAAAAAATGTAGTTCTGTTTAGATCGTTTTTTTACCTTTTTTGCAAAAAAGGCTCGAGCCGAAAAAAAAATACGTTTAGATCCTTTTTCGTAAAAAAATATTATATTTAGATCTTTTTTGCTATTTTTTTTTACAAAAAGTAGGACCCTAAATAAATACCGAAATAAAATGTAGTTCCGTTTAGATCGTTTTTACTGTTTTTTGTGAAAAAAACTTTCGATTCAGCGAAATTGCGGATCCTTCGTCAGAGAACCCCGAATAAATACGAATACGTTTGTATCCTTTCAACTGTTCCGCCGAATAAATACGAAAAAAATACAATTACATTCGTATCCTTTCAATCGTTTCGCACGTTTTCTCGATCTGCTCACGTAAAGAGCAACAATCGCGACGTAGCACGCCGCGATAACTCATCTAGTTACATACATTTCTAACAAGAGCTATCTATATATGTTTCCGACGGCATATATTGTACATGCATGATGCATGTTCTTTATCCTCGATTTGGTGATTGGAGAAATATCGATCTCTCGAATCAGCTAGTACAGACACAGTGCTCAGTGTGCATGTGCTTGATGAATGAAGCAGGCAGTGCTAGCTAGCTAGCTAGCTAGATATGCCACGTTTGCCAATGGCAGAACGGATTTGACAACATTGTGTGCACCAGCTAGGCTCAACCAATCCCGTCGATCCGTCCGTCCTACTAATTGATACACCAATATATGTTCTGTTCCAGTTTCGAACGACCAGGTTCTTGTCATAATGTCATATACAGTGGCAGACATGGTCCTTCAATCAGTTATACCTGTAGTTAGTTTTCAAATCTTTGTTGCTTTGTTTCATTAGCCTTAATCATATCCTACTGAAGTATTTTTCTTTTGACCCGTGCATGGTAAATTGGACATGCCCAGCTGATTAAACTAATAAAAACTAAAAGAAAATGTTGCACGATCGAATGCGTTATGCAATCAGAAAAAAGATCGAGCCTTTGTTAATTTGCTCCTTTTTTTATGTTCTGCTGTCTGAACAAGGATTTAAATCATGGTTCGGGGTCCGTCGTGATGAGGGATACGAAAAAGTTATCACGGCTACAACGGTCTATTACAAAAGCTATGCTACACGTTGCGGTTTACTATAATACGCATATTTGTTTACTATTTCAAATATGTGTTATATATAATGAACTATACTTAAATTCGAAGTACATGTTATGATTATTATATACTAGTCATACAATGTGTAACAGAAAATAATTTATATAGTTATGTAAATTTAGAAGATGGATTTGGATTTTAACTAATATTCATTATTTATAGGAGCCAAATTAATTTAATTTAAATATAACAGATATGATAAAAGAAGAAGATTATGAACAAAACATATATAATTAATATTTAGAAATACAAAGAGAATTGATACATGTAATAGAGTAGAGCTATCGCGGCTACAAAAATAGCGAAAATATCAGCCCATACAGCGGCTATATTTGCGTTTGTAAAATTTTATTCAATCGTATAGCGTTTTGTATGCGAAAAACTATATCAAAGCTATCGTACTAAAGTTACATGGGCTATTTAAAAACGAAGCATAGACAGGGTTCCAAAATTCGGCGAATTTCGGATTTCGGACCACCCCGAATTCTAAAGTACCGTCCGGAAAAACAAAGTTTTAAAAAAAATCGAATTTGCTACAGTAAACCGAAATTTCGATTTTTTGGCCGAAATTTCATGTTTTTTTGCCGGTTTTGAAACTTTTAGGGGCGGATTTGATTGGATTTGGTCCAATAATCCTTAGGAAAGTCATCTCCTATGAAAATTTGTTGAAAAACCGAATTTTTTAAATATTTTAAAATTTTGGCAGAAACACTGTCAGATTTTTATAAAATTGTACAAGTTTGATAATAATATAAATATTTTATGGTAATGTAATTAGTATATTAGGATCATACATAAAAAATTTCAAAATAATTTAACTTTATTTGTTGTCTTTAAAAAATCAAAACCACAATGAACATAATTGGGACAGTTATATTGTCAGAATTTTATAAATTTTCTTCAGTGTGATTATGATCTAAATTTTTTTTGAGAGATTAATAATTGACTCAGTACCATTATGTAAATTTTTCAAAAAATTTAAACTTTGTTTGTTTGGTCAATCAAATCTATGTAAGCATTAAACTTCGTTTGTTATATTATATTTCAACAATAAAAAAGAAAAGAACATAAATGGTAATGTGCCTTGTAAGAATTTTATAAATTCACTTTAGTGTGATCATGAATCAAAATGTTTATGGGATATTAATAACTTCCTTATCACCGTTCTGTAAAATTTTCAAAAAAATTTATGGTTTACATAATTTTTCATTTTGTTCAAGTTTGCCGGTAAGCCTTTTAACAGGGCAGTAGTACTGTTCGAATTTTTAAAAATTCATACTGTTTTATCATTATCTAAAAATTTTATGAGAGCATTATAGATACATCATAACCATGCACAAAAAATTTCAACAGTTTCTAACTTCATTTGTACCATTTTTCATTCGGATCAAACTTGTCGGTCAGTGTTCTATCAGGACAGTGCCACTCTCCGAATTTTTAAAAATTCCTCACATGTGATAATCAGATGAAATTTTTGTGAGAACATTAGTTATGGATCATAACCATGCACAAAAAATTTCAACAGTTTATAACTTGATTTGTACTATTTTCCATTCGGATCAAACTTGTCGGTCAGTGTTTTATCACGACAGTACCACTCTCCGATTTTTTAAAAATTCCTCACATGTGATAATCGTGAGAACATCATAAATGTGTCAGGAACCTCAAAAAAAAAATTCAAATTTTTTCGATAATATTTAGACCAATTTTCAGCCAGTGCAAAAAAACCCGAAATTTCGGAAATTTCGCCCGAAATTTCGGGTTTTTTCGCCGAATTTAGGATTTTTATTTCCGGAATGGACCGGATTTGAATTTTCAAATTCAAATTTCGTCCGAAATTTCGCCGAAATTTCGTTACCCGGCGAGGGACGAAATTTATTCCGGAAGCGAAATTTGAAACCTTGAGCATAGATGCATGCGGTGAGTAGCGTCCACCTCCACGCAGGGGAAGTCGATCGGGAAGTGTGTGTATGTGTAAAGCTAGCCAAGGCATTCACTCACTTTTGATTCGCGCGCGTCACAAAGCAAGCTAGCCGCGCGCATGCATGGTTGCATTGCACGCCACGGATTATCATCTTTCCACATGCACAGTGCATGCGAAAGCTCATCCATCTACGGCGCACCCACGTAACGTACGTACTTTACCACAATATCTTCAACTGTGCCTACGTAGTACTCCTATCTTAATTTCTGTCCTTCCCTCCTTAATTAATTTCTTCCTCCCTTTCTTTACTTAATTTTCATCTTAATTTTTTAAGGATCGATCCAGCTTCGCAGGCTAATTAATTATACTCCACTAATATTTAATAGCAAAAGACAAAACACAATTTACAACGTGCGTTGGACAAGCTCGATCGCTAGGGGAGATGATCGATTTACAGGGGCCGGGCGACTATATCAAGGGTACTAATGGCCTCTAACCCCTTTGCGCCCGCCATTCTCCACGAGCGAGCTGAGCCTGAGCCTGCTCCTTTAACAATAATAACAATATATAGAATTTTTTACCTTTTTAGCCTCCATCTTTGTATTTTTTTCGGAATTAGCCTCGTGCATGAAGCAATTTTAAAAATATGCAGCGTGTGAACATTTTTTTTTATTTTTTTCGCCTTTTCCAGCGGTCATCGACCGCATGAATTTTTTTTCTTGTTTCTAGCGGTCAGCGACCGCTTAAAAACATTTTATTTTTATTTCGGGAATTTTTATTTTTTTCTTCATAAATACATACAAAAAAATATTAGCCGCATCCTCCGAAAAAATGGAAAAAATAAAAACCGCTGCCGCTGTTTTTCCTCCATACATCGCGCCGTCACCCGCGCCCCCCCCGCCTCCTCCGCCTGCCACGCGGGCCCGCGGAATCTAGCGGTCGCCCCAGCCGAATCACGCGCCGACGCGACGCGGGAAAATAGAATTGTATTTTTTCCCGCCGCGCGATAAAAAAAAATTCCCAAAAAAAATATTATTTTTTTAAGCGGTTGTTGACAGCTGGAAACAAGAAAAAATTTTAAAAAAAATTCCATGCAGTCGGTGACCGCTAGAAAAGGCGAAAATATAAAAAAAATATTCACGCGCTGCACGGCCGCTTGAATATACTGTTAGGAGGCTAATTTTGAAATTGCTTCGTGCACGAGGCTAATTCGAAAAAAAATACAAAGAACGAGGCTAGAAAGGTAAAAAATTCCGATATATATCCTTAGACCCGGCATGGATTCGTTTCTGAAGATGCGACGTGCTAGTGTGACTTAATTTTCCTTGCGATTGATGAACGAGACTGCACAACGTACCTATATAAGCTTTCGATTGATTCACACGCGCTCGTGTGCCCGGCCGCAACGCAAGTAACTAAATGGCCGTTTTGTTTCTCTTTCATCCATCTGTGTCCATCGTGTGACATGAACAAATTCATTGTAGCAACCATGCTCTAGCTAGCTGGCCAGTTTCATGCATGCATGCTATACATCTAGCTGCAGATCGATCTTCTTCTTGCTGGAGATCGAGATATCACATGAATGGTTCGATATAGTCGCTCCAAAACTCTATCTTTCTTGACGGGTTTTACTTTTCCTGACAGGCCCACGTTGAGCCGTCAGACATTGTGTAGTCTATGGTGGGCATAACGCCTATGCATGATTTTTCTGATGGTATTGGAAATACCCGTCAGAGAAATAGATTACCTTGTTAGCGTATAGCCGCCAGGAGATTTTTTATGCATACCTACCTACCCTAGTCCTAATGCCCTTCAAAACCGTAATCCTATCCCAGTCTCGTCCATTGTTAGAGATAACTCAATATCCATTATCCAAATAGGAGGCTGTTAGTTCAAATCTTCAACAACCCGGACTATCATCTGGCTATATAAGCCAATCCCGGTACATGTAAACTTGAATGACATTAGTGGATTGTCTCTCGTGGTTTTTTCCTCTTTCGTGAGGTTTTTCCACGTTAAAAATATTGTCTCTCGTTTTTGCCATGCTAAACCGGCCCTAACAAGTGGTATCATGTTAGAGATAACTAAATATCCATTATCCAAATATGAGGTGGTTAGTCCAAATCTTCAACAACCTAAACTCTCATCTGGCTATATAAGCCAACCCCTGTACATGTAAACTTGAACGACATTAGTTGATTGTCTCCCATGGATTTTTCCTCCTTCGTGAGGCTTTTCCATGTTAAAAATCTTGTCTCTGTTTGCCGTGTTAAACCCTAACAAGTGGTATCAGAGTCTATGGTTTCAGATCAAGCCGCTGCCCCGCGAGGAGGCGACTCCTAGGATGGCACTCGTATGGCAACATAGCACATATATGGGAGCCACCAATCGTCCCCTGTCTTGGCTTCCATAGCGTCTCGGCCTCCGTAAAACTAGGGATGAAAACGGGTCGGATATCTCCCGCCCGATCCGGGACCGGATCCGGATACTTGAATCCGGATTCGGGATCGGATCCGGAGCATCCAATATCCGGTAAATACGGGACGGGATCCGGATATTCGGATTTTTCCTATTCGGATATCTGGATTTTTCCTATTCGGATATCGGATCGGATATTTGGATATCAGCAAGGTCCAGCCCATTTTCATCATTTTTTTCCATTTCAACCCATTTATATTAACAATTAGTTGGTTCTATTGATCCTCAAGTAGCATATTCTTTCTACGATGTTTGTTGAATTTAATTGATATATAATTTGTTACTATAGTCATGTACTCGTATGGTTTTAATTCAATATATATTATTCTATATATGCGTGCATTATCCGTATATCTTTATCCGTTTCCGACCCGAATCCGTCACATATCCGTTCCGTATCCGTATCCCGAATAACCCGAATCCATATCCGTATCCGGTTCCGAATCCAGGAAAAAAATATGGGTTAGGATATGAAAAAAACAATATTCACCCGTATCCGACCCGTTTTCACCCCACGTAAAACTCAGGAGCGCTAGACGCGCTAGCCTCCGCGCCAACTCCCCTCACCGATCCTCAGCGCTGGCTCACCGGCCTGCACCACTCTCCGCCTCCGAGCCCCCTCCACCTCGCTCGCATCACATGTCAGAACCGCCACTCTCCCGATCTCCTACCTCCCAATCCAATCACACGAGACAGCCTTCCCGATCGGACTGCAACAAAATCCCACAAGTGGATTAAATAGTTTGTGAGTCCTTAACTTATCTCAGCTTCGGCTTCCATTTTCTTCAGCTTCTTTCGACTTCCAGTTCTCACTTCAATGCTCTGGCTCTATTTTACCGGCTCTTAGGCCATATTATTGGTGGAATTTCATGCGCAATTCACACTGTCATGCATATTATTGGCGGATTCCTTTTGCAATTCAGACTGTTACACCTATTATTGGTGATATTCATACAGGATTAATCATTGATGGTGTATTTATGCAAGATTAATTATTGGCAGATTTCTTCGATAATTCATCGTCTATTATTATTAAAAAAATCAAAGTTAGTTGAGACAACTGAATTTGGTGTTTGTTCGCCGTTTACATACGTAGCAATTTTGGATCACTTGCGCGACTATTATGGAGGCTTTGGCAATGTTAATTATTAGAAATTTGATGACACCCTGCTGGTAGCATTATAATCTTTAGAGTTTTACGAGTGAAGGTTTACTTCAATGTTAGTGTAAGATGAAGGTCGTTTAAAGTGCAAGGAGTTTGTTTCTACGTGGATACTACAACGTTGTTTAGTTGTCGTTCCTTGATATGAGGGGTCTAATACAATTTATACTCCATTGATGACACAAGAGGTTTTCTTCATCTTGTCATTTTTGTAGGACCAGTTTCAACCATGTTATGGAATTTTAGTAGGCAGTTTGACGTACGTGATGACTACACGTACAAGTTGCTCTTTCAATGAGCGTTATTTGCTGAATTTTATGTTCTAGGTGAAGCATGTCAAAATTCCATGATATGAGTTCTTCGCTATCTGTTAAGCACTACAGGTGATGTCTTGACTTAAGCCGTTTGATGATTGAGTGTTTATTTTAAGAGGTCAGTTGCACCGACTCAGATTTTACTGGTGTTACAAATCATGGAAAACCTAGATTTTTTTTGTTTGCTTTGTTGATAGTTGTGTGTTTGGATTAACTATTTCAGTCTTTCTCACGACCTACTAGTGGTTTGCTCAATCTTGCTTCATGAGAAGCGTTTGTATAAGACTGTTACAGTCTTTCACACTACAAGTGGTTTTTCCACTCAATAAGTCCTTTGGACTTTCGGTGCTTTCTTACCCTTCGAGGTTTTTCGGAGACAATCTTGTTATGGATTTTGAGTAAGGGGAGGCTTATTAGAGAAAACTCCAATATCCATTATCTAAATAGGAGGTTGTTAGTCTAAATCTTCAACAAACCGGACTCTTATCTAGCTATATAAGCCAACCCTCTGTACATGTAAACTTAAACGATATTAGTGGATTGTCTCCTGTAGTTTTTTCTCCTTCGTGAGTTTTTTCACGTTAAAAATCTTGTCTCCCGTTTTTACTGTGCTAAACCCTAACTCCCCCGAAACATAACTAATTCATATATATATATATATATATATATATATATATATATATATATATATATATATATATATATATATATATATATATATGTGTGTGTGTCAGGAAAAGATATATTCATGACGTCTACTTCAGATGGACATGCATAACTCCGATAATAGTACGTAGAGTCTTGCTTTGTGCACACAAAATAGTACGAGACATCTGATCGACATCCCTTAGCTATATATATATATGTCAGGGAAAAGATATATTCATGACGTCTACTTCAGATGGACATGCATAACTCCAATAATAGTACGTAGAGTCTTGCTTTGTCCACACAAAATAGTACGAGACATCTGATCGACATCCCTTAGCAATAGTACAGATCAATTCTCCTCCATTCGTGATTGAAACTAACATAAATGGGCAGGCAAAGTTAAATGATGTGGGTGTCAGGGTGTGCATGGTGAAGAAGCAAGCATTAGTAGTGACTAGTGAGTGCGTATGGATGCCACATTTGCCAAGCAGATCGAGTACAAAGATTTGACAACATTAATCGTGTTGTGTGCACCAGCTAGACGATCAATATGTAGTGTGCACTTTTTTCTAGAATTGTACCGTTGGCACATAGATCTATTTCCGGTCAGGTTCTTGCCCTAGTGGCAGACATGCATGTCTAATCAGCAGATAGCTTCAGGTATTATACTTCCTTAATTTGTCCGTGACGTAGATGGCCGTAGAATCTGGGGAACGTGTTGCTGTTTTGGCTCGTCTGAAAAGATTTTCTGCGATACTAGCCCCCCTGGCACAGGCCGCTGCAAGGTATACAGCGCTCGCTGGGCGCTGCTTCCACCAGGAGCGGGAGCAGCCGTCCGGAGCCGCTGCAAGCTCTGCGCCGAATATTTTTTTTAAATATTTTTAAATGTTCGCAGTATTTCAATATTTTGTGAATTAGCAGCATTGTTAGTTAAAAAATTTGAATTTTTTTACTGTAGTAGTCCTCTGCGTATATCCCCCCCCCCCGAATTTTCAGTTTAATTGAAGCGGCGTGCGAGTTATATAAACATGCATGAACAATTTTGCACTGATTTTATTTTTCCAGTGATTCCGGTCCGCAATATTTTTTTTTCGTTCTTCCAATCGTGTTTTTTATTTTCCTACGGACGCGGCGTGCAGTTTTTTTTTTAAATCCAACAGTCTCCCACGCTGGACTTCGGCGATTTCCATCCATTGGGGATCGCTGGATTCAGCCAGTATTTTTCCACTTTTCCGGTTTTTTTTTTCACTCGCTAAAATCGCAATTGTTTATTCTCACTAAAAAATTTAAGCACATTGATTCCGTTGGAAAGAAGTAAAAAAAATATTTTACCGTGGATACGGTCGACTGCGAATTGTTTTTAGTGTAGTAGCCCTTTGTGTACATTTTTTTTCGAAAATAGCTATGAACGTGGCGAAATTTCGAAAATTCAGTGGACTTAGAGCGCAATATTATTTGAAGCGGTTGAGATCGGCGAGATTCTTGTTTTGCACTGGATTTTTTTACAGCGGTTAGGGAGAGCCGAAAATTAGTATACATTTTTCCGCCCGGCTAGAAATTCGTTGTTTAATTTCAAGCCACCGGAGCCCGCTGAATTCTTTTATGCCATTTCTAGCGCTTGATAATTTTTGCGTTCATTTTTTCTCTGTAAATTATCCAGGGGATTTGGAAATTTTCCAATTAAACTGAAAATTTTAAGTGGTATATGCAATTAAACTGAAAGAAGTAAAAAAAAATTCCAAACCCCCTGGATAATTTACAGAGCATATACAAAAAAAATTCAGAGCATATACAAAAAAAATTTCAGAGCATATACAAAAATTGGAAAATTTTCAGTTTAATTGGATAATTTTCCAGTATTTTTTTTACTTCTTTCCAACGGAATCGATGTGCTTAAATTTTTTAGTGAGAATAAATATATGTGATTTTAGCGAGTGAAAAACAAACAAACCGAAAAAGTGGAAAATATTGGCTGAATCCAGCGGTCCCCATGGCTGGTAATCGCCAAAATCTAGCGGTGGGAGACCGCTGGCTTTTTTCAAAAAATTCCGCTCGTCACATCCGCTAGAAAATAAAAAACGCGATCGTAAGAACGAAAAAAATATTGCGGACCGAAATCGTTGCAAAAATGAAATCAGTGCAAAAATGTTCATGCCTGTTTATATAGCTGGCACGCCGCTTCAATTAAATTGAAAATTCCGAAAAAATTTATAGGCAGAGGACTACAGCAGTAAAAAAATTCAAAATTTTTAACTGACAATGCTACTAATTCACAAAATATTAGGATATTGCAAACATTTAAAAATATTTGTCGCAGAGCTTACAGCGGCTCAGGACGACTGCTCCCGGTGGCAGTGGCTCCGCACCGCTGCTCCCACCGGGAGCAGCGCCCTCCTAGCGTTGTGTCCTATGCCAGGGTTAATCTCGTAAATAATCGGCACCGGTGGCTATTATCGCAAAAAATATTTTCAGACGAGCCAAAACAGCAAAACATTTGAATCTCGGCAGTTAAGGCTGTTAAACTTTAACCATCAATATATATTAAAGTTGTACATTGATTTGTTTTGTAAAAAAAATATCATTGCTCTTTTGGAAGATATTTTTTTTTTATTTTTACTAATTAATTGTTATACAAAAAATCATACAAAATAAAATTCGACCTACATTTGTAGACAGAGGAGCAATTGACTTCCTCCGGTTGTTGGTTTAATTTTCTTTTCGGCGATTGTACATGCGTATTCTTGTGCAGAGCATGCTAGTATTCTCTGTATCTTCCAATTTCATCTGGCGTACGTCTCCGAAGGGACGATACACTACATATATACTAGTTGTGCACTATCCATTTGTTCATCGTCGTAGATACTACCCTTAGCACACGTACGATTGACCGAGGAAAACAAGCAAGGACCAACAGTTGGTTGGTTTCTACATCATTCACTTGCAAGCACACACGCATGCCGACGGAGAGAGAAAGGTAGGAGAAGGAACAAGGAAAACACGATTCTTCTGACTAGTAATTGGCTAGCTAGTCACCATGCAATGCATATCGATCAAGCTGCCAGAGGAGCCCGGTCCATCACGTCTCCCGGCCGCCTTCCTACTTTTGTCAAGAATTTGTGACACCTATAGCTACGTGTATTTGTCACACGTACGTGAAACAATGCTTCTAAATTACTACAAATAACATCGTACTGGTTCATCGCAAAAAAGAAAACATCGTACTGGTCGAAACGTCGCGCCGGCCGGTACTACCTACGTGTGCGTCGTGTCACCTCACCGCCGTGTGCTAGCCTTTTCTATATTACCGAGAGTACATACTCTCACTTCTAATATATCATTTAAATGAATATATTATACTTTTTTTACCATTTTCGGTATACTTAAATACTAATTCTAAGATTCTCTAATATGATACGGTTGAAAAATTTTCATCGTGGCCCTTTTATTTTTGTTATATACTCTTTTTATATGTAAAATGAGTAGATACACAAATTATACTATAAAAAGTGAAATTTGATGAATTTTTTCACGAACTCACTTTGGAGTATCTTACAATCATTATTAGAGTATGCTCAAAAGGATAAAGAGGTATAATTTTTTTGTTTAAGTGGTATATGCAAGCTAGGTGAGAGTATGTACTCCTAGGGGCATGAAACCATTGTCAACGGATGCCTAGTTACAATAGAAGTCGAGTTTAACTAGTTTACTAACTAGCTCAAACAAGTTTGAACTGAAATTCAAACTAAAGTTGCTTTTTTTTATGGTAATTTGATCGTAGGTATGTCCTGATTATATATATAAATCATCAAAGCATATGATCAAAATTCGTTCAAAAACTTTGAATTCAATTATATTTTTTCAAAGGTATGTCTTTTATTTGAATTTTTATAGATGTGTATATACTCTAAAACTGAAATTTTCAAAAAAAACTCAAATTTGGATTGAATTCTCATATCACTACTACAGAAAGGCTTATATTAGACGTCTCAACACAGACAGTTAGGAAAAACCTTCTAGGATAAAGAACATCACTGACTGTTCTATAGTGAAACCGTCAGTGAGATAATCACAGGCAGTACTCTTCATGAACCGTCAGTGATATACATCAATATCACCAATGGTTTTAGTTAAAAACCGTCTGTGATAATATCACAGACGGTTATAAATACAAGCCGTCTGTGATAAGTTCACATCACATACGGTTCTAACTACGAACCGTCTGTGATATGACCTCAGACCACTATATAAACATACCGATAGAGGTTCGTAGCGCAGACCTATGCGTTTCGTCTCCCGCAAACCCTAGCCCCCAGCGATCCTCCTCCTGGGCGACCTCCTCCCCGGCAAAGTCCTCCCCTGCATCCTCCTCTCTGGCATCCGTGAGGGCGACGATGACTATCCCGGCCGTGAGCATCCTCCTCCCCGTCGGCTACTCCTTCTCTTCCCTGTCAGTGAGTTGCTTGCATGAACAATCACTACCCTATATTTTGGTGCTGTCTGTTGTTAATATCGATATATGTTGTAAGGATTGATACCATGGATCATTCGAAGGGCGACCAAAGTATCTCTTAGAACATACATGATTCCTGAAGACAAATGTTTTTATATATTATGTGATTCTTTTATTTACAATTTGGAATAAAGAGTCTCTGGATTTCAGAATAGATCTTGATAAAATATGGGTCAAAAGATTCGTTCATCTGGTTCTTGTTTTTATTTATCATAGTATGGTTTATCGATTTCAAAAAAAATCATGGTTCCTTATCATAGAAATCTTTGCATTTGTCTTGTCAATTTCACATGGATATGTCTGCTCATGTACTTGAAAAAAGAGCTATAGAACCGGTGAGTATATTTGTCTTTATGTTTGATGATTGACCAAGAAAGAGGAGCTTGCTAGGGCATAGCTTTGTGTAAAACTGGTGCAGGGAGGAAACATAATATTCTTGCATTAGTGCAGAGTAGACATCAGGCATGAGAATTACATATTATATGGAATTTTGGATGGATTACATATGCATGCAGAATATGACCATATTTTGTTGGATGTGAATATGGGATCATGTGAAGTACATGTTGTGTGAAGTAATCACAGAGGCAACCGCATGTTAAGTTTTGGATTAAAACCTTTGACATTTGGGTTGGGAGAAAGATTATTACACTAGCCAATTGTCCATGCTCTAAAAATACTAATGATCTGAAATTAAACTAGTTCGAGAATATAATTATTATCGATCACCAAATTAAGTTGACTTGCTAATTAAACAAATTGCTTATACAAGATGCCATTGCAATCTTTTCTCTTAGCCTCTCTTCTCCTCTTCACATGGCTACTCTTGCACTTGCTCTCCTCTACTTCACCTCGAAAAAACCCTAATGCCTATGGCCGTGGCAAAAGTATCATATGTGATACACTTTTTTACCTAATCCAATTCTTACCTAATCCAAAACTATCTTTCTTACCTGATCCAATTCTCCAGCACGCTACCATCTGCGATCCTCTTTTTTTCTCTACACCCCCAGCAGAACTTCCATCATTAGTATATGTTGTTCGAAAAAAATTTCTGCTTAGGTATTTCTACAATGACATTTATAAGGCACAACCAGTTATAGATTCAGTAATTGAATATCTAAACTTCCTAGATGCATTGAGGCAACAGCTTGTCTGATCAGGATCGTCTTAAAATATGAAGTTTTGTAGCACTTTCATCTCTTTTCTTATTATAATATTGATAGATTCTAAGGTAAAATCCATTTCATTCCACAGTTTATCCTGAAAGGTGTCATGCACTGATTTATCGTTATCACTTTATCCTTATCCCCGAATGAGAATACCATAGGCAATCATGCTTCTTAAATTATAGAGTTCATTAAGTTATCGTATGGAGTTGATTAAATTATCGTATAGAGTCCATACGATGACTTAATAAACTCTATAATTCAAGAAGCAGGATCCCTATGGTATTCTCATTTGGGCATGAGGATGAAGTGGAAGCGATAAATTAGAGCATGACAGCGTTCATGACGAACTGTGGAATGAAATGGATTTTACCTTAGAATCCATCAATATTATAATAAGAAAGAGATGAAAGTGCTACAAAACTTTATATTTTAAGACGATCCTGATCAGACAAGCTGTTGCCTCGATGCATTTAGGAAGTTTAGATATTCAATTACTAAATCTATAACTGGTTGTGCTTTATAAATGTCATTGCGAAAATACTTAAGCAGAAGAAAATTTCAAACAACAGATACTAATGATGGAAGTTCTGCTGGGGTGTGGGGAAAAAAAGAGGATCACAGACGGTTCTATTTGGAAACCGTCTGTGATGTTGATATCATAGACGGTTTGGAAACTGTATGTGATATGCTGTTATATCGCTGACACATGGTCACAAACGGTTCAAAAAATCGTCTGTGATGATGTTTTCGAACTGTCTGTGATGGTATAATCTGTAGTAATGTATTTAAAATCATTGTGCCCTGGCACTATGGTGCCCCATTATAGAACGGTTCTAATGTGTGAAATAAAATGTTATAGATGAAATTCACGCATTCAGAACCTGGGCAACATGATTTTAAATGTGTGAATTCAAGCCATATTAGGTATATTTTTGAAAATTTTAGTTTTAGGATATATACACATTTATAACAATTCAAATGAAACACATACTTTGGAAAAAATATACTCGAATTCAACGTTTTCCAACGAATCTAGATCACATGATTTGCTAATTTATATATAAAATCAACAAATAACTACAATCAAACTATCATCAAAAAGGGAAACCCTAGTTTGAATTTCAGTTCAAACTTATTTGAACTAGTTAAACTGAATATCCTAAAATTCTAAAAAATACGTCACTACTACAGAATGATACATCACTATCGCTTCATCTGTGTCGGTTCTTAAGTTTTTAGGAAAAAATGATTGTGATAAATAACATAGGAGGGGTGTTAATAATAATCATTATCGGTTCTGAGATTAGAAGTGACGAATACTAATAAAAAGGATACCCCAACAGCCCGAAGCGACGAGCCAGCGGCCTCAAGCATATCTCGACCAACAACAGCCGCGCGCCGCCCGCCGCCGACCGAATCGCTGCGAGATCGCAAGGCATCCGCTCCCGACCGCCAGGAAGCGAATCCGACCAGACAGCGCTCCCGACCCCCTCTTGGCGGGGCGGGATCTCCCGACTCCAACCAAACCAAGGTGACGAACGCCGAGTGCCGCGTGTCAGGTCCTCATCGGCCTACCGCCACGTACCCTCGAATAAGGTCAATCAGAGCGACTATACAAGGGCAGGTGGCTCTTCCCAAGAAGATCCGTGGATCGAGAAGACAAAGCTTCCAGCCCCATCAACCAGTCACGTACAGCACGAGCGCACGCTCCCTCCCGAGGCAGCACCAACGTCACGCACCTCGACGTCAGCATTCGCAAGGATCACAGAGGGCAAGTACGCTACTTCCCGGGAAATACCTAACCTCCCTGACCACCAAGGCTACCAACCCAGCATGGGCAAGACGGGTGGCGACCAGTCCACAGGACGAAGGACCGAGCTCTAGCGTAGGTCACCTCGCTTCCTCCTAACTCTCGATGTAACTCCGCCTTCCTTCAGTATAAAAGGAGGCGGGGCTAAGCGATCGGGGGCAACGAGCAAGAACAAGAAAGGAGAGAGCGCTTATCAAACCCATCTCGCTAAGCCATTGGCATTCTCGCTTGTAAAACTTTGTGCGATCATACACCAAGAGTAATACAACACCACCACACACGAATCGGAGTAGGGACCTTGGCCGAACCAAGATACATCTTGGACTCACGAGTCTAACCATTCAGGGAGTGGAACGCGACCCCTAGACTTACAAATTTACTTGCCTGTGCTCCCGAAAACGCCGGCGGTTGGCGCGCCGGTAGGGGACTTCGCGTCTTCATCACCATCTCCGGATTCTGCTTATCTCCCGATGGCATCCACCCATCGCGACGGCATGGCTCAAGGCGGGAACCGGATCCGCCGGCTCCTCGACCGCCGTCACCCGACGGAGGGCTCACGCTGTTCCGCCGTCTCGGAAGACAGCGCCACGAGAGCTTGGGCGTCCTCCCGCGACCGCTAGCTCCGGCTTAGCGCCCTGCAGCCCCGGCCGGAACCCGAGGAGTGCTCGCGCGGTCGGCGAAAACTCCGTAGGCGGGCGGTGACCATGTCACCCCGTAGGCTCGCGGCCGGTGGCGATGGCGGCTACTGCCGGTCTCCATCCACGAAGCTGCTGGAAGACTCTTCCGACGCGACTCGCTTCCGACACGGAGTACCACGCGCGGCGACTCGCGAGTGCAACATGGCGGCACCGTCGATTGCCCGCAGCCCTCGTGGCGCGGGACCTCTGTCCGACGCACTCAGCGCAGGAGGAGGAGTGCCAGCCAGCGCGTCTTCGAACGCGCCTTCGGACCGCCACACGAGCTCCAACAACAGCGCAAAGAGTTGGAGGAGCGAAGGATGAGCTCGGCCGCCTCGGGCCAACTGGAGCGGGAGGGCTCGAGGCCCGCGATGTGCTGGCGGCAGCAGCGCGCGGGCGTCGAGCACACCCCAGCAGCGGAAGGGTCCGACGGTCCTCACTTCTTCCCCACGCCACCAAAGCGTGGCGCGGCCGCAATCTTCGCCGAGGCCTCCGGGCCGATCCGGCCGGAGGCCAAGGCCACCTACCAAAACCTCCGGGTGGTAGAGCACGCGGCCGTCGGCAAGACATGCACGCCTCGGCTCCTATCGCTCGGAGCCACCTCCGATCACGGGCCGTCATTGCGGCGGCGGATGGGTCCGCGACAAAGGCGCCGCCGCATGAGCCACAACAGCCTCGCTCGCGCGCGCGCTAACGCCTCGGTGATGCCTCGACATTCGCGCTACCCTTGAGGCGCGGAGAAAGATGGCGGAAGAGGCCGCCCACTCACGGGTTGCGGGCGGCGGGCACCACCATCGCGGCCGAGCCCCGACGGTCTGGACGCGGGCGTTTCGCCAGGATCCGCCAGCGGACTTCCTGCCAGATTCGAAGCGCCACCAACATTGCCAAATACACGGGCCACAAACCTGTGTCGGCTCAAGATTACGGCTCGCATGCCGGGCGGGAGGAGCTACGGATGACCTCTTCATCATCAATACCTTCCCATCTACCTCGCAGACTCGGCCCGAGCACGCTCGAGTACTTGCCGCCAAAACCATCGAGGATGGACCGACTTGAAGGCCCTCTTCGTCGGCAACTTCCGTGGCACTTACAAGCGCTCGAAACTCCTGACACGAAGGGCGCAAGCAGCCAGTGGAAACCCTCGGGACTACATCCGGCGGTTTTCCCACGGTCAACGAGCTCCCGACATCTCCGACGCCGATGTCGTGGGAGCATTCATCTGACACCTCCCGCAAGGCCTTGGTACACAAACTAGGTTGTCTCAAGCCCGGAACTACCAAGGAGCTCCTCGATATCGCCACCAACCACGCCTCGGCGAGGAGGCATGGGGCCATCTTCGAGGAGGAAAGGCCCAGCGAGAACCCGGCATCCGCGCCGGGTCCCCTTCGACCGCTCCGACAAGCAGGCGGCGGGGAAGCGATCCGTGAGACCCAAGTGGTCGCCACGGTCGATCGCCATAGCGGCGGGCGCGCCTACCGTCGCCCGACCACTTCGAGAAATTGATGGACGGCCCATGCCCGAACCATGGGTTCTCCGTCAAGCACAAGTACCGGGACTGCGAAGTCCTGAGGCGCTATCTCTCTAGCGTCCCCACCACGCCGCGAAGCAAAGGAAAGAAGCCCGCCGCGGCCCCGCGAACGGCGGAGAAGAAGGCAGACGACGAGTTCCCCGAGCCCGACGGCTGCCTCATGATCTTCGGAGGACCGGCTTGCTACGCCGACAAGCGTCGACTCAAGCTCGCTTACCGTGAGGTCCACACCGTCGCGCCGGGCGTCCCCCAATATCTTCGGTGGTGAGTTCCGATCACCTTTGATCGGACCGATCACCCGATCGCGTCCCCACACCGGGAGGTACCGGTGGTGGTCACCCGTCGTCGAACGGCGCCTCGACGGTCGTGATGGGCGAAGCGGCGGCCTTAACATCCTCTACGTTGAGACGTTCGACGCTATGGGGGTCCCGCGCTCAAGCCTCCGGCCAAGCAAGGCACCTTTCCATGGCGTCATCCCGGGCCAGCAAGCCCATCCGCTCGGGCAGGTCGACCTGCCCGTCACCTTCGGGGAGCCGGAAACTTCCGCGACCGAGACCCTCACCTTCGAGGTCGTGGATTTCCCGGCGCCTACCACGCCATCCCGGGAGGCCATGCTACGCCAAGTTCATGGCGATCCCCACCACGCCTACCTCAAGTGAAGATGCCCGACCGCATGGAGTCATTACTGCGGCATCGTCTTTCGGCTGCCTTCAATCGCGAAGGCGCAACTGCGAAGCTCGCCTCGGCGGTCGTTGCCTCTGCGGAACTCAACAAGCTCGGGAGGAAGCCGCCGAGTCCGTCCTCGAATCCAAGAAATCGTCGGCGGGATCCTTCAAATCCGCCGAGGACACGAAGGAGGTCACGGTCGATCCTCGTGATCCGACCAAGACCGTCGGGTCGAGCCACGCCCCGCCAAATAGGAAGCGCGCCGTCGACTTCCTCTGCACTAACAAAGATGTCTTCGCATGGAGGTCCTCCGACATGCCGGCATTCAAAGGAGGTCGCGAGCACTCCTTGAGCGTCCGACCGGGCTCAAAGCCGGTCGCCCAACGCTGCGCCGCCGACGAGGAAAGCGCGCAGGTTATAGGAGGAGATCGCCAAACTCTTGGCGGCAGGGTTCGTAAAAGAGGTGCGCCACCCTGAGTGGCTAGCCAACCCTGTACTTGTAAAAAAGAAGAACGGGCAATGGAGAATGTGTGTTGACTATACGAGTCTCAACAAAGCATGCCCCAAGGACCCATTCCCCTTACCTCGCATCGACCAAGTCATCGACTCCACCGGGTGCGAGTCTCTTTCCTTCTGGATGCCTACTCGGGCTACCACCGATTGCGCTAAAGGAGTCCGACCACTCGCGACTTCCTTCATCACTCCGTTCGGCTCGTTCTGCTATGTCACAATGCCCTTCGGCCTGAAGAACGCGGGCGCTACATACCAATGATGTATGCAAACGTGCTTCAATGACCAGATCGGCCGCAACGTTGAGGCGTATGTCGACGATATTGTCGTAAAGACCAGGAAGGCTGACGACCTTATCGCCGACCTAGAAGAGACTTTCGCGAACCTTCGACGGTTTCGCATAAAGCTCAACCCAGAAATGCGTCTTGGGGTCCCCAAAGGAAAGCTCTTAGGCTTCATCGTCTCGGCGAGGCATCGAGGCCAATCGGAGAAGATCTCGGCGATCGCAAGGATGGGCCCGGCCGGAACCTCAAAGGGTCGGTGGCGACCGATGCCCGCGGCTTTGAGCCGTTCGTGTCTCGCCTCGTGACGCGAATGCCGCTCTGTGCCGCTCAAGAAATCCGACCGCTTGGCTTGACACACGAGGCTCGGGAGGCCCTCACCCGCAGAAGGCCTTCCTTTCCTCGCCTCGATCCCCGTCGCCCGGCACCAGGTGAACCGCTGCTCCTCTACATCGCTGCCACTACTCAAGTCGTCAGCGCGGCCCTCGTGGTGGAGCGAGCGGAAGAAGGCCGTGAGCTCAAGGTACAACGGCCGGTCTACTTCATCAGTGAGGTACTTTCCGAGTCCAAGACTCGGTACCCACAGGTGCAGAAGTTACTCTACGCGGTGCTCATCGCAAAGAGGAAACTCGTTCACTACTTCGATCAACACGCCATCACTGTGGTGACCACGTCCCCACTAGGCGAGATCATCCACAATCGCGATGCCTCAGGAAGGATAGCCAAATGGGCGCTCGAGCTTAGCGGCCATGGCATAATATACGTCCCTCGGACGGGGACTCCAAGCTTGTCGTCGACCAAGTCATGAAGGCTGCGGAGCCCCGAGACGCCCGCATGGCCGCGTACTGTCGAGAAGTACGCCGGCTCGAGGAGCGGTTCAAGGGTTTCGAGCTTCACCATAGCTACCGACGCTACAATGGCGAGGCCGATCACCTGGCCAATCTTGCCTCCAGCAGAGAGCCTGTCCCGCCCGGGATCTTCGTCTCCGACCTCCTGCGGCCCACTGTCCAGCTGGACTCGGCGGCTGGGCGGCCACCCGACCAATCCAAAGACGTCGCCCGACCGACGCGCGCGGTCGGGCGAGACTTGGCGGATCTGCCCGTGGTGTGCTAGCACTTGAGTCCGACTGGAGGAGGCCCTACATCGACCGTTTGACGGACGGGTCACTTCCCCCCGACCCGACCGAGGCCCGGCGCCTCGCCCGGCGGGCAAAATCCTTCGTCCTGATCGGCCCAGACCTCTACAAAAGGAGTCCCTCCGGGGTCCTCCAAAAATGTATCTTGACCGACCAAGGAAAACAGCTGCTGGACGACATACACAGCGGAGTCTGCGGTCACCACGCAGCACCCCGATCTCTTGTGGGAAAGGCCTTTCGACAAGGTTTCTACTGGCCAACCGCTGTGTCAGACGCCGAGCATATCGTACGCACCTGCGAAGGATGCCAGTTCTTTGCTCGGCAGACGATCCGCCAAATTGCTTCTGAGCGATCCCCATCACGTGGCCTTTTGCCGTCTGGGGACTCGATTTGGTCGACCTTCAGAAAGCGCCGGGCTTCACCCACCTGCTCGTCGCGGTAGATAAGTTCACCAAGTGGATAGAGGCCAAGCCGGTCGTGAGCGCCACGTCGGTACAAGCGGCCATCTTCTTCCGCGACATCGTTTTTAGGTTTGGAGTCCCAAACTCCATCATCACCGACAACGGAACACAGTTCACGGGGAAGGAATTTCTCGAGTTCTGTGACGACTTCAACATCCGTGTCGATTGGGCAGCAGTAGCCCATCCGCGGACTAACGGCCAGGTCGAGCGCACTAACGGCATGATCCTTCAAGGACTCAAGCCGCGGATCTTCAGTCGGCTCAAGCATTTCGCAGGGCGCTGGGTAGCCGAGCTGCCCTCCGTCCTCTGGAGTCTACGGACCACGCCGACTCGGCGACCGGTTCACACCCTTCTTTATGGTGTTGGCGCCAAGCCGTTTTGCCCATCGACACGAATACGGCTCCCGAGATTGCAAGCCGATGAGGCTCGGGGCTCACCTCGCAACAAGACGCCATCGACCCATTTCGACGAGGCGCGGCGTGGCCGTCTGCGGTCGGCGGATATCAACAAGCCTGCGCCGCTACCACAAGCCGCCAAGTTCGAGGATCGATCCTTCACCGCGACTTGTTCTGCGTCGGGTCCGACAACCAAAGATAAGCACAGGTGGCGCCCCGAGGGTCCTTTCACCGTCGTGGAAGTTCTCCGACCGCACCTTCCGACTCAAGGACGCCGATGGTCGCATCCTCCTAATGCCCGAACATTGAAAAGTTAAGGCGATTCTATCCTAAGCTCTTTTCTTTTTCCGGTATAAGTCTTTGCCTTTCTCCCAACCGAGCACACTGGTCGCCACGTGACGACTCGGGGGCTGCCCGTGGCGCCCCGTTCAGCCGCTCGGATGGTGTCTGCATGCGGTCGGTGACCCACCACCACGAGGTCTATCCCGTGCGGTAACCCTCTCGACCCGAGTGCTACGGCCTCGCCCGGTGGCTATGGTTGCCCAAAGCACTCGCGGAAGAAGGAAGCACTGAGTGGGATGACCTCTTGGTCGATTGGGAACAATCTTCCCCACACGAACTCGGCTAACTCACGTACTCATGTGGGTGGTGACCGACTAGTCACGAGTCTATCCCAGCGGTAACCCTCTCGACCGAGCGCCACGGCCTCGCCCCCGGCTATGGTTGCTAAGTAGCACTTTGCGGAAGAAGGAAGTGCAGAGTGGAAAAACCCTTGGCCGATCGGGAACACTCACGAACCCCCATGAGTGCGCGTAACTACCGCATAAACAAGACTCCTATCCTCTTGGCCCTCTCAAATTGACCCGACCTCGCATAAGCGACCCGTGGTCCTTGAGGCTATGGTCGGTCAAACCCAAACGCAAAGGAGAGCAAAGAGGCAAACCGAGCTTACAATTACTTACGATCGTTTACACAGCGATCTTTGCAAAAAAAAAAAGGGGGCTAACTTCTTTCTTCCTCTTCTTCACGGTGGCGGACCGCACGGAGGAGGAGGACACGGCATCTTAGGCGACCTCGGGCGGGGCGTGGTGGCGATCTCCCGAGCATGCGGCTCGACACAAGCTTCGAGCGTGTCGACCTCGTCGTCGGTCCGGTTCCGCGATGCCGCTTCTCACCACCGCGAGGTCGATGCCGTCGTAGTACGAGATGGTGTTGACCAGCGCCGATGAAGCTCAAGCGCGGCGCGGACCACCGCCTCTTCTCTGATCGGCACTGGGCGGTAGCGAGGGCAAGGCACTCGGGCTGCCCGGCTCAGGATGCGATCGCGACCTCCCGACCGGCCTTGCGGAGGGCCTCGGCTCGGCGCTCATCTCGGCCCGACCGTCCTCGGCCAACCTTCAACGCCGCCGGGCCTCGTCCCCGGCCACGATCGCCACGTCGCGGGCATCCGGCCGTTCTGCGCCTCCACGGCGGCGCCGATTCTTCTGCGCCTCTGCGATTGCGGAGATTTTGGATAAGTTCGCCTGTGGGTCGCACCCCAAACTTAATTGAAGAATTGAGACACTTACCGCCGCGAGTTGGTCGATTGCGGCTTCGACTTGGCGCCTCGTATGAAGTCTTGGTCGGCCAGGCTCCTTACGGCGATGCCGCTCGGAGCGAACTCGGCGGCGTCCCCGAGCCTTGTTCGCTCGTTCGCGAGCGTGTTACTGCGTCTGCGCGATCCCTCCGCGGCAACGGCGGCATCCTTAACCCATTGACCTCCATCGTGGAGGACTCGATTCGCCACTTTCGCCCTCAAAGCCTCGGCTCCTGGCGCTCGTCATGAAGGGCCTTTGTGGCCTCTTCAAATCTTGGCGGATCACCACCGCCTCGACCGCCTAATGCCCGGGGCCTCTGGCTAGGCGCGCACTCAAGCGCGCACCGATCGCATTCCTCCGCCGCACGGCCACGGCGACCGTCGAATGGCAGCGAGCTCGACCGACGCCTGGCGAGCCCGCAAGTCTTTGCAAAAATGTGGACACTCCGTTAGTCGCATCGGAAGAACTATCAAAAATGTGCAGCGAATCGTAACTTTTTCGGCTAACCTACAGGCGATGGTGGACTCCCCGACCATCATATCCAGGTATACGGTGGAAGACTTGAGCAAGGGCGGACCTTCACGGATCCGCCCTATCTCGCTTTCCGGCGTCCGGTAGCCTTGCCGAAGGGTGGCCCACTCGCTCTCCTCCGCCTCACCCATGATGCCCGACCGGAATTACACCGGCGGCGCCTCCGCTTCGCCCGTTCGGGCGGGGCGCCACCCGTCCAAAGCACCATGGGCAAGGGTGACGAGGTCAACCTTCAAATCCTCGGCGACTGCGCTGAGGGCATCGGTCGGCACCTCCCACGGGACGAGGGTGGGCACCTCCGTCGCCGGCTCGCCACGGCGGCGCGATCACCGGCGACGCCATTGTCTCATCCTCGAACGACGATCACGTCGTCGGAGGGGTCCCCGCCGGGCGGCGGAAGTTCTTCTTCGGGCACGACCTCGGGTGGGGCTCTGTCCCTCGGCGACGCATCGCCCTCGAACGCCGACGCTGGCGACCTTCGCCGACCCAACCGGGTCACGAAATCACCGCGCCATTACTTGCGGGGCGATGTGGCACGCCCACGATCACCCGAGATAGGCGCTGCCGCGTTGCAAAGATTCAAGAGTCGCTCGGCGGCTTTGCCAAAAAAAAAATGCTCCAAAAATAAAATAATAATACACTTACAAGGCCGAAGCGGGTGCGTGGCACGCGCGCTCTTTGCCGACCCCGCCAGGGGCAAGTCGGCGGTCGCTTCCTGAAGCCACCTCCACCGAGACGCTGCGACGGCCGCAGCGCAAGATCACCCCCACTGGGATCCGTAGCCACGGGGCCCGTGATCTGCCCTCGGCCGAGTCCACGCTTCGGGCCGCCGCCGATCGGCAGGTCGGAAAAAACCCACCATAGGGGTGGCGGAGGCACTCCCCGCCATTGTCGATGGAGGTTGTCCCCACGGCGGTGGTCTCGACACATCTCTCAAGCGCCGCGTAGCGTTCCTTTTTCTTCCTCCTCCTTTCCTCCTTCCGCTTCTTGCGGGAGAGTCGACCGCCGATCCTCGCCGGGCGGCCGCCGCGCTTCCTTATCCCCGGGCGCGCGCTGGAAGACATCCCCATGAGCCCCTGAGAGGATGCAGGAATGTCGGTCAAGTGCGAAGGACAAAGAAAAGAGAAGCAGAAAGGAATTTCACCGGCTTACCAGATTCGGCGAAAAAGCCGCCGAGAATGGCTCCGGGTGGCCATCCGCGGCCACAGTGGCGCTTCCGCCCGTAACGGCCGCCACCCGAGCCTCCACCTCAGACGCGGCCAGCTCGGGTTCGGCCATCCTCGCCCGGTCGGACGGCCCCGCATACCGGAACAGGGGGTGCGGCCTGTGCACAAGTGGTTGCACGCGCATCCCCATGAAGGCGCGCACAACCACGTCCCCGGTGAGCCCCCGCCTCCTTTGAGCCCTGATCTGCTCCACGATCAGGGCCAGCTTGTTCTTCTCCCTCTTTTCGGCGCCCCAGTTCCACCGTTCCTCCGCCATGGGAAGCCATTCGGAACGCCAGCCCTTGTTAGACGAGGGCAGCTTCACCTCCAGGTACTCCGTGCTCCGACCGGGGCGAAGCTGGAGGGCCAGGCCACCCAGAGGCGCCGCGGCGTCCGACGGCCTGTCCTTCCAGAGCCTTGCCTGGAAGAAGTGCCTCCACAACGCCCGTCTTGGCTCGATCCCCAAGAAGGCCGCGCAGCGTGATGAAGATGGCGATGTGGAGGACCCCATTGGGGTTGAGATGGTGCACCTCCACCTTGTAATGAAACAACAGCCCCGGACGAGCAGGTGCGTGGCGAGCCAAAGCAGCGCTCGAAGAACGAGGCGGGCACCACGATCTCGTCGCCCATGGCCTTGGTAGGTAGCCCGTCGGCACCCTCCAAGGAAGGTCTGCGGCATGAGGAAGCCCTTCTTCACCAAGCCGAAGCGGTCATCTTCTTGCGCGAGCACTCCGCCACGACATCTTCACGGGGAGACGATGGAAGGTGAAAAGAAAGGTGGGGTTTTCTTTCCTTAGCTCTCTGGTGCTCTTCTTGTTTGAGGCGAGAGAGAGGGCAAGAAAGCGTGACCACTCGAAAGCACCCAGGCGTATTTATAGAGGACGAACGAGCGTCGGCCAAGCGGCGCCCGTCAAGCGGCGTCGCGACCACCCTCGTCTGTCGCGCCCGGCTGGTAACTCCGGTTTCCAATACCACTCCGCTTTTAATCCTGTCTTGTCAGCGTCAAGGGCCATAAAGACGCCGCCCGAACAACGTGTCCGTAACCTCTCGGTCTCCGCCTTTAGGCGGAGCAGTTGCTCGGGCGCGCGAAGCCACGGGCCGCTGCGCCCCAAGGCTAAAAGCTTTGTGGCTTGCGCCAGGCCCAGCGAGGAGTGGGTTCAAAAGGCCTACCCCACCAGATGGGTATAAAGCCGCCCAACAAAACTTGAGCAAGGGCGGTATGAGGTGAGCCCCACGGGCCCTCGGTTAGGTCGGCCGACGGCCTAATCACCTCTACTCGCGTCCGAGACCATACTTCACACTCTCCGGAGCTCATCAATGAGCGACGGCCACGGTGTGCTCTGGGTCGGCGGACGACCAAGAGTCCATCTGGGATTGAGTAGAAAGGTTTTTATGGGTCGCCCCACAGCGGGCAGGACACCCTACTCTGGGACCGTCGCTCGGAAGGGTCCCCTTGGCGGGACCTCCCAGACCCACTCGGACTACCGCTATTAGCTCCACGAGCACGGCGTTCAAACCAACGCAGTAAACGCGCGCTCATCCCTCCAGTCCCACACCGCGGATGGGGTATACATGTGGATAGACGGCGGCCATTCCTCTCGCCTACCCCGCCCGACGAGGACTCGAGAAGGATGCCCCACGTCCATTCTCGACGGTGGCGAGCACTCACGTCCAGCTACGACGTTAAGCGAGCACTCGGACACCGAACCTCACAGAGGCATCCGGTCGTCCTGCCGACCAAGGCACTCGGACACCGAACCTCACGAGGCATCCGGTCGTCCTGCCCGACCAAGGCACCGTCTAGCTACGACGTTAAGCGAGCACTCGGACACCCGAACCTCACAGAGGCATCCGGTCGTCCCGCCGACCAAGGCACTTTCGGACACCGAGAACCTCACGAGGCATCCGGTCGCCCCGCCGACCAAGGCACTCGGACATCCGAACCTCACAGAGGCATCCGGTCGTCCCCGCCACCAAGGCACCGTCTAGCTCGACGTTAAGCGAGCACTCGGACACCCGAACCTCACAGAGGCATCCGGCCGTCCCGCCACCAAGGCACTCGGACACGAGAACCTCACGAGAGGCATCCGGTCGTCCCGCCGACCAAGGCACTCGGACACCCGAACCTCACAGAGGCATCCGGCCGTCCCGCCGACCAAGGCACTTTCGGACACCGTAACCTCACAGAGGCATCCGGTCGTCCGGCCGACCAAGGCACTCGGACACCGAACCTCACAGAGGCATCCGGTCGTCCTGCCGACCAAGGCACTTTCGGACATCCGAACCTCACAGAGGCATCCGGTCGTCCTGCCGACCAAGGCACTTTGTGTGAGACCCGTTCGATGAACAGGAACCTCCATGTGATTCTTGTGCTATTCCACTGGATCGAGAGCTAGCACTCACATGTTTACAACAAGCTGGAATCATAACCATACCACAAATATTTACAGTGAAACTAATATACAAAGAGAAGCTACAACTCGAGAGAATTAAGCGAAAAAAGAAGCAATATCTTGTAGTTTGCCCATCCGACCCAGCAGTAAATGACAAGGTATAAACTCCAGATAGAACACGACGAAGAAGATCCCGCAACCTGCGACGAAAAGAGACTCGAAGCCTCGCTAACTTCCACCTAAAATAATAATTAAGCAAGGGTGAGTACTTTACGTACTCAAGTAAGACTTGAGCAAAACCTATAATATATGCGAGGACATTTCAAAGGAAAGGCTAATACTGCTTAATTTGCATAAAGCGAAATTGAATTGTAAAACAAGTTATCATTTGCAAACGGAATTTATAAAAGCAAGTTGATTGATAAGAATATATACAACAAGAAGTAATACTCACGATCCTCCATGACGTGAGTTGAAATAAACCAAACCACAAGGTCCATCAATGTCACCCTTCGACATAAAACAACGATTGCTAAAAACAAGTTCAGACCAAACCCATTTTAGAAAATACCAAAGATTCTAGCATGGAATAATGTCACCAAGTGTCCTTGACCGTGGACGCGGCTAATTGATCAGATTTACACTCTGCAGAGGTGTACACTTTACCCACAAGGAATGATCAACCTTTTCGCCAGAACAATTAACACACTTCCTTTGGTGTGTCGGCAAGAAGATCATATAGAGCCTTTACATTATCTAGACGTGGCTTTACACCAGCCCGGGACGTTAACCCTCGCCCTGAAAACAGAGACACTCACCCAAGCCGTGGATCCACATTTATCACACACAACACCACGTCTCTGTCCAGGGCAAGGCGTACACCGTTGCATTGGTATGTAGAAACCCCTACAGGCAACCTGACCGGAATGCCTGTGCAATCTCCCGCCTTCCTTAGATGCAAAGCCACATCTAAATAACTTAATAGGCTAAGACTGTCCCATACTAGCCCTCGTGGTTGCACGAAAAACATGGATTCACCGTCCCATCGCTCGGTCCTTAATCCGACACGGGCGATACTCCACCCTACACTACGTGCAAACCCGTCTGCACATCCGGCTATTGCCAATAATCGCCCGCATCAAAACCATAGTTTTATTTTGGGTTTTAATCAAACTACCAGCAACCATTTTCCCACAAAGGACCATTTAGGTTCCATAAAAACATTTCAGGAAACAATTTTAATCATGATCATCTGACTCCTTGCTAAACAAGCATGGCTAAGCATGATTAATATGATCGTATATACCCAATTTGGCATTAAGTAATGTCTAGCCCTATTCTATGGTTATCAAGGTTCACATTTCCATAAATATCAAGGAGTTTCATATGACAACAGGTATATCTACCAATACCACAAAATAGCGAATTTACAAAAAGTAAACGCATGCATGAAACATTTTAGTAAACACATTGCAAATCAAATCTGGGATCAAGATGGTCAAAGGGGCGCTTGCCTTGCTTAATCATTGCTTACGGTGAAGACGAGGTCGCAAAAGATGAAGTCGACGACGGAAACGGCAACATCAGGTTCTACACGTCGTTCAACGGAAATAAAGCAAATAACAAACTTCAATAAGGGCAAAAAGAAAACAGACAGCAAATCAAATAAAGATTCACTACAGAAAACAGGAATGCTTTAGGGTTTGAATTAGATGATTTCAGATTGCGTTAAATTGATTAAATATCCATATTGTTATTAGCTTTTAACATTAAGCATTAAACAACTTCTTTTATAGCTTATCTATTCTTGAATTACGAATTCAAGAGGCTAAAATTATGAATTCTTGTATTTATAACTTGAATTATAGATACTAAAATTAATTAGATTAATAGAACTAAAACACTAGCTAAAAGGGGTTATGCGAATAGCACTTAATCAAGTGATACTACACAAGGAATGATTTTGAATAAGGTATATCTGTTAAGTTAGGTTCTTGGATTTACTTACGGTTTCTAAGAAGGTTCGGTGATACAAATATATTAACTATGGATTTCATCATTAATACTATGTTGCTTATCCATATTATAAAGTTCATGAACCATAAAACTTAGGGATATTTGGCTACTAGGATTTATATGCAAAACATAGAGAAATAAGATTATTTCTTCATAACAGGGTAATCTATACTTTGGATAGCAATCCTAAGCAGATTTCATACATTTTAGCATTTAGATGAGACATTCTATTCATTGATGAAAAGCTTAAGTGTTTCATTTATTCAGAAAACATAACATTTAGGGTTATGTTACTAGACTCTTTTGTATACAAACCTTAACAAAATAACATTCTTTCTTCATAACATAGTAGCACGTACTTTATAGAGTATTTCTACACCATTTTCATAATTCTTTTCATTTGGATGAGATACTTTACAAGCTACTGAAAATGCTTAAGTGATCACAATGTTAACGCAGATGAGTTCGATTTTCGATTTAAGTTTGCGACTCGCCTTATAAGATAATCTATCCATTTTTCGCATAATGAAGGAACAACTCTAAGAGTGCTTTAATGCTAATTCCGCGATACTTGGCTTCTATTCAAGATGGTTTCCATATAAGTGATCATTAGGGTCTAAAAAGGACTAAATTTAGATCAGCACAATCATAAGATATTTTTGCATAATCAGCAAGGTCATTATTTTTCAAGGTTATAGGATTTGGTTTTGTCAAATTTGAAGCTAGTTTGAAAAAGTTATGACTATTTGGATTATACAAGCATTGAAACTTCGACTACTAAACATTTACTGTTTTCCATGGTAAACTTTAAATATTTTTGCATATCTGGGATCCTTGTGATGTCAAGAGTACAACAAAACTGATTTGGTGATTAATCAAATTCATTTGACCCATATTTTAACTATTTGATTCTCTATGCAAGGGAGGCTTCTTTTGCTTACTTTTTAATACAAACTGAGTTCAATATTGAATACTTTTGCAGAAATGGAACATTTACAGTCTCAGGACATGTGAGAACAACTTCATGATTTTAGGAGCTATAGTTCGCATAGCTACTATATGTTACATAAAGGGACTTCAAACAAACTTGTTTGAAATAATTTGAATTGTAGTGATCATCTAAGTTTTGTTACATATTCCAAATCCTTATAGCTTAATTCAAATTTAGAAACTTATTTCATCTTATTTTGGATTTCTTTTATATAAGTTATGTATATTTGAGTTTTTAATGTATTGAATGAATCCTTTAATAGAAAGTAGCTCAAACATAAATGAAATCTAAATATTTTTATATATTTGAACTTCTGGAAGCATAAGGATTCTATCAAAATTGGTTTCATTCAATTCTAAGTTTGTTTGCAAAATTTTTATACAAAGCATATTTTTAGCCCTTTTATTCAAATTTGAATTTCGAATTCACCCAGTGAATATTTTCAAAATATTATTTCATATTCTGAAATTAGCTGATTTTACATGAATATAGAAATTTATTTCACTCAATTTGAATCTATGGTTCAAAAGTTATAGCTAATTGAATTTAGCTCGGCTACTAAATTTACTAAAAATCGAAATACGCTTTCACAAAAGGAAAACGCCTTTTACGGTTTGATCGAGAGGTTCACGTGGCTGACATGGCGGGCCCGCCGAGCGAGTGAGCCGGCGAGGCGACGGTGGCTTCGCCCGCCGAAGGAAAGGCGGAGAGGCGGAATCGGCTACTCCATGAGCTTCACTCGACGATGCGCCTACGGAGGCGGTGTCGATTCGGCGTAGGCAGGTCGGAAGGTGCTCGCCACCGTGAGGGGCGGCGACAACGGCAAGAACTCGCGGAGAAGAAGAAGGGTAAGTCTCCCACGAATCGGTAACGATGTGAGCATCAGCGAGGCTAGGCGCACCATTTTGCCGGTCGGATCGCTCGAGAAGTGATGAGTTGGGCCGCCACCGTGAGCCCGAGCCGAGGAAGAAGAAATGGGGCGCGGCGGTGCTACGAGCAAGAAGAGCTAAAATCGATGAGAGAGATGAGTTCGTGATGCTCGGGGCGCCACGGTTGCGAGGAATTTGAGAGTGACTCACCGATTTTGCTGATCGGCTTTCTCCTTCTCTTGCTTGCGGCGGCATAGGGAAGGAAGCGAACTCGGCAGCTCTGAAGGAGATGATCAGGTGTGAGGTTCTGGATGGCGCACAAGAGGATGTAGTAGCCGTGATCTTCACTTGCCCCTCCTCTTTGGCTTAGTGATTTTGGAGGTTGGATGCTTGTTGCTCATGTGATGGAAGAGATGAGACCCAAGCTCTTGCTCAAATGACTGCAAGTTCTGGCTTTGCCTTGGCGTGGAGAAGCTCTGGCTTGGCGTTGGCTTGGTGCTGAGAATGAATCAATGGGTTGGCTCAAATATAGACATGTGAAGGAAAGCTCTAGAATGAGTGAGGTGTCCCAAAGGAACAGCACACAGCATGGCTCCAGTTCTGTGCGTCCAAATGGCGACCAACTGAGTTGAAAAATTTCGAAACTTTTTGACCATAGTCTACTGGGAGTTCTTAGTGTCCAGTAAAATTTTGGGAATAAAATACCGCATAGTTAATTAATTAAAATTCTGACACTGTGCACTGCTCAGAATTCTGATTTCAGTTTTGATTTAATTAAAGGTCCAAATTGTATTATTTATTTTGAAAATTTTATGTAGAGTTATCTTTAGATCAATAATTCTCTCATAAAAATTTCAAGTTAAAATACCTCATAATTATTTTACAAAAATTCTGACATGAAAATTTACAGAGTTCCAAAGCCTCTGTTCTCGAATTTTTAAATAGTCTAAATGACATTATTAATTTCTAAGATTTTTACTAGAGGTTACTAATGTATTGAGGACATTATGGTAAATTTTCCAGGTGCAGATAACGTTCTAAAATTTTATAATAAATCTGTCCTTGCACTATTTGGAGGTCAAAGGATGTCCTTTCAACTATTTAATACTTTATTATGTATTAAAATTTATTTGCCGGATAAAATCACCCACTGCATGCTTAGAATTACCATGGTAAATTTTTCTAACTTTTACTTTTACCATTTTACCTTTTCCATTCTTTAATTTCATTTGTTGGATTTTTCATACAAAGCATAAATCCAAAGAAATTCAGATGTGATCCAATAAATCCAATAAAGCTCATAAATAAATATTTTCAAATTTAAAATATTTATTTTTATATTACTTTATTTTTCGGGATGTTACACACTGTCTAGCTACGACGTTAAACGAGCACTCGGACACCCGAACCTCACAGAGGCATCCGGTCGTCCTGCCGACCAAGGCACTCGGACATCCGAACCTCACAGAGGCATCCGGTCGTCCCCGCCGACCAAGGCAATCGTCTAGCTACGACGTTAAACGAGCACTCGGACACCGAACCTCACAGAGGCATCCGGTCGTCCCTGCCGACCAAAGGCACTTTGTCTAGCTACGACGTTAAGCGAGCACTCGGACACCGAACCTCACAGAGGCATCCGGTGCGTCCTTGCCACCAAAGGCACTTTGTCTAGCTACTGACGTTAAGCGAGCACTCGGACACCGAACCTCACAGAGGCATCCGGTCGCCTGTCGACCAAGGCACCGTCCCACAACGATTAAAATTAAAGCAAACTCATCATAAAGACATTTTCATAAAGAAAAGAAAATTTCATTATAGGCCAACAGCTCAAACTTTACACAACTTTACACACGATGCAGCGGATATAAGAGTGGCCACGCCGCACCACTGCAGGACTCTACCCACGCCTAGAACCTATCAAACATCCGTGCGGCATCGGTGGCACCGACGGCATCTTTGGTAGGCCCTTGCTCGGTCGACGGATACCGCCACGGCAGCTGGCAACACGCCGATGCCTATCTTGCCGTTCGGCGACATCAACGCGGCCGCACTAACTACGATCGGCGCCCTTGCGCCATCGCCTCGAAGGGCCCCCTTACCACCTCGAGCCTCGGGCGGCCTCGGCGTGGCGTCAACGAAGCGGCGTCGCGGCTGCGGCTTCTTCCTCCACAGCTCGGCCATCGCTGGTCGAACTCAGCCCAAAGCTTCGGCAGAGGATCTTCTTCTTCCACCGTAGCGCCATCGCGAAGCTAAAGACTAGAGGATGTCTGAAGCCATTTGAAAGAACAAAAGAAAAAGCTCGTCCCTTCAAGCAAGCTACGACGCCTGCATATATATATCCGGACGAAGGGAGGCTAAGCGTCTCGAGTAAATGCGGTGCCAAAAACGAAGCATCCTTCACGAAACCCGAGGCGATCAAGAAGAGCGGCGCGCGCGCCAAACTATGCTCGGCATGCGCAACGAGGCAAGTAAAAGCCCCCGGCGGTTCAAATGCCCCCGGCCAAACTCCAGGACAGGTATCGGATCAACGGCACACACGACGGAAATCGCTTAACGGATCGGCCGACCGACCTACGAGCCCGCCACCACTTTCGTCCAAGTTCAACCCCAACCGAATCTGCGAAATCGCTTGGGAGTTCGGGCTCTTGACGAATACTAATAAAAGGATACCCCAACAGCCCGGCGACGAGCCGCCCTCAAGCATATCTCCACCAACAGCGCGCCCGCGCCGCCGCCCGACCGAATCGCTGCGAGACCGCGCAAGGCATCCGCTCCCGACCGGCCGAGAAGCGAATCCGACCAGACGGCGCGCCCGACCCCTCTTGGCGGGGCGGGATCTCCGACTCAACCAAACCAAGGTGATGAACGCCGAGTGCGCGTGTCGTCCTCATCGACCTACCGCCACGTACCCTCGAATAAGGTCAATCGGGCGACTATACAAGGGCGGTGGCTCCTTCCCAAGAAGATCCGTGATCCAGAAGACAAAGCTTCCACCCATCAACGATCCACGTCACGGACGAGCGCACGCTCCCTCGAGGCGGCACCAACGCCACGCACCTCGGCGTCGGCATTCGCAAGGATCACGAGAGGGCAAGTCGCTACTTCCGGAAATACCTAACCTCCACGACCACCAAGGCTACCAACCCGGCATGGGCAAGGCGGGTGGCGACAGATCCACGGGACGAAGGGCCGGAGCTCCTAGCGTAGGTCACCTCGCTTTCCTCCTAACTCGATGTAACCTGCCCTTCCTTCAGATAAAAGGAGGCGGGGCTAAGCGATCGGGGGCAACGAGCAAGAACAAGAAAGGAGAGAGCGCTATCAAACCCATCTCGCTAAGCCATTGGCATTCTAAACTTGTAAAACTTTGTGCGATCATCTGTACCAAGAGTAATACAACACCACCACACACGAATCGGGTAGGGACCTTGGCCCGAATCGGTATACATCTTGGACTCACGAGTCTAACCATTCAGGAGTGGAACGCGACCCCTAGACTTACAAATTTACTTGCCTAGGCTCCAAAACGCCGACAAAAGTGATTGTGATGAGCATTGGGTACATCACAATCGGTTTTATCTGAAAGTGATAGTGATGTGCATGATCATCACTATCGGTTCCCATAAAAAGCGGCGATGATGACCATATGCACATCACTATCGGTTCTTTGTTGAGAAGCGATAGTCAACAAAGAACCGATAGTGATGTGCATATGGTCATCATCGCCGCTTTTTGGGAACCGATAGTGATGATCATGCACATCACTATCGCTTCAACAAAGAACCGATAGTGATGTGCATGGTCATCACTATCGCTTCTTTTGTTAGAACTGATAGTGATGACGGTGCACATCACTATCGTTTCTCACAAAAGAACTGATGGTGATGTGCACTGCTCATCACTATCATTTCTTTTGTTGGAACCTACTATAGAATGGTACATCACTATCGTTTCATCTGGATCGGTTCTTAAGTTTTTAGAAAAAACGATTGTAATAGATGACTTAGGAGGGGTGTTAATAATAATCATTGTCGGTTCTCAGGTTAGAAGCGATTGTGATGTAACACTAGATACATCACAATAGGTTTTTTTTGTGAGAAACGATAGTGATGTTCGTGGTCAGAAGCTTGTTAAAAGGGTGAGAATAGCATTGCAAATATTGCAATTGGTTCTCAATGAATTGTTGTGTCGGTCAGAAGCTTGCTCAATTGTGTCAGTTATTTTTGAAAATCGATAGAGCTAGTGTACTTATTAGTGTCGGTTTTTTCTAAAAACCCGATAGAGATAAAATTAGTGTCGGTTTTACTTAAAAAACTGATAGAGATGATTGAGTATTAGTGTCATTTTTTACTAACTAACCGATAGAGATAGTCGCGTATTAGTGTCGGTTTTTAATAAAAAACCGATTCAGATAGCCTCGTGGGGCATTTTCTATTAAATATTTTATATGAGTATTAGTATCGGTCTTTAATAAAAACTGATAGAGATGGTCTCTTATTAGTGTCATTTTTTAATAAAAAATCGATAGTGCTGGTCGTGTATTAGTGTCGGTTTTTAATAAAAAAAATGATAGAGATTGTGACTAGTAGTGTCAGTTTTTAATAAAAAAACCGGTAGAGATAAACTCGTGGGACATTTTCCATTAAGTAATTTATATGAGTATTAGTGTCGGTTTTTTCAAAAAACCCGATAGAGATGGTCTCTTATTAGTGTCGGTTTTTAATAAAAAACCGATAGAGATAGTCTCTATTAGTGTCGTTTTTTAATAAAAAACCGATAGAGATAGTCTCGTGGGACATTTCCCATTAAGTAATTTATATGAGTATTAGTGTCGGTTTTTAATTAAAAACCAATAGAGATAGTCTCTTATTAGTATCATTTTTTAATCAAAAACCGATAGAGATGGTGACATATTAGTGTCGGTTTTTAATAAAAAACCGATACAAATAGTCTCGTGGGATATTTTCCATTAAGTAATTTATATGAGTATTAGTGTCGGTTTTTAATAAAAAACCGATAGAGATGGTCTCTTATTAGTATCATTTTTTAATCAAAAACTGATAAAGATGGCCACATATTAGTGTCGGTTTTTAATAAAAAACCGATAGAGATAGTCTCGTGAGATATTTTCCATTAAGTAATTTATATGAGTATTAGTGTCGGTTTTTAATAAAAAACCGATAGAGATGGTTTCTTATTAGTGTCATTTTTTAATAAAAACCAATAGAGATAGTTACTATTAGTGTCGGTTTTTAATAAAAAACCGATAGAGATAGTCTTGTAGGATATTTTTCCATTAAGTAATTTATATGTGTATTAGTGTCAGTTTTTACTAAAAAACCAATAGGGATGTAGAATTATCAGTGTCGGGTTTTACTGAAGAACCAATAGAGATAGATAAGTATTAGGGTCGGTTTTTATAAGAAAACCGACAGAGATAGAGATGAAATGAGTTGCATTTAAACCTAGCGTCCCTGACTCCTAACCAGTTTGTTCTTGAACCCGCCACTCCCAGCGCCCCCCGCCACTCCCCGGCCCGCCCTCAAGCCACCCGCCGCCACTCCCCCGCCTCGACTCCCTCCTCCGAGCGACCCCCAACTCGGCTCCCCCCTCCGCCGAGAGGCCCCACCGCAACTCCCTCATCGCCGACAGGAGTAGGAGTCGGCGCCCCACCGCGACTCCCTCATCATCGACAAGAGCAGGTGGTGCCCCACCGCGACTCCCTCAGCCTCCACGACCCCCCACCGCGACCCCCTGCTGCGACTCCCTCGGCCTCTGCCCACCGCGACTCCCTCGTCACCGACAAGAGCAAAGGCGCCCATGCGACTCCTCGGACCGACAAGTGCATTTCTTTTTTTGATATACCATGTGATGATAGCCCGGTAATATGAAATTCGATACCTCCTTCATGTTATCTTGGATTACAAACTGATGGTAATCCCACATTCTTCACTTGTACTGTTGCAATTACATCGATACACAAAGGTAAAAGAAGATAAGAAATAAGATAACATAGTTTTCAGGAAAAGAAAATGTTTAGAACTGGAATTTGGTGAGTACCACAGGATAAGCATGATGGGTGATTCATAGGTTTGTGAAATTAGAAATATTTTTTGGAGGAAGGATGTTTCGTTTATGCTTAAGTATCTTCAATGAGTTATGTCAAAAGCTATAACTAAAATTTACAACCTGTAATTGCTGAACTCAGATATAGAACATTAGCATTTCATTAGTGTGCGTCAGTTGTAGTAATTGCTAGAGTAAGCATTCGAGTTAAACAAAGAGAAAAGCGTTTGATTTTATCCGTCTCTGTATCGACCCGAACTAGCAATCGGCAATTGCCGCATGTGTGTGAACTTTTACAATCTCCGTGTTAGGTCGACAAGAAAATTTAGTTTGTTTACATCTATTACTATATTAGTTTTCCATCATTATTTAGTTTGTCCCCACTTAGTTTATTTATATCTATTAGAGATAAGTTTCCATCTATAAGAGATGGCATCCGTATAAACAGGGAGGTTGTATCCAGAGCTCATCAAGCAAGAAAAGAATGAGTTAAAAGCCTTTCCAATCCGTCCGTCCTAGCATCCCTTCCTAGCCATTTCTCGGTCTCTTTCCTCAGGTCTATTAAGTCGTGGTATTTACTTTCAATGAACTCAGGTTCACGACAAGCTTGATCAATTGAAATATATCTATATATATTCTGATGAAACATTGCAAGTGCATCCTTTAGGTGAGGATGAATAATGTGAGCACCCCATTCGACAACCCTTCATTTCTGTTCAAAAGAACCCTTATTGATAGTTCGGATAGAAATTCTTTTGCGCTACTATTTTTTTATAAAAAATGGCTCTATGCTATCCTGAATCACTTTATCTTTCTCCACGCTATGATTTTTTTTTATTTTGTTTGCTTGTCAGAGTACCTTAACTCTCTGATGATGCCATATCTATGGACTGTCTTATTTTATCTTAGAACACTTTATTCAGCTGAACTGATGTATGTGCAGGTACAAGGTGTTGTTCAGGAGCGAAGTGATCGAACTGTCGCTACACTTTTTGGAAAGTGGGATGAAAGCATGCACTATGTGATGGGTGATTGCTTTGGAAAAGGCAAGGGATCTGAAAATTTTTCTGAGGCCCATTTGTTGTGGAAAAGGAGCAAACACTAATGTGGGACTTTAACCGCCAAAAAAAGGAATTAAACGAATATAATGCCTTCAACCCCACAGCTTTTCCTCAAGAAAGAATTTATGACCTCTTGTTAAGCTAGTGTAATTCAGAACCATATTTTGTTTTGTGTTTTATTTTTCTGAAATTGCACGCAAAAGGTGTCATATTACAATTGAAAAAAAATACCTGTACTTAAAGTTCCATGTAACTGGGAGCACCATATCGTCCATTTTTTTTACATCTCACAATATTTTTGATCATACATCTGGTAAACATAACTTGCAGATTTCTGGCCATACCGGTAATTTTCTTCCAAGTTGTGCAGTTGTTATCTCAACCTTGCTGCCTCCCGTTGCGAGAACTATTGATTTCTAGTGACCCTGGTAGACAGAAATCCTTCATTATTTTCCCAGTTGACTGTTGTCATTGCTACTCAGGTGCATGCTTTCATCTACTCTAATACCAGTAATTAGTTTTCACCTACTCCTAAATCAGATCATGAAGTTTGTTTATTTGTGGTTGCCTATCCAAAGAGCAATTCAAGTTGAACAGATATACCTAAAGTTATTGTCTTTATTGTTGTTGTAATATGATCTATTTCCTTACAACGGTTTTTACTTTACATGTTATTATTGTGAACGAATGTGATATGTGTGTTGTAATAAAGTGTTTCTGTTCTGTGAATGTGATATATGCATAATGTGTGTAATCTATGCTGTGTGAATGTGATATATGCATACTGTGTATGATATGTGCTGTTTTAGGAGGGTAAATTTGAAAAACAGCACACCACCCTCATCTCTATCGGTTCTCAAAAGGAAGCGATAGAGATGAGGGATCATCTCTATCGGTTCTTCGTAAGAAGCGATAGAGATGACCGCCTCATCTCTATCGATTCTCAGAAGAACCGATAGAGATGAGGTTGTCATCTCTATCGCTTCCTTCTGAGAACCGATAGAGATGATCTCTATCGATTCTCAGAAGAACCGATAGAGATGACAACCTCATCACTATCAGGCAAGAACCGACTGTAATAACGTCGTCTCATCACTGTCTAATGACTTTGTGTCGCTACCAGAACCGACTGTGATGACGAAAAAGAACCGACTGTGATGTATATTTCTGTAGTAGTGCGTACAATATATAGGAGAATATATCCATTTTAGACCATGGTTCCCAAGTAATTATATAATTATACTTGTGGCATACAAAGCTGCCGTGTCGTGTCTGGGATACATATACAGCATTTATTGATCACAAGCGAACACATACATAGAACGACAAAGAAAGTTCAGAATTCGGATAGCATCGCACAAGAAGCCGGAGAGATCGACAGTGCCGGGCGTCCCAGGAATAAAGCTAGCTAGCTAGCATCCCAACCAGGAATCGTGATGTGTTGATCTGCCGGCTCCAAAAACTCCAAATCCAATCAAGTAGTACTAGCTGGTATAATCGTGTTTACGTGGATAGCATTGATCAAAGTGATCTGGAAAGAGGAGAGAAAAAAAATGCTCTTATATACTCTCAGTTCATACTAACTTTTAAATTATGTTCCTAAATACATATCATTATTCTACAAATTTGAGACAATGTTTAACTATTTTTTATTTCCTTTGCATGCTCGTATTATTCATTATTCCTAATATTATTTATTACCGTCGAATAGAGTAACACACGATTTAAAAGTAATATGTGAGTTAATAAAGGAGGACGATTTAGTTTTTTCTATATATCTTGGTTGAAGCGTAAAATCTACAATATCCTCTGTTGAGAAACGGAGAGAGTATCCTTTGACGATGAGTTTCAGACAAGTTCAGACTAAGTGAAAGTTGAACGAAAGATACTTTTTGTCAGAAAGGCTTTCTGTTCAGCTTCACACACTGTTTGGACCATATCAGTAGAGTCGGTGGGTGCTAGAAAATTTTGTGACGTAAACTTTACAGTTGTCGTTTTTAGTGCATGTATACGAGTATAAACACCACTAATGCAATTCCCAAAGTGGTATATATCAATAAAAACACGATCGAGAGATCATATTTCAGCCCATTTACAATTTTGATATGTATGTATGTGTATATATAGAACTTGGATGAACAGATTTTAATTGTTCTTTTCAAGGTTAACCTAGCCATTGGTGTCTGGGAAGATCAAGATTGCTCAGCACGGAATACATCATGAACATTACACATTTACAACCAATCAACTACTCCCTTCGTTTCTAAATAGATGATATTGTAGGATTTTGCACTTCAACAAAGTCAAGTATATAAAATGCCAAATAATTCTCTTTTATTAGGCCACTTATTGCTATTGAATAGTGCGTATTACTCAGTCCATGGCATTAAATGATCTTAAAAATAACCAAAGGAAAGGGTATATAGAGAAGAAGGGTGAAAAATGATCTCGAAACTATAGAATAGTACGTATTTAGAATAAAATTTGAAATATAGAATGACATGTATATATTTAGGAATGAAAAGAGTATATTCCACTAAAAGCGTACTGATCAATGTGCATGCATCAGTGCATCTTGATTTCAGTTGCATTCAATTATTAAACATGGACTCAGCTGGGCTTCTGGTCAATGGAAAATATATTATACATGATAGCTATTCAAGAAAAGGCATACACAGCAGAAATCAGCAATGCGATTTGAGCTGAATTAAAGCCTGAAACAGACAGGGTATAGTCTAGTCTCCAATATATGGTGGAAGTCTGACAAGTGACAAAACCCTAGGCACGTTCTTATATAATATAGAGATATATGCACAATTAAGTGCGGTGTGTGTTGGATTAGCTAGCTTTGAGCACCATCAGTTAGCTTAGCAACCGCCCGGCCGGCAAATCATATACTATCAAGTTGCTGGAAAAGGCCAATCATGCATGCATGGGATGAACTCCGGCCATTACCTTTGTGTCAGAAAGTTGCCGGATCAAGCATGAAATGAGATTGCACTGTCTAATTAACCACATGGGTATGTTTCATTTGAAAGGAATTTGCCTCTGACTTTTATATATATCCATGCATGATGATATTGATGGACTAATATATATTAGGTAATCCATGCATCATCTTGCATTTTGAGCACGTACTCATGAATTGACCTTGAGGCCTTATTACAAGTGTAACGTAGATGAGTCGATCTCAATAAAACCAAATTAACAATGACGTGATATCATTCTACTACCCCAATGAGCGAACGCAGACAGGATAAAAATTGTTCAATTAATGGATCACCAATTGTAAAGTCATGACGCAAGATCAAAATTAAGTAGTTCAATAATTAGTCCACTTACAACAATGAGCAAATGTTAAATCAATCTGGCTATATATCTGCCTTAAAAGGTCATACTAACCACCACCACCAACATTGTGGGGTAGTTCCAGCTTTATTTTCCTCTTTTAAAAGGGGATGAATACATTGATCGAAGTTAATTGCTCTCATATCCTCAATCTATTACTACTTTAATTAGGAGATCAAAAAAAAAAGTAAAGCTAGTAAACTTCATAGTTGCGAAAGGTACATCATATCGAGATAACATAGTTAAGAATCGATTAGAGAGTGGATAACAAAATTTTTAAAAAAAGGACAAGAGGATGATTCATGCATGCTTGCATATATCAAAGACCGCACTAGCTAGCTACCTTACCTATGCTTGCATGCATGCACTTCGACGATACGCAGGAACTAATTATTGTGGTGTTGCCTAATGATAAGGAATACTACAAGCAAAGATAGGACAAATTACCATTTCGAGAAGGTGAACTATCAAATTAAATTAGCTTGGGGAACTATGCAATTTGGGATCTCTTAAGGTTTGATATATAGAACCAAAGTGCATGGACTAGTACTGAATAAAGATAACATATTTATAACCAAAAGTGCTTTTCATTTATGATTTTAGCTTTTGATTCTGAATTCTAGCTCCAAAGGCAGAGTAAAAAAACAAACAACTTGATTCTAGAATCCGATTCTCACAATCCAACCCTCCCATGTACACTAGAATCCACAATCTACTTCATATGTGCTTTTGGATTCCAGCTTTTGAAGAATTAGCTTTTTTACAACCACAATCCAGAATAAGCTTTTAGAGAATCCAAAGCTAAAACAAGCCTTAATTTTCCAAAAGAAAATCGCGCAGTGCATGCATGTCCATTAAGCAATCAATCAAGCGAATGCAGTAGTAATTAACTAACAGGATAGCCACTTGGTATATAAAGATCGAGCTAGCGCGCGCTTCAGAATATTCAACGGTAGCTAGCTAGCTGCACATACGTGTACATATACCTAGTACAAACTAGAAATTTGTACGCGCGAGAAAATCAATAAAACGCGCGATTGACGCTCCACACATGAGTAAATCGAGAAAATGCGCGAAAAGGATCTAAAAATAAGACTTTGTTTTTCGCAAAAGGGTTTAAACGTAATTCCAGAAAAACGGAAAGAGGACATAAATGCGATGCATATTTTTTAAAAAAAAATGATTTTTTTTCTTCCAAAAAAGACCTAAACGTAATTTCGATTTTTCTAAAAAGGACTCGAGCGCTACTCCTAAAAACGCTAAAAGGGCATGGACGTAATATATAATCTTTTTCGGAAAAAGGATCCAATCGTAATATTTCTTTCAAAAAGGACCTATCCATAATTATTTTTTTTTGAAAAGGACACGGATGAAAAAAAAAATTAGCCGGCTCAGCCGGCTCCTCCCGGCTCAAAACGCCCAGGAGGCGGCAAATCTACAAAGTATAGTATAGTACAAATTTACTAGCTAACTTAGCTATCCCATTTCATCATCTAGCTAATTAATATTAACTAGTAACACACACAGCTTAATTAGCACGCATGTAACCAAGCATCAAATGCGTACACACCATCGAACACTGATTCAATAAGCCACGCATGCACTGTTTCATTCGCTGCGCATGCATTGCGTTGAGTTGGTGAAATCGTCGAATTTTCTAGTTCCTATCTATTTTTTTTTTGCAAATTTGATCTCCTTGCGAACATAATTGCAAAAATAACCTATCTTCTACCACAGAAGCGCCGTATGACGTTCGCAAGAGGGCCAGATTTACAAAAAAAAAAAAAAATTTGCTATAAGGCTAAAAAAAGTGATAATTTTTTTGCATACAGTTGCAAGCTAGCCACCGATCATACATCCCGGCAAAGTTGCATGATCGAAATCGATCGATGCGTGCAACTGCACTGCTGTTACGTCTGTTCGTACTCTACTGTTTGAATGTTTGATAATTAATCTACCACTAGTCATATGCCCGTGCGTTGCAAAGAAAACTCAATTTGCGATTAAAAAATTATTTGCAAAGAGCACTAATCCTGTCTGAATAATACTGTTCACTCTGAATGTGCAATGGTTGAATGTTTAAATCAATTCATCAAATCATAAAAATTCCGTGCACTGGTGAGTCGCTATCGTCCGTGTGCTTCTGATCAGATGGTGGTGTGTCTCATTCTGGCTCTAGCTTTTTTTCTGTGTGGGGTAAATACACAGGTTTGTTTGGTGCATGTCGAAACGGCACTGGACGAGCCAACCGAAAACGCAAAATCTCATGGCCCATAGAGCCTTGCCGATCGTCATCCCGCCCTTTCCCAGGTCCGGACCAGCCCGCAAAACCCCACTCTAAACGCAATGCTTTCAGCTTCTGACCCACACGCCGCTGCTGCAACCCCCGAACCCTAAGCAATCCCCTGCTCACCATGGCATCGGCATACGACCGGGAGGACGACGCACCGCCGCCGCACGGCGGGGCCGACGTGTACGACCCCAGTTACGTGCCGAACTCGGTGAAGACATTCGTTGTGCACCTGTACCGACACATTCACGACAAGAACGTCTACGGAATCCACCAGATGTACAAGGGCGGCTTCCAGCGCCTCTCTGATCGTTTCTTCCGCGATGTGCCCTGGCCCTCCGCCGAGGCCATCGCTCCCTACTGTGATGGCGACCACGTCTTCCTCCTCCTCTATCGCGAGCTCTGGTACTGCCACGACTACACGTGCCTATCCCCGCTAACCGCCAGCCACCGCGCTGATCGAGTTGTGTAACAACCATTGCGACGTCTTCAGCGCCGTCCTCCACGACGTCGCCAATATGCAGCTTCCCAACTAGTGGCTCTGGGACATGGTCGACAAATTCGTGTATCAGTTCCAGAGCTTCTGCTAGTATCACGCCAAGCTCAAGAATAAGAGCGAGGATGAGCTCCAACAACTCAAGCAGTTCGACAAGATAAAACGTTCATACATCCTAATTGATTCTGTTAGTTTCTTTTCTAACGTCAAGTCGAGATCGATGCGGCTATCATGTAACAGCCTCAAAAATTATAAAATAAAGAAAACTGAATTAAAAATCTTTTGTGTGTTATTTCTGAAATTTCTGGTTTTACTGAATATTCTTTTGGCCTTTTCTTAAGACAAGAAAGTGAAACAAAGAATATAATAAATGGAAAAAGGTAAAAAGTAAAAATACCAAGTTAACAAAAATTTACCAAAGTCACAATAAAAATCTGAGTGCTCTCCACAGCTTGTTTATGTCAGTGGAAGAGCTGGGATAATTAAAATAATATTTAATTAAAGCAAATCATGTGCAAGGAAATCAGGGTAAAAATGGTAAAAGAATTTGGTAAAGATCTGTGTAAGTTATCCTGACCCAAGATTTTTACTTTGCTGACATAAACACAGTGTAAACCTTCAGTAAAAATATCAAGAATTTAATAATTCATTTTATAATTTTAAAAATTCAGAAACAGTGAAGAAATAAATTGGAAAACAGTAATGTCAGAATTATTAAAAATTAAATATTAATAAATAAAATCTGAAATTTTTAAATAAGGTGAATAATAACATTTCAGACTCTCAAAATTTTTTTCATAAAATATAAAATTCATTTCAGTCATAAATTAAACGAAAAACCGAATAGGCAGAGCAGCAACAGCTGTGCTGTAAGAATTTTATGAAAATCTACATGCATCATAAAATGGTGAAAATTTTACATGAGTCTGATAATTGTGTTTCCGACCTATGGTAAAATTTTTATAAAATTTCGTATCGGTTTGACCATCGAAAACGCTGTGAACATCCCGTTCTGTCCAGAGACTTCACCCGACTTCTTTTCCGCTCTCGCTGACGTGTGGGCCCAGTCTGTCAGTGAGCCAGACCTGTCGGCACTCGCTGCCATCTGGCCCCCGCGTGTCAGCGTCTCAGCCGCGTTCTTCTCGCTCCAGCCGCGCCAAACCGACTTCGAGCCTCTATAAAAGCCTCCTACCTCGTCGCAGCCGACCTAGCTACCGCCCCGTGCCACCCATTCCGCCGCTGCCTTGGTCATCTTCTCCAACGCCGGCCAAACCCGAAAAAGGGGAGAAACCACCAATTCGCCGCCTCACTTGATTTCAACCCAATTCCTCCGAGCCGAATCTTCCTCGTGCCTCCAGGAACTCATCCCGGGCCGCAAGCGAAGTCCTTCTTCCCCGGCGAGCCGCCGCACCCTGTTCCTTCCTCCGCCGTCGCCGCGCATGGTGAGAACCCTCCTCCACCGTTCATTCTTTGAGCTAAACCCAGAAATGAGATCCTTGTGATGCGCTGATGCTCGCTCAAGTGATCTTCAAGCTCAGGGAGAGCTAGTTCGCCGTGCCGCCGGTTAGCCGTGGATGCCGCCGCCCCTCTCCGGTGGAACCACCTCTCCCGGCCACCTCAGCTCGCTGCGCCACCGCCCAAGCATGCGCATGGGTCCACTAATGCCCATGGTGGAACCCATTCCGAGCCTCCGGCGCTGGTTCGCCGTCGGCGAGCTCGCCTTGCCGCGCCGCTACTCTGGGTCACCGCCAGCTGGCCCAATAGTCACCGCGTGCGTTGTCTTTGCACACGACATGCGGACCCGCTGTCGACCTCGCTGCGACGCGCCACGATCCATGTGAGCCAGCAGCGTCGACCAGCAGCAGCGCGCCAATCGACGATGAGATAGCCCTGTCGGTGTCTCAACAGAACCCTAGCCCGAAAAGGGAAAGCGCATTTTTTCTGCGAAAGCGCACTTTCCATTTTCGGCAGTTTTCTGATTTCCTGCATTTATTCAAAACCTAGATATTCAAATAGCTATAACTTTTGAATCACTTGGCCAAATTTGATGAAATAAATTTCTAAATTCATCTAAAATCAAGTAGATTCAGAACATGCAAAGATATCTCAGAATTTTATTTGAATTTCGAATTTAAATTCAAAGAAAAAGTTAGCAATATGTCATACATGAAAATTTTGCAAATAACCTTCAAATTTAGTAAAATAAATTTTGTTAGAATACTTGTAACCTCAGAAACCAGAATCTGTAAAAATACTTAGGGTTTGTTATAAGAAAATTTTAAGTTATTAAATGGGTAGTAAATAATGCAATAGTGGTTTAAATAGATTAAATCTTTAAATTGCAAATGAGAACAAATAATGCTTGCAACCATTTCTGAATTTATGAAGTTGTTTTATTTGAATATTTCCATCTGATTTCTTTTTGGCTCTATTGAAATTTGGTATTTGTTATATGTTGTCGTACGACGTGTAGAACCCGATGAATCCGGTACATTCGATGACCAGGAGTTTGAAGTCGAGGATAGTCAACAAGGCAAGCAAACCCCTTTGATCATATTGATCCCAGTTTTATAAATGTTTTCATTAAATGTTTTATTGCATACTTTATTTTATTAAAGTCTGCTATCTTTCGGGTAATGGTAGTTGTACCAGTAGAATTATGGAACTTCCTTGATAAGTAGAAAATTTTGAACCTTGAAAACCCTAGAATAGGTTAGACAATATTTAATGTCAATCTGGGTTACTCACAGTTAGTGACATGCTTAGCCAAGCTTAAATGAATGTAAAACTGTGACGTGATTAAAGACTTTGGTTACGACATTTAAATGGGTATGACCATTTTTGTGGTTGGTATTTTGGATGGAAAAATGAAAATAAAACTATGGTTTAGATGCGGGCAATTATTGGCAATAGCCGGTTGTGCATGTCTTGCACGTAGTGTAGGGTGGAGATTATTGCCCGTGTCGAGTTAAGGACCGAACTATGGTTGTTTTCAGGCCAAGAATATTCATACAACCACAAGTGTTGGTATGGGACAGCTCTAACTTATTAAGTTGTTTAAAACTAGCTTTGCACTTAGAAGGCCGGAGTAGTACGAACTGTTTCTTAATGAATTGCTCGACGGGACGTCCACACCGAGGTGATCATGGATTAAACGTCTACCAATATAACGGTGTACGCCATACTGTGGGTAGTTCCATCATTTCTATGCTCTGAGTTCTTACGCCACAGAATGGGTTTATCGTCACCGTGCTGGTGCAAAGTTAGGTTTGAATAATGTAATAGTTATAACATGACTCTCTGCACACCAATGGAAGTGTGCAAATATCGATTGCTCAAAGAGTCACCATGTCTTATGGGGAAAGTCAGATACCTCTGCAGAGTGTAAAACTAATCGATTAGCAGCGTCATGATCATGGACACTTGGTAAAGTCATCACATAGTTAGCAGTTTTGCTTATTTTCATAAAATATGGTTTCTACCACGTGTTAGAAATTTCCATTGTGTGTCGGTGGAAATTGGTTTTGAATATGGTCGTTATACTCAAGCTTTTGTGAATTATTTATGCTTACATTCTATCGTTTCCAGTACTAAATTGCTTTTACTAAATTTCTGTTTTACAATCTATTATTCTGTATTTACCATTCAAACTGGCTTTATGCAAAATTAACCTTAATAGCCTTCCATTGGAATGACCTGCATGTATTTTAGGATTTGCATAAGTCTTGCGAGTACGTAAGTACTCAACTTGCCCATGTTGATGTTTTTAGGTGAAGAATCGATTTCCCGATGATTAAATGCGTTGATGCGAGGATACGGGAATTTAACGATGAATTTATCTAAGGATTTTTCCTTGTCGCTTGCCTGTGGAACAATGGGTTAAAAGGCATACTACAAGAAGTTGTCTCCATCGCAGCTTTACTTTTGGTATTGTAAAATAATATGTAATCTTACTTCGTTGTATAATAAAGTTTGTGTATGATTGTGATATCAATTTGTATTTGTGCGTACTAGCTCTCGATCATGGGACTAATCTCAGATGCACATGGTATCCATTTTTGGTATTTATTATCAAAAATGGGGGCCTTACATATCATTTTAAACTAAATAGATTCAAAAATTTAAAAATTTGTTGGCCAGATAAACTGCAAACTATGTAACAATCTCCTTCCATCTCAATCGTTCGTGCTAGATCTAACAGATCAAGTTCTTTGGAGGAGAACAGACCGTCACCAACTCCTAATTAGAAGTAGTAGAGATATGCGTAAATACGTTCATCCCGGCCGTTGCTTACTTAGGTTTTGTTCAAACTGTAGAGAATATTAAAAGTGAATGAATAAGAGGAGATTTGCTGTTTTCGTACGTAGGATACATTATTAATTAATTAATTGGGTTTTGATCGAGACTGTTATCACTACTACAGGAATGTACATCACAATCGGTTCTTTTTCGTCATCACAGTCAGTTCTGGTGGCGATACAAAGTCATTAAATAGTGATGAGACGGCGCTATCACAGTCGGTTTTTGCCCGATTGTGATAAAGCCATCATCACAATCGATTCTTACTCAAAACCGATAGTGATGATACCCTCATCACTATCGGTTCTCTATAAGAAGCGATAGTGACAAGAGTGCCATCACTATTGGTTCTCTATAAGAAGCGATAGTATTGAGGTGTTATCACTATCGCTTCTTATAAAGAACGATAGTGATAATACCCTCATCACTATCGCTTTTCTATAAGAACCGAAATGATGAGGGCCTCATCACTATCGCTTCTTATAGAGAACCGATAGTGATGACACTCTATGTGAATGCGATATATGTACTGACTGTTAAGCATGTTTGTGTTCTATATTGTGAACGAATGTGATATGTGTATTGTAATAAAGTGTTTGTGTTATGTGAATGTTATATGTGCATACTGTGTGTAATATGTGTTGTGTGAATGTGATATGTGTGTAATATGTGCTGTTTTTGGGAGGGTGAACAAATGAGAAACAGCACACCCTCTCATCACAATCGGTTCTCTATAAGAAGTGATAGTGATGAGGATATCGCTTCTTATGTGAGAACCGATAGTGATGAGAATGCACATCACTATCGCTTCTCACATAAGAAGCGATAGTGATGTGCATGATTATATCACTATCGCTTTTCAACTAAGAATTGATAGTAATATGTGTGCACATCACTATCGCTTCTTCAGTGAGAACCGATTGTGATGTGTCTCAATAGGTTATTTATATCCTTCGGGCTGAACTCTCCTCTGTTGTTTTAGAGGATATTTCTCCGCCGCCACCCAAAAAAACAGCTCATATTCTGTGGTTGGAAGCAATACTTGGATGAGAAAAATTGAAATCCTCAAGGGTGGGTGTTAAGAGGGTAAATTTGAAGCCTAGCCTGAGGAGATTTCCCCTCATTTTGCAGAATTTGTAGTTTTCTTCAAAATGGGAGCATGCCTTCAAACCCCTTCAATTTTGCACCTTGTAATTTCGATATGTCGTGAAGAAAGTTTAGGTTGCACTGATATTATATATATCCTATCAGATTTCGCACCCTTTATTTGACAAGCACACATGTATTTAATTATCTTAATTTGCAGTGCTCTCGTGTTAATATGGAATTATTGTTGCTGTCATATGATGAATATTAGAGTTTTGGCTGCGAAACCTACGTCTCCCGTTCGAGGGTGCTTGTTTATAATTATGCCAATCGAAATAGCATATATATAAGCAGGTAGTTTCGAATTGTCCATGTTCTTTGGACAGTTCGAGGATATGTGGTTCGAGCAAGTTCCTGAGCTGTTGTACAACTCCAGAGTAAATTTTGGTAGCATCTCCCTGTGGTGTTCTCCGAGTACACACTCCTCTTGACTTGCTGTCGAGAAGTGTATCTGAAGAATAGCGGGGAGATATTGTCGAAATTTTCTCTAAAGTTTTACAACGGCTTAGGAACTTGCCCGAACCACATATCCTCGAATGGGATTAGGACTTAACCTATTTAGATATTAGGTGTCATCGTTTATTCCCTTGTTTTGTTTCATATTGAAGTCAAAAGATTTGCAAACTACTGCACTATATAATTAGTTTATTCGGTATCATTGTTGATGTTTTCGATGTATGTCTCGTAACTAGGGAATTAGAAGCTTTTAACTAGGGAAGAAGGTAGGTATCGATCGTGAGTACATTGATATATCTTGAAACATATCCTCTATTTTGCAAAGATAATATTAATTAAAATGATGTCTTAATATTTGAAATAGCTAGCTAGCTATCACTCCAATTTTTTGTTAATTTATTGTGCGAAGTCTAATTGCAGATGGACCGTGAGGAATGGATGTATCAGAAAAGCCGTGTGAGTGCTGAATTTCAAAGGGGTGTCAAGGAGTTCAAAAAATTGCAGAAGAGAACATGGTAAACAAGGGTGTAAACTTTATATATTGTCCTTGCATTGATTGCACCAATCACAGGAGATTTAACAACTCAGCTCAAATTGAGGACCACCTGATTCGATGTGGCTTCGTGAGGAATTACATTTGTTGGATCCATCACGGGGAGACAGGTAGTACCCTTCCAGTATGCAACAGAGATATGGTGGAACTCGATGACGAGTTGCAGCGTGATATTTTTTAGGATAATTTGGAGCAAATGTTGCGGGATATGGAGGGAAATTACACGGAAAGAGAGTTCAAAAAGTTCAAAAGTTTGATGGAAGACGATGCCAAACCGCTGTTCTCGGGTTGCAAAGCGGAATACACTAAGTTGGATTCGATCCTTACATTGTTCGAACTGAAGGCAAAACACCATTGAACAGATACAAGTTTTAATGCACTTCTAGTTCTTTTATCGGATCTGCTTCCGGAGGGAAACGAGTTGCCAACAAGCATGTATGAGGCGAAGAAGCTATTATATCCTATGGGAATGGAAATAGAAAGGATACATGTATGTCCGAATGATTGCATCTTGTATCGTAACGCATATCAAGAGCTGCACATTTGTCCTGTTTACGGTATGCCCCGATACAAACAAAAGGAGAAGCGTAACAATAAGAAACGTAAGAACCGGGGTGACGACGATGAAGAGGTCACTAAAGGTGCACCGGCCAAGGTATTGTGGTACTTGCCCATCATTCCCCGTCTAGAGCGATTGTTTGCAAATCCCAGAGAGGCAAAATTATTGTGTTAGCATTATGAGTCTCGAAAGGAAGATGGCAAACTGAGACACCCTACTGATTCGGCTCAATGGAGAAACATCGATGGGAAACATGAAGAGTTTGGTGCCAAAATAAGGAACATAAGATTTGGGTTGAGTATTAATGGAATGAATCCGTTTGGTAACATGAGCAGTCGTCACAACACCTGGCCAGTTCTGTTGTGTATCTACAACCTCCCTCCTTGGTTGTGCATGAAGCGAAAGTATATCATGATGTCGTTGCTAATCTCGGGACCCAAACAGTCGAGAAATGATATTGATGTGTACATTGCTCCACTGATCGAGGATTTGGTAAAATTGTGGAATGAGAGGGCCGTGGTGTGGTATGCGTACGAAAGAGAGCATTTCACCCTACGGACTATGGTATTTTGCACCATAAATGATTTCCCGAATTTTGGTAATTTGACGGGCTACAGTACAAAAGGAGTCAAAGCGTATCCTATTTGTGAAGAGGAGACTGAGAGCCTATGACTGTCGAATTCCAAGAAAACTGTGTATACGGGTCACCGTAGGTTTCTACCTCGAAGTCATCGATACCGTAAGATGGATGATAAATTTGATGGGAAGAGGGAAGTCCGTTCGGCCCCGCAGCCTATGAGTGGAAGGCAAGTATATTCACGTGTGGAGGATATCAACGTTCGGTACAAAAAGAGACGTAAATCTGTTCATCGTTGGACTATTTGGAAGAAGAGGTCGATATTTTGGGACTTACTGGAAGGAGTTAGATGTTCGGCATTGTATTGATGTCATGCACGTTGAGAAGAATGTCTGCGATAATTTGGTTGGTATCCTGCTGAACATACCTTAGAAGACCAAGGATGGTGTGAATGCTCGTCACGACATGGCCTACATGGGAATCAGGCCCAGGCTTGTAGTGATGGAGGAGGATGAAAAAGGTCCGTACATCCCCGCTGCATGCTACACCCTATCCAAGAAGGAGAAAGAAGACCTCTGCAAGTTCCATCTGGCTACTCCGCGAATATTAAGAAGCTTGTATCCATATATGATTTGAAGTTGCTTAGAATGAAGTCCCACGACTGCCATGTCTTGATGACACAGATGATCCCTGTTGCAATCAGAAATATTCTGTCAGAGGATGTTAGGTTCGAAATCACGAAGCTATGTTATTTCTTCAATGCGATCTCTTGCAAGGTTATTGACCCCGATGTGCTAGACAACTTACAGAGTGAGGTGGTGTAGACTCTATGTCATCTTGAGATGCATTTCCCACTATCATTCTTTGACATCATGGTCCACCTTGTTGTTCACCTTGTTAGAGAGATTAGGATATGTGGACCCGCATTCCTACGTTACATATATCCGTTCGAGAGGTACATAGATATATTAAAGTCTTACGTGAGGAATCGGTCGAAGCCTGCGGGTAGCATTGTTAAAGATTATAGGACTAAAGAGGTTATTGAGTTCTGTGTGGACTATCTCGGGAAAAGACAAGCAATCGATGTTCATGTATCTCGCCATGAGGGCAGACTTGCTAGAAAAGGAACCGTTGGGTCGAAACTAACGAGGCTACGATTTGATATGTATTGCAAAGCGCATATGACAGTCTTGCAACACAGCGCAGAAGTTGCAGGGTACATCGAATAGCACAGGTTGATATTATGGGAAGAGAATCCATATATGAATGAGTTTTCCATCACGCGAGAACACAACGATAGATTTCTCACATGGTTCAAACAAAAGGCGGAGGTCTCTGTTAGTGAGAATATGAAATGGTTGGCTAACGGATCTAGATTTAATGTACATACATGGCAGAGGTACGATATTAATGGGTACACCTTTTACACTGAAAGTTAGGATACGAAGAGTATTGTTCAAAACAATAGTGTAAGCATAGATACTTTGTCCGATGAACATCACTCGAAAGGAGGGTCCTCAATGGCAATGAACTCGTACTACGAGGTGATCGAAGAAATTTGAGAGCTCGATTACGGAATATACTAAATTCTATTGTTCCGATGTTAGTGGGTGGGACTTTCACATGGAATGAAGGTCGACAAAAGAGATTTTACTCTTGTAGATCTCAACAGACTCGCCTACAAAGATGACCTATTCATCCTTGCGAAGCAAGCAAATCAAGTCTTCTATGTGCGTGATCTGGCCAATCCAAGGTTGCACGCCGTCCTTTATGGCAAGCGGCAGATCATTGGTGTCGAAAATGTCATAGATGAATAAGAATACAACCAATTCGATGAAATACCTCCGTTTGCGGATAGGGCCTGTCTTAGCGGCGGCGACGACAACACACATGGAAGAAACTACGTGCGTGTAGATCATCAAGAAGGGTTGTATTGTAAATAAAAGGAGTACATCATTGTATCAGTTGCTATGTGTTTGAAATATTTGTATTGTACATAACTGTAGTTTTGGGTTTGGAAAGCTTATGTGTACGTAAGAAACTTTCACAATTTTTGTCAATAGATTGTGGTATGTAGCTACTTATTGCAAGAAAAAGAAGGCACCCTACATCAAATCATTTCTATAAATTTTCAAAATACTTGGATTTTATTTGAAAAAAAATTGACTTTTCTGCTCTTTGAGCAAAAATCATGCCTACAAAATGTGTTCCTGCAAAATTTCAAATAATTCCAACTATATTTGCAAAAGTTATAGCATTTTCACTCTTTGATTAGATATTTCTGAAAATTTAGACTTCATGGTTCTTCTGGAAAACCAATAGTGCAGTGAACTACATTTGTGTCGGTTTTCCAAGAAAAACTGACAGTGATAATAAATTTGTGTCGGTTTTATTCAAAAACCGATTGTGCTATGGTAAACATTTGTGTCGATTTTGTATAGAAAACAGATAGTGATATTGAAGCATTTGTGTCGATTTAAAAAAAATGATAGTGATATTGAAGCATTTGTGTCGGTTTTTTTATAAAACTGATAGTGATGTTCTATCCATGGGTTTGTGCAGTGGCATGTATTTGTGTCGATTTCTTTAAAAAAACCCGATAGTGATGTTCGATTTTTTACTAAAAAAACATACAATGCTTTGTCAATTATTTGTGTCGGTTGTTTGAAAAAACCGATAGTGATATTGGAGCATTTGGGTCGGTTTTTTTAAGAACTAACAGTGATATCCAAACATTTATGTCGGTTTTTTTTAAAACGATAGTGACGTTCTATCCATTTGTTTGTGCAGTGGCATGTATTTGTGTTGGTTTCTTTAAAAAAACCGATAATGATGTTCACTTTTTTGCTAAAAAACATACAATGCTTTGGAAATGATTTGTGTCAGTTTTTTGAAAAAATCGATAGTGATATTGGAGCATTTGTGTCGGTTTTTTTGGAAAAACCAATAGTGATATTCAAACATTTGTGTCAGTTTTCTTAAACAACCGATAGTGATATCCAAACATTTGTGTCAGTTTTTTTTAAAAAAACCGATAGTGATGTTCTATCCATGGGCCTATGCAATGGCATGTATTTGTGTCGGTTTCTTTAAGAAAACCGATAGTGATGTTAAGAGCCTCCAATTCCCTAGTGATAGAGATGAGCCCCTCATCTCTATCGGTTCTCTAGAAGAAGCCATAGAGATGACACGTTCATCTTTATCGGTTCCTTATAAGAATCGATAGAGATGATGGGGTCATCTTTATCAGGCAAGAACCGACTGTAATAGCGCCGCCTCATCTCTGTCTAATGACTTTGTATCATTACCAGAACCGACTGTGATGATAAAAAAGAACTGATTGTGATGTATATTCGTGTAGTAGTATCAGGGCAATTTTAGGACCTAGCTCCCTTCACTTTTAACTACAAGATGCTATCATCAATGCATGAAAAGAGAAGAGAGCACCCAATGAAATTAAGTACTTTAAGCTAGAATCATACCTTTTGTAGAACAACATTGTACTCCACCAGCTCATTGTAAGTCCTCTGCAACTTTTCATTATTTGCATTAACTTCAATCAGCTCAAGTTTTAATTCTCCAAGTTTTACCTGTTAGTTGACAATATTAAACAAAAATCTACATTTACAATTTGTACATGGCAATTGATACGGGCATCACTCCCATAGTATGGTGTCGTGAATGTGTAGTCATAATCAAGCATCACTTGATCAGAAGGCTTGCTGCAAGAAGAAACCACTAGATGAAACTGCTCCTAGTTTTTTGCTAAATAAACTCACACAACATGAAATGTTTGGTTAAATAATTCAACAAAGGGTCCTCCTAAAGAATCACAAGCATATTATCTTAAACAAATTTTTCAGAGACTACACATCTAAAAATAGTATTCATAGTGAAATTCTCACAATAAAATGTAGATAGAACCAACTTAAGCTGAACCTGCGGCGGCGACAGCACAGAGGAATCAACGCACGGTGTCGTGGAGCCCCGGAAGCAGGAGAACCTCGACAGCAACACCAGGGTCCTCCTGGTTTGTCCCTTCCCCTTCCCATTGATCTTCGTCGCTTCGCCGAGGCCCCCTTGCTGCTCCTGGATCCCATCTCGCAGCAACCCCCGCGGGAGCCCCGATGGCGGCAGGGAACCTAGGATCTGCCGGGGCGATGGGGACTGCCGGGAGCTGTGGTGGAGACGGGGAACCAAGGGAGGCTACGGGGAATATTGTGTCCAGGGTTAGGCTACGGGGAAGCGAGGCTGCGGGGATTGTGTTGAGGGCGGCTGCGGGCGAGTGATGACCAAGATGTTAACAACAACACTAACTAAATATGTAAGAGGAGCAATACTATCAGTTTCCAAAAGAATCCGACTGCGAAAACCAATACTGTTGGTTCACAAGAGAAACCGACTGTGAAAAACAGACAATCACAATCGGTTTTCCTGCAGAACCGATACAGAAAAATACACATTGCTATCGATTTCTTTATTGGACCCGATACAGAAGAAAATACATTGCTATCGGTTTTTTTATTGGAACCGATACAGAAGAACATACATTGCTATCGGGTTTTTTTATGGGAATCGATACAGAAGAACATACATTGCTATCAATTTTTTTAAAACCGATACAGATGTAACATACATTGCTATCGGTTTTTTTATTGGAACCGATACATATGTACTTATATTGCTATCGGTTTTTCCAGTAGAACCGATACAGATAAATGTATATTACTATCGGTTTTAAAGAGAAACCGACACAAATGTAAAGGTGATCACTATCGCTTTTGGATCAAAACCGATACAAATAGCCTTTCTTCACTATCGGTTTTAAATCAAACCCGACACAAATATAGAAGTCAGCACATGTTCACAAGAGAAGAAATGAGTAGCATGCTTATTTAGAATCAACACACAACAATACTATGAAGATACTCTGTAATTTTTTATGAACTTTAAGAACTGAAAAGCTAACATGCCCTAAACTGGCCCTTTTAAGGACATGAACAGAATATGAAATGTTGCATTTTTTTGGCTTTTCAAGATTAACTGATCAACTTAATCCCATTATTTACATCACAATCGGTTCTTACTTAAGAAACGATAGTGATGTGATCATGCACATTACAATCGGTTCTTATGTGAGAAACGATAGTGATGTGCATGCTCATCACAATCGGTTCTTACGTTAGAACCGATTGTAATATGCCCAGTGTTACATCACAATCGCTTCTAACCTAAAAACCGATAATGATTATTATTAATACCCCTTCTAAGTCATCTATCACAATCGTATTTTTTTAACTTAAGAACCGACCCATATAAAACGATAGTGATGCACCGTTCTATAGTAGTGCATACATTCACAAGCAGTCATCAACTGTATACGCAAGCCGGCCGGTGGCTTGGCCGGTGAAAGCTGCCCGTGATAGCGGCGTGTGATTTGGATGGGATTTAGGTGCGCATTCCTTGATTCCCATCATCATCAGTGGGCTAGCTACTAGTAATTCTGGTGCCAATTAAATCGATTAGCTCCGATATATATGATCCTTTTGAAGAGCATAAGAATCATTATCATCCTGTGGCTTGTGCATTCAACTTCAAGCACTAGGTATATATATAGCATAATTAGAGAAATTTCTTTTCGGAGCTTGTATTGACTGCAAATTGAAACCCCATGAAATATCAAGGTGCCTCTCTCTCTCTCTCTCTCTCTCTCTCTCTCTCTCTCTCTCTCTATATATATATATATATATATATATATATATATATATATATATATATATATATATATATATATATATATATATCGATTTCATTGAAGTAATAAGACTATTCCAATTTGAATAGTAGTTGAGAAAGTTTCAATAGTCAGACCGGTGATTTGGAGGAGATCTCTTCCAAAATTGGACTTTCTTCTTTTTTTAACCTTTCGACTTCTATATTAAGGATAGACCGACAAAGTTGGCCTAATTTATTAGTTTTCACTAACCCTAGATTCTTTCCCTTGATAAAAAAGAAATTTTGTCCTCTCGAGCTCCATCGTGTACTATTTACTTACAAACAACCCAGCGCAAATTTGGTTCGGGACAAATAGAACAGACTATGTCGAGCCAAGAGCATTTTCATTACTATGGAAAATGAAGGATAGCAAAATCCACAGTTCAAATCTGGTTCCTGGCACAGAAAAAAAAGGATCTACCGAATAGGTATTGATACAAATACCTTGAGATAGGTTGGGATACATATTCGTTAATAATATAGATAGAGTATGATTTATATAGATAGAGTATGATTTATTCATCTAAGTAGATAAATCTCTAAATAGAGGCACTTCTTTTTAGAAAAGAGTAAAAATCTCTGGTTCTTTTCTTTATGGTACATAAGGAGATGAGATTAGGTTCCCTTTTCTTCATTTTTGCATTTCTTAATTTAGTATTCTTCTATTCCAACGAATATTTATTTATTCTTGCTTATCTTATCTTATTTTCCTCCATACCAAGATTAGCACGGTTGATAATATCAGCCTAAGTATTAATAACGCGACCTTGGCTATCGACTACAGATTGGTTGAAATTGAAACCATTTAGGTTGAAAGCCATAGTACTAATACCTAAAGCAATGAACCAGATCCCTACTACAGGCCAAGCAGCCAAGAAGAAGTGTAAAGAACGAGAGTTGTTGAAACTAGCATATTGGAAGATTAATCGGCCAAAATAACCATGAGCAGCCACAATATTATAAGTCTCTTCCTCTTGACCAAATTTGTAACCCTCATTATATATATATATATATATATATATATATATCCCGAGCGTAGAATAGCTATTCTGCGCTCTGGTCGGAGAAGTAAAATCTACGCGCTGGTCGAAACTTAATGAGTGAATGTATTTCAAAGAACACCAATAAATGCAGTCTGGTAGTAAATCACAAAATATTTTACTACAGAACAACAGATGAATTTACTAGCAAAAGCATACAAAGCACACATGAATCCAATTCAGTAGTAAATCATAAACACTTTTACTATAGAACAACAAATAGAATTACTGCCGAATTTATTACTACTTCACGCGTTGTTGAACACAGCTAGTTAATGTGTATTGTAGATTATACACGAATCTGTTTCTTTTTGTCTTTTTTATATCTTTCAGATGGTATTGATTTTGATATTCAAATTTTACAGGGTTTTATAATCTTCTTCATAATTTTCAAAAATGTGTACTATTGGTTTTCATGAATAAAAATTTGGTTCTGTCTGTCGAACCAGCAGTAAAATATTTAAAAATTTCTCAAAAAATTACCACATTCAGGGGAGTTCAGCTTCTACAATGCTGTAAAATTTGAAGACCGAACTCAATAGGACTTAAGAGATATGAAAATAACAAAGCGGCAAACAGCAACATATACTAACTTTTACTGTAAAAAAATAACATTTTACTGCGAAAAATTTTCAAAAAATTATCACACGTAGGGAAGGTAATATTTTGCAACCCTATAAAATTTGAAGACCAAACTCAATCAGATTTAAGAGATATAAAAATAACAAAGTGCTAAACAGCAGCATATAGTACTTTTTACTGCCAAAAAAAGCTATATTTTACTACTAATTACTCAATGAGTTACTACATGGTGTACACAGCAGCTATATGGTGTAATATCCATAAAAAAATCATACGTATAAGTTTTTAAAAAATCTCAAAAAATTACCATATGTAGGATAGATGAGCTTCTACAACTTTACAAAATTTGAAGACTAAACTCAATCGCATTTGAAAGATATGAAATTGGCAAAGCACTAAACAGTAAAAAATCACTAGTAAACCGAATTTTTCTTTTTCATATATTTCAGATGGTATTGATTTTGATCTTGAAATTTTTTAGAGTTGCATAATCTCACCTCCTAGATCTATAGTAATTTGTTTAGAATTTTTGAAAATGCGTACTATTGGTTTACATGAATAAAAATTTGGTTGTCTGTCGAACCAGCAGTAAAATATTTAAAAAATTCTTAAAAAAATTACCACATGTAGGGGAGTTCAGCTTCTATAATGCTGTAAAATTTGAAGACCAAACTCAATCGGACTTAAGAGATATGAAAATAACAAAGTGGCAAACAACAGCATATACTATTTTTTACTGTAAAAACAACAACATTTTACTGCGAAAAATTCTCAAAAAATTACCACACGTAGGGGAGGTAATATTTTACAACCCTATAAAATTTGAAGGCCAAACTCAATCAGATTTGAGAGATATAAAAATAACAAAGTATCAAACAGCAGCATATAGTACTTTTTACTGCCAAGAAAGCTACATTTTACTACTAATTACTCAATGAGTTACTACATGCTGTACACAGTAGCTATATGATGTAATATCCATAAAAATCATACGTATAAGTTTTCAAAAAATCTTAAAAAATTACCATATGTAGGATAGATGACCTTCTACAACTTTAAAAAATTTAAAGACCAAACTCAATCGCATTTAAAAGATATGAAATTGACAAAGCACTAGACAGTAAAAAATTACTAGTCAACCGAATTTGTCTTTTTCATATCTTTCAGATGTTATTGATTTTGATGTTTAAATTTTTTTAGGGTTGCATAATCTCACCTCCTAGATCTATAGTAATTTTTTTAGAATTTTTGAAAATTTGTACTATTGGTTTTCATGAATAAAAATTTGGTTCTGTCTGTTGAACAAGCAATAAAATATTTAAAAAATTCTCAAAAAATTACCACATGTAGGGGAGTTCAGCTTCTACAATGCTTTAAAATTTGAAGACCAAACTCAATCATACTTGAGACATACAAAAATAACAATGTGGCAAACAGCAGCATATACTATCTTTTACTGTTAAAAAAATAACATTTTACTGCAAAAAATTCTCAAAAAATTACCTCACGTAGGGGAGATGATATTGTACAAGACCAAACTCAATTGGATTTAAGAGATATAAAAATAACAGAGTACCGAACAGCGGCATATACTACCTTTTACTACCAAGAAAAATGCATATTACTGCCTCTTACTCAACGTGTTACTATATGTTGTACACAACAGCTATATGATATAATATTCATAAAAATCATATGTATAAGTTTTCAAAAAATCTTTAAAAAATACCATATGTAGGATAGGTGAGCTTCTAAAACTTTACAAAATTTGAAGACCAAACTCAGTATCATTTGAAAGATACGAAATTAACAAAGCAGTAGACAGTGAAAAATCACTAGTCAACCGAATTTATCTTTTCTGTATCTTTCAACTGGTATTAACTTTTATCTTCAAATTTTTCAGGATTGTATAATCTCAGCTCCCATATCTATAGTAATTTTTTTAGAATTTTTGAAAATATGTACGGTTGGTTTTCATGAATAAAAAATTAGTTCTATTTGTCGAACTAGTAGTAAAATATTTGAAAAATTCTCAGAAAATTACCACACGTAGGGGAGTTAAGCTTCTACGATCTTAAAAAATTTGAAGACCAAAATCAATCGGAGTTAAGAGATATGGCTAAAATAAAGTAAGAACAGAATCATATACAAACTAATAAATGCGCTTACTAGTTGTTTTGGCCACCCATTCTGCTTCACTAGTTAGTTCATTTTCTAGTTTGTATACAAGTCTGTTCTTTCTTTATTTTAGCTGTAAGTTTTTATTCGATGCTCCGATTCACGAACAAATTTCACTAGTAGATTACTGATGACTAGAGGAACAACATGATATAAATTTTGCTAATAAACGTTGCATGAATCAAATTTTACTGCTAAAATGAACATCGATTTACTATTGTATGATAGTAAAACACATATATATATATATATATATATATATCGATAGTAAAATCTATATATAAGGATAGTAAAATTTGTTAACAGTGAGAAAAATTAATGTTTATTAATGGGATTTATAGATTTTACTGTCTTTTACTCAAAGTATTACTATACCTATGTATAGCACTCTTATCCAGTAAAAAACAACATATCCAGTGTTTTCTAAAGTTCATGAAAAATACATGTAAATATTTTAAAAAATTCTCAAAAAATTACCATATGTAGAGGAGATGAGATTCTACAAAACTATAAAATTTGAAGATCAAAATCAATCACATTTGAAAGTTATGGCTAAATAAAAAAAGACAGATTTATGTACAAACACTAAGTAGCATTTATTAGTCATTTATGTACAAACACGCTTAGTCAATTGAAGAGTAGCGCGAGCTCGGTCGGTAAAACAAACCTGGCTAGCGTGTAGAAGATGCTATTCTACACGCAGCCAAAGAATAGCGCATGTATATATATATATGTATATATGTATATATATATACCTATATATAGTATAATTACTCGGGACACCATGGTGCTTGGGCACCATGATCTAAAAAGGATTTTTTTCTATGTATTTTCATACGAATTTTTTTGAAATTTTTAGGATGTTGAGTTTAACCAATTTACTAACTAGTTCAAACAAGTTTGAACTGAAATTCAAACTATAGTTTCCCTTTTTGATGATAGTTGGTTGTAGGTATGTGCTGATTTTATATATAAATCAGCAAAGCATATGATCCAAACTCATTCAAAATCTTTGAATTCGAGTATATTTTTTCAAAGGTGTGTGTTTCAATTGAATTGTTATAGATGGGTGTATACCCTAAAACTGAAATTTTTGAAAATTATACTCGAATATGGCTTGAATTTGCGCATTTGAAATCATGGTGCCCAGGCACCATGGTGCCCCATTTCGGCTTCCCCTATATATATACATATATATACATATATACATATATATATATATATATATATATGATGCTAAGGACCATATATGCTAGCCCTCGTATTTGACAGTTGTCCACCAGTAGATAATTAGTTAATGGCCGGAAGCCCCAGGTCTAGCTAGCATTATCGATCGAGCTAGCTATATTTATCACTCTGAAGAAAAACTATTTTTATCATGGAAGGTACGCATCAACGACCAAATTTTGCAGTGTATATATACAACCACAGAAAAAAAAATATACATACCACTTAGATAGTCTTATATATTTTCATATTACATGTACATACTCTCTGTTACACGAGATACTCCTTACATTATGATATACGACATAGGGAGTAATTACTCCAGGAGTAGAAAAGATGCTTCCTATATAATCAAATTCAAAGATTTTGAAAGAAATTAGATCACATAATTTGCTGATTTACATATATAATCAGCATAGACCTACAATCAAACTATCATAAAAAAGAAACTCTAGTTTGAATTTTAGTTCAAACCAGTTTGAACTGGTTAGTAAACTAGTTAAACTCAACATCGAAAAAATTTCAAAAAATCTTGCATGCAATACAGAGAGGAATATACCTATTTTGGATCATAGTGCCCTAGGTAATTATAATATGTATGTAGGTGTGTGTGCCTATATATAGAGAGAGAGAGAGAGGCGCTATTCTGCAACTGCTTGTAGTCTACGTGCAGGGCATTTAACCCAGCCCGATATAGCCATACAGCGGCCAGAGAAGCGCATGCAAAGCACACCGTATTGATTGCTAACAATTCGGTAGTAAATCACGAATACATTTTACTATAGAACAACAGATGCAATTATTACCGAATCAGTTACATGATCAAATCGACTTGTTAATGCATTTTGTAGTTTGTACATACCAATATGTTTTCTCTTTATTTTAGTCATAATATTTTATTGGAAGCTTCGATTTGTAAATGGTTTTCATCAGTAGCTTACTGACGACGAGAACAACACAATGATATAAATCTCGTTAATAAACAGTAACTTTGCCGAATGGTAACAAAAATTACTACATTTATAACTAGAAATTACTACGTTTATAACATGAAATTACTATCTTACGGTAGTAAATTTATTAGCGAGACTTATTTGTTCCTCTCGTTGTCAGTAATCTAATGGTAAATTTCGTTCGTGAATCAGAGCTACCAATAAAAAGATATAACTAAAACAAAGTAAAAACATATTCATGTACAAAATAGAAAACACGGTCTCATTATGGTGACCAACTAGTAAATGTGTTTACCATCTTGTACATGAATATGTTGTTTCTTTGTTTTAACCATAACTTTTTATTGGAAGCTTTGATTTGCAAATGGTTTTCACCAGTAGCTTACTGGCGACGAAAGGAATAGAATGATATAAGTCTCGCTAATTAATAGTAATTTTGCCGATTAGTAACAGAAATTACTATATCTATAACTAGGAATTACTATATCTATAACATAAAATTACTATCATACAATAGTACATTTATTAGCGAGACTTGTATCATGTTGTTTCTCTCGTTGTCCGTAATCTAATGGTGAAATTCATTCATTAATCGGAGCTACCAATAAAAAGATATGGCTAAAATAAAGAAAAAAATAGATTCATATACAAACTAGAAAACACATTTATTAATGGGGTGGACACGTTACTGATTCGGTAGTAAATTCATTCGTTGTTGTACTGATTTGGTAGTAACTTCATCTATTGTTGTACTAGCGATTGGTTTAGTCCACACATAGGCCTACGCGGGATGGTTTGAATGCGGTTCTCTGGCCGAAGCGCAGAATAATTATTCTACGCTTAGGAGTAGAATAGTGCTACTGTATATATAAACGAAATGGGGCACCATGATTTCAAATGCGCGAATTCAAGCTAAATTTGGGTATATTGTTTGAAACTTTTAGTTTTAGGGTAGATACCACCCATCTATAACAATTCAAATGAAACAGATACCTTTGAAAAAATATAAGCGAATTCAAAAATTTGAATGAATTTAGATCACATGCTTTGTTAATTTATATATATAATCATGAGCACATACCTACAATCGAACTATCATCAAAAAAGGAAACTCTAGTTTGAATTAGTTAGTAAATTGGTTAAACTCAACATCCTAAAAATTTCAAAAAAAATTACATGCAAATACATAGGGAAAATACCTATTTTGGATCATGGTGCTCCATATATATATATATATATATATATATATATATATGAAAATGATTCCATACTCCTGGGTGTACGTACTCCCACCTCTAGTATACCGTTTAAATGATGTTGTTATACCTCTTTATCCTTTGAGTATACTGTAATACTGATTATAAGATACTCCAAAGTGAGTTCCATGAAAAATTTCATCAAAGTCCACCATTTATAGCATAATTTGTTTATATATTCGTTTTACATATGGAAAAGTGTATGTAGCAAAAAAATAAAATGCTCTGATGAAATTTTTTCAACCATGTCGCATTGGAGTATATTATAATTATTATTGGAGTATACCGAAAGTGATAAAAGTGTATAAAGTGTTCATTTAAGTGGTATGTTAGAGGTGGGAGTATGTACTCCTGGGAGTACGGAAAAGACTTCATATATATATATGTGAAAAATGGTTCTATACTCGTGGGAGTACGTACTCCCGTCTTACGTATACCATTTAAACAAAAAAATTATACCTCTTTACCCTTTTGAGCATACTGTAATAATGATTATAAGATACTTCAAAGTGAGTTCCATGAAAAAAAAATATCTACTTTTTTATAGCATAATTCGCGTATATACTCATTTTACATATGAAAAATATATTTAGCAAAAATAAAGGGCTATGATGCAATTTTTTCAACCATATTGCATTGGAGTATTTTAGAATTAGTATTTAAGTATACCGACAGTGATGAAGAAGTATAACATGATTGTTTAAGTAGTATATTAGAAGTGGGAGTATATATTCCCAAGAGAGAGAGAGAGAGAATTTCATTGTGTGACAAGTTCCACTGACTAGTCTTATGACCAGGGTTCACAAAACCAATTTCGAAAAAATAGTTTGAAAATAAAAAATATCAAGTCGAAAATCGTTAGAAACCGAAGGGTTAAGATTCAAAATTTTTTGGGGGAAATCGAAAATCGATCGGTTTTGACCGAAAATTGGCCGGCAAATTGGTGGGTGCTGACCATTGCGACGTTGTCATACGATTTTAACCTAAAACCAATCGATTTCGACCAAAATCGATCGGTTTTACGTCGCATTAATTTTTTTTTGATTTTTTCGTTTTTTTTAATTAAAACGGTTTACCGACCAGTTTTAAATATCGAACCGGTTAGGTACGATCAAAAGCTACGATTTTTGAGATATTTTCGTCGGTTTTACGATAAGCAGGCTTATGGGGACATGGCAGCGTCCCGCCACGATCGATGATCGACGGGATCCGCACACGTACGTACCATGGCACCGACAACACACACATTCGTGGCCGGCCGGCCTTGTGAACGGGACTTCGATCCATACATACCTTACCACCTAATTAACTGAAGAGTCGTTGCCATGGTACCTAGAATGAAAGCAAGACCAGTACGGGAAAGGAGAAAAGGGATAAAGAAGAAGAAAAAGGAAAGGAGGCGATTGAGGAGAATGGAAAGGCGACAAGAACGAGGAGGCCGGCCAGAGCAAGTGGAGAGTGACGACGGATACGATGGACAATTCAAGGGAATAAGATGCGCTCATAATGGATCTGGAGATGGATCAATCAAGACACCCAACTTACGGATGTGCGTAGCACTGTGCTGCGTGCCATGCTCTCGCCTAGATATTACTACTCGGGTCATAAATAGTTATTATTTTGAACATCGATACGATCTTCAAAACTCAACTTTGATTACTAATTTTTATTGTAATATATTTCAAAAAATTAAATAAAACTATAATATTATGAAAGTACATTTCGAGAGAAATCTATCCATATGATTTTTATGCATTCAATCTAAATATTTAAAAGATATAGATAGCTGAAGTTTCAAGTTTTTGTGAATTGAAGGGAGTACTATGTTAGTAGGAGTATATTTCCTTGCCTTTTTCGAGATTCGAACGCAGCATTAGGGGTCAAGCAAGATCGTGAGAGAGATTTCTTGCATCGTGCGCGGGTAAGTAGCAGTTTACGACCGGTGAATTGATCGAATCGCAGGAGGAGGAGGACGAGGAGAAGCAAGCAGAGCCAGGAGATAAGGTAGCTAGGCTGGCTGGGCAATGGGATGACACGTCACGAATTAGGGTCAAAATGAAAGAAACATAACGTGTGTGCTGTCTACGTCTGCTATAACGCATGGCCAACTACGTAGACTGGATACAATATACATGATGGATGCGAGTCTCCCCGGTGCTAGTTGATTGACCGATTTGCTGCCTAGATTTGAGGTTTGGATTCTTGCCCAAGCCCAGCTAAGGTCGCCTGGGCCGTCCCCTCCTGCGATGCGAATGGCTTTCGGATAATGGTGCTGCATCAATATTCGACTTCTTTTTTTCTTCTGAAATCGATTCGTGCTGCGTTATTTGCCCATGTACTGCATCTCACCTTCGTTTATTTTGGTTGCTCAAAAAACTCAATTAACCAAACAGAACTAATTCAGTTCGGGTTTTTCATTTTCGACAGGACAAATTCAGCGAGCACTACCGAATTATATAAAAACCAAATACGGAGTAATACATTACCCACCCCTTAGAAAGGCAATCCGGCACATCGAATTTTTAAGTCAACCGAGCCTGTTTGCCGGCGCTCGTTAAAACTTCCGTACCCAATGCCAGCGACTGAAAAAGGAGCATTCGCATCGAAATGCGGGCATAAAATAAGCGACACACCACTCTTTCAATAACCATAGCTAATCACAATCACATCAAAGCGCGAGGCTCTCAAGACCTCAGAACCACCAACGCCAGCGGCAGATGCTTCTTGCCGGCGACAGGCACTAACATCACCGGTTATTGCTAATAAGAGTAAATAGTTTTTACTCAGGATAACAATAGCACTACTAGTACTGGTGGAAGAATACATGCGGTAGAGAGTCAAGGATGACACAAATAAATAACATCATTCGGTCATACATAGTTCTAATAAATAAAGTAAAGGCTCCAGCAGCATCTCCCTCATCAAGCTAAACCCAGCACATAGCACAGCCTAGCAACTACAAAAAAAATTCCCAAAACATGGCATAAAAAATTGGAAATTGTCCATGACCACGACTTTAAAGTAGAACCCCCCCAGACCATTACCACTGCCCCACCCCAGACGAGAAAGTTGGTGATATTTCAACAAAAACAAGCCTTATCAGGTTCCTTACCATATCTTTTACAACTTGATCACAGAAGGTCAGCAACGTTGGCTGGCAGCTCTTCAATAACCACATTGTAGAACCTCTGGATGTCAAACAGCATCCTCTCATCATCACGGGTCACAAAGTTGATGGCAACACCCTTCCTGCCAAAACGGCCACTACGACCAATGCGATGCAGGTAGTTCTCTGGTTGGGTCGGAAGGTCATAGTTGATGACCAGGGACACTTGCTGGACATCAATTCCACGTGCAAGCAGGTCTGTGGTAATGAGTACACGGGAAGAACCAGATCGGAACTCCCTCATGATGATATCCCTAGTGTTCTGGTCCATGTCACCATGAGTAGCAGAAACTGTGTGATCCCTGCCCCTCATCTTATCAGTAAGCCAGTCCACCTTGCGGCGCGTGTTCACAAAGATGACACTCTGGGTGATGGCCAAGGTCTCATACAGGTCACAGAGTGTGTCAAGCTTCCACTCTTCCTTCTCCACATTGACATAGAACTGCTTGATACCCTCAAGGGTGAGCTCATCCCTCTTCACAAGGATCCTCACAGGTTTGTTCATGAACTTGCGAGTAATCTCAAGGGCTTCAGGGGGCATGGTAGCAGAGAAGACCCCAACCTGAATCTTTGCTGGGAGGAGCTGGAAGATGTCATAAATCTGCACATAGCAAAAAGGAAATCAATACTCACAAGTCATAACACGGAACAATAATTTGAACCAAGTCATAACTGAAGAATAGTATAACAGTAAGTTGTCAAAGAAAATTGCATTTCAGAATGATTCAACTGGTGTAACCAAACAGAGTTTCCAACCTAAGCAGGTCAATAACATTCTACCCGATAACTTCGAACATCTAATAACAGTAAACACTTTATATATCACACAGCAAACTGGCACATAAAGTTAAAATTGAGCTGTATTGAGGGATTGGAATGTATCCATAGGGTTGCCGTTGGATAGGAGTGCATGCAAGTTAGCGATTTTGGATAGGAGTGCATGCAAGTTAGCGATTTTGGATAGGAGTGCATGCAAATTAGCGATTCATGTACCAGAACCTAAGATCGAAGGTTCAGGGGATTTTATTGACTTCGACTGGGTTTTGTTCCTAGCCTACCCCAATTTGTTTGGGACAAAAGGCTTGGTTGTTGTTGTTGTAAATGTGCGCATAACGATTTGAGCTTTCTCACTTCAATTGAGCAATTCGGTGATGGTGTCAGTAGTGTTAGAATGCAGCACACCAAATGCAAATTACTAACATTGACAAGGAGATAATTTAGTAGAGAAGGAGCGGAAGAAATACAACAAAAGTGTTCACCTGATCCTTGAAACCACGAGAAAGCATCTCATCAGCTTCATCCAGGACAAACATCTTGATATTATCAGGGCGGAGAGACTGCCTGCGCAACATGTCAAACACGCGACCAGGTGTCCCAACAACAACATGCACCCCACTTGCAAGAATTCTTTGGTCCTCACGAACAGAAGTTCCTCCAACACATGCATGAACTTTCACACCCAAGTAATCACCGAGCGCACGCATGACTTTCTCAATTTGCTGTGCAAGCTCACGGGTGGGAGCAAGGACCAAGGACTGGCACTCGACCAAACCATAGTCAAGCTGCTGCAAAATTCCAGAACAGAAGGTAGCAGTCTTTCCGGTTCCTGATTGAGCTTGCTGAATCACATCAAGCCCCTTGCAAAAAGGAACGATCCCCCTTTGCTGAATTGCTGAAGGCTTCTCAAAACCTATAAACAAATGATAGCCATGTGAGATGAATACAAGTATACAACTGCAAATGCCAAACATCATAAAACACAACATATTCTCAGCATACCATAAGCATAAATGCCTCTGAGGAGGTTCTCTTGGAGGCCCATGTCATCAAAACTCTCATGAACTTCATCGTACGAAGTGAAAAATTCCTCAGTCTCACCCTGGTTCCTGTATTCGATGAATATTGGTAAGTAGACAATATGCAATCCATCAGAGGTGACACACCACATAGCTGAATGCAAGCTAAAAACAAAAACAACGGGCAGTTGAGAGAAAACATTTATTTAAGATTTACTTACAGCAGCTCCTGCATTTTAGAATCGTAGTTCTTAGCATCAAACTGGGAACCCTCTGGTGTCATTCCCGCCATGGCTGTAGCAGATAGATAACATGTTAACCAAAAGAAACAAGTACAACATATAGGAGAACAGCAGGAAAGAAGCAGATATTAATTATCTCTAGTTATTAACAAAATGCACAGGATCTGGAAAGATGCAATGCTGCGTATGGAGATACACCTGGTTACTTTTGCACATAAACATGTTCTGTACATATTCTGTAACTTTTGCAAAAGACACATTTACAAAAACATCATGAATATGACCAACCATAGATCACATAACAAGGGACTAGAACTATAACCACCCATGAGAAACAAAAATATATAACATTCAGCTACCAAATTCAAAAAACTGGTTCTGCTGAATGCGTGTGTCTAAACATTAACCCTACTAACACCACATAAGCCATTATAATCTGTAGTACCACTTGTCCTGAGGATTCAAGTACCATATAACTGGTATCTTTACCAAAAATCTATACACTTTCAGGAAAAATCAGAAGCACGGTTAAAAACACTTCAGACAACAATTATATCTACGAATAAATCAAGTTGATTATAACGTACAACACTGCTGTACCATCCCTTGTTTTTTAGATGGTTATTAAGATACCTACACAGTATCAAAACTACAAAAATCCATGCAAAGATAGATTAAGATGCCATCACATGTAATACATAATTTCAGGGAGCTTGCACTAGCCCACTAGTTCATACAGCTAGAATCCACTAACTAAGAATTAATAATACATTACAACACCAAATATAGCTTAATACAAGCTAGATACAGCCATCTACACAAGATTTCGGCAAAAGGAAATAGCTTCCTCTACCATCACTAAGCACAAAGCATCACCTATCCCCAAATCTTCTAAAAAAAACAAATCCTACGTAACAAGGAACCTATCAACCAAATCATACATTAGAAAAACAGAAAGCGACAATATTCTCCACGGCAAAAGAGCCCTAGATCATCACCGGACAAACCAACCCTAAAACCGCGACCTTTGCCTCCACAACCCCACCGTCAAAAGACGAACTTTTTCCACCGAATCGACGCAGATCCAACCCTAGAACGACCCAGATCCGCCCAAACCCGCAACAAAACCATGCCACCCTCCCCAACTCTACAGATCGGGTAAGACGGCACCAAAAGAAGCGCGACGAATCGGAGACGGGAGAGAGGGAGGGAGGGAGAAGGCTCTACCTGACGCGCGGAGAAGAGGAGGAGATCGAGCTTCGGTTGGGGATCGTTGCGGTGAATCCGAGATCGAAGTCTCGGATTCGGCGGCGCGGGTGGGGGGATTGGGAGGAGAGAGAAAGGGTTCGGGCGACGGCGGGGAGAGGCGGCTTTTAAGGATGAGGCGTAGTGTGGAGCGAGCCTCGGACTCGGAGGGGGTAGGGTTTCTCTATGCTCCCTTACTGGGCTGTATTGGGCCCTTGCTTGGCTGCATTGGGCTCTAGTATTTCTCTCTTTCTTTTTATCTATTATTATTCTTTTACTTTCCGTTACGATTGGTAAGACAAAATCTGGTAAACATTTTTCTTTTATTTGGGCATTGATCTTTTCCTCTCTCTCTTTTTTACTTTGTTAGTAACGAGTCCATATAACACCCTAAAATTCGGTCCAATCAGCATCCCAAACTATAAAATCAGATATTTAATACCCTAAACTTTACAATCTGGTTTAAATAAACTCTATCCCGGTTTTGCATAGTGGTATTGCCCACGTTTCGTAATGAGTGGGTTGTTTTTTTCTAGTAGGATGAAATATTAGGCAAGTTAGGTCAACAATAGGTGGGGCGACTTCTCTCCTCCCAAGCTCCCAATCATTACTTCTATGCATGTTGTTGGCTCCTATAGCCCCCCCTCTCTCTATTTTGATTTGAAAGACAAGCTCTTGTGACCTCCACACGCTATTGACTTAAACTTGCCAAACATATTATCATTCGTGACAAAACCGTCCCCTCATAATGCTACGCGAGCAATACCACTAAGTAAAATTAGATTAAGATGTTATTTGAACCGGATTGCAAAATTTGAGGAGGGGTTAAAATATTTGGTTTCATAGTTTGAGACATACAGACTTTCGAGCAAAGTTTAAGATGCTATACGTACTTTTTTTTTTCTTTTGGTTATAATGTGTAATTGACATGGAGTTGTAATCCAACATGTCAGACGAAACATGTGTAGTTTGTGCGGCAGGATGTATGGGGACATTTTTGTTTTCTTTGTATAAACTTTTGAAACTTCTCTGTAGGTCTGGATTTGGAGACAAGTGCTTTAAGCACGACCAAATCTAGAAAGGGGGATGCCCGGTCCTAATCCAACTTTCCCTAGACTTCAAAAAAGAAAGGTCCAGTTTTCTTCTTCGGCCATGGGCATAGATCTCCCTCCCTTTCCACTTTGGCACTGAGGTGCTGCAATGGCTAATGAGGAGCAAAACTTCCATCCATGAATATCTGCCATGGCATGAAAAAAAAAAGATCCAATGACAGGGAGGAAATTCCAACACTTCTTATTAGCTTCAATGCGAAGCGTTTGACAAATACTAGTGAGTACAACATCAGCCTCCATTGATATCATCAACTTTGCTTACTATACATAAAAATGACGACTATAAATAGAAGTTATCACATGAGTACAAATTTACATTAAGAATGGTGACCGCCTGATTGCTGAAGAACATTATTCCACGAGAACAAAAAGAATAGTTTCAGCTTATTACATGCACGCCCAATTTTGGCCGAAGAGGGCTTTTTTGCTATTTGCCTATTTCTGCAAATCATGCCAAGATTTTTCATGAGCTCATGCAATGCTTTCCTGACTCTGTGTAATTCAGCTCCAGCTGCTCAACCTTCTCGACCTTGAATCCACGGATTCTGATCTCTTCTTTCTCCAAGGTGTTCGTGTGGTCGACGTGCAGGATTGTCCAGCCTTTATTTTCTACATGACCGGTAACTTTGACCTGAAAACGGGCATGGTATGAAGAATCCACCGTTAAGAGGATAGCCGTATATAGTTACTACAGTTCTCTAGGTTAATAATGGTGTTTATATTACCTCTGCTTCATCGACAGAATTGACGATAAGAGTGCCGTCCAAGGAAAAACCTTCAAGGATGATGTTCCGGCCATTGATGACCAAAGCTGACCTCTGAGAAACTGAAGAGCTGCCATGGACTTTCTTATTGACATCCTTGAATGTAAGACACCACCTTGGACTCCAGGTTATGCGTGGCCAAACCTCTACCTCTTGCCCGTTGAAGGTATCAACTACTGGATCAGCTATTTGTGCACCAGCCTGGAAAGAGGGGGAAAGGAGCTTATTAAGCAGGAGCACAAACAATTCAGAACGGACCAGTGACCAAAGTACTCCTCTCCAAAAGAATATGCTAATGTCACCACCTTTCTTAAAATAAGGCTGTTTGCCCTGTAAATTGCCATCTCCCCTGAAGTTGCACTATGATAAGGATTGCCTTTTGGAATCTGCAACAAGGCATATCAGAGTATATAACACCAAATACACAATACACAACAAAAAAAAAACCAACTGCTTTAAAGTAACTTAGGCAAACTTTGTTTTATTTTATTTTATTCTTTCTTTTCTGTCCCCTTTCTCTTTTCAGCTCTCTCAAACTTTGTTTCTCCTTATTTTTTGAATCTATTGCTCAATAGGAGTCTCTCCTACTGTTTTCGGGTCGAAAAACTTAGGCATGACGGTTGGTACAAAATCTTTATATGTAGATGGCATCTTCAGTGTGGAGGAATTATAGTTTTCAACGTGTAACAAACAAGGCAAAATTGGGTGTGATAACAGGCATATTGATTAAGAAATCATAATTCAACAATGCCAGCATAAGTTAAGAGCAAAGCCTCTTCACACCAAGCATAGCTTCATATGCAAGGATTAAAAAAATAATTATGTAAAATATATATTTTCCAATCTTCAAAAGGGGGGTGAAACCATACTTTAGCTGCATCTTCAGGATTATTCTTCACAGGAGCATATGCAAGCCATGTATCCATAACCTAGCATTTAAGATTTGAAAATAAGGCATAATAAGAATAAAAACAGTACCGGGATGAATCACGAAAACTTCTTGCTCAGGAGAAAATTTTCTTCATTTGCATCTGATCATAGATACTGATCACAGGAATTGCTAGTGGATTGATGGTTTTAAGGCACAAGCAATGTAAGGGTCATTGTGGTTGAGATTCAATTTGGGGATGGTATCGTCCTAGAAAAAACAAAAGAAACCTTGTCATTCCACATGCCCTCTTTACCCAACTTGGATATTTTCCCTGTTGTTCACGGAAGGTATAGAAACTTGCAGTTCCTAGCAAGCACTCTAGTCTGAAACCAGATTGGTCTTGACAAGAGTATACAGATTTGAGAACACCAATTTCTCCCCAGAGATTTCAACTTCTCATTTTCAACTATGTTCTTCACTTGTTGGCTGGAGACTGCATGAACTGTAGAGAATCCAATCCCAGCTTATCTACTGGCATACAAGGTGCACCAGAGAGTTTGCAGATCTACGGGCTACAATAATTAACCATATACAGTAGGATTACTTATGGTAGAATAGATAAAACAGATGCTGTCATAGTAGGTTAAGTAGGACCTGAACATAAGAGAAACAGCAACGCACTTGTAGTACAATATATATAATCAAAAGGACATAAAGTTTATTGTCTACCAATATCATTATCTAGATTCAAGGAAGGGTTCAGCTATCTCTCACCGTAAACCCAACTTTTGCTGTGGGGGGTAGTGTTTTTGGATAGTCTTGCATCATGCACTCAAGACGAGTGGAGGATTTAAATGCTGTCTTGGTAGAATCAGTATACCTAAATTAACAAAAATGATGAGAGAATGGGGTTAAATTGATGAAAAAAATCACATAAGAACTTATTCACAAAGTCAACATGATTTATAAACTCCACTGATAGTTGATTATAAACAATACTTGCGGAATTTGTTGCAAATTCTTGTGGTTTTATTTTGTTAATGCACTAGATCAGGGTACCTCTAACTATGTAAGGAGTACTTTGAGATATAGTAATTAGGAAACAAGGTCCATAAACAATTGTATGACAATTAGTGATATCGCTAGGAAGATACTATACAACACAGCTTAATGAGCAACAAAGATGATTTTTACTACGCCGATTGGAGACAACATTAGTGAGAGGAAATATTTTCATAACAAGTGTAACATGAAGTAAAAGGAAGTGTGAACAAAGGTATTGGAGCCATAAAAGCAAGAGCAAAATTTTCCCAGCGACCACGAATGGAAAAAACTTTCAGAATAAAATTGTAAAAATATGTCCTTTGGAGCAACTGGCCAGAAAAATTACTTAGGATTTACAAATTCAGAAATGGTGCCATGTGTTTTCTCGAGCTCCTCAATGTATGGTCCAAGCTCCAGTATCAACTGCAAATGTTCAGCATAAAGTCAATACAACAAAAATCCTGCAGTGCCATGCATACTAAGACGCAGAGAGTTATTCATTTTTTTAAGCAATGAAGAACATGCACATCAACAGTTATATTGCAATTAATGTGGTATGTAAGATAACAACATCCACGATAACTCATAGATGTGTCGGTACTGTAAGACCATACCAGCAAAACAATATGTCAATAGACAGGTCATGTTAAGCACCATGTTTTCAGTGTTTGGGAGACCCAATAAAGCAAAGAATCTTTTGAAAGTGGCCAACTCACTAGTGGTTTGGAATATCTGTTTGCAACAATTACCTGGTTTATATTTCCAGGGTATGGAGAATAGCCTGTTTCACAATTTGAATCTCCTTCAGGATGTCCAGTTGCACGAAGGAGTGGATCAAGCTGATTGTACTCAACATTAATAACCATTGTTCTACCTGTGCATAAGAATGGATCAAAGTCAATTTAAGAGAACAAAACTGTAACCACTGTTCTACCTGTGCATAAGAATGGATCTAAGTCAATTTAAGAGAACAAAACTGTTGTAGACAAGTGAGAAGAGCAAGTGAAAAATGCATTCTTTCATTAAATTGGATGCGATTAGATGACAGTATGGAAACCCTAGAATAATAGGGTTCCCTTAAATCCTTTTGAACAAACAATTATACTTTCTTTGATTTTTGTGGTACATATCTACTTTACTATAGACTGAAACAGTGGATTCATCATTCTGGAATCACTACTGATCATATAATTATTGTCCTCAGAAAAGCGCCAAAATTTCCTTCTATGTTAAACCCATAAATAGCTTACATCTAATTAGGCAAATGTAGTAAAACATACCATCAATATGAGTAAGTCTTGTTATTCCTCCAATGGCTTCCTTTGCCTTCCGAGGAACTGCGAGAGAATTAACATTGTAGCCCTTGGTGGCACTGACACCTAATGCTGATGGTATTGCCTACAAAACAATGTGGAGAATAATGTCACTTCAACTGTAACCATAGTTGTCCACTATTTAACATTCTAAAATATTATACTGTAGGGGAAGGCAGTGTACAAACATTGAAGAGCAATCCATTTGTGTCCTGGAAAAAGAGAACCCATTTCTGGCCCATACTCTTCCTATAAAAAAATGCATAGTATCATAACAAAGATTCAAAAGATTTGTATGGACTTGCTCTTCGCTTGAGTAGTTTATCAACTACAAACAGACATAGGTAACTGTTAATTTTCTTCAAACAGACAAAACTGCCTGATTTGAGAATGTTTCTTGTATTGAAAAGTATACCATTGCTCGAGCAACCCGCTTGAATAAAGAAGAGAGTGAACATCCCCATGCCCATGTGGCTTTGTCTGTCAAATCACAAAACTGAAAGTAAGAAAGGTCTACATAAACTCAAGAAGATAAATAACAACAATAGGGCGGCATATATTTGAAAACCCAATGTTAGTGATTCTCGTATCGAACTTAACAACCTGGATCGTGTACTTGTCATTTGGGTCTAATGCAAGCCTGCCATCGTTGTCAGCTAGACACGCCACTTTTTCCTGAAACAAATAAGCATTTGTAGTCAGCACCAAAAGTAACAGCTGCGTGTTTTACACAAACACAGCTAGTGAATAATGTTTCCCCCTAAGAAGCACGTGCAGAAATAGCAAAATAGAAAGCCACCTGCTTTAGAATTTTGACTTGTGATGGTTCCATTCCGAAATAGGAGTTCGATTCCAAAAGATTTATGGTTAGCGCATTTGTATCATCGGAAGTCATTATAACAAATGGTATCTTTGTATGGCCTTTGCCTGCACGCTCAGAGAATGACATCAATAAGAAGAAAACATCTTAATCTTCTTTGAGTCTTGATATCTAGATATTGTGTAAATAATGATATAGAAACATATCAAAGTCATGCCAATTGCCAAATGCACCATTTCACAAGAAAACAAAAAAAACGTATTTTATCTGTCTGTTCTCCAATATCCTGTCCAAAGTTCTATCATGGTGAAGTGAAATACAGAGGTACAATTCAAGGCTTCAAGCCAATTAATATGCAAACCAAGTTTTAGAAATCAGAAACCAAATAAAACTGATTTAAACTCTCCGGTTCAGGTCTTTAACTTGGGCTAAGTTCACCTTGATTTAGTCCATAAAAGTAAATTAGGTCAAAATTGGTCTCCACCGAGGGGGGCTAAAATAAAAACAACCACATGTCTCAACCTTAAATTATTTGGCGATATGATATTTAGACGACATCCTCTTTTTCTTTATGCACTACCAGCAGTGAGTCAACCAACTTGTACAAGCTCACATCAGCTCATTCGACCTTCACATCAACCAATAGCAACAATAGCAGATCAAGCTATTCCAAGATCATCCTCGTACTCACCAAGACAGGTAATATCATTTTCAAAAGTGTTAAAGTAAACGGAAATGGGCAAAAGTTTAAACAAGAAATGCCTACTGGAAAGACCAGAGTAATATTAGAAAAATTATGGAAATATTGGTCAGAAAAAACAATCAACATCGACAAGTATCATAAGAACATGCTAGTAAGTCATGAACCCATTCCAGATGCACAATAGTCTACGTACCCTCTACCATTTTGCAGCTGGCCTCTTGTAAAGCCAGAATAGATTCTATGTAATGTTGAAGAAAACATTTTCCAGTAATCATTTCCCTGGGGAGTGCTACCTGTGCAATGACATAACTAACGAAATCAGTGATGTGATACTTTTGGAAACATGCTTGATATCAACATGCATTCAAACAGAACAATAGAACGTCTAGAGGGAATTAGTTACATTTTCTCGATTGCGGATTAGCTGGAGACAATGAGATCTAAATTGTGTTACTAAATACACTTTGACTAGCTCAAATGTTTTTAATAAACTGTGGGCAATTTACAAACTTAATGCACTTTCTTGAACTGTGAAGATGAAATTCCCTGATGCCTGTTGTTCACTAAGCTTCCTTAATTTTCCTCTGAGTTGTGTTTTCATTTTCTGGGTATGGCACAATGTGTGATAGGGCTATCCAGAAATTGATGTAAATATATTTTAGCATAAACACAAGGCCTCGAAGTGGAAATGTTACAACCAAACACTAGATGTGCTACAGCATGTAGTTTGAAGTTCTAAGAAACATATGCTTCCTACTACAGCACATCATAACTGAAAATCTTTAACTGGAGTGAGTGAGACAGTCAACATGATAGTCATTTTCATGATTGGTTATAAGTGTGTTATTAGCAACTCGGCTCTCATTACCTTAATTCCTTTGTAACCAAGTCTTTCACCAAGCCCACCAGCCACAAGAACAAATGCAGCATGACGTGCTTCTTTTACCCCAGCTTCTTCGAATGAAACAAAATTGTTATCACCAAAGGTCAATACTTCCCCTGAAGGAACCTACAAGTATGGTTCCTCTGTTAACACCATTTATTCGTTTCAAACCAAAAGGCACATTAATGCACACTGATTCAGATTAGACAAAAGGAATCAATAATGTCATCCGCAGTTAACAATGGAGATTGTATACTAGAAATCATATTCTGACAAAAAAAAATCCAAATTCATTGAAAAATAGAACAGAAGAAGACTTACAGATGGTGTGAAACCATCATATGGATTTTTGCCTGCCTTTGAATCTGCTAAAAGCTTTCTAGCATTCTGGATGTAAGATGCCAGCCCACCAAGATAGCTTGAATTAAGTCGGCGAACCTAGATAATGAAAACTTTAGCATAAAAGAAAAACAATATTTAATTCTTATGGCCTAGATGTTATAACTAAAGGTAAGAGGACATAAAACTTTCAAAAAAAAATTAACAAAAAGTTCATAGGTGCCTCTAATATTCCAATCCCTTACAAGAAATTATTGTAATTTGAAATTGATAAAATTTCTTATGTTGGGTCAGTAAACATTCTATGAATCCATGATAACTATGGACATTCATGTAACCCCAAAGTTGTGATATTTTCTGAATAGGAAAGCGCACCTGATCAAAAAAGCTTCTTTTCTTCTCATCCTCAAGACCTGGTTCTGACCAGTACTCAAACAGGTGCACCTGACCATCCTTCAATAGCATTTTTGCAAGTTCAACCTAGAATTGACAGGCAACAAACGTTACAGAAAATAAAAGTCGCAGGTGGTCCACAATCCACTGTAGCTTCAATTAAATAGGTATGTTCTCAGTTTTCTTGCATAATTATGGATATATTGGTCCAGCCCAACAGGCTCGAGTAGGCATTTTCTCAATGGATATATTAGTTCTCAATGGGGACAAATAAGATGTACATCAATTGATAACCACCTTTGTGTTGTATATATAATAATAGTAAAATTTTCACCAAGAAATGCATTCTTCCAAGTTTACCAATGCAAAAAAATTTAAAAAAAACTTCAGACATAAAGAATAGACCGATCTAGAAAAAAGAAGTCATATTCTCGTGTTAACGCCATAAATTCGGTCAACTTAATGTTCAGGTGGAACATGATTTAGATCAACGGGGACCTGAGGAGTATACTCCAGCTGACCACTGTGGCAGGAGAACGGGGGTAAGCATTCTATTTGGGAATGAATTTCACCTCCAAACGGCTCATAAATTGCAACCGCCGGGTGGGGCAACTAGCCCTCGCCATCACCACGTGAGGGAACTAAATCGCAGCGAACCGAGGTAGTTGGGCGTACCATCGTTGAGTTATGTGATACACTAAGTACGTACACACTTAAAGCTAAAGCCTGTAATCACCGAGAAGTTCTGGTATTACACAGTTGTAAGACGTCAGATCAAACGTCAGTGCGCTCGTAGCAGAAGCCATCAGATTTGTGGCATTGTGTGTGTAAACTAAAAAGTTCGGATTTGCAATGGTAAGGAGTCAGATCTACTAATTTGCATTTGTAGTATTGAATCTACTGGTACGATTGCTACGAGTTACAGGGCGACCACCTCGTCGGGGGCGAGCAACTGCAGATTCCGCCGCAGCGGGGGGCACGCCTCGGCCCACTCGTTGCCGCCGCCGGTGGCGGAGATCGCGAGCGCCGCCGCGTCGCCGCCGCCCGAAGCCATCGCGCGGGGAGGAGGAGCCAAACGACGCGTCGCTCTCTTGTCTTCTGGTGGGTGGAGTCACGGGGACGGGGCAAGCGGAACCGCCTCCTCTGCGTGCCGCGTGCGGTTTGGGAGGATCGCGATTTTAAAAGAGACGGAGAGAGAGAGGGGGATTGAAGTGGGGCCAGCCGGAGCGGAGAGACGACGCTTTGCGGTGGGGCCACGCGCAAAGGTACTTGATTGGATGGCGCGTGTGGGACCCTGATGTCAGTGGGACATGGCCGTTATGTACTTGGCGGCTGCCTTTGGCTTTGCGGTGGTTATCTTGCCGCCTACGTGGACGGAAAGCACGACCGGGATAGCTTTCTAGTTCGTTGCAGAGATAACGAAACAACACAAGCAGACGAATCCAAATGCAGTAAATCTTTTGCACCGTGTGTTAAGTGCTGATGTGTATTTTCTTGCTAATTAATTAAAGACGGTTTTCTCCATTGGCGCTTCACGCATACACTCTATAATCGTGTACAATAATTTCGTAACATTATAAATTCAACATATACTAGTCATGTGCCCGTGTGTTGCAACGAAAACTCAATTTGCGATAAAAAATTTATTTTCTAAGAACACTAACTTTAGTTATGTTTCAATAGTAGGAAAAGTTTGTTCCTCCGAAGAGATTTGACTATCGGGTTAAATCATCTTCCATCTCAACCGTTCATGTTAGATCCAACGAATCAAGTACTCTGAAGGAGAACAGACGATCACCACCAACTCTTAATTAGAATTAGTAGAGAGATATCAATTCTTACCATTGGAGAACGAGAAAGTTATTGCCTTCCTCTTGCAGAAAATTTTCTTACTTCTTGCACGCAGCCTTTCTCTTCTCTTCTCTTCTCTTACTGCGTGTGTCTCCACTACCGACCGGCCTCTCCTCTTGGAAATAAGAGTGGATGCCCTCTAATAGGGAGTAGATGAAAGCAGAAGGCAACGCACGCAGACGGATGGTAGCTAGGTTTCCCCGACATCTTCCTGATTGGCACGTGATTTGGTTGCGTGATTCTTTCCTTTTAATCTATGCATTTCCAGATATGATGAGACAGAATTCCCATATTATGTGATATGGTGAGTATATCCTTCTATCTATGCAGGACATGATGAGAAAATCCTTCCATTTATAAGATATATGAATAACATCCTTCCATAGTAAGAATATGTGAGTAGAGACATGCTAAAATAATATTTCTATTAAAAAAAGATATGATAAAATCCTTCCATCTAAGATATGATTAAATCCTCTTCTATCTCAGCCGTTCATGTCAGATCCAACAAATCAGATACTCTAAAGGAAAATAGACCACTGCCACCAACTCCTAATTAAAGTAGTAGAGATTTTATGGGATATAGTGAGTATATCCTTCTATCCATGCAGGACATGATGAGAAAATCCTTCCATTTATAAGATATATGAATAACATCCTTCCATAGTAAGAACATGTGAATAGAGATATGCTAAAATAATATTTCTATTCAAAAAAGATATGATAAAATCCTTCCATCTAAGATATGATTAAATCAAGTACTCTGAAGGAGAACGGACGATCGCCATCAACTCTTAATTAAAATTAGTACAGAGATATCAATATTTACCATTGAAGGACGAGAAAGTTACTGCCTTCCTCTTGCAGGAAATCTTCTTGCTTCTTGCACGCAGCCTTTCTCTTCTCTTCCTACGCGTGTCTCCACTACCGACCGACCTGTCCTCCTGGAGATGAGAGTGGGTGCCCTCTAATAGGGAGTAGATGAAAGCAGAAGACAGCGTACGCAGGCGGATGGAAGCCAGGCCTCCCCGACATCTTCGTGATTAGCACATGATTTTGTTGCGTGATTCTTTCCTTTTAATCTATGCATTTCCAGATATGATGAGATAGAATTCCCGTATTATAGGATATGGTAAGTATATCCTTATATTCATGCCGGACATGATGAGAAAATCCTTCCATTTATAAGATATATGAATAATTTCATTCTATAGTAAGAATATGTGAATAGAGATATGCTAAAATAATACTTCTATTCAAAAAAGATATGATAAAATCCTTCCATCTAAGATATATGATTAAATCATCTTCTATCTCAGCCGTTCATGTCAGATCCAACAAATCAGATACTCTAAAAGAGAACGGACCACTGCCACCAACTCCTAATTAGAAGTAGTAGAGATATTTAAAATTTACTAAAAATATAGTAAAAATAGTTTTAAAGCCTTAAAAATCACAAACCATCAAAATCATAACCAATTCAATCAACAAATTTAGTCTATTAAAGATGTTATCTTGTACCGTTGAAACGACCCCTATTTTCACATAAATGCAAAAATGAAACTTTAATACGTATACAGTACTAATCCCATGATCAGTGGCTAGTACGGACATTTCCAACAATTGGAATCACAACCGTACAACATATTATTAAGTGAAAACCAATATACATAGAAATCTTACAACTCAGAGCATATATCAGTAAAAGAAGCAAAGTCTTGTAGTGTGCCCATCTAACCCGTTGGCAACTGACAAGGCATAATCCCTAGAAAGATTGCATCATCGAAAAATCCCGCAACCTGCGACGGAAAGATATCTTCGAAGCATCGCTAACTTTTCCACCTAAAAACAACATATAACTAAGGGTGAGTACTTTACGTACTCCGCAAGATTTTAGCAAAACCTATAATATATGCAAGCCATTTCAAAGGAAAGGCTTCTACGGTTAATTTGCATAAAGCAAAATTGTAATTGAAAATCAAGTTGTCATTTGCAAACGGAATTTATAAGAGCAAGTTTGACTGATAAGAAATAAAGAAAGCATAAGTAATACACACAGCCCTTCGCGAGCAACGAATAATCCAGATAATAAAATCCAACAATGTCGACCCTTTGACATAAAGACAGTTGCTAAACAGGTTAACACAAAAACCCATTTTCAGAAAATATCAAAACTTTTAACTAGTGCCAGTTCACCAAGTTTCCCATGACCGAGGGGACGGCTAATCGATTAGATTTACACTCTGCAGAGGTGTACAACTTTACCCACAAATCATGACCTTTTTTTTTGCCGCGTGTTTCACGAACCTTTGGCGTGTGGCCAGAATATTCATGACGAAAACCTTTACATTACCTAGGTTAACTTTGCACCAACACCGGGACGTTAAACCCATGCTATGATGGAAGAACTCAGAGCATATAAATATTGGAACTTCCGATAGTCATGGAGTACACCATTGTATTGGCAAGTGTGGCTCCCAACAACTCGGTGAGGGCACCCCGTCGAGCAAACCTTGAAGGGAGAGCTCGTACTACTTCGGTCTACCAATGTGCAAAGTTAAACTAGATAACTTAATTGGTTTAAGGCTGCCCCGTCCCAACACTTGTGGTTGTACGGATTTATCTTGAATCATACAACACTATGTTCGGTCCTTAATCCGACACGGGCGATACTTCACCCTACACTACATGCAAATCCCTCTGCACATCCGGCTATTGCCAATAATCACCCGCGTCAAAACCATAGTTTAATTTTGGAGTTTTTAATCAAAGTACTAGTAACCAACAGTGTCATATCCAACATTTTCCATTTCTCAAGAAACAATTTTGATCTGATCATCTACCTCATTGGTTCTAAAGCATGGCTAAGCATGTTTAAATATGAAATCGTATATACCCATGATGACATGAAGTAATGTCTAGCCTTAATCTATGGTTATCAAGGTTCACATGCTAGTATTTATCAAGGAGGTTTCATGAAACAACAGGTATATCTACCAGTACCACAAGATAGCGAATTTACAGAAAATAAGCGTATGCATGAAACATTTTAATAAACATAATGAATATTAAATACTGGGATCAATATGATCAAAGGGGTGTTTGCCTTGCTTAATTATTGCTTACGACGAAGTCGCGGTCGCAACTGACGGAGTTGACGACGAAATCGGAGACGTCAGATTCTACGCGTCGTTCAACAGAAATATATCAAATAACAAACTTCAATAAGGGCAAAAAGAAGATAGATAAAAGACCAAATAAAGATTCACTACAGAAAATAGGAATATTTTAGGGTTTGGATTGAATGATTTCACATTCTTGTTTTATGAATTCTATATGCTAAAATTATTTGGATTAATAGAATTAGGATATTAGTTCATTATGCTGAATGCTATGAATGAATAGAACTTAATTCTTAATTGATTTGCATAAAAAGTGAATTTGAATAATTTAGATCTGATAAGCTAGGTTACTGGATTTATTCATGGTTTTTAAGAAGGTTTTGATGATACAAATATCTTAGCTACGAATTCCTTCATTATTACAAAGTTTGTTTATTCATATTATGAAGTTCAGAAATCATAATACTTCAGGTTATTTGACTAACAGGATTTATATCCAAAACATGATGAAAAGAGATTATTTCTTCAAAATAGTGTAGTATTTACTTTGAAGAACATTCTTAAGCTGATTTCATACATTTTAGTGCTTAGAAGAGATATTATATTCATTGTTGAAATAGCTTACACGATATTAAGGGTTACGCTATAAGGAACCAGATTAGAAAGGTGAAGTGTATGATTAACACTTAGGGTTATTGCACTAGCTGGATTCAGATGAATATCAAGTAAATAAAATATTTTTCAAGAATATGGTAGTCCATATACTAAAGAGCATTTCTAAACTGATCTTCATAATATTTGCATTTAGACGAGATGTTTTACCGGCTGCTGAAAAGGCTTAAGTATTTCTAAAATCTACAAGACAAAGGTTCAGTTTCCGATTTAAGTTGGCAATTGCACCTTATAAAATTATTTAACCATTTTTCAGGTTTTATTAGGGGATGACACTAAAAGTATTTTAAAGTTGATTCCGCAATGTTTGGCTTTTATACGAGATGTTTCTCATAGAAGTAAGCATTAGGGCCTAACATGAACTTATTTAATATTGCATAAATATGAAGTATTTTTGTATAACCAGAAAGGGTATTATGTTTCAAGGTTCCAGAATTTGATTTTGTCAAATTTGAAGCTTGTTTGTGAAAGTTACAACTATTTGGATTATACAAGTATTGAAACTACAACTATTTGGTTAAGTATTGATTATGACTTTATTGTAATGATTCTTGCTGGATAAAATAGTTTGATTACGTTAGATATTTAGAATCTAGTTTCTTATCATGACTTTGCTCTTCATTATATATACATATATATTTATATATTCTTTTACATGGAGAAAGCTTATGATCTTTATTCAGATTAAATTTGTACCTATATAATACTTTATTGCTTTATTCAAAGACATTTCAGCAATAATAATTCAGTTTCATATCTCATTCTGAAATTTATATATGTATTTATATACTAATACTATCTAATATATGCATATATATATACATATATATATACATACATCTTTTCATTTGGATCATTTACTATTCATAAAGCAAGTTTAAATCGAGTTCATTCCTAAGTTAATTCAGCACATTAAGTTAGCCTATTGACATTTTTATATATTGAAATCACTTTCATTCATTTTAGATTTCATTTGCATAAATTATACTCTTTTGAATATTTAGTGCATTGATATTAGCCTTTAACAGAAAATATTTCAAACAAAGTTGAAACTTAAATATTTTTATATATTTGAGTTACTGGAAGCATAAGGATTTCACTAAAATTTTTTTATCCAATTCTAAATTCGTTTGCAATATTTTTATATGTATCATATCTTTAGGCCTTTTATTCAAATTTGAATTTCAAATTCACCCTGTGATCATTTTCAAAATATTATTGCATATTATAAATCTACTGGATTTTAGATTATTTTATAAATTTGTTTCATTTCATTTGGAGTTATAATGCAAAAGATATAGCTATTTGAATCAACTCGGGTTTGAAAAATAAACTAAATTAGGAAAATACGCTTTCAGTAAAGAGGTGGCACCTTTTACCGGTTGAACTGGTTTCATTTACGCCACTGACTGAAGGGCCCCGCGTTGCAGAGACTCGAAGTAGAGGAGAACCAAGGCACCTTCGCCAGCGGTGAGGGACGGCGGAGTTGGCCGGCGGGCGGGCGGTGGAGCAGGAGGAGACTGGGAGGAACCCGAGGCAACTCTCTCCTGCGGAGATGGCACCACACTGGGCTGCCATCGGAGGCTAGGCGGTGGAAATGGTGGGGCTTGGCCGGAAGCAAGAACGACGGTGTTAGATCTTGAATGGGTAGCATATTAAGCATCAGGGGGTTCTACAAATTCCATTTTACCTATTAATTGGAGTGGAAACGGGCCGAGAATCTTTGCCACCGGCGGTCGGGCACGAGGAAGACAAAGCTCCATGCGGCCATTGCTCAGCAGGAAAGAGCTGAAATTAATGAGTTGGATGAGCTTAGGAGGTCACAGTGAAGCTCTAAGTCGAAGGGATTGAAGAAATTTCCACCGGATAGTCGAATTGAGGTTTCCTCCCTTTTCAAGTTGTCTGACGAAATGGCGAGGAGGAAGAGCGCGAATGAATCACTGGGTTCAGGAATAGTTCGAAGGAAAGGAAGAGGTCCTCTATGTGGAGACTGCCTGCTATTTATAGCCGAGAGAGGTCGGCTTCTCTAGTGCTTGAACGTTCACCCAAACCGCAGCGCTTTTGTGTGGTAAGAGCGAGCTGGCGCGGGATTTCTGCGAGCACAGGGCTGCACAGCATGGCCGGAGTACGGTGCGGGAGAGCCGAGGATGAACGTGGTGGCGTGCGATTGAATGGACGACGGAGTGGTTGCTTAGTCGCGGAGCGGCGAAGGCTCGAGAGAGAGAGCGGCGCGTCTCGGCTGGGGAAAGAGAAGGGAGAAACGGGACGGCAGACTGACGAGCGGGACCGGGGACCACCGAGCAATGGCTGAGGCGGTCTCCCGTTACTTGCCAGCGAACGGGATCAGCACAGCTTCCAGGCCCACCTGTCAGCGGCTATACGCGGCTAAGGAGATAAGCCTCACCCCGACCGCTCTGTGTTTGCATTAAAGCTACTATCAAATCAAACTGGAAGTTTCCAAAACTTTTTGACTAGAGTCTCCTCGCAGTTGCTAGCCTCCAGTAAAAATCCTAGATCAAAATATCATATATAGAATTTATATAAATTCCGACATTAGGTACTGTCCAGAAATTCCTTTTCGGATTTTTTATTTATTTAAGGATGATAATAATATTAATTATTTTTGAGACTTTTTTTAGAGTTTAATTTGGACTAAGGATGCTTCCATAAAAATTTCAAATTAAAATATTGTATATTTATTTTATAATAATTCTGACATTCCAATTTTGCAGATTTTTAAGGTCTTTATTTTTGAATTTTTAGAAGGCTTATACGACTTTATTAATTTATGAGAATTTTACTAGTAGTAGATTCTATACTCAGGGCAATATAGTAATTTTATTATCTAGATAAACTTCGACCATTGTCTATTAATTCTGACCCTATTGTTTCTAGTCAAAAGGAGTTACCACATGATTTATTTACTCATGTTCCTGTGCATAAGATTTTTATTTGCTGACTTTACTGATTTACCAGCATAGCTAGGGTTCCATGGTAAATTTTTCAAAATTTTACTTTTACCTTTTTATCTTCTTACCATTTTCCATTCATTAATTCCTTTTATATGATTTTTCACTCAATACACAAATCCAAGGAAAATCCAAATAAATTCCAATAACGCCAGGAAAACTCAAAAATAATTATATTTAAATTCAAAATATTTATTTTCATATTATTGTATTTTTCGGGATGTTACCCTGTGCCTTTCCCCTTGAGTTCTACTATTAGCTAACACTTGTTTGACGAGGAAGTCATCAAACTGGCAACTCACCATCCATACTGTTAGACAGTATCATATATTGTCGTGTATAGAAATTGCTAGTATTCTAGATTCCTTTATATAGATATTACTAGTATTCTGTATTGCCTTGTATAGCTATTGCCTTATATAGGTTTTTCTTTTATATCCTCATATACATGTATATATTCTGGCCTACTGGCCTTATGATGAGTACAAGTGTTATTCATAATATGGTATTAGAGCCAAGTTTTTAGGGTTAGGGCTTTCATCGGTGTTGCACTTGCGCCATTCATTACCTTCTTGGCCTCTTCTGCGGCTCTTCTCACCGTTCTTTGCCTCTTCTCGCCGCTCGACCCCTCCCGGCGACAGCATGGGCAAAGACGTCCTTCGTCGGGCGCCAGCGAAGGTCAAGGCGTGTGGAGACACACGCATGGACAGCGTCGGTGGAGGTCGGGGCTAGCATGGATGGTGCCGACGGAGGTTGTCGGACGGAGCGCGAGGTCGGGGGCGCTCGTGGATGGCACCGGTAGAGGTTGTCCTTCACAGGTGGACGAAGCAAAGGCGGGAGGCTTTGGGATCTTGGCGAGAGGACGACGGCATGCGGCTGGCCGAGACAACAACGCACGCAGCTGAGGACGGCGGGGATGTGTGGGTGACCGATCGAAGTGGCGGCGGTGAACCTCTTGAGGATCCTACTTGCTATTGTCATCTTGTTGGGAGTCTTATTTACCTTGGAGTCACTAGTCCTGATATTTCGTTTCCAGTAAGTCAATTCGTTTCTACTCCCACTCAACTCTGCTATAGTCATCTTCTTTATGTTCTATGATATCTTCGTGTAACTATCTCTCTTCATCTTTTCTTTTCACACTCCAGCTCCTAATAGCTCCAAGCATATTCTGATGCTATCTGGGCTAATGATCACTCTGACCGTCAGTCTTTGTCAACTTACTATGTTTTTCCTGGTGATTCTCTCATTGTTTGGAACACTAAAAAGCAGATACCAGTTTCTCGACTGAGTTGCGTGCTATAACTTTTTTGACAGTAACTTGAGGATTTTGATGTTTCTATTTTTACACCGATTCCACTTTTATCTCATAATACATGTGCTATTATCATTGCTTGAGACTCAGTGAAACATAAACTCACAAAGCATATCGGTGTTGATACTTCATACGGTCACAGGCATAGGATCAAATCGTAGCTTTTCAATGTGTGCCTTCAAAGCTTCAGTTGGCAGATTTCTTCATAAAATCACATACTAAAGTTCAGCACAGCTTTTATCTCTTCAAACCCAGCGTTAATGATCTACCATGAGTTTGAGGGATACGTTAAACAGTGTCTTATATTGCATTGCATAGAAATTACCAATATGCTAGATTGTCTTGTATAGAGATTACTAGTATATTGTATTAGCTTGTATAGCTATTGCCTTATATAGAATTTCCTTTTGTATCCTCACGTGTGTGTTGTGTATTCTAGCCTATTGACCTCATAATGAGTATAAGTGCTATAGTTACAGCAGACTAGCTTGCTCCTGCAACAGGTTAGACACAGGCTACTGCGGCGGTGCAAGGTTGAGCACCATGTCAGGCCCCTTCTCCCCGGTGCTGGAGAACTCGTCGGGCACAGGTACGCCCAGCTGCTCGCACACGAACCGCACGACGCTCCGCGTCACGCCTCCCAGAGACATCTTGTTCACCGTCACCGCGATAGCGAAGCCGCGCTCCGCGTCGCAGAACCCCGTCGACCCACCCATCCCGGAGTGCCCGAAGCTCGTCACCTTCCCACTCGAGTTGTTGTACCTCCTGAACCCGAGCCCAAACTTGCCGTTCGGGTGGATCATGCCAGAGTAGTCGCCGACGCCCATGAAGGCGTCCACGATCTTGCCGTCGCTGAACATCCTCCTGCTGGCGCTTCCACCGGCCGCCGCAGCCACTTCGTCGACGTCAACGTCGCTGCCGCTCAGCTGGGTGTACCCCTTCTTGTCACCGTGGCTCGGAATCGGATCCTGGAAGTTCTGCGCGGAGCTGCCACCCTTCTTTGAGGAGCCTTTCTTCTTCTTGGGAGGGATGGTAGGGAGCTTGGGGGTGTGCACATGGCTGCCGAGGGGCGGCTTGGAGTCGGCGGAGTGAGGAGGAGGAACAGAACCGCCCATTGCGAGCGCTGCGTAGTACCGAGCGAGCGCCCGCGCGGAGCAGTGGCCGTTGGCAGCAGGAATGATGGCCCGGCGAATGTTGAGCGTGTTGAAAAGAACTGGCAAACCAGTCGCCATCTGCGCAACGTTGCTCAGCAACTCTGGTGGAACGTCCGGCCCTGCCCTGATTCCTGGTAGCTTCTGAAGTTCTTCGGTGTCAACTGTCAGTGCTGCCAAGCGAGATTCCACACCTGACAAGGGGCACAAATTTATGGATATCAGACGCGGGATATCTGGAACAGTGAAATTATGATCAAAGGATTCCCTTTAAAAAAACATGTTTACGTAAATTGTCAAAACAAGCATCCATCATTATATAACTTAAGGCGAAAACATACTAAGAAAATGTAGACTCGTCAAAACATGCCTCAGAACTTGAAGCATTAAAACTGCGATGCTGAATTCTGAAGCTCCGTTAATCACATTTTGAGAAATCAAAACTCCAATGTAGTACTTTACAAATTCGAAACATTGCTTAAGTAATTTTGTCTCTTTCAGCACACAAAAAGGAATATAGAGGACAATTTGGATAATCACGAAAAAAATAAACAACAAATCAAGTGCACAATATTTAAAAAGATAGAAGCTGAATTGGAAATAAATCTTGTAAACAATCTAAACACTGATTTATTTGAGATCTGCTACTGTGCTACATACCTGGAGGAATGCCTACATATAGCTCCCCTTCAATGTGAAGAGGATGAACAATAGCCTCTTCTAGGATCTCTTGAAACTTCTTCCCGGATGCATGCTATTATTGTCAAAAATCAGCGTTAGAAACTTAGAATTCGTGAAATTAAGTTAGAACAGTACAGCAACATACAAGTGTATTGTCTTATAGATTAATTAAGACTTTCTCTGGTGCTTGGAAGTGATAATAGCCGTTCATTTGTATACAATCCGATAATCCACCATTAAAGGTACCTATCGAAAGGTACTTAAAATTGTGGGCCAGGTATTGACTTAAAAATAGGGCAAAGGGTTAGATAGATAATTTCATAACACAATCAAATTAGGAAGGGAGCAACGGAATAGAAACAGTGCCTATTCTTTTGGTTGGAAGCCGCCGAATCCTAATTATTCCTTATCCTTTCAGCCTCAAAAGGCTCAAACAATGGCGGAAGCCATAGGCGAGACAATTAATGGCGAGACAGTGGCATCCATAGGACAAGTTATGAGGATGGGCATCAACGTAGAATGGCATGTAGAACTGCATCATTCGTGGTAGCAATTTCCATAGTGATAAGAGTAGTCATTTAACACAGGCACAATCAACGAAAGTTAGTCCTCCGCGTGTGCTATAGCGGACGTGCAGCTCACCCGTCGAGGCGTGCCGGCCAATGCTCTTGACGATGATCTAAATTAGCCAGATAAACTGGGTTGCAACTTGCAACAATTACGAGCTTAGGCCAATTAATAGTAACACTTTCGTTACCAAATTGATCACATTCACAAAAATCCTATACCTAAGCTACCCTTTTGTTAATCAACGGTTGATATTTTTTGGAGTAGAGGTACCTCAATTGCCTTCCAAGTACCAGAGAAAGTCTCAGATTAATTACCTCTACTTAAATGCCAACAGCCCATAACCGAAAAAAGATAACTTGGTGGGGCTTTGCATTTAAATTTAGCCAACCCTAGCCAGATTACGAATTAGTACAATTATGTGACCCCATAAAGATGCATCGATCCAATTAAAAAGGCTCAGTTCTCCCATAAAATAAAAGGTTCAGTTTATGTGACGATAGGGAGAGACATACCTCTATGACTCCACCACACAGCCAACCAAAGGATAGGTAGTGGTAAATTTGTGCTGAACCAGGTTCAGTTTCAGGTGTACACTTGGCAATCTGGTGTAGCGTCTCTTCCCAGTCACATACCAACATAGGATCAGTTTTCATCACATCTCCCAATGCATTTTGTAAACCAGATGTATGATTCAGAAGATGGTGGACCTTTATTAGGAAGTAACAAATGAGATATTGTTAGTCCCAAGAAACACCAAGTCTCATCAAATAACAGCAGTGAAGAAGTTCCGGTACCTTTATTAGCTCCTTTTTGTTAGTTCCAAATCTTGGCCATATATTGGCAACTGTTTCCTCGTACTTTAACTTCCTGAAAGATCACAGCATGCTGTCACTAAATGGACCAGACAAAGCATACAAAAAGCGTAAGCTAGCAGGGAAAAGATGCTCGATGTTCTCTAAATAACATCACGCACAAGTGGCAGAGATTCAAAGGAGCTTCTTCATAAAAGAATTAGATGCTAGAAAGCATGAACTAGAAGCACAGTGCACTTTTTAAGCGCATCAAAACATACATAATATCAGGAAACTTTACGATTTTTCAACAGTCAACAACCTCATACTTGATGAGGATGAGCAAAACTTCATATATAGCATTAAGAATCATATAATATAGTGTAACTTGATGGCTTGCAAACAGATTTAGACTAGCACGTTAAAAAAACTTGGTATTTAAATTAACCACTCACCCTTTGTCAACAAGCCAATGTACCATCCCAGCAGTGATACCCTTTGTCACCGAGAAAACTGGAAAGAGAGAATCAGGTTGAACAGGCCGTGGATCGTATTTCCCTAACATACCAGCAGCAGTATCTATTATGACCTTTCCATCTTTGTATGCACAGACCTGGGAAAAGGAAGAAATGTAAGGCACCATTGCAACAAGCTATGACCAGATGCAGATATCACTACCAAATGCATGATATGAATTTTGAGCAGACAAATTTGGTACAGCAATGTCGTTACACGTAAATGAATTGCATGAGATAATCGACCTACTTGTATTCCTAAAATTTTGTCGCTTCCCAACTCAAGTAGAAGATTCCTAAGTTTAGACTCCACTTCAGAGTTAACAGGTGAGTCATAAATCCACTGACTGTTAGTTGTGGGTCCACGCATTATACTCCTGATATCAATGAAGGCATAAATAAGCAATGAAAAGAAAAATGCTTTACTATAAAGCTGCTGCAAACCATAGACATGACAAGCATCTCACCCTAGCAAAGTTGATTCAGCAAATGGCCTCATGATGTCTAGATAAGCTATCCTAACATTTAACGAAGCTGAAAGCCCTGCAGAGATTAAAAAAATGTCACTATGATACTGGTCGTTTTAGAGGAATGGATAAGTTCAAAACAAACAGATACCTCTAAGAAGATTCAAGACCCTTGTAAATATTATTGCATCTCCAGGGAAAGCATCAACCTGAAAGGAGAAAACTTTCATGTAACTCCCATCTCTTGGTTGACAACTTAACACAGCTTAAAGGAAAGTAGTTAGCTGGGCATGCCCTACTCACAGGATTAAAGCGTTGAACCTCCTTCTTGTTCAATTTCATCTTTTCTTGAAGGGCCTTGACGTTTCGTTCTCTTTGGTCATTCAATGCCTTTATGTTATCCTAATGAATAGGAATAAATCACAACCAAAAAGTTACTCCAAATGTCTAAAGTGGTGGAAAAAAAGTAGACAAACAACAATCCGCTATGAATGTAGTAGTCTTCACCCTACCTTTGTTTCATTTGCTGTAGTGGACTGGCGAAAGAATATTGTGGCAATCTCCATAGCCTGCTGAGGCATATCAACCCGCAGTTTAAGCCCCATCTCTGCAAAGGCTGACAGCAGTGCCACATGATCTCCCTACACATTGGCAGTTGACATGTTAGATCTTAGAATAAATTGACGAACCCCATCTTGCAAATTTTACTTATCATAGGTTGATACTTAAAAAATATAAGAGCCTGTGATAACTTAATGTTGCACAAAACTTTTTAAAAGTATAGTAATTGATTCTAGGAACGCTGAAGCATAGTAGTAAAAAACAAAGCTGAGTTCCAGATTCTGTTTGTTTCTCACTTTCTATAATATCTTGTTGATGTGTCATATCATCTACCAGTCTGCCATATCACTTGTGAGTAATGACTAAAAATTGTCATACTATCATATGAAAAGATTAGAAGGTAAACAAGACGTGCTTGTTTGGGTTCTATATATAGTGTAAGAAAAGGATGGAGATACTCCAAATAGAATGTTTGTTGCTTATAGCCGCAAAAGATACAATCTTCTCTTGATTAACTCCATTTTTTGTCGGCATATTATTTAGAAGATCAAAGTGTCACAAACCTCAGCGCATGACAAAAACATTTTTGCTAGTGACTGCCTCATTGATTTTGATATGCGTTTAGTGAGCCCAAAGTCAAGGAGAATCGGTTTGTGTGGAGATTCCTTGCTCACAAGAAAATTGCCTACAGAAAAAAAAAATGCATGTTAGTAGGAATGTATGTGCAAGCAATACAAGGAACAAATTGAATAACACAATTGAGGTGACAGAAGATCTTCCCAAGATGCATAGAATTAAAATACCAGGATGAGGATCGCCATTGAAAAAGCCATCAATGTATATCTGATGAGCATATGCACAAGTTATCTCTTCCACAAGTCTTTGCTTATCAACACCAAATGCTTCCAATGAATCATGGTCATTTAAGCGAATACCGTCCATATATTGCAAAACTAGAACCTTGTCAGTTGACTGATACACAGAGAAGAATGGGTCAGATGATGGTCACTTGATTTGCAAAAACAAATAAGAGTAAATTTCACATAACTACAGGTTTTTTGTACAAACTATCAGAAAACTATAGGTTTTAGCTTCTATTTCACAAAACTACAGATTTTAGGAAAACTTGTGTCACAAAACTACATGTTTTAGAATTGACCGTTTCTTTTAACGGATCTGACAGCGTGAGCCCACATGGCAGCCTCACGCACCCTCATTTTCCGTTTCACTCGCGTGTGAGGCTGCCGTATGGGCCTAGAATGTCAGACTCATTACAAAAAATGGTCAATTCTAAAATCTATAATTTTATGATACAAGTTCTCCTAAAATCTGTAGCTTTGTGAAATAAAAGCCAAATTTTATAGTTTTATGATAGTTTATACAAGAAACCCATAGTTTTGTGAAATTTACTCAAAAAATAACCATACAAACAGAATAAAAAGATTTAACTGACAGATAGAACATTAGACCTGAAAAATTTCTGGAATCAGAACATCAACAGCACTGGAAACACTGCCACTCCCACATTCAGTTTTCCGACTGAGGTTCCTGGAGACAGTCCTAGTGTTCTCTAAAATTAAAGATTTTATACCATAAGTTATCATGATGACCTGTTTATAAGTGGCTAGACCATGACTTCAATAAAAAGAGAATATGGGAACACATGCAGAGAAGCATATGCATAAGAACATGAGCAAGGAGAATTACCTGCTTCATGGTTGAAATCAAGTTCCTTTGGTGCCTCCTTGCACCATTCATCAATCATTGGATTCAAATCATACTGAGGTTCTGCCCATGCAATCCATTCGATTAATGATTTTGCATTCTTCAAATCCTGATCACCAATACAAAAATGTAATAGCAATCCTACTTATTTTACAAAACATTTTTACAGAAAAGAGAGAAACCTCCAATATGATCTCTTTGACACCATCATGCTGAACTTTTACAACTACTTCTCTGCCATCTGTCAGAGTTGCACGATGAACTTGTGCTATCTGTTACGAAATGTTCAAGAAGACTCACATGAGCATACTATGAAATGAATGAATTTCCATCAGGTAAATTAAAGTTCATTCGAACACCACAGAACTTACTGATGCAGTTGCAAGAGGGTCCAGGACAAAATTAGCAAATAGATCAGTCATGGGTTTCCCAAGTTCTTTCTCTATGGTTCCACAAACCTGCACACGAGAGACAAAAATCAAGATAAAGATAAATTACACTACAGTTAGCCTATACATTGTTAATCATTGCCATTAGGATTGATTTACAAATCAATAAAATACTTATGAGGGTAACAATTTTCAATATTCCATTCATCAAGAAATCAAGAACAGGTATGCATACCTCTTCAAGAGGGCGTGGAGGAAGTGAGTCCTGCAACTGCTTGAGGACATTTATGTAGGGTTCAGGAAGCACATCTGCTCTTGTGGACAAATATTGGCCCAGTTTCACCCATAACCCTTCTAACTCTATCATCAGGTTGAGAACACGGCGAGCATTTCGCTCGTGTGTTTTTGTCCATATAGCATTCTTTTTACTAGTGCTAACCCATTGAACTCTCTTCTGAACAGCCTGCTTGTATCTCAAGAAGATGTTAGTCTGTTTCTACCAGAACGGAAGTGACTGGTTGTCGAAAGAACAGCATAAGAAAGAAATACAACCACACCTTATAGTCAAAGTAGATAAATAAGGCCATGGAAAAAACTTTGAGGCGCCTGGTTAAGGTGTTTCCCCATCCCATTATAAGTCAGCAAGTCAGGATAATAGATAACAAAACTTCTGGCACGCTGTAGGAAACTCTAGGCTCCTAGCAAGCCAGTTGATCTTCTGCACAGTCACAAGTTTAAAGAAGGCAAATACAAATCAGCAACTTAGTTGGCCTTCACCTTCCATAGTAAAACTATGGATCACACAATCGGTTCAACTGTTCAAGATTCCAAGCTTATCATAATGCTTCATTGTCAGGACAGTTATTCAGAGATATTGACTTGACACCACAACCAGATTCACTCGACAGCATCCATTTACATTAAATCAACTAAAGACAGTAAATAAAAGCACAAGTATAATTAAAAAGGATCCGAGCTTCCCGCACCGCATGCTCTGTGACATGACAATGAGATGAACAAGTAGTTACCAAGACAACACCCCTACAACTACAACAGATGCAGGCATGCAGCAGAAAATGTAGTACAGAAACAGATGCTGCATGGGCAGTACAGCTTAACACGCTGATCTTGTAGACCTGTCCTCTCTTCCTACTGAGTCCCCCACACGTTGCAACTTTTCCTTGGCAAGGTTTAAGACTTGTCAAACTTGTGGGAGCCGCCAAAGCCATCAACACACATAAGGTTTACAAGAACAGAACACAAAAGGGCAGAAGCATTGCTTCATTAAGCAAGGATGCTCGCGGTTTCCACCATCAACACACAAGCAGCTCCCAGTTTCCCACACACACACTAGAATCCATTGAAGCAGGTGACGAATCGTAACAAACGCATGAGTCGACCAATCCTATTCTCTGAACAAAATTGAGAGCGCAAAAATCAGGTGGATACTACAGCACTAAATTCCACTGCAGACAAGCGATTTCTTGCACTGGAATAGCTTTATTTCTTGATCAAAGGCTAAGTAAGTCTGTGGCTTTATACCGACGAGATGGTATTAACATCTAAGCGTAAAGGCAACAATTTTTTTGCCTGATCACATCGGCGCATGGAATTCTCCCCCCAACAAATCCCTCAGATACCTTCCAGGCATCCACAATCCCAAAACCTCATCTCAGAATCAAAATTTTGACATTCAAACTGCGAAATTTATGCTCCAATAGATCGCCAAAGCGCAAAGAGTGACAAAACCCATGGAATCAACAGCTAACCGAACTATCCCAAAAAATCATCAAAAAGAAGAAGGGGGGGGGGGGGGGGGGGACGAAACTACCTCGATTTGCGTGGGTCCTCAAAGGAAATCGGCAAACTTCGTCGGAAGTCCGGGGGGATTCAAATTTGATCCGACGAATTCGCAAAAGAACAAAAAAGGAAAAGGAAAAAACAGTTATTTCTTTGGGGGATTGAAGGGGAAAAGGAAAAGATTTTGTGAGGTTTGGAGCAGTAGACAAGCGCGTGTGAGCTATTTATTGCAAGTGGTTGCTTTGCACCTAAACCCTTATATCGCCTTGTTATTAGTTTTACAGCCACATGCTGTGGTAATTATTTGATCTGTTCAAATTTATAATGAGTATTTTTTTAATATTTTGTTCACTAGTATACGATGTATTTTATATTTAAATTCAAAATTTAGTGTGATGTTTTTTATAACCCTAATAAATATCTAGATTTATTTGAAATTCTCTATACTACCTATACTATAGATGGGGGAATCCCCGCGCTCTGGCCGTTTTGAGCCGAGCCGGCCAAATTTTTTTCACATCTGAGTCCTTTTCTAAAAAAAATTACGGATAGGTTCTTTTCGGAAAAAATATTACGATTGGGTCTTTTTTTTTGAAAAAAGATTATAAATTACGTCCATGCCCTTTTAGCGTTTTTAGGAGTAGCGCTCGGGTCCTTTTTAGAGAAATCGAAATTACGTTCAGGTCCTTTTTTGTAATAAAAACCATGTCTTTTTTTTAAAAAAAATATGCATTGCATTTATGTACTTTTTCCGCTTTTTCTAGCATTATGCTTAAGCCCTTTTGCGAAAAACACAGGCTTATTTTTATATCCTTTTCGCACGTTTTCTCGATTTACTCGTGTGTGGAGCGCCAATCGCACGTTTTGTCGATTTTCTAGCGTGGACAGCGGCGCCCGCGGCGTGGCACGCCGCGCATAAATTTCTAGTTCTCTACATGCATGTATTGAATATATGTCGAACCCTTATTTTTGGCGTGAAATAACAAGAAGGTCTCATGTGCACAATGTAGTATTCTCATGATCAATAGCTAGTACGCATATTCACAACATTATCACATCCATACACAAGTCCATAATACATTAACGAAACATAGTTCATACAGTATGGCCCAAAGGTCGAATAAAAATGTGACGGAAGATACAAGTCCCCCAAAATACCACAGGCAACTGATAAGGAGTAAACCCTAGATAAGCTTGTCATTATATTCCCGTAACCTGCGTCAAAGTATGCGTCATCTGGGACTTCGCTCCCTTCATCCACTAAATCAACAATTTAAGAAAAGTTGAGTACTTTTGTACTAAGCAAGACTTTGGGATGAAAACGGAATGAAGACGGTCGGTAAATGGTCGTTCTGTTTCCGTTTCCATATTTTTTACCGGTAACAGAAACGGAATCGAAAACCCCGAAAACAGATACAGAAACGGATAGTGACGGAAACGAATTCGGAACAGCGGATATGAAAACGAAAGCGAAAAACGGTTGAATGAACAATATGCTTCCACTTCCACACACAAGCCTAAAGATCGTAAATCCATAATAACCTAGAGACCGGTGGATTCGATGGACAATGCTATTAGCCTATTAGGCATAAATAATGGGTTGTCATTCTCATATGATCCCAAAATACCAAATACAAATTGACAACGGTACTAAACCATATGTATCCACTGTACATCAAAATGATATCACTAGTCAGAACTACTAAAAACAACTAGTAGTACTATAAACATAGTCTTTATTCCAGAAGTGCATTTGCTGGCAATTATTGCAAGTTCTAGTCTTCTAGAGTATACTGCTCATCTTTGCCATTGTTTTGAATAAGGTGCGACTGCAAGGAGAATCTTCTTCCTAGGGTGGCCCGGTACATCAAAATAATATCACACTAGTCAAAACTCAAAACTAATGCATGAACAAGAGCATCAAACATCAGCTTTATACCTTGATGCAACTCACCATATTGCTATTGTCAAAGTATTTATTTTAGTTCCAATAGACTAAAACTATTATCTGAGCAAACCTGATTCAAGAAATGGTACTTAGCACTTTTCAGGAGAGTTGCATAAGATCAAAATATGGTCATTTCAGGAGAGTTGCATAAGATCAAAATAAGCACTAACAACAACACTACTAAAGTAAAAAAAACATACTCAGAAACATGTTAGTCCATCATGTTCTCCATATCGGTACCATCAACATCCTCTTGCATCTCTAACTACAAAGGCAAGCATGAAACAATAATAATATTCCTGAGAAGACAAATAGAAGCACACTAAACTGAAATTTTACTTAATTTGCACAATATGGTTCCAAAGTTAGATAAGAAAAGGCAAACCGTTTCCATTGAGCTTGCAAAATTTCGCTCAAGGCTACCCATATCCAACTCAGTCATGATAGAGGCAATGGTACCACCTGAAAGATTAGTAAAAATTGATTAAGATTAAATATTTTCTCACATGATGAACAACTATTGGAGCAAAACTAAAAAGTTACCTTTTGATGCCGCGGTCCAATCTTTAGTACAAATTAAAGCTTGCACAGTATCAAAATCTAAACGGCTGCGAAATGGGTCAACAACCCGTCCATCGGCACTGAATGCTGACTCCGAAGCAACCGTCGACACTTGAATAGATAGCACATCACGAGCAAGCTGAAAGAGAATAGGGAGCTCAGCTTGCTTGACCTTCCACCACGACAATATATCGAAATTCTTGTCTTTTATAGATGCTAGAGGTTGCTCCAAGTACATTTCCAACTCAGTTTTGGTAATATGATCTAATTCACTAATGCTATGCAAGAACGTGTCAAGCTCATCATCCTCATCAACATCATCAAATTGAGAACCCACTTGGTACACATTTGTAACAGTACAGACTATCTTCTTTGAAGCAGAGACATAAGCTTGGAACAACTCATAAACAACTTTAGTAAACATCCGGTCTTGTTGCACCTAGCCCATAGTTGTACAACACCATTGCCATTTTCATCTTTCACATTAACCTCATACTTGGTGAAGTGCACCCAAACATCAGAGGTGGCTTTCTTAGCTCTCTTTCTAGGAGGTGGCTTGCCATCGGTTTTATCGGTTAAATCCACACTTGGAGTTGGATTAGCATCTGTAACAACATTTGGAGTTGGAGTAGCATCAGGGGGCTCCAACAGCAGTAGTGAATTAACCAAAGCAGGGGAAGTCGCGCTTGCACTTGCACTGCTGCTCCTACTTGCAACATGGTCCATGGCTATCTATTACATTGCAATAAGTGATTAGTTGTACTCTTGCACATAACTCACACTATCAACAGACAAATGGATTACAAAAAAGATTGGAATATTACATAATTTGCAGTGTACAAATTGGAAATACAATAATTTTAATAGATTCTTTTACATCACTTTAATCGGTGTACTAATTGATTTATAGGCATGATAATTTGCAGTAACTTTTGATTAGAATCAATAATTTGCAGTAACTTTTGATCAATTAGGGGATCCAAGCAAGCCAAGCCGGCCATCATAAATCTCACAGTAGTCACCGTATACTACATATGAGCACTCTACATGCATGACTGCACTACAATGGCTTCCATCTAAATCTTTTTTTCAACAGCAGGTTTCCCCATTTCCATTAACAGCAACAGCTACAAAGTTCAGCTCCAAAGAAACAAAATAACAAAAAAGGAAAAAAGGAACCAGGTCTCATCCACTAGTCATTCTGCAAGACCGTTACAGCGATAACGACGAACACGATGTAAGCAATTAAATCAACGCAAAACAGTTCAGGGTTCTCAATTTTCTCACTAGGAAAAGGTGAGACAGCCAACATAGCCAATACTGTCAAAAACACAAGTTGGCCTGTCACTTTGCTTTTGTGAGATTGACGATAATTTTTTATTAGAATCAATATAAGACAAGGAGTGCTTCCAGTACATGGTATTTGCACAGTTGAGAACGGCAAATAGCATGAATTAGTAATGACATGAAAAATCTCTCCAAACTGGGAAGTATCAGCTCTTAAGCAGCAGCTGCAAGAAACTGAGATCCATTACAAGCTTTGTTAGGGGATAACAATCAATCTAGTGTGGTTCACATACATGTAGTGCTCTCTAAAGTAATCATGCAATATTTGCATCCTGCAATAATGAATGTCTCATGTCTGGTTCATAACCTTTAAGTGAAAAGGTGGGGTTTTGAGTGCAGATCTCATGAATGTGCTTGTGCTAGTCATATTACTTTTCACTCATTATCCAACCCAAGCATGAAAAAAAAATCACATCCAGAAGAGCTCATCTTAAGCTGGTAGGGGGAGGTGTTACTCATATTACTTTGGAGCTATTTCTGTTAATGGAACTTTGTACCTGCTGCTTAAGAAGCCGGTAGGGGGAGGTGCGGTGGGAGGAGGCCGTCGGTCGGCGGGTGGGGGGCGGTGCGGTGGGGGCACCAATCTAGGGGCGACGCGGCGTGATGGGGGCATCGATTTGGGGCGGTGAAGTGGGGTCGCTGATCTGGGGGCGGCGGGACTCCGGTCGGGGGCGGCGGGGACGAGAGTCGAGGGCGGCGAGACTCTGGTCGGGAGTCGGGGGCGGCAATCTGAAGGCGACGGGAGTCTAGGGGCGGCGTGACTCCGGTTTGGAGTCGTGGGACATGAGTCGGGGCGCTGGCCGCCAGGGATGGGAGTCGGGAGGCCAGGACGGCCGGCTGCAAGTCTTGCTTGAGTATGCTCTTAGAGCCTGAGAGTTGAGACGAACCTAGGGTTTGTTCACTCAGTGGTGTCGGTACGCAGCGCTTGGGCCTTGGTGGGTTATGTACCTTACGACCGGGTTCGCTACCTTCAATCCATTCGAAAATTTCGAATAAAATTATACAAAATTTATGTTCTGTTTTCGTCGGAACTGATTCTCTCGTTTCTGTTTCCGTTTTCGGGAAAAAATTCCGTTTCCGTACCGAAAATTCCTATTTCTGTTTCCGTTTTCCTTCAGAACAGTCGGAAAGTTTCCGTTCCGTTTTCATCTCTAGCAAGACTTATAGTGTATCACAAAGATATAATAAATGCATACTATGTCAAAGGAGACTACTAAGGTTATTTGCATAAAGCTAAATTGAAACATGAATATATATCAAGTGGTAAATTGTAAACGGATTTTGTAAGAGCAGGTTTGACATATATATAAATAGCAAGTAAGAACAACATAAGTATGACAACTCACAGTCCTCTATGATTTTGAGTATCGAACCATCCCCTTGCCATCTCTTGGCATAATATCCGAAATAACTTTTCACAACAATCCCAATCCACCCATTTTATGAAAATACAAAACTTCTAACTAGTGTCAGTGCATCAAGTCTCCCATTACCGCGAGAATGGTTTTTTGAAAAAGTTTACACTCTGCAGAGGCATACATCTTTACCCACAAGTCATGATCAACTCTTGTTGCCAAGCTATTAACACACTTACTTTGATGTGCGGCAGAGATATCATAACATAATCGTTACATTACATAGATCTAATTTTGCACCAGCCCGGTGACAACAAACCCTTAGTATGGGGCAGAAGATATTTGTACAATCATTGTACGACTAATGGTTATACACCCTATTGTCTTACTTCTCCCCCATAGTATGATTTACACTGTTGTATTGGTATGTGTTTCACCCACATCTCTGTGTGGATACCCCTATGAGCAATCTGTCCCGGAAAGCCTGCACTACTTCAGCCTTCCAATATGCAAAGTTAGACTTACGTAACTTAATAGATTAAGACCATCCAATAGTAACACTTGTGGTTGCACTGATTTTTTTGGATTATACAACACTACGTTTGGTCCTTAATCCGACCCGGGCGAGAACACTCCCTACACTATATGCAAGTCCCATGTATATCCGGCTATTGCCATATCTCACCCGCGTTAAATCATAGTTTTATTTTGAATTTTTATGCCAAAACATCAGCAACTATTATTCTCAACATGACCCAATATTTCAAAATTTAACAAACGTGAGGCTGTCGTTCGCCATCCCAATTCTAAAGCATGACTAAACAGTTGCACATATAATCGAATATACCCATATGACATCTTTAAAATATCTAACCCTAACCTAGGTTTATCAAGGTTGATATGACAATATTTATTAAGGAAGTTCCATAAAATACTAGATTATATCTACAATACCCACAATATAGCATTTTACTGAAAATACATGCATGCATAAATAGTTTTGACAAAACAATATAAGTTAATTGAAATACTGGGGTCAACATGATCAAAGAGGGTGCTTGGCTTGCTCGTTGAGTTCAGTGATGAAGTCAGGGTCGACGGTAGCAATGTCGGGAACATTGATGTCTATACGCAATTCGATGTAAAGCAATAACACGAGGTAAAAGAAGTCAATAACATCAAATTCCAAGTAAAAGTATAGAAACAAAGGTTCTGGATTTGTAATGGTTTTTGGAAATTGGCCTCACAAATGTTAAGGGCCTGTTTGTTTTAGCTTTTGATTCTGGATTCTGGTCCCAAAAGCAGAATCAGAAACAAACAGTCTGATTCTAGAATCCGATTCTCACAATCCAGTCCACCCATATACACTAGAATCCACAATCCACTTTATATGTGCTTTTGGATTCCAGCTTTTAGAGAATCAGCTTCTCTAAAACCACAATCCAGAATTAGCTTTTAGAGAATCCAAAGCTGAAACAAACAGGCCCTAAGTCTTGTTTATATAAGTTAAGGTTTATTTGTAGTTACATTTTTTTAGTAAGAACTTTTCTAATTAAGCAACAGGTGCAAACTAAAGTTAATTTCACTCATTTTTACAGAGATAGTATCATGATTTTAGGAAGTTCTAGGCATTGGTTCCACCAATTTTTGAGTTTGCTTATAAAAGTTATTCAAATTTGAACAATACATATAGTAAATTATAACCCTAATTGGAGTTCAATTCAAACTAGGTCCAAATTCAAATATATTTGCAAAAATGAAGTGCTTAAGGTCTCTGAAATTTGTAGAAATTTGGCTCATCAAATTTGAAGTTAGTTTGCAAAAATTCTCAATAGAGCATATTTTAAGCTTAATCCAAATTTCAAATTCAAATTAATGAACAAATGCCAAATTTTAAATATTTTTACATATTCAAAAAGATCATGCTTTTAGATGAATTTAGAAACTAGTTTGACTAAGTTTGGAGTTAAAATGCAAAAGTTATGAGTATTTGAATAGTGCAAGTCCTAAAAATCACAAAAAAATTCAGAAATATGCTTTCAGTAAGGGAAAGCGCAGTATGCTGTAACTTTGAATTCTCGGTTGGCGCTAGACACTGACGGGTTGGGCCCATTGTTCAGTCACACAGAGCAGAGCCAAACAAGGGGAGGCTCTCTGGCGGCGAGCATGGCCCGGCCTTCTTCGGTCGTGGGCCCAACGAGCAGGGGGTGATGTGGCGACTCTAGGGCGACGGAGCTGCGCTACAGCTGGCTGGTGATGACGGCGAGCGGTGGGCAGCGGTTGCAGTTGTCCAGAGTGGAGGGAGACGATGATGATCAAACTTGGGTAATTTTATAAAATTCTGACAAGGCTACTATCCTATTAATGTCCTTTCTGTTTTTTTTCTAAAGGCATTAAATGAGGTTCAAAACTTTTGTAAAATTTACTAGACAATTTTGAAGTGCGGAGGATGATATTGAAAGTTTTTAGAGCATGATCATGCTCGAGGATTTTTATAAAAATCTGAGAATGTCTATGTTCCCAATTTCAATTTGCTATTTTTGATTTTTATTAAATAACAAATAGATTTAAAACTTTCTGAAACTTTTAGTAGGTGATATTGGGTTTTTTTAGGATTTAATTAAATTATCTCCAGAGTTTGGTGTAATTGAAGATTTGAAGTTTGAATTTCATAACCCTTAATTGGGTTATTTGAAATGCTTTTTGTTAATTACAGAAAATCTAGAAATCTCATAAAATGACACAAACCCAAATGTAAACCAAATTCAACTCAGATATCTGAATTTCACTTTTATTAGATTTTGGGATGTTACAATATAGTGCTTAGAGATAATAATTAGAAGTAATATAGTCATTTTTACTATTTCTTTGGTCTATGTGCCAAGAGAAATTACGTCCTATAAACTTAGATGGAGGGAGTAGTAAATATTAGAATCTTGAGTTCTGTCAAATAAGTCGATTTCTTTGTGCAATTTTCCTGTGTACGTAGAAGCATCAGAATTCAGAACTGCTATTCGTGAGAATGAGGTGAAGATAAGGGGAGAATCTGGTGGGGATTCAGGCATGCAAAAGCTTTGATTATCCATGTGTGTTGCATGGATTGATGGAGGGTGATATGCAAGTTCTGGATCTCTTTGCAAAAATAAATAAATAAATATAAAAATAAAATAAAATAAAATTAGATAATGGATCATATTATTTGCATGGTATGATACTATGATATGATGCCGTTGTCCCCAAGACTGTCCCTTTGATAATGCCGTCGATCCCAAGTTAATTAGACTATGCCTTGGAACAAGAAATAGCAATCGCGCATCCAGCTATTTGCATCTTTCAGACCAATGCTTTTGTGTAACATAGAAATTTTGCATGAAACAATATAACTTGAGGAGTGCTTCAATGTTTTCCCTTTTAATACAAATTGCACAAATCTTGAAACAAACAAAGGAGTACGTAATCATTATCTACTATTCATTTATACTTTAATATTTGTGCAACTGACAAAAAGAAAAACATTAAAGCACCTCTCATATAACTTATATAATTAAGAGATCCTAGTTTAAAAAAGCATCACTCATTCCCTATTCACCTAACAAGAACACCACTTTGATTAAAGAAAATAAGAGTAGTGCTTGGATCAATGCTCTCCCAAATAAGAGAGTTGCTACATGGTGTAAATCGTACTGCTTTTTTTGGCACGCAACTTGTCGATTAGATTCATGTAGGAATTGAGCCGTTTTCCATTAAAAAAATTCTGGGAGCCGTGCTGGCCGAATCGCTGGGCTGCTCCGGTCGCCGCCAGGGGCTCCCCTGCACACGTTTTTCCTTGTCCCTTTTGCAAGGGTCAGTCAAAAAGGCGTGCATGAGCACATGCGCCAGGTCAGCAGCTGTCTAAAGATGGGACCTGATCTGAGAAATTAACAAGCGAAAATACAAAACGTATCCAACTCATTGCCGCCTTCGCCCTCCTATCACCTCTCTTGTTCGTAGAATTTTTATTTTAAAAATAATATAATTTTTTATTCAAATTGAAAAAATAAACGTCGATCTTAAAAAATTACAAAAATACGGGCGATCGGTACGGCCGTGAACGCGTGATATTTCCTCTGTCTGCGATCAGTTTCTAAAGAAAATCATAACTTTTTCATATGATGTCGGATGGAGATGAACTTTATATGAAAATTGTAGCTCTCGACGGGATCTACAACTTTTGTATACAATTTTTTTTTCATTTGAATCCATTTAGATGGTAAAAAATAGGATAGAAGTTTCAGATCTAAAAACAGATCTGATTTTTAGACCTGAACAGTCTTTAGGAACTGACCGCAGACAGAGGAAAAAAGTTATGATTTTCTTTAGGAACTGACCGCAGACAGAGAAAATATCACGCGTTCACGACCGCACCGATCGCCCGTATTTTTGTAATTTTTTAACATCGACGTTTATTTTTTCAATTTGAATAAAAAATTATATTATTTAAAATAAAAATTCTACGAACAAGAGAGGTGATAGGAGGGCGAAGGCGGCAATGAGTTGGATACGTTTTGTATTTTCGCTTGTTAATTTCATATAAAGTTCTTCTCGATCCGACATCATATGAAAAAGTTATGATTTTCTTTAGGAACTGACCGCAGACAGAGGAAATATCGCACGTTCACAGCCGCACCGATCGCCCGTATATGAGGCGGGACGACAGAGGTATATTTTTGTAATTTTTTAAGATCGACGTATATTTTTACAATTTAAATAAAAAATTGTATTATTTAAAATAAAAATTCCTTGTTCGTAGGGGTGCAAGCGAGACGCGGGCCGTCTACAACCCCGTAAAGTCCACTCTACAAAATACACTAAGTGGACATCCACATGTCCATTAGAAAATTATATGGCCGTTTGTTGACATCTGCTTAGCCCTGCTTAGCCCATTACTTGCCCGCATAGCCCACTAAAAAACCGAGAGACCGAAGTTGTTCGAGTTATGATAAAGAAGTCTTGCGATCGATATCAGATAAGCAGATAAGAAGCTCCTTTCGTCTTCATATCTCCTCTTGTACCTCTCCATGCACACAACCATCTGCTTGTTGTCCTCCATGTCAGTGATCCCTCTTTGCAGTTGAAGCAAAAAAAGAAATACCACAGCTGCTTGTGTCGACCATATCACAATTCCGATAAATAGAATAGTACAAAAAAGGAGAAAAACAACATAATTAGACCTTCATCTAAAGTAGTATGGAACACATCGCATACCATAGAACTCTTTGATGCTGGCTTTCCTCACCGGAACCCAAGAACCCGAGTCGACTAAGGAGGAGGAGAATAGGAGTAAATTGGAGTGAAATTGAGAGGGGAAGCGGCGGAATTGGGGGGGGGGGGGGACGCTGCTTAGAGCAACTCCAACAACTTCCCTTCTCCCACTCCTACCTGAAAAAATAAGGAATCCGTACAAGCACAGTGCAAAAGTTCCGCTCCAACAGCTTCCTCAGTTGGTTCCCCATTTTTAGGTATTAGAGAGAGGATCCCGATTTCTTACGATCCTCTCTCCTATCCCCATCCCGTTCCCTATCGCGTCTGAGGCAACCGTTGGTCACTCCCGCGCCCGCGAGGATCGTCCAGGAGGCTAGCGCCGCAAGTCGCCGCTCCGCCTCTCCGTCCCGCGATGTCCAGGAGGTGTGGCGCCGCTCCGTCGCGCGCTGTGGAGGAGGCGAAGAGACCCAGGCTGCTGGCACCGACGCTGGCGTTCAAGAAGGTGCAGACGGTGGACAAGTATCCCAAGGGCCAGCCCTGCGGCCGCCACTGGAAGCACCTCCGCCACCTCCTCAAGGCCGCCGACGCCTCCTCGCTTCCCCCCGATCGCCCCTACTGTGAGCACCTCGATACCTTTTTTGGATCTCCGATTGATTCTCTTTGCTAAGTATTAGCCATTTTAGTTGTGTTTATTTATCCCTTGTTTTAGTCCCCGTTTCCTCTCGAGAACCACCCGTTTGTTCTCCGTATGTTAAGAACTTAAGATTGTGGATTTAGATCTTGCTCTGGAGCATTTATTTGTTCTTATACACGTCATTGTACTGTGTTGAGGTGTGAGGTATATTTAGGACTGAATTAATGACCCCTTGTTGGCCTGGGGAGATTTCTGTGGTTAGAGATTGAGAATTTGAGACTAGATATATCGGATAGGGTAGTTCCTTGCCCACCCTACCGTTGCTATGGAGATTGCGCATTGTGTTCATTGTTGGTGCTAACAAATGATGGTCATTGGATTGCTTCTTGTTGCTGTGTCGCAATTTAGGTTGTTTTATAAATGTGGCTAGGTTTGCAGGGTTAGCATTGTGATCTACAATCTTTACGATTGGAGTAGAGATCCATGCTTAAAAACTCTAGCCACCATGTAGATTGTTAAATCAAAATAGCTTTAATCCAGATAGTCCTATACTATTGTGAGGATGTCTGTCGTATTAAAATCATTGACACTTTTGTTTTCTTGAGTTTGAGCTTTCTGCTTCTGTATAGCCGAACTGAGGCTTCCTGTTGTAGGCACATTGCTGCCACACCCACAGCTTGGTTCAGATAAGAAATTTAGACTTCAGGTAAGCTACTTATACTTACGGATGACATTTTTAACTCAGATGTTGAAAACAAAACTATTTGCTTATCTTTTTAGGAGTACTAGTAGAATTCTACATATCCCTAGATAGTGACGTGATTCAGTAAGAAGAACCACTCTTTTGCTCAAATTAGGATGACAAAACTATATGTCAAAGTGTGGTTACCTGAAGGACAAGGATGTCCACATTTGAATAGTTCCTTCAATAAATAACTGGTGTTTGTTATGAATTCTACTTGCATTTAGATTCTAGAAAGAACTTCGTTGACACAGTTTTCAAGTTCTTATTCAACATCACTGGACTTCGTAGAAGCATTGATTTTCATTTTTCAGAGTCCAGACAAACATCTGGTTTCCTTTCTGATGGCCAAATAGGGTGGAGCAGCAAAGGAAGCAAATCTGAGAAAATTGTTCATTTGGTTTTCTTTACAGTAGCCAAGAAGTCATTAGATTAAGTCAGGCTGTTGAGCGATACATTTCTTGTTACATAATAGATCAGGCTGTATGTTTTCAGTATGCCTTAGGTATGAAACCTATATGACGGCTAATAGTTTGTTCATTATACATTTATAATACATGTAGATGAACAAAGATCCGAAGAAACTCAGTAAAGGCTTGGCAATGAACCCAAGAGCTTTGTGATTGACCAAGGTTGTTTCTTTTGCTTCCAATCATTCACTATCACCCAATGCTATGTTTGATTTACGTCAGATTGTCCCTAAGTCTTTAGATTATGGACTGTTAGCTATGAGTTGCTATGAGTCTGTGATGTTTTGATGACTGTTTTTGCTACATCTTTTTGGGATGTATAAACTACAATGTATAATTCTTAACTTATTTTAATGTCAGTCATCCCTACCTTTCTAGTTTGATATGTGAACGGTGTCATTTGATCATATAGCGCGATTGTTGATGATGCTATAATCAAATGGAATTGGGACATCCCCTTTCAACATCCATTTTGTTTCTTTCCGAAGCGCTCCCTGGCTGTTAGTTTCAAATTTTAAATTTTAAATTCCCGTATTTAAAAATAGTCGTTCGAATTTTAAATTCCCGTTAGAAGAAATTTCAAATTTTAAATTCTCGTATTTAAAAATATCCATTCGAATTTTCTGCAAAAAATAAACGTAGCTCATACGGCGGTTATGAAATATCAATATAATATAGGAGGGAGAAAATAGAGAGTGAGATTTGGGGAATGCTGTTGGAGAGGGAAGAGGTATAGGGAAGAAATCTTTTTAGGGAATTCTGTATATGGGGATACAGGGATCCAAATTTAGGGAATGCTGTTGGAGATGGTCTTACAGGTGTTGGCTTGTTGGATGTCAGCTTAGAGCATCTCGAGGGAGTCCTTGTACGCCTTCTGCAGCCTCCGCCACCCTCCTCATCCAACCTCGAGAAACCTCTTGGACTACTCTCATCTCTCACTCGAAGCTGGCTATGCCTAGGCGGCTACACGGTGGGGATTGTTGGTCTTGGGGCTCTTTGTGTGTGTGGCCAGCGGAGTCCCGCGAAGCACACCAAACCGCAGAATGCCGTGAGGCCCGCAAAACATCTTATGGCTTATGCGGGCTTTTACAGACCGATTGTGGACAAACCCACTTACATCCTGACTTGTTCGCCCATCAAAAGTCCCCACACAAAGTGACAAAACGCAAAACTATCTTCGCCCTCAAGAAACACTAGCCAGCTATTTTATTTGCCTATTTGCTTACCATGCCCTAAAGAAAGATGATATCCTGCCTACTCGTTTTCTTTTCTAGACACAACTAGGAACCAGAAGCGTAGCCATTAGGGTCTCCATTAGACATCCGTGCTCAATTTTTGGTATAGCGGTAGCGAATGCAAACTTGCTTGGGTGTGGCTTGAGAAAAAAGAAGCTTTGCTATGTGGATGAGTTGTTTCATATACCATGTGGCTTGGTTTGTCACTACTTATTTGGAGGCCTAATTTGAGAATTGGTGACTTCTCTTGCTGGTTGCACAACTAGACTTGAACTCTAGACGCACGCAAAAACCATAGAGCGAGAGAGATGGCGCAGCTCAACGTCTCTCCTTCACGAGGACATGACAGCCCACCTAATCAAGGGCGCTTGACGCGTGTCGTGGAGAGTGGATATTGGGGAGCCAGCAAGGCCGTGAGCGTGCGGCGACGGACAACCCACCGCGGCGATGGCGAGCGGGCAGGGAAGGCAGCACATCGTGAGTCAACGAGTGCCTAACCAGCTAAGTGAACTGACCAAAACAACAAATAATCAATATGAGACTTTCTTCTAATATATGATTTTTTTTGTCAATTGTAATTATGTGTATATATATGTTGAATAGAGACAATATCCGATTTATTTGATTGATTGGTGTTAACTTGCTAATAGATTTATAAAAATTTGACAAACGAGCGTTATACAAGTATTTATTAAATAATAAAGTATTATTAGTAATATTTGAACGGATAAAAACATAACATAAACTGTTAGGTATATTTATTTTAATTTAACTTAATTCTCTAAGTCTACCGTCTATTATTTTTTTCAAGCTTTGGCGCTGATTGGATTAGGAATCAGCGTGAAAAACGGCGGCCTGACGAGCATCACATGCGAGACTGGCAAATCGTAGTGGCTAGCAATCTCCGCTCCGGCCGGCTAAAAAGCTTTGGATATCTTTATAGCAGGTGGAGTTAGCTGTCTCTGGGACTGGGAGCGTCACGTCCCCGAAACCCACACGTTTTCCGAGAACCTCCCGGACCCGAATATGCGTCATGCAGATGCAGGAGCATCTTTGATTACATCCCTGTTGACGCTGCCAAGCCTTTACTGCCCGAAACTACTGTAGCAAAAACCAGTTCACCGAACTATACGTAGATCCAGGCCGTCCGACGACTCAATCAGACGGTCCTCACCTACTAAACCGTTTAAGCTGCAATCCCTTTGGAACTGCAGGGGCTATTTCAAAGCTGAAAACGTACCTGAAGATGCCTGCGGTCCGTAAGAGGAGACAAAAAAAAAGACATACAGGCAGCTAAAGTAACACAGATCTCTCAACATTCGTGAACATGAGTTTTCTTAATCAGCTAGGCAGGTTCCAGGCCTCTGAATAATATAGATCATGTGCAGAACGCCAAAAACTACTGCGATAGGACCAAAGCACTGTGGGATATATCAAAACAAGATCTAATCGAACAGGGAGAAGCCCAGGTCATCTTCGCTTTCTTCCTTCTCTTCTTCCTTCTCCTCGGCTTTGGGGGCCTCAGCGGCAGCACCAACTGAGGCAGAAGCTCCGCCTGCGGCAGCACCTCCACCAATCATCGCACCACCACCGACAGCACCAATGATCACCTGCAAGAAATTACAAGCTTCCAACATCAAGATTTAACCAGGATAACAAATATAAAAGTTACTTTGAAACTCGGCGATACCATTCAAACAACAAAGATTGACATGTTTGGCTATAAGCCGCAAGTTGTTATGCTAGCAACAGGCACAATCCTAATATATCAAACTCATAGCTTGTCCAAATCATGAACTTAAAACTCCATAGTAATGTTGCCTTAAAAAAGGAAAAAAAACGCATAATTCAACGATACCAATACAACATAATGAATAAATCTGGTACAAATTTGTTACACAAAAATCATTTAATGCACCTCATCCATAATAATAATAATGATTTTAACTGGGTGACAAATAGGTGTATCCTCTAACTTTGATGTACTGAATCATATAGAGGAAGGCCGATATTTGCAGCAATACACTGTAGCAAACACTACTCTGTAGAAACAGAGCTTGCCCAAAATCCAATGGCTGAGAATTACCCAAAGGCAGGGCACTATTCAATAGAATTCCATTACATGATCCAAGATGGCTATTTGTACAGTAGAGAAGCACTTGCTACACTGATTTAGCTACAGCATATGGTACAGTGCTTTGCTGCAAGCCTCTCTCTCTCTCTCTCTCTCAAGCCTTGTTTGGGAGGTCCATTCCAGGCCGGGACCCCTGTGGATGGGCCGGGATTTTAACTAAAAACCCCGCCCCATCCACAGGATCCTGACCGGAAATGGGCCACCCAAACAAGGCCTCAATGTACATCAACAAAGGCAGAGGGTAACGATTCCTCATGTAAGTAGACGCAGACATACAAATCTATATTAACAAGAGATACATGTTTCATAGCAACTGTAGTCCCTACAACCCAAATAATTTAAGAGTAAGAAAGCGCAAAAGCCACCTCAATAGATTGTTGGCTTTGTCAACTCAGCAAAACCATTCATATCAGTGTTATCATGCTTTCAAGGGTATGGGATCCTATGCCTTTAATTTGAAGGGTAAAATTGCCGCCACTCTAGGCATGTGAGCCGTCCAAGTTGAAAACAAATGCTTGAGATTGGGATAGGCCTCTCGATTTCTCTCCCATCTCCATCCTGAGCATTGATTTCCAAACAGATGTCCCATAAGCATGGGATGACCAAGCCAATCTCAATTGAATAGTAGCAATTTGGAATCTAGGTTGCTGACTGGCCAAGTACATCGCAAAAGGAATCTGGTAGTGAACATCTAATACTTCATCAAGCACATTGCCCTAAGACAATACAGAATCCACTAAGATTTTGAAACTTGCTAGTTGCTACTGCCATTAGCTTTTTGATAAAAGATGGAGCCCACAGATGCAATGTCATTAGCCTATTGACCATATAATTTTTTAAGATAACATATGGTCCATATCATATGTGGTAACTTAGTATATATCGTACTGGTGCACAGTAAAGATCCACAGCACAATACTCTCAAGAAGTGGTATTCTTATATTCAAGCCAGGGAGAATCTTGAAATACTTCACTGCAGTTGAGTGATAGCTCAAGAAATCCTAACAGTACAATCAGAAAAGCTGGCGCATCCCCAATGCAACCACGACAGAATCCTTTCTAATGGCTCAAGAAAGTAGAAACACATTGATTTTACACCAATGCCGAGAGTGCCATACGAAATAGAACTATCAAGTCATGCGCACCACAGGTGTACAGCAGGTAAGTTCTTGATACACACTAGTATGCAATGCTATTCTAATGGCTACATAATTGGAAATGTGAATAGATTGCAACGATGCTATATCCCCTAGAAGCGTCAGGATGCTGACTACTGCATTAACCAAGAACCTATTAAGCTGCTGCTAAAGCTTCTGCGATGTATCTCCAACTGATGATGCAAGATGCAATGCGATAGCATTGTGTAATCACGTGATCTAGTGTCGCGCAACGCAACTCGTCAAATCCTAGAAACACATAGTAGCCATAGCCCATAGCACGCCGAGAGCCCGCTCTGGCGAACGCTCCAGTTAGTAACTATGTAACCACCAAGCGCAAACGACGCATGCAGAGTTAGATCTGGGGGTGGGAGGTGATGGGTGACCTGGAAGACGGCGGAGCTGGGGGTGACCATGGAGAAGGAGGACTGGACGCCGGCGGCCGAGTCCGCGGCGGACGCAGCAGCGACGAGGCGGCGCTGCAGCTCGTAGGGGGTGGCGGCGGTGGCCTCCAGTTCGCCCTTGAGATGCTTTGCGGTCCACTCGCCGCCCGAGCTCCGGCACACGAAAGTGTACACGCCCATGCCTGCTGTACCCTGATGCGTCTGCGTGTGCTGCCGCGGCGGCGGGAGGTTGGGGAGGCGAAATTTAGAAACCCTAGCTAGGGGTCGGGGGTGGGTTTATGACTATGTAGTCGTGTGGTGGGCCACGGTGGCAACGTTGTCCACTTTTTGGCCCGGATCATGACTACTGGGCTTCTTTATCTTCTGACACTTCTCTTCTTTTTTTCTTGGAAGAAGTGCAGATTACCCCTGAACTTTGGTGTTGAAGCCATTTTAAGATCGGATCAATCTTTTTTTTAAAAGAAACAGCAGGGGAGGCTTCTACCGGAGATTTGCATAAAGGAAAAGAATGTACAATACAAACCTTGCAACATACCTGGGAGGGAAAGAGATAGGAAAAGGGAAAGCAAACAGCAAGAGAAAGAAAGATAGACAAACAAAATTACAGGGAGCTAATCCAGGCTGAAAAGAGTCGCAAAGGGTTCTTTCATCCTGTGCAAGAGCAACCTGGCATGATGTACAAAGTTGTTCTTCCAATATTGAAGTGACACGGTGAGCTAGCTAAAAATGAGATTATTTCGTTGTTTCCAAATCTCCCAGGTAGCCAGAATGAAGATTTCCATGAAGCTGTTCTTCCAAGATTGAAGTGACGCGGTGAGCTGGCTAAAAATGAGATTATTTTGTTTTTCCATATCTCCCAGGTAGCTAGATGAAGATTTTCATGAAATCGGATCAAATTGTTTAGATATAATCAGACTCTTGCTCCTGGTTATTGAGATTTATCTAGATTCTCCTATTATTTTCTTGTAAAAAAGATATATCCGAACTCTTGGTTTTTGATAGGCTAGCACCCTATTTTACAAGAGAGGAGATTCAATCAATAAAGAGAAAAGATTTTATCTCTCTATATCATGTGTTCATATATTGTGATTGTTTTTCGTCTATTCTTGATTGGTATTAGATTGATCCATGGCAATCATCATTGTTTTTCAATATGTTATCACCATGAAGCTCTCCTAGGTTGAACAAGATTTTTCTATCTACGTTAATCTACACCGCATCGCAATTCGACTGGCATCAAGCAACCAATCTACTGCAAGCCGCACGTAAGTTTGGAGAATACGTGACTTAATCTCATCTAAGCAAATTTTAATCCTGTAGATTAATTACCTAGATTAATTGAGCAACTAGAGATCTAGATTAGTTCTCAATGTTGTTGTTCATACAATAATCAATCTAAGAAATAAATTGAGCACTTCAAGCCATGCTCCCAACAGAGGCCGCACGTGTCACGCCTACTGCAACCGTGCTCCTGCCGAGCATGAACACCATCGCCATCGATGCCTCAAACTCCTGTTGAAGCATCGCCACATAGATCCGTGAGGTGTGCACCTATGCCCATCGCCGCTGCTCCTATTGAGCGATGCGCACATGCCGCCGCGGCTTCCGAGTCTGGCGCCAGATCCATTGCCACCAACTCCAGTTGAGTGGCACCGCCACTCTTAACGAGCCGGCCACCCGGTTTTGACAAGCGTCACCGCCGCCACCACTCTAGGAAAGACGTGGTTGGCCTAGGAGACCGATTGGACCTGCCGTGAGCAAAGTGTGGGCCAACCCATGCAGGTGCGAGGATGATACAGAATACCTACTCATGACCAAGTTTAACGGTGCGAAAAACACATGGTTAAAAAACTTCCTTCTTTCCCTTTAGGATTATACTATATATATAAAACCTGAAGTTTATTTAAGAACCTTGAAATATTTAAGATTTGGCATGATCAGCTGGGTCATTCTGGGTTGAATATGATAAGAAAAATCGTCAAAAATTATGCTGACCATAGCATAAAACTATTAACTTCCCTGAACCTAAAGACTATGCCCTACTTGTGCTAATGGGTAGCTTACAATTGGACTCTCTTATCTAAAAGTTAGGGAAGAATTACCGAATTTTCTAGAGAAAATTCAATGTGATATTTGTAGACCTATCTAGCCTCTGTCAGGCCCCTTCAGATACTTTATGGTACTAATACATGTTTCTACTAAATGGTCTTGTGTATGCCTCTTATCTACTCGAAATCATGCTTTTGCTAAATTAATTGTCCAAATTATTAAATTAAGAGCCTCATTTCCAGATGAAAGGAATAAATCTATTCAGATGGATAATGCTAGTGAGTTTACGTCAAAGGCATTTAATGACTATTGTATGGCTCTAGGCATTGATGTAGAATATTCAGTACCTCATAACCATGCACAAAATAACCTTGCAAAGTTATTAAATAAAAGAATAAAAATTATTGCTAGGACAATCTTGTAGAATTGTAGGCTACACACTAACTGTTGGGGTCACGTGATGCTGCACACTAATGTATTAATTCAACTTATTGATGTATTGATTCAACTCAGATCAACTGCATACCATGAAATTTTTTCTTTCGTAGATAATGTGTGGGAAAGAACCAAGTATTTTTCATATGTGAAAATTTGGTTGTGATGTATATGTGCTAATCTCACCATCGCAGTGTGCAACCATGGGTCTTTACCAGAAGTTGGGTATCTATGTAGGTTATAATCTTCGTTAATTATTAAATACATAGAACCTATGAAAGGGGATCTATATATGGCTCGATATGCTGATTGTATTTTTGATAAGGATAATTATTGGGCATTAGGAGGAGAAAAATACAACACTAAATAATACCAGAAAATAAATTAGAATGTCATGAGCATTCAGTCCTTAGACCCACTGAAAGTGCATCTAGGCACTTATGTTATTTTGGTGATTAATGAATGTTATTTTGGTGATTAATGACAAACACTCATAATGACAATCTATGTAAATTAAGTAAATGCTTAACTCAGTGCTTAGCAAATGACAAACCTCTAATGTGATTATATTGCTATGAGACTAACTTGTTATTGCCTAGTTGAGTATCAGTCTCATCTATTTAGAGGAAAATCAAATAGGAAGGTTAAGCAAAGATAAGGTATGCAATTTTGGTATCTATTCTATATTTGTTATTGCATTCCTTTCGTGCAAATGCATAGTGAACTCCAAGTAGCATGTTGATTATATATATGCACATTGGTTCATGTCATATTTATTTGTGCATATATATTCATTTGAGTTCATTATAGTATGCATGTATTAACTAGAGTTAAACTTCATATTGCTATAGATTGACTTGGTGCATGCATGTTTTATTTGTATATCTTCTCATGCAATTCTCTTAGTGAAGTTTATCTAGTGTTGGATCACATATTTACTCTTACTCCAAATATTATTTGCACATGTACAATTCGTGTATATTCTATCATGTGCTTCATTTAAGTAAAGTCTGTGATCCTTGCCATGATTTAATTGATTCATCATATTGGCAATTATCTCTCTAGTGCATATAGATCAATTACATATTCATCATGATGTACTTAGTAGAGAACATTTCTTATGTCAAGTGTTTCTATTTTGTGTTGTGCTTCTTTATATGAAACACTTGTTGTAATCAACTGCTCACAAATATCAACTCTATTCATATCTATTGAGCTTTTGGGACTAATGTCTTTCATGAGTAGTTTGGAAAGAATTAGGTCCCGTATGTGTATGATGACCAAGGTATCTTGGAGGATGATCATTAAGCCGAGGTCAACAAGGCGGCGGTGTCACCAAGAGCCGAGGACTAAGTCAAGAGCAACTTGGCGTGGAGATCGTCGAGAGGATGATCAAGTCAAGGTTGATAGGACGAGAGTCTCATGAGGTGAATCGAGTCGAGTTGGACAAGGCGAAGATGTCATCAATTATATGGTGAAGGTCTTCATGCATCGACATCAAGAAAGAAGACTGCAAGTGACTAGTTCTAGACTTATATTATCTTTGATTTAATTTGAGTCTAAGGATTGCCGTACTATTAAGAGGGATGCGATGTCGAATGACTTTTAGATGTGTCAAGTGCTCAAGTGATCCATCCTTGTGAATCTTAGAAAGAGAGTGGTGTTGGTAGTGCTTGGGAAAGTGAGGGTTGTAGGTCTCTCTTGATTTCTTTGTGAAATCTGTGGTTATCCTTTGAGTTTTGGATAGTGAGATCTTGTTGGTTGTGTAGCCCTCGTTCTTAGCTTTCGGGAGAGTCCAAAATCTCTGAAATCGAGTCCGAGTCAAAAGTTATGCTCGTTTTAGTCGAGCTGCTTTCGGTCTTGATTCGGACTATCCGGAGTTAGTCCGGACTATCCGGATCATCCGGAGTATCCGGATATTCATCCGGACTCTCGGATTGAGTCTCTCTGTTAGCCTTTCTCAGTCAATCCGAGTATCCGGATTGAAATCCGAGACTCGGTTGTGCGCGCACCAACCCCAACGGCTAGTTTTGGGGAGTTCTATATATAGCCCTTCCTCCTCTTTTTGAGAGAGCTTTTGGAGAGGTTTTGGAGTGGATTTTGAGGAGCTGTGTGGGAGGCTTTGAGGAGCTTTACCCTTAGATCTAAGTGATCCCCTTGTGAGAAGGGTTGGGAAGAGTTTGTTGAGTGAGATTTGAGTTGATTGAGCACTTGATTTCATCTCCAAGTTTGTTCTTCGTGAGCATTTGTTACTCTTGGAGGTTGAGGACTCCTAGGCGGCTAGGAGGTCGCCTCGAGCCACCGGAGCTTTGTGTGGTTGGCCGTGGGAAGTTTGTGAAGGTCGGTTCCGCCTCCGTAAGGGAAGGAATCAAAGGAGTAAAGACCGTGAGTGCATTTGTGCAACAGGGAGGAAGAGGGTTGAAAGAGACCCGGCTCAAGTGTGACCGAGCCGCCTCAACGGAGACGTAGGATCCCTCAAGGATCCGAACTTCGGTGAAAAATCATCGTCTCCAAGTTTGCTTCTTATTCTTGTTTTGGTATTTGATTTTGAATCTTGAAATTGCCCGATCTACTCTTTTGTTGTGTTTGGCTCCAGATCTTCTATGCCCTCAGGTACCTGACATCATTAAGATCTTTTGTATTCAAGTAGATTGTTGAAAAATTGCAAAGATTTAAAATCTCCATTCAAGTCCTCAATCCGAGTATCCGAATCCACGAACCGGACGGTCCGGATAATCCGAGTATCCGGATTGAATACCGGACACTCGGGTTAGGACCCTCGGATTGGACTATCCGAGTATCCGGATTGAATACCGGACGATCCGGATAATCCGAGTATCCGGATTGAATAACCGGACACTCGGGTTAGGACCTCGGGATCGGACTATCCGGAGTATCCGGATTGAATATCCGGACACTCCGGATTGTTCAGGAAACTCGGGAGATTTTATTTAGCTGCAATATTTTTATTCCGCTGCATTTAAGTTACAAAGTTTTTAATCCGCCTATTCACCCCCCCCCTCTAGGCGACATCCCCTGTCCTTTCACCCACGAACTAAGAATCCTAACTTGAAGTTTGAAGGATAATAAATCTACAACGAATAGCTATTAATCCGCCACACGCCTTCACTGATTATAAGAGAGTAATAAAATCTCATATACCCGTATTAAAATGCACTGGAAAGAGTGGAAATACCTTTGAATGATATTAAATCCAGTCTTACCCCTCATAATAAGAAGAGGTGGAGACCTCCAGGTGCACATGACTCAACTCTGCGGAGACATCCGCAGAAATAGAGAACATAACAAGTGAGAGCACTACCTAACATTGTGGAAGAAGCTCAACCTGATGTTGAGAAAATTCTTGAAGTGAGCCATCCTAAAGATAGTAACCCCAGCGAATATTTACACGCATAATCTAACGTTGGAAAATCAAAACACTTAGACTCCATCGTTGTGGGAAATTATGAAGAGCTAGAAGAAATTAATAAAGAAATTTCCACTAATTATGTGGATTCGGGATAGTTGTCTAAAAGAAAAACTACAATTGTTGACATATATTATGCATAAAAAATTGCTAAAACTCTTTATATAGATCCAGAACCAAAGTCCATGACAAAGTGCCAGAAACGCTCAGATTGAGTCAAATGGGAAGAAGCAATTGAGGTAGAATTATTCTCGCTTAACAAAAGAAAAGTATTAGGTCATATTGATCGAACACCTCCTAAAATGTTCCATGTAGGATCAAAATGGGTTTTCATCCAGAAGAGAAATGAAAATAACCAAGTGGTGAGATATAAAACGAGGCTTGTAGTACAAGGGTTCACGCAGAGACACAGCATCGATTACGATGAAACTTACTCTCCTGTGAGGAGTGGAATAACGTTTGATATTTAATATCAATGGCGACTAGCTTGAACTTATCAATGCAATTAATGGATGTAGTGACCGCATATTTATATGGATCACTAGATACAGATATTTATATAAGAGTCCCTAAAGGAGTCAAAATTATAGATCCTAATAAAAGTAATCACAACATATATAGTGTTAAACTGCAAAGATCGCTATATGGATTAAAACAGTCAAAGAGAATGTGGTACAACCGACTTAATGAGTTCCTTAAGAAGAAGGGTACTCCTATAATGATGATTGTCCCTATGTGTTTATAAAGAAGTCCTAGAATAGATTATATATCATCTCAGTCTATGTCAATGATTTGAATATCATCGGAACACAGAGGACATAAAGGAAGCAAGTTCATACCTTATGATGGAGTTTGAGACGAAAGATTTGGGTAAAACCAAGTATTGCTTAGGCTTGCAGCTGAGCATTTCCCTGAAGAAATTTTTATACACCAGTCTACCTATACCAAGAAGGTAATGGAAAAAATTCAATATCGATAAATCTCATCCTTTGATCGTTGAAAAGACCTTATGGTAGTAAGATCATTTGAAGTGGATAAAGACCCATTCCGATCGAGGATGGAAAATGAGGAAGTCTTAGGACCTGAAGTTTCATACTTAAGGGCTATTGGAGCATTTATGTATCTTACGAATTGTACTAGGTTTGATATTGCATTTGTAGTAAATTTGTTAGCCAAACACAGTGCAGCTGCAACCATAAAAAATTGGACTAGTGTTAAGACTTTACTCAGATACCTCCAAGGTACTCAAGATCCTGGCTTATTTTACCGAAAGGATCAAAACTCACCCATGGTGGGATATACGAATGTTGGCTATCTGTCTGATCCCAGTAATGCTAAATCTTAGACTGAGTTTGTGTTTCTCTACTGTGGTACAACCATTTCTTAGCATTCTTGTAAGCAGATCTTGGTAGCTATTTCTATCAACTCATAGATTATAACATTATATGAAGTCACGCGTGGATGCATTTGGCCGAGACGTGTGATTAGCCATATCCAAAAGTCATGTGGCATTAACACCGTCGATACCCCCCCCTCTAGGCGACATCCCCTGTCCTTTCAATTGGTATCAGAGCAAGGTCTCTCTTTTTATTAGACTTAACCGTCTAGAGAGTAAAGGATGTCGACTAGAGGTTTAGAACACTCACATAATCCACTTGTGCTAGATGGCACAAATTATGCTTCATGGAAATTAATTATGACTTCTCATTTTAAATCCATGAGCCCCCAAATATGGTGGATCGTAGATGTCGGCTTTTCCTCTCCGTTGAATGAAGTTGCTCCAACCGAAGGAGAGAGGAAATGCCTACATCTCGACGCTCAAGCTACTAATGTTTTATTTTGTGTTGTGAGCGATGAAATCTTTGATAGAATATGCAATCTCAAGAGCGCTCATGAAATGTGGATAAAGCTTCAAGAACTATTTGAATCATCCACTTCTATTGAGGATTGCATTAAGGAAGAGATGTCGGGAGATGAAATATCAAGCTCCACCTCAAGCTCAAGTGATGAAGAACCGACATCTCCATCAACCTCAACCTCCGCCTCAAGTGACGATGAAGATGCTCTTCCATCACAAATCCGTTGCTTCATGGCGAAAGGTAAGAATGAGGTAAGTGACGATGATGATGATGAGCTCACTTATAATGAACTTATGAATTTGCTAGAGGAGCTCAATAAATGTCTTGGAAAGGAGAAAAAGAAATATAAAATTTTGAAGCTTGAACATGAATCACTTCAAAATGATTATAATATGCTTCAAGAAAATCATGAATCCCTCCTTTCCAAAGAAATTCATAAGCCTAAGGTGGATATAGGAATCTCATGTGATTTAATTGATGAAATGTCTTGCTTAAATGTTAATCCTAATATTTCATCAAAATTTGACATATCCACCTCTTACAATGATTTACCTTGTTGCTCAAATTCAAATGTTTCCACTTCCTCTATGCATGTTGAGACTAATCTTGTAGAGGAAAACAATGAGCTCAAGGCAAAAGTCATTAGATTAGAAAATGACTTGAGCAAGTGCATCAAGGGAAAAGCCGTTCTCGACGAGATCTTGAGCAAGCCAAGGGCACCTCAAGATAGGCGAGGACTCGGCTACATCTCCAAGAGGGAAACTAACAAGACAAGGCACAACGAAAGACATTCGAAGATCATCAAGTGCTTTGCTTGCAACAAGAAGGGACACCTCGCCTCCGTGTGCCCTAATAAAGTGGAGATCAAGCCACAATCATCAACAATGAGGCAAACCGACAAAGAGCAAGTCAAGAAGAAGAAGAGACGCTCAAAGCATACTTGCTACAATTGTCGGAGAAAGGGACACATCGGTAAGGATTGTCCCAAAGGTATTATCCCTAAGCCTATTATTGTCAATGATCATTATTTGCTTAGGAAGGACAAAAATGGCAATGTGTTTGCCAAGTTTGTCGATTCTCCCAAGTATTTGCAAAATTATGATATTCAATTGCTTAGGAGAAATGAATCTAGAAATGTGTTTGCTCAAAATGCTAGACTTCCTAAGACCAAGAAAAATCATGTTGATCATGTGCTTAGGAAAATAACAATAGCAAACCATTTGCTAGATTTGCTAGATCTTCTAAGCCCTTGCATTGTAATGATTATTATGTGCTTAGAAAGGATCAAACTAGAAATGGATTTGCTAAAAATGCTAAAACTCCTAAGCCTCCTCAATTCAATTCCAATAATTCGCTTAGGAGTAATAACAATCGCAAATCCATTGCTAGTCATGTTAGTTCACCTAAGACTATAAATGCTAGGGCCATTTGGGTTCCTAAATCTATTGTGACTAACATTTTGGACCCAACAAAATTGGGTACCAACAAGTGCCTAGAAGTTTATTAGGTGCTTGGAGATGCATTGGAAAGCTTTGGCTCAATCAAGAGGATGATTTCATCATATGAAAAAGGAAGCCAAGCTTGAAGACATTCACTTCAATCATAAACCAATGACATCTCGGGTAACAAGTATTTAAATTGATTCTTATAGCTTATAGCCTTGTGTAGGTTATATTGTATTATTCATGAAAATCAATTTAGATTGCTTGATTATATGCTTGCTCATGCTTATTAGTTGTTTTGATTGCAATCTTGAGTAAGTTTGGGATAGTGGCACAATAAGGGGGAGTGCTAAATCATAACCATGTATATCACATCCCTACATGTGCCCATATTTATATAAGTGCAAATATATATTTTCAAAATCAAGCCATTTAGCCAAAAGTCAAAATTTTGTATACCATTAGTATTCTTGTGAAAAACTAGTTGCAAAATGTATACAAATATATTTGAAACGTTTTCAAAGGTTTTGGCTTCACAAAATCCATTTTGAAAAGAAAATGAGTTTCATGATCAAAATCTAGATAGTAGTATCTTGTTTTGGATTTAAACTTATAATTTTCATAGTATTAAATGTAAAATGAATTTGAAAGTAATTCCAAAACGAAAATCCTAGAGTTGGTCATTCTTAACAATTCTTGTGTTCAAAAGACTTTCAAAAGACCAACCTAGTGAAAGTTATTTGATTTTGAAACTCGCCGAAAAACTATATTTGACCCATAATTGTCATATTATTGCACTTAGTGAGTTTCTCCGTTTGGACCGGATCTTGTGTAGTATCTTGGTTCAAAATGGTATCTTAGACTCATACACAAAATTCAAATCTCTATATCTCATCTTATTCTTCATTTGAATCTTGTGTTGAAATATTTGGCTTTGTTTTACAAATAGCTATTTCAAAAGGACCATTTTGGTCAAAAGTCAAATCTTATGTTTAAAAGGCCCAAAATTGTGAAAAGCTTTGTAAAAGTATTCCAATATGTATTTCAAATGTTTTACAAGCTTTCAAAATAAAAATTCTATATTGAAATCAATTTTAGCCCAAAAAGTTTTTGGTTTGAACTGAAATAGCTTATTTAAGCATATTGCTCAAATCTTAGCATTCAAGTTGGATTTCATTATAAATGTTGGCTAGAAACCATCTTGATAATCAATTCTAAGCCATGGAAATTGAAATTATATGAAATCCAAATTGAGTTGTATTTTGAGGCTTTTTATGAAAAAAAAAAACTATTTCCTATTTAACTTGCTCCAAAAAGGGTTAAAAGCAAAATATTTGTTTGAAATGCAAAATCTTATGAAAATAGTCTTCTAAAATGTTTTCAAATGCATTTCAAATGTTTTCAAGTATCTAACCCTTGGCTAGAAGCTAAAAGTCAAACTTTGGCTTAAAAAGATCTTTGTGATCTTGCTTTTGCTTTTAACTTCAAATTTTTCTAAAGCAAAATCTATTTGGAGTTTGAAAAAGTGGTCAATACAAAACTCATAGGGTTGGTCATTTTAAGCATTTCTTTAGTTCAAAGTTTTTCCAAACGACCAACCGTTCAAAAGTTATAGCCATTTGAATTTGGCCAAAATCATCCATTTCACCCAAAATGACCCGTTGTTGCATTTTGTGGATTTCGCTATTTGAATTGGATTTATTTGCATATCTTGGATTGAAATAGTATTTCTAACTCATACAAAGCTATGAAAGCTCAAATCTCCATAAATTTCAATCCGGAATGCATTTTGAACATTTGGCGAAAATTCAATTTCTTTTCAAATCTACAAAGCGCATTTTGTCATATCTTTTGAACGAAAATTTCTTTTAATGAAATTATTATTGGGAAACCTTCTAAATAGTCCAATGTTTATTTCTGGAAAGTTTCAAACCATTTGGACTCAATTTGAAAAAGTTTTGACTTTTCTTCTCTTTGAGTAAAAATCATGCCTACAAAGCAAAATTTGGCATATCTTTTGATTGGAGACTCCTTTTTGGAAAACTCTTTTTGGAAAAGTTTCTTGGGAGTCTAAATAATGTTTATGCCTAATTTCAAATAATTTCAACTTAATTTGAAATAGTTATGCTTTTTTTCTCTCTTTCGATCTTATTTGGCATACTCTCGCATTAAGTTGGATTTTACGATTTGAATGGATTTGATTATGCAAATAGGCTTATAAACATCTCTCTAAATCATATGAAGCCATATAAGTGCATATTACCATTCAAAACTCATTTGGTTCCATTTTGAGGATTTGGTGAAAATCTTAATGTTTTATGTGTTTCATATGCATATTTCATCATATTTCTCAAAATGAAATTTATTTATTGAAAATCCTTGTTGGAAAACCTTCTCTCACATATGGAGTTCATATCTGAAAAATTCTCAAATTTATTTGAACTCATTTGCGAGATTGTTGACTTTATTTGACTTAGTGTCAAAACTAAACCTCCTATGCTTCTTTTGATCTAATTTTTTATTGGAGGGTGATATTTGAGAAAATCCTTTTGAAAAAAGTCTCTTGGATGTTCATGGATCATTTCTGCAAAATCTTATGGCTATTGGACTTCATTTGATCAAGATTTGATCCAAATTCAAAATGTTCAGTTTTAGGGATGAAGCTGAACAACCCGGAGTATCCGGGTAATATATCCGGAGTATCCGGATTATCCGGACACTCCGGATCAAAATACCGGAGTATCCGGTTGTCTTCTCGCCCAAATTCAAATTGCTATCTACACTTTCTTGCAATATCTTGTTCATCCTATTTTTGGGGTTTCTCCTTTGCTCAAATCAATATTCAGTCTTCATAGCCCTCGAAGAGGATTTCGAGTCGGATCTGTTCCGCGTTGATGATTTTTGCATTTGAGCAATGGTTTAAAGGTTATAATCGATTTTGTGTTGCTATTTGCGTCTGTTGAGACTTTAAGAGTTTTAAATTGGAATCTTGGCAAGCCTTTCAAGATGAAAACTAAGTGAACTTATTCATTGCTCCAAGCTTCTAAGTGGAGCATATCTATTTAAATTTTCATTCCAATGAAAGTGCATCTTTTGGCTAAGTTATTCTGGAAATTGGATTTAATTGTAACTTAGCCTAAAATTGTTTTCTCTCTTGCATAACTTCGAGTTTATTATGGAAAAGAGAAAATTTCCCTTGTAAGCTCAAGAGTGAGGTTGAATGTGTTTTACTCATTGTCTCTCTTACAAGTGGATGTCAAGATCAAATTTGAATGAGTTTCAAATATTTTCATTGTCATGTGGTGTAATAAAATCTTCAATTGATATCTTCAAGTTGTTTTTAAAATTGCATGCAAAGAGTATTGTCTTGTATATCATATATATCATGCATGTTGTACTTAGACATTATCAAACTAACTTGGGTCAAATTAAAAGATATTTGTTCCGGAAATCGTGTGCTTGTCTATTGATGTTCAAGGTATTGGAAAGGGGTCACCTTCGACGGTGGGATGAAGGAAATGGAGAGGAGCTCCATAGTACGAGGATCTAAGACCGGCGCGCGTGATCATGACCAATTCGAACATGCGGTGGACAAGAATCGACAAAGGGACGTATTTCTTTTCTGACCATATTCAATAATGTCTTTGCACACCATTATGCTAAATTGTGTTATTCTAAATGGTGTTGTATTTTTCAATTGATATGATTAATTGGTATCTTTCAAGAGGTATCCTCTAATCCTAAATTGTTTTGAAGTGTCATCTAACTTGCATTCGGCATTATCAAGAACTGAAAGGTACATATGGGTGACACATTGCAAAGAGGTATGCCTTTGATAAGTTTATGAAATTCTTGATCATGAAAGTGCATCTTACTTATACAACCTTGATTCATGATCTTGTATACATCTTGTGATCATATAAGCAATTCCTACTTGTGTAATCTTCTTTATATGATCTTGATTGTTAGAATTTGATTTGATCATGAGCATGTGCTTAAATTATATAAATTGGCTATATGATCTTGATGTTTAAAGAATATGTGAAATCATATTCGTGTGTCATGTTTAAGCATCACTTATATCCTAAGAATCATGACTTCTTTAATTTGGTATAACTAGAAAATCTATTACCTAAATCTTGGAAATAATTGGTATCATATCTTGCCTAGATTTAGGGAGCTTAATATTATTGTCCTATTACTAGCTCCTTATTTTTATTTTATTTCTCCTAATCTTTTATTGAGTGTGCAATCAAGGGGAGAACAGATTTTATTGAATAAACAATAAGAATCTTTTAAGCACCTTTTGGGATTAATGACAAAAGGGGAGAATTTATGGATTTATCAATTGTCCCTAATCGATTGACAAAAGGGATGACTTATAAGTATGATCTCTTATTGTATCTTTATGCTTGTTTTAATGCTAAATATCTTAATATTGTCATTTGGTGCAATTGATAATAGGTTTGTCATAAATCACCAAAAAGGGGGAGATTGAAAGTGCATCTAGGCACTTATGTTATTTTGGTGATTAATGAATGTTATTTTGGTGATTAATGACAAACACTCATAATGACAATCTATGTAAATTAAGTAAATGCTTAACTCGAGTGCTTAGCAAATGACAAACCTCTAATATGATTATATTGCTATGAGACTAACTTGTTATTGCCTAGTTGAGTATCAGTCTCATCTATTTAGAGGAAAATCAAATAGGAAGGTTAAGCAAAGATAAGGTATGCAATTTTGGTATCTATTCTATATTTGTTATTGCATTCTTTCGTGCAAATGCATAGTGAACTCCAAGTAGCATGTTGATTATATATATGCACATTGGTTCATGTCATATTTATTTGTGCATATATATTCATTTGAGTTCATTATAGTATGCATGTATTAACTAGAGTTAAACTTCATATTGCTATAGATTGACTTGGTGCATGCATGTTTTATTTGTATATCTTCTCATGCAATTCTCTTAGTGAAGTTTATCTAGTGTTGGATCACATATTTACTCTTACTCCAAATATTATTTGCACATGTACAATTCGTGTATATTCTATCATGTGCTTCATTTAAGTAAAGTCTGTGATCCTTGCCATGATTTAATTGATTCATCATATTGGCAATTATCTCTCTAGTGCATATAGATCAATTACATATTCATCATGATGTACTTAGTAGAGAACATTTCTTATGTCAAGTGTTTCTATTTTGTGTTGTGCTTCTTTATATGAAACACTTGTTGTAATCAACTGCTCACAAATATCAACTCTATTCATATCTATTGAGCTTTTGGGACTAATGTCTTTCATGAGTAGTTTGGAAAGAATTAGGTCCCGTATGTGTATGATGACCAAGGTATCTTGGAGGATGATCATTAAGCCGAGGTCAACAAGGCGGCGGTGTCACCAAGAGCCGAGGACTAAGTCAAGAGCAACTTGGCGTGGAGATCGTCGAGAGGATGATCAAGTCAAGGTTGATAGGACGAGAGTCTCATGAGGTGAATCGAGTCGAGTTGGACAAGGCGAAGATGTCATCAATTATATGGTGAAGGTCTTCATGCATCGACATCAAGAAAGAAGACTGCAAGTGACTAGTTCTAGACTTATATTATCTTTGATTTAATTTGAGTCTAAGGATTGCCGTACTATTAAGAGGGATGCGATGTCGAATGACTTTTAGATGTGTCAAGTGCTCAAGTGATCCATCCTTGTGAATCTTAGAAAGAGAGTGGTGTTGGTAGTGCCTAAAGTGAGGGTTGTAGGTCTCTCTTGATTTCTTTGTGAAATCTGTGGTTATCCTTTGAGTTTTGGATAGTGAGATCTTGTTGGTTGTGTAGCCCTCGTTCTTAGCTTTGGGAGAGTCCAAAATCTCTGAAATCGGAGTCCGAGTCAAAAGTTATGCTCGTTTTAGTCGAGTTGCTCGGTCTTGATTCGGACTATCCGGAGTTAGTCCGGACTATCCGGATCATCCGGAGTATCCGGATATTCATCCGGACTCTCCGGATTGAGTCTCTCTGTTAGCCTTTCTCACCAATCCGAGTATCCGGTTGAAATCCGAGACTCCGGTTGTGCGCAACCACCCAAACGGCTAGTTTTGGGAGTTCTATATATAGCCCTTCCTCCTCTTTTGAGAGAGCTTTTGGAGAGGTTTTGGAGTGGATTTTGAGGAGCTGTGTGGGAGGCTTTGAGGGAGCTTTTACCCTTAGATCTAAGTGATCCCCTTGTGAGAAGGGTTGGGAAGAGTTTGTTGAGTGAGATTTGAGTTGATTGAGCACTTGATTTCATCTCCAAGTTTGTTCTTCGTGAGCATTTGTTACTCTTGGAGGTTGAGGACTCCTAGACGGCTAGGAGGTCGCCTACGAGCCACCGGAGCTTTGTGTGGTTGGCCGTGGGAAGTTTGTGAAGGTCGGTTCCGCCTCCGTAAGGGAAGGAATCAAAGGAGTAAAGACCGGCGAGTGCATTTGTGCAACACCGGGAGGAAGAGGGTTGAAAGAGACCCCGGCTCAAGTGTGACCGAGCCGCCTCAACGGAGACGTAGGATCCCCTCAAGGATCCGAACTTCGGGTGAAAAATCATCGTCTCCAAGTTTGCTTCTTATTCTTGTTTTGGTATTTGATTTTGAATCTTGAAATTGCCCGATCTACTCTTTTGTTGTGTTTGGCTCCAGATCTTCTATGCCCTCAGGTACCTGACATCATTAAGATCTTTTGTATTCAAGTAGATTGTTGAAAAATTGCAAAGATTTAAAATCTCCATTCAAGTCCTCAATCCGAGTATCCGAATCCTCGAACCCGGACAGGTCCGGATAATCCGAGTATCCGGATTGAATACCGGACACTCGGGTTAGGACCTCTCGATTGGACTATCCGAGTATCCGGATTGAATACCGGACAATCCGGATAATCCGAGTATCCGGATTGAATAACCGGACACTCGGGTTAGGACCCTCGATCGGACTATCCGAGTATCCGGATTGAATATCCGGACACTCCGGATTGTTCAGAAACTCGGAGATTTTATTTAGCTGCAATATTTTATTCCACCGCATTTAAGTTACAAAGTTTTTAATCCGCCTATTCACCCCCCCCCTCTAGGCGACATCCCCTGTCCTTTCACCCACGAACTAAGAATCCTAACTTGAAGTTTGAAGGATAATAAATCTACAACGAATAGCTATTAATCCGCCACACGCCTTCACTGATTATAAGAGAGTAATAAAATCTCATATACCCGTATTAAAATGCACTGGAAAGAGTGGAAATACCTTTGAATGATATTAAATCCAGTCTTACCCCTCATAATAAGAAGAGGTGGAGACCTCCAGGTGCACATGACTCAACTCTGCGGAGACATCCGCAGAAATAGAGAACATAACAAGTGAGAGCACTACCTAACATTGTGGAAGAAGCTCAACCTGATGTTGAGAAAATTCTTGAAGTGAGCCATCCTAAAGATAGTAACCCCAGCGAATATTTACACGCATAATCTAACGTTGGAAAATCAAAACACTTAGACTCCATCGTTGTGGGAAATTATGAAGAGCTAGAAGAAATTAATAAAGAAATTTCCACTAATTATGTGGATTCGGGATAGTTGTCTAAAAGAAAAACTACAATTGTTGACATATATTATGCATAAAAAATTGCTAAAACTCTTTATATAGATCCAGAACCAAAGTCCATGACAAAGTGCCAGAAACGCTCAGATTGAGTCAAATGGGAAGAAGCAATTGAGGTAGAATTATTCTCGCTTAACAAAAGAAAAGTATTAGGTCATATTGATCGAACACCTCCTAAAATGTTCCATGTAGGATCAAAATGGGTTTTCATCCAGAAGAGAAATGAAAATAACCAAGTGGTGAGATATAAAACGAGGCTTGTAGTACAAGGGTTCACGCAGAGACACAGCATCGATTACGATGAAACTTACTCTCCTGTGAGGAGTGGAATAACGTTTCGATATTTAATATCAATGGCAGCTAGCTTGAACTTATCAATGCAATTAATGGATGTAGTGACCGCATATTTATATGGATCACTAGATACAGATATTTATATAAGAGTCCCTAAAGGAGTCAAAATTATAGATCCTAATAAAAGTAATCACAACATATATAGTGTTAAACTGCAAAGATCGCTATATGGATTAAAACAGTCAAAGAGAATGTGGTACAACCGACTTAATGAGTTCCTTAAGAAGAAGGGTACTCCTATAATGATGATTGTCCCTATGTGTTTATAAAGAAGTCCTAGAATAGATTATATATCATCTCAGTCTATGTCAATGATTTGAATATCATCGGAACACAGAGGACATAAAGGAAGCAAGTTCATACCTTATGATGGAGTTTGAGACGAAAGATTTGGGTAAAACCAAGTATTGCTTAGGCTTGCGGTGAGCATTTCCACGAAGAAATTTTTATACACCGTCTACCTATACCAAGAAGGTAATGGAAAAATTCAATATCGATAAATCTCATCCTTTGATCGTTGAAAAGACCTTATGGTAGTAAGATCATTTGAAGTGGATAAAGACCCATTCGATCGAGGATGGAAAATGAGAAGTCTTAGGACACAAGTTTCATACTTAAGGGCTATTGGAGCATTTATGTATCTTACTAATTGTACTAGGTTTGATATTGCATTTGTAGTAAATTTGTTAGCCAAACACAAAGTACCGCAACCATAAAAAATTGGACTAGTGTTAAGACTTTACTCAGATACCTCCAAGGTACTCAAGATCCTGGCTTATTTTACCGAAAGGATCAAAACTCACCCATGGTGGGATATACGAATGTTGGCTATCTGTCTGATCCCAGTAATGCTAAATCTTAGACTGAGTTTGTGTTTCTCTACTGTGGTACAACCATTTCTTAGCATTCTTGTAAGCAGATCTTGGTAGCTATTTCTATCAACTCATAGATTATAACATTATATGAAGTCACGCGTGGATGCATTTGGCCGAGACGTGTGATTAGCCATATCCAAAAGTCATGTGGCATTAACACCGTCGATACCCCCACAATTATCTATGAAGATAATGATGCTTGTGTTGCACAAATGCAAATGGGTTATGCCAAGAGTAATATTATGAAGGATAATTCATATTATACCACTATCTCAATGGCATGTGGACTCACATGTCATTGAGACAACGAGTGGTATTTCTTAAAGTGCTAACGAATGAAGTGATATAATATAAATTATCCCCGTCATGAATCATATTGTCCCTAAAATTTCTATCCTCATGAACTCCAGAAGAATTGTGAGGTAAAGACCATGCAAACTAAGTTATGTGAAAATCTAACTGATTTATTCACTAAGTCTTTGCTACATCCAACTTCCAAAGATGTGTTCGTTGCATTGATATGAGACGACCTAGAAAGATACAGAATTCAGGGAAGTAAATCCCTGAACCATGACCTTTAGTATGATCCTAAAGATACTACCATAATCTAAAAGATTACAAGTTGCACTCTTTTTCCCTTAGTGAGTTTTTCTGAAGTCTTCTCACATTAAGGTTTTTAATGAGACAATAAGTGTAACACAATATACAGATACAATGTACTCTTTTATCTGTCCTTTCTTTTCTGGGTTTTTGAGATGAGTTTTTTACGAGGCATATTGAAGAATCGAGGTGCATTAAGAGGGACGTGAATTGGTGCAAACTAACGCCTGAACCTAATATTCTCTATCTTTATTAATTTATGAAAATTAATAAAATAATGATCAAACTGAAAGAATCAATCTAGAATAATGAATATAACATCATGAGAGAAAATTAGATTAAACAAGCAAACTTGAAAGCAATTGTACGTAACATGAAGAACAAGAATTAGTAGATCGAAATCTATACTAACTGATTTATTCCTTAAAATTAGAAATACAGAGCATACACAAGGAACACTTTACATAAATGCGCAATCCTCAAATAATTTCTTAAATTTTCTCACTCTCTCTTGCTTCCTTCTCTCTTTTTCTCCTTGCGCTGTATTGCCGCCTCCAGGAACGGCCGAACCGGCTGCTGTACAGCGTTGCCTGGAACGTCGCTTGCTGCCACCTCATGGAGTGTTGCTCGCGGCGCGGCACAGAACTTTGCTTTCATTGCTGCAGCCGCACGTGGTTGCCGCCTGGAGGTCGCTGGTGTCACCCGCAAGTCAGCCGCCAGCCAGGCATGCCCACTTGCACACCACGACGCCGCTGGTAATGTCGTTTACTCGTGCCGCCACGTGTATGCTCCTGCAGCCGCACGTCTTATGCCTTTTATAATGCTGTCACAGAGGATTGAAATCTCATTTTCGGATAATATATTAGAGATAGCCAAAATGTAAAATATCAAAATTTTGGACAAATCTCTGATGAAATAAAAAACAAAAATTCAAACCCGATTTTTTTTGCACTGTGAAAACCGAAATTTCGGTCGAAATTCCCGAAATCTCGACTAGATTTGCTCAGATTTTGGTGAATTTGCACCAAGCGAAAAATAGCTCCAATGATGTCGAACAAATTTGGTATTCTTTGTGAAGGTTTCTGACACATCAGTGATGTTCCCATAAAAATTTTAGATAATTATCAAGTATGAGGAATTTTTAAAAATTTAAACATTGCTACTGTCCTAATAAAACATTGACTGGCAAGTTTGAACCGAATGAAAAATAGAACAAACCGCGTTATAAAATTGTGACATTTTTTGCATAGTTATGATGCATCACTAATGTTTTTATGAAAATTTCAGATGATGATCAAGCTTCATGAATTTTTTTTAAAATTTAACAGTGCTAGTGTCCTGATAAAAGCCTTACCAGCAAACTTTAACCAAATGAAAAATGGTTCAAACCACGTTACAAAATTTTGAAATTTTTTGTGGATGGTCCTGATGTATCATTAATGTTTTTGTAAAATTTAATATGATTATCAAACTTCAAAAAGTTTCAAAAATTCTGACAGTGCTACGTTCTGATAAATGCTTGATGATCAATATATAGATTTGCTTTAGCAGTCAAAAAAGGTTTAGAATTTTTAAAAAATTTACAAAAGTGTTCTAAGGAATTGCTTAAGATTAATTTTTTTTTTGAATCATGACCACACTCCAGTGAATTTATAAAATTCTTACAAGGGCACTATACCATTTATGTTCTTTCTGTTTTTGATTTTTTGAAATATAACAAATGAAGTTCAATGCATATATAGATTTGATTGAGCAAAAAAAAAAGTTGAAAATTTTACAAAATGGTATTGAGGAAATTATTAAGCTCTAATAAAAATTTTGGATCATGATCACCGCTTGCGCGTTTGTAGCAAAGTAAATTTGTAAGTCTAAGGAATTGCGCGTTCGCTCCTGAAATGGTTAGACCACGAGTCCAAGATGTATCTTGGTTGGGCCAAGGTCCTACTCCGATTCGTGCGTTGGTATTGTATTCATCAAAGTGCGGATGATCGCACCGAGTTTTTTTACAAGCGAGAGGTGGAGCCTCAACACTAGAATGATCTAAACTTAGCTCTCGGAAGGAGAAGAAAAGAAGAAGAGGAAGAAGAGGAAAAAGCTCTCCTGTAGCTCTTACTCCTTGCCTGTTAGGAGGTTCCCGCCTCCTTTTCAAGATCTGAAGGGCGGGTTACATCGAGAATTGGCGAAGTGCCAGCGAGCTACTTCTAGGGCTTCGCCTTGCCCGCCGTCGCCAATCGCTCCGCCGATCGGGTCGCTTGCTCACCGATCGTCGCCGCTCTTGAGCCTATCTTTGGGTCGGTGGTCTAGGTGGTCGAGTGGTTAGGTAATCCTCCGAAGTGGCGTGCCGCTCTCATGATCCATGTGGGTGCCGGCGTAGTCGCGTGTGACGCTGGAGTTGCCTCGGGAGGCGTGTCCTTGCACCGTGGGTGGTGGTGTCATGGGACAGAGACGTGGCTTCAGCAGCTATCAAACTGTTTTGGGAAGGACCACCGCCCTCGCTCGATCCTTCGAATGACCGTTCGTGGGGCACGTGGCCTTAGGTTGACACGGGACTCCGATCGCGCAGACGCGCTTTGAAGTCGGAGTCGCGGGATCCGCCCCGCCGCGGGTCGGGAACCTGCTGAAGTCGGAGCCGCGGGATCCGTCCCCGCCGCGGGTCGGGAACCTCGCCGAAGTCGGAGCCGGGATCCGCCCCGCCGCGGGGTCGGGAACCTCGCTGAAGTCGGGCCGGGGATCCGTCCGCGCGGTCGGGAACCCTCTCGAGCCTGAGTCGGGACCGGTCGGGAATGGTCTCCTGAATGGTCTCAGAGGCATTTGGGTAGCAGTAGGGGCGGCTGTTTAGGCTGGGCCGATTCGAGGCCGCCGCTTGCCGCTCTGGGCTTTGCTTGTTGCAATTGGGCGTTGGTGCACCTGCTTTATGAGTATTCGTCAAGAGCCCGAACCTCCAATCGAGTTCGGCAGACTCGGTTGGGGGTTGAGCTTGACTGGATCCGTTCAACTAGGTGGGCCAACGGGGCCTACTGGTTTTTGCCGGGCGTGCCCCGGATTACGTTCCTGAGGTATGCGAACCGCCGGGCGTAATCCGACGTCTGCCCGGGATTACGTTCCTGAGGTATGCGAACCGCCGGGAGCCTCTTAATTGCTTCGTTGTGCGCGCCGCGCACGGCTAGGTGTGTTTTTGCTCGTTCGTCTTCTTGACCGCTTCGGGTTCCGGTGGTGGGTGCTTCGTTTTCCTGCGCCGGCATTTATTCCTGAGTCGTTTGATCTTCCTTTGCGCTCGTTTCGGCGCCGTAGCTAGTCGGTGCCTTGGTCGGCAAGGATGAGCGGATGCCTTCGGAAGTTTTAGTGCCCGAGTGCCTTGGTCGGCAAGGACGACCGGATGCCTCCGCGAGGTTCCGGTGTCCGAGTGCTCGTTTAACGTCGTGGCCGACGCCGCCTTAGTCGGCAGGACGACCGGATGCCTCCGCGAGGTTCCGATGTCCGAGTGCCTTGGTCGGCAAGGACGACCGGATGCCTCCGCGAGGTTCCGATGTCCGAGTGCCTTGGTCGGCAAGGACGACCGGATGCCTCCGCGAGGTTCCGATGTCCGAGTGCCTTGGTTTGGCAGCGACGGCCGGATGCCTCCGCGAGGTTCCGTGTCCGAGTGCTCGCTTAACGTCGTGGCCGGACGCCGCCTTAGTCGGCAAGGACGACCGGATGCCTCCGCGAGGTTCCGGCGTCCGAGTGCCTTGGTTGGCAGGGACGACCGGATGCCTCCGCGAGGTTCCGGTGTCCGAGTGCTCGTTAACGTCGTGGCCGGGCGCCTTAGTCGGCAGGGACGGCCGGATGCCTCCGGAGTTTTAGTGCCCGAGTGCCTTGGTCGGCAAGGACGACCGGATGCCTCTGCGAGGTTCCGATGCCCGAGTGCTCGTTTAACGTCGTAGCTGGACGCTGCCTTAGCCGGCAAGGACGGCCGGATGCCTCTGCGAGGTTCCGATGCCCGAGTGCTCGCTTAACGTCGTGCCGGACGCCGCTTTAGCCGGCAAGGACGGCCGGATGCCTCCGCGAGGTTCCTATGTCCGAGTGCCCGCTTAACGTCGTAGCTAGACGCCGCTTAGCCGGCAAGGACGGCCGGATGCCTCCGCGAGGTTCCGATGTCCGAGTGCCTTGGTCGGCAGGGACGTCCGGATGCCTCCGCGAGGTTCGGTGTCCGAGTGCCTTGGTCGGCAGGGACGGCCGGATGCCTTCGCGAGGTTCCGGTGTCCGAGTGCCTTGGCTCGCAAGGACGACCGGATGCCTCCGCGAGGTTCCGGTGTCCGAGTGCCTTGGTCGGCAAGACGACCGGATGCCTCCGCGAGGTTCCGGTGTCCGAGTGCCTTGGTCGGCAAGGACGACCGGATGCCTCGCGAGGTTCCGATGCCCGAGTGCTCGCTTAACGTCGTGGTGGACGCCGCCTTAGCCGGCAGGGACGGCCGGATGCCTCCGCGAGGTTCCGATGTCCGAGTGCCTTGGTCGGCAGGACGCCCGGATGCCTCCGCGAGGTTCCGGTGTCCGAGTGCTCGTTTAACGTCGTGGCCGGACGCCGCTTTAGTCGGCAAGGACGGCCGGATGCCTCCGCGAGGTTCCGGTGTCCGAGTGCCTTGGTCGGCAAGGCGGCCGGATGCCTCCGCGAGGTTCCGGTGTCCGAGTGCTCGTTAACGTCGTGAGCCGGACGCCGCTTAGTCGGCAGGACGGCCGGATGCCTCCGCGAGGTTCCGATGTCCGAGTGCCTTGGTCGGCAAGGACGGCCGGATGCCTCCGCGAGGTTCCGATGTCCGAGTGCTCGCTTAACGTCGTAGCCGGACGCCGCCTTAGTCGGCAGGACGGCCGGATGCCTCCGCGAGGTTTCGGCGTCCGAGTGCCTTGGTCGGCAAGGACGGCCGGATGCCTCCGCGAGGTTCCGATGTCCGAGTGCCTTGGTCGGCAAGGACGACTGATGCCTCTGCGAGGTTCCGATGCCCGAGTGCTCGTTTAACGTCGTAGCTGGACGCCGCCTTAGCCGGCAAGGACGGCCGGATGCCTCCGCGAGGTTTCGGCGTCCGAGTGCTCGTTTAACGTCGTAGCCGGACGCCGCTTTAGTCGGCAGGGACGACCGGATGCCTCGCGAGGTTCCGATGTCCGAGTGCCTTGGTCGGCAAAGACGACCGGATGCCTCCGCGAGGTTCCGGTGTCCGAGTGCTCGTTTAACGTCGTAGCTGGACGCTGCCTTAGCCGGCAAGGACGGCCGGATGCCTCCGCGAGGTTCCGGCGTCCGAGTGCTCGCTTAACGTCGTGGCCGGACGCCGCTTTAGTCGGCAAGGACGGCCGGATGCCTCCGCGAGGTTCCGATGTCCGAGTGCCTTGGTCGGCAAGGACGACCGGATGCCTCCGCGAGGTTCCGGTGTCCGAGTGCTCGCTTAACGCCGTAGCCGGACGCGGGTATCCATCCCAGTCCCCGTCCGCGAGGGAAGCCGCGAGGAGTAGCCGCCGTCTATCCCACAAGTTTACCCCATCCGCAGTGTGGGACTGGAGGGTGGCGAGCGACGCGTTTACTGCGTTGGTTTGAACGCCGTGCTCTTGGAGCTAGTAACGGTAGTCCGAGTGGGTCTGGGAGGTCCCGCCAAGGGGACCCTTCCGGCGGACGGTCCCGAGTAGGGTGTCCTGCCTGCTGGGGCGACCCATAAGAAACCTTTCTTTACTCAATCCAGATGGGCCTGGTCGTCACCACCCAGAGCACACCGGGCCGTCGCCATCGATGAGCTCCGGGAGAGTGTGAAGTATGGTCTCGGGCGCGAGTAGAGGTGGTGGGTCGTCACCGACCCAACCGGGACCCACCGTGGGGCTCACCTCGACTTGCCCTCGCTCAAGTTTATTGGGCGGCCTTACGCCCATCCGGTGGGTTAGGCCTTTTGAACCCACACTTTGGTTTGGGCCTGGCGCAAGCCACAAAGCATTTTGCCATCTTGGGACCGCAGCAATTTCAATGGGCCTCTCGCGCCGCCGGAACAACCGTCCCGCCAAAAGCGGAGACCAAGAGGTAACGGACACGCTGCTCGGGCGGCGGCTTTATGACTCGCAACCCGACGCGACAGGATTAAATGCGAGTGGAATTGGAAATCGGAGTTACCAGTGCGGCGTGATGACGAGGGCGACGCGACGATTCGCTCGAGGAGGCGTTCGGTCGGCGTCCCGCCGCCTCCTATAAGTACGTTGTTGGGGTGCCTCGGCACCACGCTTTCGCCTTCTTCGTCTCCGTCCCTAAAGCAAGAAAACGCCAGAGAGCGAGAAGGAAACCTCGGCCCTCTTCTTCTCACCTTTCCGTCGCTTCCCGCGAAGATGTCGTGGACGGAGTGCTCCGCACAGACAGCCGTCGCGCTTCGCTTGGTGAAGAAGGGCTTCTCATGCCGCAGACCTTCCTACCGAGGGTGCCGATCGGGCTACCACCCGCAGCCGTGGCGACGAGATCGTGGTGCCCGCCTCGTTCTTCGAGCGCGGCTTTGGCCTGCCGCTGCACCCGTTCGTCCGGGGCCTGTTGTTTCATTACAAGGTGGAGGTGCACCATCTCAACCCCAATGGGGTCCTCCACATCGCCATCTTCATCACGCTGTGCGAAGCCTTCTTGGGGATCGAGCCGCATCGGGCGTTGTGGAGGCACTTCTTCCGTGCAAGGCTCGAAGGACAAAGCCGTCTTGACCTTGCGCGCGCCTCTGGTGGCTCGCCCTCGGCTTCGCCCGGTCGAACACGGAGTACACGGAGGTAAAGCTGCCCTCGTCTAACAAGGGCTGGCGTTCCGAATGGCTCTACGTTCGAAACGTCGGCGACAGCGCCCCTCGTTTCACCGGAGAGCTTCCCATGGCGGAGGAGCGGTGGAACTGGGCGCCAAAAGAGGAGAAGAACAAGTGGCCCCGATCGTGGAGCGGTCGGGGCTCAAAGGAGGCGGGCTCACCGGGGCGTGGTTGTGCGCGCCTTCATGGGGATGCGCGTGCAACCACTTGTGCACAGGCCGCACTCCCTGTTCCGATATGCGGGGCCGTCCGACCGGGCGAGGATGGCCGAACCCGAGCCGGCCGCGTCGAGGTGGAGGCTCGGGTGGCGGCCGTTCTGGCGAGCGCCATCGTGGCGCGGATGGCCACCCGAGCCATTCTCGCGCTTTTTCGCCGAATCTAGTAAGCGGTGAAATTCCTTTCGCTTCTCTTTTCTTTGTCCTTCGCGACTTGACCGACATTCCTGCATCCTCTCGGGGGCTCATGGGGATGTCTTCCAGCGCCGCTCTCGGGGATAAGGAAGCGCGATACCGCCCGGCGAGGACGATAGAGGTCGACTCCTCCCGCAAGAAGCGGAAGGAGGAAAGGAGGAGGAAGAAAAGGAACGCTACGCGGCGCTTGGCGCGAGAGGATGTCGAGACCACCGCCGTGGGGACAACCTCCATCGACAATGCGGAGTGCCTCCGCCACCCCTATGGTGGGTTTTTCCGACCGCTGATCGTGGCGGCGGCCGAGCGTGGACTCGGCCGAGGCGGCATCACGGGCCCGTGGCCACGGATCCCAGGTGGGGTGATCTTGCGCTATGCGATCGTCGCAGCGTCTCGGTGGAGGTGGCTTGAGAAGCGATCGTGACTGCTTCTGGCGGGGGGCAAAGAAGAGGCGCGCGTGCCACGCACCCGCCGGCCTTGTAAGTGTATTATTATTTTATTTTTGGAGCATTTTTCTTTTTGGCAAAGCCGCCGAGCGACTCTTGAATCTTTGCAACGTCAAGCGCTATCTTTGGGGTGATCGTGGGCGTGCCACATCGCCCCGCAAGTAACGCGCCGGTGATTCGGTGACTCGGTTGGGTCGGCGAAGGTCGCGCGTCGGCGTCCCGAGGGCGCGATCGCGTTCGAGGGGACAGAGGCCCACCCGAGGTCGTGCGAAGAAGAACTTCCGCGCCTCGGCGGGACCCCTCCGGACGACGTGATCGCCGTTTGAGGATGAGACAATGGCGTCGCCGGTGATCGCGCCCGGTCGTGGCGGGCCGGCGACGGAGGTGCCCGACCCTCGTCCCGTGGGGAGGTGCCGACCGATGCCCTCAGCGCAGTCGCCGAGGATTCTGAAGGTTGACCTCGTCACCCTTGCCCATGGTGCTTTGGACGGGTGGCGTCCCGCCCGAACAAGCGAGCGAGGCGCGCCGGGTGTAATTCTGGTCGGGCATCATGGGTGAGGCGGAGGAGAGCGAGTGGGCCACCCTTCGGCAAGGCGCTACTGACGCCGGCCGAGATAGGCGGATCCGTGAAGGTCCGCCCTTGCTCAAGTCTTCCACCGTGTATACCGGATATGATGGTCGGGAGTCCACCCGGTCGCCTGTAGGTCACCAAAAAAGTTACGATTCGTTGCACATTTTGATAGTTCTTCCGCGCGACTAACGGAGTGTCCACATTTTTGCAAAGACTTGCGGGCTCGCCGTCGTCGGTCGAGCTCTGCAGCTGGCCAGACAACACGGGCGGCCAGCAATGAGGAGGAGCAATGATCGGCGCGCTTGAGTGCGCCTAGCCTAGGAGGCCCTGGGCATTAGGCGGTCGGAGGCGGTGGTGATCCGCCAAGGATTTGAAGAGGCCACGAAGGCCCTTCATGATGAGCGCCTAGGAGCCGAGGCTTTGAGGGCGAAGTGGCGAACCGAGTCCTCCTCGATGGAGGTCACTGAGGCCAAGGATGCCGCCGCTGCGCGGAGGATCGCGCAGACGCAGTAACACGTCTGCGACCGAGCGGAACAAGGCTCGGGGACGCCGCCGAAGTTCGCTCGAGCGGCGATCGCCGTAAGAGCCGCCGAGTGAAGACTTCATACGAGGCAATCAAGTCGGAAGCGGCAATCACCAACTCGCGGCCGTAAGTGTCTCAATTCTTCAATTAAGTTTGGGGGTGCGACCCGTGGCGAACTTATCCAAAATCTCCGCAATCTGCAGAGGCGCAGAAGAATCGGCGTCGCCGTGGAGGCGCAGAGAACGGCCGGACGCCGCGACGTGGCGATCGTGGCTCGGGGCGAGGCCCGGCGGCGTTGAAGGTTGCCGAGGACGGTCGGGCGAGATGAGCGCCGAGCCGAGGCCCTCCGCAAGGCGGTCGGGAGGTCTGCGACCGCATCCTTGAGCCGGGCAGCCCGAGTGCCTCGCCCACTGCCCGAGTGCGACCAGAGAAGAGGCGGTGGTCACCGGCCGCGCTTGAGCTTCATCGGCGCTGGTCAACACCATCTCGTACTACGACGGCATCGACCTCGCGGTGGTGGGGAGCGGCGTGGCGGAACCGGATCGACGAGGAGATCGACCGGTTCGAGCTCTTGGTCGAGCCAAGACGCCGAGATCGCCACCAGCATCCGCCGCAGCCGCCTCCGAAGCGAGGCGCCCAACTCTCCGCCTCGCCACCGGCCGCCGCCAAGAAGAATAGAAAAAGTTAGCTTTATCCTTCTTAGATTGTAAAGACCGTTATTTAAACAATCTTGAAATTATCAAGTCCTGAATCGTCCCTCGTCCTTTTTCGTATTTAGGATGAGCGTTTGGCGACCATAGCCCTAAGGACCGCAGGGCCACTTATGCGTAGGTCGGGTTGTTTTGGGAGGAGCGAGGTGGATTGGAGACTTGGCTATGCAATGGTTAGGCGACTTGTGAGGATAGGAGTGTTCTAGACCGGCCAGGATCTTTCCACTCGGGCACTTCCTTCTTCCGCAAAGTGCTACTTAGCAACTATAGCCGTGGGCGTAGGCCGTAACACTTGGGTTGAGAGGGTTACGCTCGGGATGGACCTCATGACCACCGGTCACGTATCCTCATAAGCGCGTGGGATAGGCCGAGTTCGTGCGGGAGGAGTGTTCCTGCCGACCCAAAGGTCACTCCACTCGGTACTTCCTTCTTCCGCAAGTGTTAGCAACCATAGCCCATTGAGGTGGTGAGCACTTGGGTCAAAGGAGTTACCGCTCGAAGGACCTTGTGGTCGGTTGGGTCATCAACCCGCCGCAAGTGCCGACCGAGCAACTGAACGGGCGCCGAAAGGCGACCCTCGTCGTCGCCGCACGCGACTGTGCTCGGAAGGAAGAAGGTAAAGAGCATGCTAGGAAGAGGAAAAGAGTTTAGGATAGAATCGCCTTAACTTTTCTATATTCCATGCATTTGGAAGGATGCGCCGTCGGTGTCCTTGAGCCGAAGGTGCGGGCGGAGGATCTGCACGACGGTGAAGGGCCTTCCTGTGGGGGCGACTACCAGCTTATCCTTGCCGGTGCGACCCGACGCAGACCGTGTCGCCAAGATCGAAAGACCGCCTCGAACTGGCGGTACGTGGTAACGCGTCGCAGAGCTTGTTGATATCCGCCGATCGCAGATTCGCCACGCCATGCGCCTCGTCGATCGGTCGACGAGTCTTGTTGTGCGGCGAGCCCCGAGCCTCCTCGGCTTGCGGTCTTGGGGCGCCATACTCTGTGTCTGTCGGAAGACGGCCTCGGACCGTATACCATAAAGAACGGTGTGAACCCGGCCGCCGGTCGGCGTGGTGGGGACGCTAGAGAGATAGCGCCAGACTTCGCAGCCCGTGATTTGTGCTTGACGGAGAACCCATGGTTCGGGCATGGGCCGTCCATCAATTTCTCGAAGTGGTCGGGGGCGACGGTAGGCCGCGCCCGCTGCTTGGCAGGGCGATCGACCGTGGCGACCACTTGGGTCTCACGGATCTGCTTCCCGTGCCGCTTCCGTTTGTCGGAGCGGTCAGAAGGGGACCCGATGCGGATGCCGGGTTCTGGCTGGGCCTTTCCTCCCTCGAAGATGGCCCCCACAGCCTCCTCGCCGGAGGCGTGGTTGGTGGCGATATCGAGGAGCTCCTTGGTAGTTCTGGGCTTGAGACAACCTAGTTTGTGTACCAAGGCCTTGCAGGAGGTGCCGTAGATGAATGCTCCCACGACATCGGCGTCGGAGATGTCGGGAGCTCGTTACCTGGCGGAAAACCGCGGATGTAGTCCCGAGGGTTTTCCTCGGTCTGCTTTGCGACCCTTCAGTCGGGAGTTTCGTGGCGCTTGTAAGTGCCACGAAGTTGCCGACGAAGAGGGTCTTCAAGTCGGTCCACCCACGATGGTTTTGGCTCGCAGTACTCGAGCCGTGCTCGGGCCGAGTCTGCGAGATAGATGGGAAGGTATTGGATGATGAAGAGGTCATCCGTAGCTCCTCCCGCCCCCGCATGCGGCCGGTAATCTTGAGCCGACACACGGTTTGTGGCCCCGTGTATTTGGCAATGTTGGTAGGCGCTTCGAATCCGGCAGGAAGTCCGCTGGCGGATCCTGGCGAAACGCCCGCGTCCCAGACCGTCGGGGCTCGGGCCGCGATGGTGGTGCCCGCCGCCCAACCGTGGTGGCGGCCTCCTCCGCCATCTTTCTTCGCGCCTCGGGTGGCGCGGATGTCGAGGCGTTCGAGGCGCCGGCCCACCGGTGCGTGAGGCTGGGGTGGTTCATGGTGGGTGCGGTCTTGGCGCACCAATGGCTCCATGCAGATGCAGGCCGGTGGCCGGAAATGCGCCGGTGTGGTAGGAGCCGGAGGCTCGCATGTCTTTGCGATCACGCGCTCCACCCCCAAGGTTCCGTAGGTAGCTCGCCTCCGGGTTTGCGGGCTCGGAAGGCCTCGGAGCAAGATTGCGGCCGCAGCCCACGCTTTGGCTTGCGTGAGGAAAAAGCGGGGCGCGGATTACGCCCCCAACTTGTGGTGCTCTTGGCGCGCGCGCGCGTGCGCGCCGCCCAAAGACTTGCGCTGCTCGGCTCGCCCCGCTCGGGTTGGCTCGGCCGGCCGAGCTCGACCTTCGCTCCTCCACTCTCGCGTTGCCGTTGGAGCTCGGCCAGCGAGCTCGAAGCGCGTTCAGCGCTTCATGGCTGGTATTCCCCTCCGTGCCTCGGTCGCGCCGGACGGGGACCGTCGTAGCCGCGGTGGCTACGACCAAATCGGCTGTGCCCGCCACGTTGCACTCGCGAGAGTGCCGCCTGCGGGCGGGATACTCCGCGTCGGAGCTGGAGCCGTGGCTGGAAGAGTCTTCCAAAGAACTCGTGGACGGAGGTTGGCATGTAGCCGCCATAGCTACAAGTCGTGGCAAAGGGAGGTGACGGATCTCTGCGCAGTTCGGAGGGCTTTCGCCAAAGGAGGTATAGCGCTCCTCGGGTTCCGGCTTTGGGGCCCGCGGGGGCGCTCCAAGCCGGAGTGGGGCGAAGTTACCGGAGATGGTGTCCAGCTCCCATGCGCCGCCCTCCGCGCGTGGGATGAGCGTGAGCTCTCCCTCCGAGGTGACGGTGAAGCTGAGGGAGCCGAAGCGGATCTGGCTCCCGAACACAGTCATGCCGTCGTTGGAGAAGAATGCCATCAAGGAGACGAATGGGAATCCGAGATGTCTTTTGCCACGCGTGAAGCCCCTACCGGCGCTGCTAACCGCTCGGCGCTTTGAGCGCCGCAAGTAAATTTGTAAGTCTAAGGGACTGCGCGCGTCCCGCTCCTCAATGGTTAGACCACGAGTCCAAGATGTATACCGGTTCGGCCAAGGTCCCTACTCCGATTCGTGCGTTGGTATTGTATTCATCAAAAGTGCGGATCGCACCGAGTTTTTTTACAAGCGAGAGGTGGAGCCTCAACACTAGAATGATCTAAACTTAGCTCTCAGAAGGAGAAGAAAAAGAAGAAGAGGAAGAAGAGGAAAAAAGCTCTCCTGTAGCTCTTACTCCTTGCCCTGTTAGGAGGTTCCTGCCTCCTTTATTCATCTGAAGGGCGGGTTACATCGAGAATTGGCGAAGTGCCAAAGCGAGCTACTTCTAGGGGCTTCGGTCTTGCCCGCCGTCGCTAATCGCTCCGCCGATCGGTCGCTTGCTCGCCGATCGTCGCCGCCGAGCCTATCTTTGGGTCGGTGGTCTAGCCGGTCGAGTGGTTAGGTAATCCTCCGGAAGTGGCGAGCCGCTCTCGTGATCCATGTGGGTGCCGACGAGTCGCGTGTGACGTTGGAGTTGCCTCGGGAGAGCGTGTCCTTGCACCGTGGGTGTCCGCCGATGGGGCAGAGACGTGGCTTCAGCAGCTATCAAATCGTCTTGGGAAGGACCACCGCCTCGCTCGATCACTTCGAATGACCGTTCGTGGGGCACGTGGCCTTAGGTTGACACGGACTCGGCGCGCGACGCGCTCGAAGTCGGAGTCGGGATCCCGCCCCGCCGCGGGCTCGGAACCTCGCTGAAGTCGGAGCCGCGGGATCCCGCCCCGCGGGGCGGGAACCTGCTGAAGTCGGAGCCGGGATCCTGGCCCCGCGCGGGTCGGGAACCTCGCTGAAGTCGGAGCCGGGGATCCGTCCCGCCGCGGGGTCGGGAACCTCTTTGAGTCGAGTCGAGACCGGTCGGGAATGGTCTCCTGAATGGTCTCGTAGGCATTTGGGTAGCGGTAGGGGACGGCCTGTTTAGGCTGGGGCCGTATTCGAGGCCGCCTGCTTGCTGCTCTGGGCTTTGCTTGTTGCAATTGGGCCGTTGGTGCACCCCTGTTTTATGAGTATTCGTCAATCACACACGAGAAAATTTATAAAATTCTGATAATGTTACTATTCCAATTATGTTCATTCTGTTTTTGATTTTTTTAAAGATAACAAATGAAGTTCAATTATTTTGAAAAAATTTATTTATAATCCTACTATACTAAATATAGTACTATAAATTTTTCAGATCATGATCAAGCTTGTACAATTTTATAAAAATACAACAGTGTTTCTACTGAAATTTTAAAACGTCTCAAAAATTCGATTTTTCAACAAATTTTCATGGAAGATGACTTTCTTAAGGGTTATTGGACCAAATCTGGCCATAAAAAGTCAAAAACTGATCCAAAAGCCCGATATTTCGGTGAGATTTGGCGAAATATTTCTGAAATTTCTAAGATACTGTAGCAATTTATTTTTTTTACCCCGATCGGGATTTTGGATCCCGTCCTTGGCCAGAATCTGAAATCTCGGCCTAGATTTTCGAGATTTCAGCGGTTTTTTGAACCTTGGCAGTCACACACATACCCTAGTTACCTGCATGTATGCATACACAGCTCGCAGGTCCACTTGTCCATATAGCCCGCTAGCCACTACATTGCATCATCCGTCTGTATGGATCACTTTGTGTTCCGTCTTGTTGCACTTTTGTCCTGCAGGCTTCTCTTCGACCTGCAATTTGTTGCTTCATGCATAACTGCATTGCATCTCCTGTTACAAGAAAAACCAACCCAACACAGGACTTTGATCTTCCACAAATAAATTATTCCATCACAAATATTGTTGTCAAATTAATCATCACACACATATATCGCAAATTGAATTAACACACATGCATTACACGCTTCGTCCAAAGGGGAGTGTTGAGATATAATCGGATTCTTGGTTTTGGTGGACGAATTATGAAACTACCCTTGAGAGATTTTTGCTATAAATATAGCACCCATTGTACAAGAGAATCAATTTACAATCAATAAAGAGAGAAAAGAGTTGATATCCCCTATATCGTGTGTTCATCTATTGCGATTGTTCTTCGGGTATTATTGATTGGCACTAAGATTGATCTACTCCGATCAATTTATTATTCAACAATTTGATCTGGTTTTAATACTTAAGAGTAGGGGTGAAAACGGAAACGGAATTTCCGACCGTTCCGGAGAAAAACGAAAACGGAAGTCTTTTTTCGGAAACGGAAACGGAAAACATCGGTACGGAAACGGAAACGGAAAGTTTTTGTCGGAAACGGAAACGAAAACGGGAGAGCCATTTTTGTCGGAAACGGAATCGAAAATTCCGTATAAGTGAAACCGGAAATTCCATCGAAAACTTGGCCCACTTGGCCCAAAAAGGAGAATGGAGAATTTACATTTATTTTCGAATTAAAATAATTTCAGAAATACAAATGGCTTTATAGAAAATATCAAATAGAGTTCAAAAATTCCGAAAAAAATCTCAAAAATACTTTGGAACATTTTGAACCAAGTAAAATTATTTCTAGCATAATTTTAGCTTCATTTTTCATGAATAAATTAATTATATAAATCTAAAAAATAGCAAAATGGCATTTATAAACTCCATAAAATCCAGGATAAATCTCAGAAAATCATAAATGAACATTGAACAATAATATGCAAATTTAGGGCATTAAATCTTTATAGTTGGAGGAGCAAGAGGATGTCGATGATAATGATATGTAGCAGGACATGATAGTCTGATTTAGGGGACAAATAGCGAGCCTTCAATCGACAAATTTGAGAAAAAACTTTCTAGTGATAGCGGTGAAAATAACATTGTTCTTGTATCAGCCTTTGAGGTGAAATGAGTTACATTATTTTTGCGGTCATGTATATTGTGATCATGTACTACGTTCTTGTGGAATTTTCCACTTTCGTTTTCATATCCGCTCCATTCCGTTCCGCATCCGTTTCCGTTATTATTCGCTTTGATCCGCTTCCGGGTTTCGATTTCGCTTCATTCGGTAAAGATGTGAAAACGAAACGGAACGACCATTTACCGATCAAGCTTCGCCCGCTTTCATCCCTACTTAAGAGTGTATGATACCGGTTTTGTAGTTCATGGAGTTTGGTGGCTACAACATGAAAGTTTAGGGGGGTGAATTGGACCTCTTTATTTATTTTTCTTTTCTGAACAATTTTATAATACTTTTGATTGGGTTGGATTAGCAAATTTGAGAGGTAGTGGATGATCCAAACCCTGAGTAGATACACAAGAGGTGACTGACTGCATTGTAGATGAAAATTTACTAGCACAAGACTGGAGTTGTCTCTATCAGAGTAACAGAGACAGATCAAACAGAATTTGTAACAAGAGAAGAACTGATCACTGTTGGCCTGATACAAAATCCTTACGAAGCATAAGATGACGAAACAAATGGGCTGGCCAGAGGGTTAAGATCTGGATAACCAGCTTTAATTTGATTCTGAAACTTCTGATATTAAGCACAAGGTACAATCACATATGTTATTTTCCTGGAAAAGGCAAGAGATATCAACCAAAGTGAATGGTATGCAGCATATTAGCATTCGTTTCTGCCTTTGGCGAACAAACTGATCAGGTAATATTTTTTTTTTCGAAAGGATAATCAGGTAGTATGTTTTTGTTTCCACTTTCTTACTCCTTCTGTACCAGGCAACTCACGGTGGTTCCTTTTCTAGTTTAGCACGGGCATTGACATGAAAATAAAACTTTGACAACATGCTATTACTTGAAAGAAAGAACACCTGGAATGAATCAAGTATGAAACATGGTGCCCAGTTGGCTAGTGGAGGAGGCAGGAGATGATAGTCTAGCAGCCCTGAAGTTTCTCTTTCCCTGTCTTGCATCAGACCTAGTTGCCATCACTCAACAATCTGTGCTTGATATATTTTAGCATAATGTGAATTCAGAGAGAAAGGAGCAACGAAGATAAGATTAGCAGCACCTCAGGTTGCTACGAATAAAATTAGCTGCATTTGATGAGATATCCCTCGAGACATTGCAACTCCTGCTCATTTCTCTTCTTTATTCCTCAGTAAAATTAGCACAATGGGCTGGTCCGGAAAATTCAGGTGGCTAGGCTGCAATTGGCATCACAACCAACAGCGCAAGTCTGCAAGCTTTATGCGCTGGTTCCCACGGCGGATCTACTTCTCCGGTGACGCCACAGATGTCTTATCACCGCATAAATTGCCTCTAAATATGTGCCATTGTCGCCCGTTTCACTCTCCGGCGAGTCTCTCTATGGCTTGCACTTGCACGGACGCTCAAGGGTGGCTCCATTCGTGGGTTACCGGGAAGTGGTTGAGCCGCCGCCGAGTCGACAGAACCGGACACAACACAAAGCGCGGGGAAGGACGGCGTAGAGGGAGACGAGGAAGCTCTATGAGTGTGGAAGGAAGCGCGTAGGTGAGAGGCAGAGGAGATGGCGGCCTCCGGCGATGTGGCGGGGCTCCGACGAAGGAGACGGCCATGTGGCTGTAAGGTGCGATACTAAGCCACTAAAGGGGCTAATATGCAAAACTGCACCAACCAGTTCTATTCGATCTCGATCTGGGCCGCGAAAGTTTAATCCAACGGTAGTTCTGGTACCGTAGTTTGGATCGTACATTTTCACGACCCAAACAGTTTGAAGAATTACCGCTTCTATGCGTGGTTTTGTGGGAGGAAATGATAATACATGGTAATATAAGGGCTTGCTCCGAAAAAGTCCCAACTTGAAGCTCCCATGTTCCATCTGAGCCGGTAATGTCCGATCAAACGGTCAGAAGAAGCTTGCCCCTTCTCGCCCGAATCCCAATTCCCCTTCCGCCGCCGCCGCGGCCTCTCCGCCATGGCCGGTGCTAGAGGCGGCGGTGGCGGGAGCCAGCTCCGGTGGTTCATAGAGTGCGCGTATCATCTACGCAGCACGAGAGCTCCGTCCTGGTGCGCGGCGTTGGCGTCAAGCTCGGCCTTCGCCGCCGCTCGGCGACCCCCACACCCGCATCCGGTAAGTGTCCATATTTGTGCAAATTAAGCCTACTCTCTTCCAAGCAACATTGTATCTTGAAATATACATAGGGCACAGTAAAAAAAGCAGTCTTTAGGATCATTTCTTGCTTCTTGCAAATTATCATAGGAATAACACAAGATTAATGGCCGGCCAATCTGATGGTTGGCTTGTTTTTTCAAAAAAGGAAAAAAAATCTGATAGTCCAATAAATTAACTAGCTCCTGTGGTCCTGTGCTTGTGGAAACCTTTAAGCCTCCCGTAGAGCATCACAAAGACAAGAACCAGCTTCCCTTGGTCGCTCCACCACCCCGAGAAGCTGTACGGCTTTTCGTGGCAGATGCTCTCATTCTCCGGGTGCGGCTGCAGCAGCCTCGAGCAGCTGTAACCAGTGGACAGCCCTACGTTCCCATATGCGCTGCAGAAACAGACACGACGAGTGTTAGATTATCACACCAATCATGGATGAATCTTGAAAGAGAGCACAAGAAGTTTTCAAAAGGATCTCATAGGTGTGCTACTCACCTTATGACCTCAAAGATCATGTTGAATGTGGAGAAATTGAGAGGGTCAGTGGAAAGTGATCTCCTCTCAGTGACGCAGACCAGCATTATGAGTGCAGCGTTGCAGGCGAGCGGTGGCAGTGACATGTTCTTCAGGAATAATAAACTTCTCTTCTTTGATCCATTCTTCTCTTCTGTGCCAGCTCTTTCGTTGCTGTCTTGCTGTACTGTAAAAAATGTTGTTGAGGCCGGAATGTACCTGAAAAATGTAAGCAACTTTGTTAATTTTTCTGATGTTATCTGCCTGAAAACAGCAAGAACTTGAAAGAGCAGAACTGACATCATCACGATGAATAGTACTAAAACCGCAGGCGCAACGAGGGAGCAATCGATGGAATTTTCTCCTGCCTGCCTCGCGTTCACCGCCATGAACAATGCGTTGGTGATTTTCTGGTTGGAGGTTAGCCCTGCAAACACTGCCGAATCCCAGTTCAAGAAGCAGAAGATAGTGACAGCCGCAGCTACGAGAGCAGCAACCGTGGCTGCTAGAGATGCTGTCTGCAAGTTAGGCAGCAGGTGGTTGAAACCTACTGCCCTGGTGTTGTTCATCATGAACTCAAACTCTTCAGATTGAGCTCTAGTTATTCCTAGTCCTCTCAAGGCCCATATCACGAGCCTCAGAAACACAGGGAACAGCGTGCTGCCTGCAAGAATCTGACCAGTGAGTAGCAGCAGGAGGCCCTGGTTCGAGGCGAATACCGCCATGCTTTCGTTCGTCGGCAGCAATCCTCCATTGGTGAAGGAGGAGACGGTGACCACCATCGAGAAGAGTATGGTGTTGATACTTTTCCTTGTTAGTACATCTCTTGCACTTGAAACATGAGCTATGTACAAGAACACCAATAGAGAACCTACAAGAAGAATCATGACCATGTAGGCCAACAGCACAAACACTAAGTATTTGAGGCAACTCTTCTTGAGGCCATTGGATTTTGTTGACGATGTTGCCGGACTTGCCTCTTCTAGCTGCGACTCCTCGCACACGGTAACTGATCTGACTCTACTGTCTTCAGGATCATGCTTGTTTTGCTTGCTCAACTCAAGAACAAGGCCGAGCAAGGAAACAAACATCTCACTGCCTAACAACATCAAGAGAGTTAGAACAACTATATGAGAGCTAGAGAGGTCCTCCATTTTGATGGTGGCTAATCCTGTAACTGTAACTGCAGACGTCGAAAGAAAAAACATGTCGACGTAGCGAGGGCTATACATGGGGTTGCTTGGCTTGAGCACCATCAAGGCAACAAAACCAAGTACATCAATGAGAACAAAATAGGACAAGTAAATCAAAAGCGGGCTAAGATGGAAAGCAATGGAACGACAAATGAACACAGATGAATTGATGACATGTCTTGCAGAGCTGACAAAGATATGCAACCGAATAGGCATTGGAGTTAGAGGGCAGTGCCTCTAGCTCTTTATGATGTGTATGCTTTGATTCAAGAGGCAACTGCAACTACCTTGAAATCTACAAGTGACTACTGATCTCAATGGGAGTATATATACAATCCATTGGTTAAAGATTAGTGGAGGGGAGGCAGATATGTGTAATATGGTTGAGATACCTTTCAGAACTTAATGGTATGCCTGCAGAGCATGCAGTGAGATGGAACAAGTTTCGTGCATGCTAAATTTCTGTCCCACCATTTGCCAATTGCCATCTTACTAAGGGCAACTATGACCAGAGTAGTTAAGTGAAAGTGTCGTCTGCATATGAAGTGGCCTGGTAAGTGGTAACTTGTAAGTGCTTTTGAGAGTGAAGTTGCCGGAAAGATACGGCGAACTCTTTTTTTCATGGCCGTGGGAGCATCTCTGAATTTTGTGATGCAAACAAGAATGTGAATAAAATGATTTCGGTACATCCACTTGATATCATATAGATGAGGCTATCCAACTCACCCTCATTGATTCAAGGTACTTTGCATTTGGCTCTTGCCTTGAAGACGTCTTGCATTGATGATTCGGAAAGCGATTGCAGCTGCTACCAAACGATAACTCCGGAGCATGTTTAGCTGTGATCAAATTCATGGTCAGGAAGTGTTCTGATGCCATGCTTCAAGGGACATGTACAGACACTAGTGGACAGGAAACCTTTCTAAGTTTTTCAATCTCTAGTCAGTTCCTTGCTACCATGGTATTACATAAATGTAGGCTGCGGGCATGCAGTTACATCTCGATAGATCCTGACAAATGATGGTTGCTTGAATAGAAAGGTACGTGTTACTCGGCTCAAACTTGAGGTAAACACCGTGATAGTTACTAATCTGAAGATGGCAAATTGGCAACAAATTCACCGTACTTTGGAAGAAGACCCTAGAGAAGGTTCAGTAAACCACTGGCAACTCTGAATTAGTACATAATTACATGTTACATGCAACACGAGGACAGATGACGCCATGCTTTAGTTGCATTGATACCTTGATGGTGTCTGCTAATATAAAGTACAAAGGAGACTTGATTGGGGGGGAAAAGAATTTAGCATTGCAATTGCAACATCTTCAACGTATCTATATTTTTATCCATTATGATCCAACTAGAAACCTGAACTTTCAGGCAGCATTACACTTGCGTTTGCAAGTAATCTTGTTCAGCTTTGCCCTACCTTCCAAGATTTACCTGTGCTCATAGTGAAGGCCTTGAGCCTGCCATAGAACATGACCAAGACCAGCATAAAATATCCTTCATCGCTCCACCATCCAGAAAAGCTTTATGGTTTGTCCTGGCAGATGCCCTCTGGGTGCAGCTGTTGCAGCCTAACCAGTGGATAGCCCTACATTGCCATATGCGCTGCAAAACAAAGCATACAAAAATATTTCCCTTAATCAGACAATTCATGAGTTTGATTTTATCTTCTAAGTTAGTTCAGTGGCGTCCTTGAAAAAAATGGTTAGTTTAGTGTCTTGTTTAGGTCTTACAAACAGAGCATTTATGAAGTTCATTTTTCTGTTTTGTTGCAATTCCCACTGAGTATAAACTATCATTGTTTATTGTCTATTCTGTATATTTTCTAACCAGCAAAGCAATCGAGGAATTTCAGTCACATAATAGAGAGAACACACCTGATGACCTCAAATATCATGTTCAAGGTGGAGAAGTTGAGTGGATCGTTTCTAAGCCTTCTCCTCTCAGCGAAGCAGGCAACCATCACAAAGACGACGTTACATGCGAGCTGTGAAAATGCACCAACGATCCTCGTTTGCCTTTCACATTGTCATCAGTGGTTTTACTATCTCCATTGGGTGGTGCAAATGTTGTTGATGATTGCAAATACCTGAAATCAAGAAGTAAATTTTCAGACACGCATCGTCAGGTTCTAAAGCAAATAGTACTAGTTGGATGACACGAAACATCAATTAATGGAGTGCCATGAACTAACATCATGACGATGAATAGTACAAGAACGGCAGGGGAAACAAGCGAGCAGTAGATGGAATTCTCCCCTGAGTGCCTCGCATTCATCGCCATGAACAATGCACTGACATCTTCTGATAAGAGCTGAGCCCATCAAACACTGAAGAATTCCAGTCAACAGCGCAGAACAGAGCGACCATAGCTACTACAAGGCCAATGACAGTTGAGGGGAGAAACACAGTTGGTAAATTAGGGATCAGATGACTAGAACGCAGCTCCTTGGGGTTTCGGGACCATGAATTCCATCTCTTTCACCTTGGTCACTCTCCCCAGGAACCATATCAGTAGCCTCAGGGAGAGAGAGGGAATAGTGTGTTGCCTGCAAGAATCTGACCAGTGAGCAGCAGGAGGAGGCCTGAGTTCCTTGAGAAGATCGCCATGTTCTCGTTCGTCGGCACGAGTCCCCCATTGGCAAAGGAGGAGACGGTGACAGACATCGAGAAGAGCACGACGTGGATGCCTACAGCAGAACCAGCAGGAAGCTGGAGACATGGATCACAGCAAGGTAGACAAAGACTAGAAATTTGAAGTATTTCACACACCTACTCATCTTCAAATCTGAACGGTTCGAAGATGGAATTGCACGAATTTCTTCTTAAAGCTGCAACTCTTCGCAAATGTTCATGGTGCTGGGCAAGTCTGTCGTTTCAAGCTCGACAGGAACTAAACTGACCTTGATGGCTGAAGAAACTAGCTTGTCTTGATGGTTCAGTCTAAGCATGAGGCCTAAGAAAGAAACAAAGATTCCACCCCCAGCAAGCATCAGGAGTGTCAGGACTAGAATTTGAGAGCTTGAGAGGTCCTCCATTTTGACAGTGCTGAGACCGGAAACTGTCAGAGCAGAGGTTGACTAGAACGGCGCATGTCAATGTAACGAGGGCTGAACTGAGGGTTGCTTGGTTTCATTGACATCAAGAGGACTGAACCGAGTACACCAATGCAAGGAAGTAGTAGGATACGTGTGGATCCAGAATGGGTTAACTTGGAATTTAACGAATTGGTAGACGAAGACAAATGAATCAAGAACATATCTACTGATGCGAGTGAAGCTATATGCAGCCTGCTAATAAGGAATGCGGAGTAACGGTTCTTCATTTGAACCAAGGGGCTTAATTTGGCAAGCAAACGTGGGTCTTTGCGACAAGATTGGTCTAAACAGGGCTATTTATATGTGTGCAATTCACCATTGGCTTGGTGTGAAGAGGATAAATAAATTCAACCTTAGGGCTGAAGACGAAGATAATCATGCATGTAATATATAGTCCAATGAACCATTAGCATGCTAATGAACACTCTGGGGAAGCCCCCACACTTAAAGAGAATAATTATTCGTTCTGTTCATTTTACCTTTTTAGGCCTATATGCATGGCCCAAGCAATGCAATCATGAACCGTGTGGTGTTCATGCACAAAGGGATAAGATTACCTGGTGCTTACATGAGCTTATATTAAGTTTGGACCACTTGAGCCTGGACACTGGACAGGATAATGCTACTCTTAGTTTGTGGATTTCAGCAGTATTCCATGTTTCAGTTCCTGGTTGGACTAACTAATTATGCAGAGGGGCATGAAGTGTGAACTACAAATTGCCACCTATACTAACCAACCTGCTAGTTTGATTGGACTAACTATGGCATTGTTAGTTTATTTCTCCCATCTGATCAGTGTACATGTAGATGTAGTATATTGCATCTTAGTACAAAAGCAGAAATAGGAAAGTTGGACTCGAAAGAAGAGGAGTGAGTACTAGTTAATTGTACCGGCTCTACAATTAGGAGTACTGTGGCCTTAATTACGAAATAGACCAATCAAGAGGGAAACCTCAATCACTAATTGGAGGGTATCAAACTGCAGACCATTTAGAATACATGCATGCATGCATCCACTTATATGCATGAAGGAATGTCCTACAGCTTGAAGTACTTTGAGCCCATGATCAAATTATCCATATTCTATATATATATTTGTCAGGCCCAGATACAGAGATAAGAGATCTAAGATGTGGCTAATTAAGTTGCATATATACCTGTAACAGTTGAGCCCAGGTCGGCCGGTGAGAGATTAACGTACGGGAGATGCATGTCATCCTTAAACTGTACATGCATGCCTGGACAATAGCAAGCAGGTAGCTAGCTAGAGCTGGGGATTAATTTATAGCTATAGATTAGAGAAGAAAGGAACTATATATCCTAGAAACATCTAGCACTCAGCACGCATCATCAGCAGCTTAATCAGCTAGCTAGAGCACATGCGGATCGACTTGTTTAGCGTACTCGATCGTCGTCGGTCGATGGATACATATATACCATGCACCAAACTGTTTCCAGGTAGCTATTACGTACGTTGTGTAATCTGCCAGATTGCTAGCAATATGGAATGGATGACGCATGCATATTATTGGAGCTATGTATGTATGGCCCATGCGCGCAGACACGCATGGAGTTGCTTGGCATGCAGGTCATCAAACTAACGTGGTCTACAGTCTAGAGAGAGAGAGAGAGAGAGAGAGAGAGAGAGAGAGAGAGAGTTGGTGCATTGCAAGGAATGACCTGAGAGGCTGATCAGACTGATGAGATTGAAGGTTCATGGGACGGTCGATGTTAGCGTGCGCACACATGAATCTCGAAGACAAGGAACTAGCAGCAGAGATTAGGCGGTGAATTGAAGTTTGGGCCCAGCCACAACAAGAGCAACCCACTACGGCCGGCACGCACTAAGCGAGGGAACGTCCGTCCTATCCGAGCCAGCAACAAACCAAGTGCTCCGATCCGAAGTGTTATGACTGGAATTTTCAGGAGAATTAAGTTTACGATGAAATCGAGAAATATTGTATTTAATTATCTTAGAACATAAGAGATTGTATATGTGGTAATAAATAAATACATATGATAAAAGAGAATAAGTATAAATTTAATAAGAATATTTTCAAAGAAAACCATTCGAAGCATAGACTTCGTATTTTAGCGTTAAGTTACGCGGGGCATGAATAATATACCGAGCGGAGTGGCGCGAGCCCCATGCCCGACGGCAGCGCATGGGCACCTAAAACTGCGTGCACTGATCGGGCTGTATCCCTGTCCTTCCATCGAGCCGATTGATACATGCTCGCATGGGAAATTTTTAGGGAGACTGACCGATCAGACAACACGTGCCTTAATCCTCCATCTACTAAATTTTGCCTTCAGGTTCTTTTCTTAAAAAAAACGATTAAGTCTTTTCTTTAAAAAAAATTATGATTAAATCATTTTTAAAAAAAGAATACATATTACGTTTAGGTCTTTTATGCGTTTTTAAGCATTGCGCTTGGGTCCTTTTACTGGAAATCAAAATTATGATTTGGTCCTTGTAGGGAAAAAACTGTTTAGGTCCTTTTCTTTTTGAAAAAAAAAACACATTTCGTTTAGATCCTTTTTTGCATTTTTGTAGTATTACGTTTAAACCCTTTTGCGAAAAATACAAAATTCTTTTTAGGTCCTTTTTTCTTGTTTCCTCGATTTGCTCCTGTAGAGAGCGGCATTCGCACGTTTTCTCCATTTGCTAGCATGAGGAGCGACGCTAGTGGCGTGAAACGTCGCGTATGGTTTGTTATGTTTTCTCCATTTGCTCGCGTGAGGAGCGACGGCCGCGGTGTGAAACGCCGCGTATGGTTTGCTAGTTACCTTACGCTCTGATTTCACAAAATCGATATCGCAATATTCGAAAGATTTTTTATCTTCAAAAATCAGTAAAATTCAATAGAAATTAAAGAGGTTCGAATTTAAAAATTTTAAACTCCATGGTAAAACAACGACGAAAAATAAATAAAAAATTGAGCGATTTTTTCGACTTCTGAGAGTTTTTTTTTATTTTCAGCACATCGAAGAAAAATTAAAAAAATATAAAAAAATCCCGATTAATCTAAAAAACACCTCAGAGAATTTTCAATAATTTTTGAATTCATTTAGTGCTTTTGAAAAATAAAAAACAGCAATTCATAAAAAGGAATAGAGGCACTGTCAGATTTTTATAAAAATTTACAAGCTTGATCATGTTCTTAAATTTTAATGGTACCATAAAAAGTTCCCAAGGATCTTGTATTAAAATTTTTAGAAAATATTATATTTCATTTAGTGCCCCTGGAAAATAAAAAACAGAAGAGCATATACAAAGACAGTAGCATTGTCATAATTTTTTTAAAAATATACATGTCTGATCATATCTAAAAATTTTATAGCATCATTATCATTTCCTCTGGACCTCACACAAAACTTTTTATAAATATTATACTTCATTTAGTGCCCCTAGAAAATAAAAAACAAAACAATTTATACAAAGATCACTGTCAGAATTTTTTAAAAATACACAAATATGATAATCATCTGAAAATTTTACATCAACATTAGCATTGCCTCAGGACCTCACACAAATATTTTCAAAAAATTTAAATTTTTTTGATAATTTTTACCAATTTCTTTGAATTTGCATTTCAATTCCACTGGTTTACCGAGCGTTTTCCGATGCCGAGCCGGCTCGATACGCTCAATAATCACGATATTCGAGCGATTATCGACGATATTGTGAACCTGCGCCCGAATCTATCTCAACAGCAGAACATCAAGACGCGCGCTATGAATCTGACCACCTAGCCAGTTCAAGTTGTGGTCTGCTGCCTGTCAGTTGTGAACTTGTGATCTATCTGCTGGTTCATTCTGACGTTTTGGCGTGCGTTGACATGTGAAAAAGATGCATACATTCGGTTCTTCATCTTATCTCAACTCAGGGCAGCTATGGATCCGTCGATCGTACTTATAGGAATCTACTAGATAATTGATCGCGGCGTGCCACGCCGCAACCGTCGTTCAACACACAAGAAAATCGAGAAAACGTGCGATTGCCGCTTCCCACGCGAGAAAATCAAGGAAACACGCGAAACGTCTGAAAGGACACGAACGTAATCGCGTTTTTTACGCATTTATTCAGCGGAACGGTTTTTTTCGAAAAAGGACTCAAACAAAGCGCTAAAAAAAAGAAAAAAAAAGACCTAAACGTAGTATATATTTTTTTCACATAAAGGATCTAACTGTGTTTTTTTTCTTAAAAAAAAAGGACCTAAATGTAATTTTAATTTTCGAAAGAAGGACCTGAGCGTGAGGCTCAAAAACGAAAAAAGGGTATAAGCGTAATATATTTTTCTTTCACGAAAGAAAGATCTAAACGTAACATTTTTTCTAAAAAAAAGATCTAAATATAATTTTTTTTCACGAAAAATAGATCCTAATGCAAAAAAAAAAAAAAATTCCTGACTCGGCTCACTCCAGCTCGAGCCGGCTCACTCTCGGCTCACATGAACGTGGTGGCGCGATTTCCACTAAATTTAGGATAGGTAGTATTCTATTGCCGACGATTCCTATCCCAGAATATCTCTGACTCTGTGTATATATCTTGGCCCTTGGACGTTTCCCTTCCGATTCCAACCCGTGAACTGCACGATAGAGTGAGTGAGATGCTATTCGAGCTAATTAAAATATGTACAGAATTACGAATTTTTCACTGTTATAGCTCTAAGAAAATATTTTTTAGAATTAGTTCCACGTTTTTTTTACGGATATAGCCCCAGATCCGCAATCCCGCGCTCCTCATTCGCTGCAATGCTAATACCGTGTACGGGGAGCGCTGCATTGTCATTGCCACGGGTCCCCTCTGATGCACCACAAAATTCAAAAAAAAATACCGTGGTACTGTAGCGATACATTGCTACGGTACCATAGCGCTACAATATGTGGTACTGTAGGTTTTTTTAGATTACCGCTGAGTGGAGGAGCGGTATCTAAATTTAAATATAGTTCATATATATAAATTACCGATACCCCCACACACATATATAACCGTGACATGTAACATAGCACATATTGTTAACCATTTTCTTACCCTCTCTCCATTATCTTTCTTTATGACGGCATCCTCCCTCCTCTTATTTAATTTCTACTTACCATATCATCGGTTTTTGCCGATGGCAATTAAATAAGAGGAGGGAGGATGACAAATAAAGATAGATAATAGAGAGAGGGTAAGGAAATGGTTAACAATATGTGCTATGCTACACGTCATGATTTAATATAATATATATATTACTATTTTAAATATATGGTATCGGTAATTTACATATAATGAACTATATTTAAATTTAGATACCGCGTCACCGACGATAAATACCACACCTCCACTCAGCGGCAATACAAAAAAAACTACAGTACCATGGTACTATAGCAATACAGCAGTACAACACCGTGGTACTGTACCAATACAACAGTACAGTACCGCGGCATTTTTTTTTAATTTTGTGGTGCAGCAGAGGGGAGCCACGTCAATGACAATGTAGCGCTCCTCGTGTGTGGCATTAGCATTGCAGTGCACGGGAAGTGCGGGATTGCGGGTTTGGGGATTATATCTAAAAAAATCGTACGATAATTCTGGAAAAAATAATTTCTTAGAGCTACAAGAGTAAAATATTCCAGAATTACCAGTAGTAGATAGCAAGGCTACGTTGCAGACGAAGAGGATTTTGTTTAGGCCACAAATGGGCACTGTGGCGTGAGTTCACCGGTGTGACTGGTGTGCGTTCTCTTTAATTATACGTACTCTCCAAAAAAATCATGGGAGTTGCCAAGCTATGACTACGATTTTAGCATTCCTCGAACAGCCTAGTTTTTGATATATTGCTTGGAGCATGAAACTCAACAAGCCTGCATTTTAGTACGTTTACCACTTGTAGAGTACGATACGTCATTGCTTCAATTCCAAATGATTGACTCCCAGCTTCTGACCAAGAAATGCCTTTATTGGTTGGTTGCTTACATTTGGTGGTTTTGATGCTAATTAAAAAGAAATCACACAAACGTTTCTGATGCATCCGCTATGCCTATCCTTCCAAATCATTGGAAAAATGTCGACGATCGGGACCACCAACCGCAGAAGTGGGATAAGGAAGATCGTGTGAGGGCGAGATCCGAGGTCGTGCTCGTTCGGGGAAGGTGTGCGTCGAAAGGTGTATGTCGGGGAAAAAGCAATGAACACAAGATTTATAATGGTTCGAGCCCCCGGGTTCGGGTAACAGCTCTACTCCAATCTTGCCCTGAGACGAAAGATGAATATGAAGCTCTACGAAAGAATACAATCGGGACCCAAGCTCGGGGCGCTCGGAGGTGAAACTGCGAGGGGGAGCTCGGGTGTCTTCTTACATTGGCGGGAACGTGTCTTCCCGGAGTTCAAGTATTCTAGTCGGAGGTGTTTGCTTTCTCGGAAAAAAACCTCTCGCCTGAGGTCGGGGCGGTCCACCGTTTTTGTAGCCCTCTACAAGCTCCGCCGTCTGGTCCCGAGGCTGACGTCACGCGATCATGGTGAGTCGACGGGGGTCGTTGAGAGTTGACGGTAGTCGTTGGCAGTTTGACGGGAGTCGTTGGCCCTAGTTCCCACGCAGAGGCAGGTTTAGTCCTGATTCCCACACAGGGGAAGGTTTTTACATGAGAAAGACAGATTATTACAAATACCGTTTACTCGGGGGAAGCAGAGGTCAGGGTGTCAAGCTCGAGCCGGGCCCTTGCCCTTGCGCCCGAGCCCGAGCTAGGGGAGCGCATCCTCTAGGCCGGAGACAAGCCCTCTGGGCTCGTGGGACGCGGCCACGAGACCCGGGGAGGATGTTTACATGTGGCGAGGCTACCGGTCCCCGACAAAAGCCGGTAGGTTTTCGTGTTACCCCGACAGCTGAGCTAACCCTACATGACCATTGGCCCGGTGGCGAAGCTAAAATAAAAATAAAAGAGTGGCTTGTAGGGCTAAGTTTCTCTAGCTGTCCATATTGACACAGTAGATCGATACATATATGGTTGACGCTGTCATAGCCTTTTAGCACTGTTAGCCTCATGCACAAGCTCACGGTCCATACATGCGAACAAACGGTGGACGTATGACAAAATTTTATTTGGGATAAGCCAAAATATGGCTAATTCCAAGTCGATTTATGCATCATGCATGCGAAATTCACAATCATAGTAGTTTTAGACTAAGATCAATCATGAAGTTAGATAGACAAAGAAAGCAAATTCATTCTATTAATTCGACTCGTTGTCATATTTTTAGTCAGATAGTCCTCCCATTCATATATTCATTCCCAAATAATCAAATTTAGTATATAAAGATGTTATTTCGCAATGAAAATTAACACACAAAATTTCACAATTTCATTGTCTAAAATTAGCATGTAACTCTCTCTATACCTCATTCTCTATCATAAAATGTGATCTTGTACAGAAGATTGAAATTAGAACTACAATGACTAGCTAAGAGATAGAGACTTACCAATGCCAGAGGGTGGGCTTGAGCGAGCCTACTTGATGTGGATATGTATACATCTAATACTTTTTTATTTAGTATTTTAATTAATTAGAAATAATTACTAAGCTACATCAAATATCAACAATAAATCTTTTCCTTAAACAATATTCGCTATATTTATATGAGAATTATATACTATCTAATAACGGGCCCTTACTTGTTGTTAGATACGAAGATTGCACAAATATTAATTGGAGCCAAATTGCATCAATGTACTATGGTGGAACTCAACAGGGAGGGCAAGGGAGGACGGAAGCTATATAGAAGAACCAGAAGGCAATTTGGACCACATGTACACCCTACATTCCTTCCATATATGCAAGCCAACAAAGGAAAGAAGCAAGAACAATAACCAACACCGAAAAATCAACCCAAGTCTGAACGGAAGATGGAGAACGGCTTGATATTTTGAAGAATCCAATTCCAATTTATTCTGATTTACGATAGCAATCGTCATACTGTAGCAAACTGAAAACTCTATAAAAGGAGGGGCATTCTCTCCATTGTAATTAAGTTTCGATACTAAAAAATATATGTTCTTGTTCTAGGGTTTGTGTGAGATATAATTCCACCCCGATAGAATTTGGAATTCATTATCTTGACTCTGTCGTTCGTGTGTTGCATCGGTGATTGCTTGAACTCGTTTACTCCATGTGAGCGAGTAGGCAAAGGGACCAAAATGTGTGGTTGGGTGAATTGAGTATCGTATGTTGCTGTAATAGAGACAATAGTTGGTGGTGTCATTCATCAAGTTACATGGTCCAGTTATCTCCAATCCTACGCCATAAAGATTGGGCCAAAACCCCCCATCACTACTCAAGCCCCCCACTGCACTTACCTCAACCTAAGTGATCACTGTATGTAGTAACTTCGATCGATAACAATGAAATTAGTATAACTAGTAACATGTATTCCCTTGGTCCTGAACATATGATGTTTTAGGATTTTGCACTTCAACTAAGACACATGTAGAAATGACCAGACTCACTTATTGCTCTTCAATGGTGTCTGTTACTCTAATCCACAGTAATAAATAACATTAGGAATAATGAATGATATAAGTATATATAAAAAGAAAAAAAATTTAAAAGTTGTCTTGAAATTGTAGAATGACATGCATTTAGGAACAAAATTTGAAAGCTAGAATGAATATATTCAGGAACAGAGGGAGTACGTAGCACTAACAATGATCGGGATCTAAGGTCCTCTATCAAACTTACATGAAAGTAAAATACGAGAGCACGATCAAGTAGAGACTTTATTACCGTGGACAGAAAAATATTACAAAAATAATATTGTAATTAGATTGTTCTTTTGGGGCACGTATGCCTCCCAATTTATGCCCACATATATAAGAGATGGTAGTTAATACTACTGACGAATACTCATACCAGGGGTACCCCAACGGCCCAGGGTGACGAGCGAGCTGCCTCAAGCATAGCTCAAGCCTAACAGGCCGCTCCAGGCCCGCTACCGACCAAAGCTCCTGCAGGGCCGCGTAGGACGCCCATTCCCGACCGATTGGGGTAGGCATCCCCGACCAAACATGGCCCCCGACCTCCGCAGCAGGTCGGATCCCCCGACTCCGACCAAGCATAGCTCCCGACCTCCGCAGCAGGTCGGATCCCCCGACTCCGATCGAACCAAGGCAACCTCCGCCAAGGGCCACGTGTCGAAGTCTCCACTGGCCCACAGCCACGTGCCCCACGGACGGGGTCAACCGATGTGACTATACGAAAGCAGGTGGCCCCTTCCCAAGATGGTTTAATGGCTGCTGAAGTCAAGCTTCCAGTCCCATCGATCGGTCACGTACGACACGAAAGCACGCTCCCTCCTGAGGCAGCACTAACGTTATACACAGCAACGTCAACACTCGTCAGGCTCACAGAAGGCAGGTGCGCCATTTCCCAACGAAGAAGCTAACCGCTCTGCCCAACAAGGCTACCGACCCAGCGTGGGCAAGACGAGCGCTGACCAGTCGACAGAACGAAGGACCAAAGCTCTCAGCATAGGTCACCTCGCCCTTCCCCTACTCTCGATGTAACCTGCCCCTTCCTACTGTATAAAGGGAGGCAGGAACCCCCAGGGACACAGAGGGACAAAGAGGGACACAGAGAGACACACACGCACAAGCAACCAGCATTCTTGCGCTAAGGCTCTTGGCTCGCTCTTGTAAACATTGTGTAACGATCCGCCCTAAAGACAATACAATACCACCACACGAACTGGAGTAGGGACATTCGGCCCGAACCAGTATACATCTTGGGCTTCCGAGTCTAACCATTCAGGGAGTGGGAACGCGCGGCCCCTTAGACTTACAAATTTACTTGCCGGTGCTCGAAACGCCGACAACTACTATATGCACCTCTTGTCTTCACGCACAAGTCTTTATTAAGTCTTGAACTGTCTCACTCTTTATTCAACTGTTGTTTCTATTGGCTAAACAGTCTTAAGTTGCCAGGTGTACCAATGACCACCCTCACATTAATCACGTGGAAAATTGTCTTGTCTTCTGACCAATTTACATGACATGGGCTTATAAAACCATAAGAGTGATCATCGTTGCCTAGGATTGGTCATCTCTTGGTCTTAACTGGCCATCATGTTTTCTGACTAGTTTATTAATAAAGAGAACAAGATCTTATTTGAATTGTGGTCGTATACATAACCATTAAGTAGGCCTCTATTATTGGGCCTACTCTTCAGAGACTTTGGCCATCCTCCTCAAGTATATATCATCCCTCTGATCGTTTTTACCTTGTTGTTCTGGAATAGTGTAATCAATCTTCTAAAACTTTGACCACGTATATACACAAGAGTATTTATATATATCGTACGAAAATTTTATTAGTACATTAACTGTCATCAAAATTACTTTTTTTATTGTATGTTAATGATTTTTACTAACATACGATTAAAGTAATAATCAAAAAGACGTTCAACGTCTAAAACGACGAGCAAAAGAACAAATTAAGTTCGTAACTTACTACAGCACGGCCAATCACAACACTTGTACTTGCTCATTGGGAATCCAAGATGAAAATAAAACGAAATGCATGGCACGTAGTACGACTTATGCTTCTGGATGCACGTGCAGAAAAGCGTGACCGGTATAAGTATATGTATAGTTACCGGGACAGCTAGCTGGCGTCGCCAGATCTGGGAGCGATTTGTTTAGTTTAGGCACCGTTGCATGTGGCTCCATCGTGCATCCCCAGCATGTACAGTGCATATACGCTAGCTATCTCTGCATGCATGCATGCATGCTCTCTCCTTTTCTTTTCATCACCTAGCTCTGACTAAGCGAGCGAGAGGAGGCTCGATCAATTAAGTAGCTAGATACAGATAATTGGACAGTTTAGCTCTCTTGCTAGTGGCCATGTGCAACGGTTATGACAGTTATGCAATGCGTTTGATCATTTTTGATGAAATGCAGTGCGACGCTCGCTAGCTAGCTTTGATCACTAGCTTCAATGTTCTCTTTGGAGTTGGCCACAAGCAAGTGCTGACTGATAAGAAATGTACTCTACAACTCTGTAGACCGTACTAGTGCGTACTGTACATTGTACAATCCTACTTGAAAGTTCAGAGTTAAGATTTACATGGTCATGATATGTAGCTAGTTCATGGAGAGCGCAGGGAGGAACAGTACTGCATGCGCACACAACTGAGTACTGGAACACCAACAGCGAGCTAGCGTCTCCACCCTCGGTTTTCGCACTCTGAAACTACTGAACATGCATATATGGGTGTCCAAAATGTTCAGTTTGGCCCCTACTCTGCTGTTTTGCTCAGAGAATTTTGGCGCTGCCGTTGGGCACTAGATTAGATTCAGCTAGTAATGCACAAACCCTAGAGCAATGGCTAGCTCTTGCTAGAAACGATAAATACTACCTTATCTGCAATTCCGTGAATGCAAGGATAGAGAACAATGCTACCTCACCTCTGAAGATGAGCCAGACGACAACAGGCTAGCTACGTACGCAGGAAAGGAATATATATAGAATAGTGTAGTGGTACGTAGTCCAAACTGCAAGTGCATTTCTGTGTAGTTTAAGATAGAGAGATATATAGATAGCTTCAAGAAGACAAAGCTGGTGTCCTGTGCCGTACCTCACACCGAAACAGAAACCTTGACCCAAAAAAAAAATCCCCTCGCTACCTCACGTGCACCGTTGATGTCTTCCAACTTGAAAATGGCTATCATAAGCTATGGTTACATTAAGGTATAAGATGTGATCAGAGATAAAAATTGTACTGGTGATCTGCCTCGGTTCTTGGGCAGCGAAAAGGGAATCTCTCACTTTGATCGTACGACAACAATCCCCCGTACCGATCTATTGTAGTAAATTGTAATTTGACTCGGCGAATAGATCGAGCTTGACCAGGTACGTGTACACCAAAATCTCCAATTTGTTACTCCTCGTAGGTTAAAAAAGAAGTACTAGTTGTCATTGCTCCTTGAAATTTGGTTCTTGCTTAGTCTGATACTCTACGATGAGTCAAGAGTCCAAGATTGTACTAGGCGTGCTTAGTTTGCTCGAATCTAACCGTTGGCGATTTAAGATGTTAGCAAATTTTATTCTTAATTTGTAGCATCGAGCAGATCAGCATCCTTTTTTTAGGCTTAAGCAAACTTTGAGAACTACTCAGGACTGAAACTTGTACTTTGATACAACATAATGACCTCAAAACTTAGTAAAATGTCAGCACATATTAAGTTGTGAACACAGCGGAAAGGAAAGCGCAAAAAAGAGAAATTTATAGCAATGTCTAAATGATTGTACTGAAACCAGTAGTGCATGCAACTTCAACTTACAAGAGCACTTTCTAAGGCTACCTAAAGGCAGAGTTTCAATTTTCATTTTCGGTTCACATCTCGGAGGTGAGCGAAATCCGAAATTTTGGCGAAATCTCGAATCTTCGTACAAAATCCGATAAATACCAAAATCTCGATGAAATTCGACCGAGCGAAAAATGCTCGAAATGATGTTAATTTTTTTTTAAAAAATTTAATGATCCTGACACATCACTATTGTTCTCATAAAAATTTCTAGTGATGATCAAGCCCTGAGGAATCTTTAAAAATTCTAAAAGTGCTATTGTTCGATAAAAGGCTGACCGTTAAAATTTCAACCAAACGAAAAATAGTGCAAACCATGTTAGAAAATTTTGGAAATTTTTTGTATGGTCCCAACGCACCAATAATATTCTCATAAAATTTTCAGATGATGATTAAGCATGAGGAATTTAAAAAATTAGGATAGTGCTACTAAAGGCTGACTAACAAATTTCAACCGAATGAAAAATAGTTCAAACCATATTTGAATTTTTTTAGGATGGTATTGAAGCATCACTAATGTTCCCATAAAATTTTCATATGATTATAAATCTTGAGGAATTTTAAAAAATTATGAAAGTGCTACTGTCCTTATAAAAGCCTGATGATCAATAGATAGATTTGATTGAGCAAACAAAAAAGGGTTAGAATTTTTTAAACTTTTAGAGAAGGGTTATGAGGAAATGCTTAAGCTGTAATAAAATTTTTGGATTATGATCACACTCCAGTAAATTTATAAAATTCTTACAATTGTATTGTACTGTTTGTGTTCCTTGTGTTTTTTCTATTTTTGAAAGATAACAAATGAAGTTCAATGTATGCATAGATTTGATTGGGCAAACAAATTTTTTTAAGTTTTTGAAAATTTTAGAGAAGGGTTATGAGGCAATTCTTAAGCTCTCATAAAATTTTGGATCATGATCACACACGAGCAAATTTATAAAATTCTGACAAGGTTACTGTCTCGATTACGTTCATTCTTTTTTTATTATTTTTTAAAGATAAAAAATAAAGTTCAATTATTTTTAAAAAATTTCTGTATGATCCTAAACTGAGAAATTACTGTAGCAAAAAAAATTTATCTGAGTGGGATTTGAAATATCGTCCCTGACCGAAATACGAGATCTTGACCAAGATCTATGAAATCTCACTCGTTTTTGAAAACTTGCCTAAAGGCTAGTATGACTTAGTCCCTTTCCAATCCATGATCTGTCCATCTGTTTGCACCAATGATTAGATTGAGGCGAATCATGCATATGGTGTTTCAGGATAAACTAATTAGGCTTTGGGTGCTGATTGCTAATTATTTGGGTCCTCTAGGTCATGATTAGCGTGGTGGAGGAATCTTTCATCAACTTGGATTGTACCTGCAACCTTCACGAGATAGTCAAGTACTAGTATTCACACGAAACCCGAAGAACACACACAAAAAAGAAGAGAAATCTACAATTAAGGGATCTCTCATTAGTTGTTTTCACACTTCATCAACCCATTTTCTTGAATCATTCAGCACCTACATTTTTGTTTTTTTTTTAAAAAAGTCTAAGCATGATCAGAATTAATGTAATCATATGCATTAGAGGCATCTTAGTAGTAGTGCTTGTTTCTTTCTTTTCTTAGGAAGCAGGACTTGTTTGATGATATATACCTTGTGAAGTCTGCTCACATGCAAGCATGCAACTCCCTCTCCACTCTCCTCAGGCCTGCCATGTTCTCCCATGCACACAATTTGAAACTGAAAAAAAGTACATGAACTTTTTATATCCATCTAATGCATCCAGATGGCAAGTTAAAGCCTAAAAGACTGTGTGTTTATTTGTGCAGCGCAGGCTAACTGATTAAAAAAACACTGAGCAGTTTGTTTTGGCTTCCATTAGTTGTATACACGTAAGGCAACTGATTCTATGAACCCAAGTCTTAAATTTCTTTTCCATATTTGCAGCCAAATACTGAGGTGTGTGTATATATATACACACACATTCTACTCCTGAGAGTAATTACTCTCACCTCTAAAATACCACATAAATAAACTTGAAATACTTCTTTATCACTTTAGATACACTCATATATTAATTATAAGATATTTAACCACAAGAAAATTTTGCAAGGGAATGCAAAGCTTTTAGCATATTTTGTAAATACCTTCATATATGCAAATAAAAAAGAATATGTCTAAAACAATATACATACCACCTCTGGAAAATATACATACCACCTAGATGATCTTATATACTCATATGCTACATGTACATACCTTCTGTTATGAATATGTCAGAGAAAGGTGTTTCAGAACTGAGATCTGTGTATGACTCACATTCACGATTCATCAGCGCAAATACGTTTTGATGTTTAAAAGATCCAGTAATTGTTGATGGCTCAAATGCAGAATTTTATGTAAGTAGTCTGTGATATTCCACAGTAAAAATGACAGCTGCAGTAGTTTCTCTAATGACTGATCTCTGCACACCGAAGCACCAAAGAGCCGGAAATCCCAATCAAGGAACAGTGGACTTAGTACTGCGTGCTGCCGTTGCAGCAGTTGGTGTAACAAGAACAGGAGTACTCTACCCTCAACCATAGGAAGCGATCCCTTTTTTTAGCCTATTGGTCTCTCTTTATTTTAATGTGACTTTCTCACAAGCAGAATTACAAATGTATTCCCTTCTCCACGGCAGAACACACCTTTCTCATTCCCCTATGTGTCAGCCTCTTCTTGTGCTAGCCAGTCGTGGTAGTTGGCTACTCCCGCGCTCCTCGAGCATGGCAATGCTAGTTCCCACGCTCTCCGGGTGCGGTAGGGGATACGTATTACTTATCACGTCTTCTGCGGTGAAGGAGAGGGTTAAATCTGCAATTCCGCTCGGAAGAAAGCTAGATTTAAAAAAAAAAGAGATAAAGAGGCTAAAAAAAGTGATCACTTATGCCTATAGCATCACATAAATCTAGAGAAAAAATTGATTTTTCTTGGAACTGTAAACAAAAGCCCATTTTCCACATCACAACCAGCATAGGAGACCCGTACTTGAGAAAATCAATTGTCACGCCCACAACATGGGGAGATTGACCATGCAAGTACAGTACCATTAAAGTGAAATCACACCCATAGATCGTTCATTTAATTACACCAAGAAAAGTGGCCATTTCTCTTCACCTTGACTTAATGGCACATCATGTAAGGTAATACTACTAAAATAGCCAGAAATGTAAAAGAGTAAGTATGCAGACCAGTTTGCCATAAAAAATGTAGAGCTCACTTACCAAAAATCTAATCATTGTACTATAACAAACCATCGATTGAACACTTAAACTAACCACGGAGACAGAGAGTGAGAGGTCACGAGAAGGCGGCTCACAGCCAGAGGCAAAGCCTCCAAGCTCCTATATATATTCTCAGCCTCATTCTTTACACCAAACCAAGCATCAAGCAAGCAGCAACCACCAAGAACTGTTCAGTGCTCCGTGCTTGATCAGCAATGGAGGAGCAGGGCAGGGCGAGCAACAAGATCAGGGACATCGTGAGGCTGCAGCAGCTGCTCAAGAAGTGGAAGAAACTGGCTGTGGCGCCGGGAGGCAAGGGCGGCAGGAAGAGCAGCGTGCCCAAGGGCTTCTTCGCGGTGTACGTCGGCCAGCAGATGCGGCGGTTCGTGATCCCCACCGAGTACCTGGGCCACTGGGCGTTCGAGGAGTTGCTCCGGGAGGCGGAGGAGGAATTCGGGTTCCGGCACGAGGGCGCGCTCCGGATCCCCTGCGACGTCGAGGTCTTCGAGGGCATCCTCCGGCTCGTCGGCAAGAAGAAGGAGGCTGCGATGTGCGATTGCTCTTGCTCCTCGGAGACCGAGATCTTGTGCAGATGATGATTCAGAGGAGTCTGCGCGTGTTCGTGTTTTTTCCCCTCTCTCCTGTTCTTGCGTTCTCCCTTTCTTTCTTCTCGGTTTTTTACGAAGAAAAGAGAAGAGGTTGCAACTGGTGAGATCTGTAATTTGTACAAGCGGATCGTGGAAATGAACGATTGATTTTTCACAACAAGCTTTTTTATCTTGTTACTGCTGCTAAATTTTCCCCCTTTCTCTCACATCACATTGGTTTCTTTTACTATTCTTGTTATTTACATAGTCCTAGCCTTAGGTGTTTCAGTAACTGTAACTAATTAGCAACTGAATAATGGCAAACAAACTGAAACTTAGCAACTGAATGGCTTATGCTTCAGATGTTCCCTTTGCTAATTTGCTTAATGCTTCAAGCATGCATCTCACTTCAGATAATAGTTCATTATTGACCACCAGAGCAGAGATTTACTACTCCAGAGATTGGCACTAGGCCACAGGAGTGCGGGAAGCTACTGTTTCATTTTAGGAGTAAAAAGATCCTCTCTTTTTTTACTTGGCTCATAACATACGCATGTACTTTAGCTACCATTGTTAATAGGTGATGCAACCAGCATATTCTTAATCATGTTACCTCATATAATGTTTACGCTTAAGAGAGCCAGATAATAGAAAGATTGTAGTACATGTTCACAAGGCAAAGTGGCAAACACACTGCATCAACACGAGGGGAAATTCGCTGCATCTTTAGCTGAATCTTGAGCTACCAAACTAGCATGACCTGTCGTATATACCAGCTTCTATAGATAATATCCATGGTACCCTAACAAGATACAGCTGAAAACAAGCGATGTTGATGATGGAATATAAATGATAAAATCTCTCATTTGTCACTGGAAATTTCTAAAATATCATCGCGAAATTGCTCCTCCCTTCGTCGCCACTCTCGTCAATACTGCTAAGTCCGATTGCCGTTAACCACTTAAAAGCTGTTAGAGTTTTTGAAGTCTACCTAAATTGCCCGTGTCCTACATGTCAGATATATTATTGTCTACTTCCGCCTCATTATCTCCTCATCCTTTCTCTTCCTTTGGCCTCCTCTCCTACCTTACTCCTAGCGCCACCCTGCCTCAAGCCTCCAGCGCCACCGCTAGCCTCTTTACCCACCTCCGGTCTCCGCCCCCACCCTCGGCCTCCAGCTCCCCTCCCTCTGGCCTCTGCCCCCACCTTCCTCCTGACACCATCCTTCCTCCAACCTCCAGCATCGCCCCTGGCCTACGCCCCCACCTCTGGCCTCCACCCCCACCTTCGGCCTTCACCTTCCTTACTAGCGTTGCCCCGCTTCTAGCCTCCACCGCCGCTTTCGGCCTCCTCCCCAACCTCTCGCTGTTGCCATGCTCCTCTTCTTGTCCGAGCTCGTCCGAGCGGATCCCATCACTACCATTGCCATGCTGCCGCCGGACATCTCCTGCTCCTCCCCGCAACCGCTTCACCATCATCCTCAGACCTGAGCAAGAAGAATAGGGAATATCAAGAGAAAGAAGGGGAATATAGTCTTTTCATGCACGCTATTCAAAGGTATTTGAGTGGAATGAACTCATCTTAGCCTGGTTCAGATTCTTATCCAAGACTTGTATCATTTGATGATGCCATGTGAATCGCTAGAAACATGTGAAGTGTATAAGTTGTTCTTCAAGTTAGTGACAAACTTTTCTTTTTTCAAATGTAGCACAGAATTACGTGGTGACCAACTGACCATCCATACATTCTTCGGTGACATATTCATTCCAGAATGATCACTCCAGATCCAGATCCAAAGCTACCATGCTGTTCGATTTATACCAGTTTTCCTTTTTCTGATTTTTGATTGAACAATTTACATTAACTAGGGATGCTACCAAATGCATTACACATTCAGTTTTAATGGAACAGAGATACAGCATCCATGACGCTGAAAACTGAATTGATGGAAGGGATACACTGGCCCATCATTTCCAACTAACCAAATAAATCAAATTCCACCAATTATATACATGCATGGCCCAAAATTTCAGAACCTGAAAAAACAATTACATGTCTCCAAAAACCTTTCTTTTTGATCTATAGCGAAACCTGAACCAGAATTCGTCCTCTGATGGAAAGCAGAAACTCAGAATTCAGAAGAGTGAAAGAAAGTTCCTCTCTCTCTTGCTTGCAGATGCTTCACTTCCTTGTTTCATCTGATCATTCCAAAAAAGAAACCCAAATATCTCACTCTATACTCTACAGCATGCACATAGTTCGATGAAGATAAATTAGCACTATCTATGATATTTCCACAAATCCATGAAACCAATAATGATCAACACCCCATGCATTTGCATGCAACCAGGGCCGTTCCTGGGCAGGAGCGATAGAGGCGACCGCCCAAAGCCCAGGCCCAGAGGGCACCCATCCTGTACGCACATAGAGGTATATCCACTAATTGCAAATGTCCAACATATGCTCTTGTACAATAGTACTTCAGGTTCTAGAAATAAAGCAACTTTTTCTCTCAATCTTCGGTACCATTTTTCTAACGTGGTTATAATTGAGACCAATGTAGTTACAGTACGATTTTTCTAACATTCTTAATTGGTTCCTCGTTAATTTTCATGTTAAAAATTCTTTAATCCGTGGAAATGCTAGTTCATTATGTTTTTTAAGTACAAGTTCGTGATGTTTCTACTGCACGTCTAAATAGCTGGTTAGCAAGTGACACCCTCCGATCACAAATAGTTATTTTGAGTATAGGTGCATTCAAAATTTTGAAATTTTGACTATCAATATCTTTTTAAATATTTTAAATTGGATACACGTAAATCATATGTGCAGATTTGTCTCGAAAAATACTTTCATAATATTATAATTTCATCTGGTTTTATAAATATATTATAATAAAAATTAGTGATCAAAACTGTGTTTTTGAGACCGTGACAATGTCAGAATGATAACTATTTGTGGCCGGAGAAGTAAGTTTTGAAACTCATGATTTCTATAAGTTATTTACGGTAAAATTATCTTTACCTCCGTTTGGAACATGTGATTCCAGTTTCTGTGAACATTGAACTCCTTTGGAATTTCTGTTTAAACAGGATATGTATAAGTTCACGGCTCGTTAACTATATAAAAATATACTCTCTCTGTCCAAAAATACAATGCCTATTTTGACTTTGCACAATGATTAATGTTGCGTTGAAATTGAGAAAGATATGAGAGAAAATGACTTAGATACCCCCACTTAATTATCTTAGAAGATGAGATATAATACTTTGTGTAGATGGTAATAAATAAATATATATGGTTGAGAGAGAATAAATAGGGTTATAGAAGAAAAAATCTCATTAAATTTATATATAAATATTATATTTATAGATAAGATCATTTTAAAAAAATAAGTCTTATAAATTTAGAGGGGGAGAGTACTACTAACATTGATTGCTTGTGTCCGTTAGAGCCTACCCGAATGGATGGAACGGCACTGATGCAACATTGCTACGCATGCATGCATGTGAAATCGTTAGCATATATACCGTTAGGCGAAGCCATCGGTTGCAGATCGGTGGAGATGATGAGGTGGAAGCAATGATCGTCGACTGAAAGGACAGGGGATGTCGCCTAGAGGGGGGTGAATAGGCGAATTAAAATATTTAAAACTAAATGCAGCGGAATAAAAAATTTGCAGCTAAATAAAATCTCCCGAAAGTCTAAGTCCGAGTGTCCGGATTTTTATCCGGATACTCAAATGTCCGGACTGTCCGGTTCAGAGTCCGGATACTCGGATTGGATCCGAGGACTCGACCGAGTGTCCGGACTTATCTCCGGATACTCCGAAATGTCCGGACTATCCGGATTCAGAAGTCCGGATACTCCGGATTTAAGACCTCGAAATGAGATTTTAAATCCTGCAATTTTTCAACAATCTACTTGAATACAAAAGATCTAAATGCTATCGTGTACATGGGGGTATAGTAGATCCGAGCCAAACACAACAAAAGAGTAGATCGGCAATTTCAAGATTCAAAATCAAATACTAAAGCATGAGTAAGAAGCAAACTTGGAGACGATGATTTTTCACCCGAAGTTCGGATCCTTGAGGATCCTACGTCTCGCTGAGGCGGCTCGGTCACACTTGAGTCGGGTCTCTTTCAACCTCTTCCTCCTGTTGCACAAATGCACTCACGGTCTTCACTCCTTTGATTCCTTCCCATCAGAATAAAACGAAAAGGAAAAACAGAGACAATAAAATGGAAATGAATATTTTGGATTAAAGTATATTTATTTCTGGATTTTCTTGATGTTATTGGTTTTATTGGATTTTCTTGAATTTATGTTTTGTATGAAAAGTCCAACAAATAGAATTACTAAATGGAAAATGATAAAAAGGTAAAAGTAAAAATAAGAAAAATTACCATTTGACCATGACCAACCTGGTAAGCCAGTAAAAATGCTTAGTAAAAATCTTTGGTGCTGATTTGGAGCAAGAATAAATATCTTAATTCTCTCTTTGACTAGAAACAGTAAAGTTTGAATTAATTAAAAATAATCGAAGTTGGTCAGGAGCCACAAAAATTACCAAAGAACCCTTAGAGCAGTAGTTACATCTGGTACAAATCTCAGCAATTTATCATGTCAGCAAAGCCTCCTAAAAATTCAAAAACAGAGACTATTAAAACAAGAAATCTTCATGTCAGAATTTTTATAAAATATTCAATTGAGTTATTGACTTGAAATTTTTATGGGGACATACATATGACTTAATGAACCTCCATAAAAGTTTGGGAAATAATTAATAATTTTTACACTTCTAAATAAATAGATTTCCGAAATTCAATTTCTGTACCCGTCCACAGTGTCAGAATTTTTATAATTTAACCATAATGCATTTTAATCTGAAAATTTAACTGGACGCTGAGGACTACCAGATAAACCCAGTCAAAAAGTTTGGAAAATTTTCAAAGTGATTTGACGGCCGTTTTAATGGTCACATGGAGCATGTCTCGGCTGTGATTGTCCTTGGAATTGTTTTCTCTCTCTGACTCATGGGCCCGCTCCCTTTTCCGTAACCGTGCGCTGGCAGTAACGGGAAACCGCTCACTCGCCGACCGGTGGCCCCGGGACCCACCCGTCACCTCGATCTCGCTGCCTCCTCTCTTCCTCCTCTCGCCGAGACCGACTCGACCTCTCCCGATCCTTCGCCACCTCGCCGATTCAACGCTGACCGGTGCACGTCGCCTCTACTTGACCCCGCCACGCCCATCCTCGAGACTCGTGCGCCATTCCTGCCGTCCTTGCGTTATCACCTTGCCGGCGAGAGACGCCGCGCCATTTCACCGAAAGCGCCGTAACCAAGCCGTTCTTTTCACCTCCGCTCAAACCACGTGAATTCGCCATTCGCCACTATAAATAGCTCTTGTACATCGCATTGGACCTCCCTTCTTCTCATTCACTCCCGAACCAACAATCAAACCGTAGCTCCTTTCTCGCCGTTTACGCGGAAAAACCAAAAATGGAGAGGCATCGCAATTGAGCCAAACCGGTAAGTCTCAATCCAATTCTTTGCAACCGAGGCATCTTTGGGCATCGCGAGTCCATACTACCCATCAATTTCACTTTCTTCTGGCGATCAATCGCCACCATCGCGTCTTCTTCTCCTCGGCCGCCACCGTGTCAAGCCTCCACGCCCTTCTCGACCTCCCACGCCGTAAAATGGGCTGCGCCACCATCAAGCTCACAATGGAACCGATCAACCTAGGAACCGCCAAAACTCGGCGGCTTGTCGCCGTTAGCGCCGCCGCCTCTCCGGTGGCGACCTACCTTCCGCCACTTCGACGAATGGGTAGCGCCCCTAGGACCGCCTTGGCACGCTGGTGTGGTGGTTCTACCCATTCGCCGCGTCGGACTTAGTTCGTCGGCGGCGAGCCTTGACCAAACGCTCGCTTGGTCGCTGACGGGTGGGTATGCTGTCGACCACCGGTGGGATTACGCACGCGTCACGTGTCATCGACAATCGGGGCCCGGTGGTCGATCGCTCGATGGTCTCGCGCTGTCGGTATCTGATCATCGGCAAAGGGCTACGGCCGTCGCGAAGTCACACCGCGGCGGCGTGACGGGCGGGACCAACTTGTCGATGGGCGGGCCGATTTGAATTCGCCACGCGCTAGGAAGGCGTTGTGATTCCAAAGCGTATTTCAATTTCAAGAATTTTAAAAACCGCATAGATTCAAATGCCCATAACTTTTGAACCATCCGCCAAAAATAGTGAAACCAATTTCTAAATTCATGAAAATTCCGTAGATTCAGAATATGCAAAAATATTTTGAAGATCATCTCTGAAAATTTTGAAATTCAAATTCGAGTTAAAAGGCTAGAGATATGCTCTATACAAAATTTCGTAAATAAACTTGGAAATTTATGAAACTAATTTTTCTAGAATCCTTATATTACAGGAACCCAGATATACAAGGATATTTAATTTTCATGCTTATATGAATTACTTTTATTTAGGCTTTGTTTCAATACACTAGCAATTCAAATATGTATAATTGTACTAAAAAGAAATTTAAAAGAAACAAAGTTAATTATAAATACTAGGACGGCAGTAGCATAGTTGAGTTTGATTAAATAGGAATTTTGGGTTGAATTAACTTTAAGCTATGTAATCATTATTGTGCCAAATGCACTCACACATATATATGTATATATATATGTGCTTTGTAGGTTAAATAGCTAAAATCTAGTTTATTTGATTCAAGCCATGAACAACCTAACAACCTAGCTGGATAAGGAATTCGTAGTTAATAAATTTGTATCACGTAACCTTCTCAAAAATCAAGAATAAATCTAATTAGCTAGCTACCGATTATACATTATTTAAAACCTTTTCTATGCAAATCACTTAGGGTTAAGTGTTTAGCGTAACCCTTAATTAGTGTCTAATCCTTTTAATTCAAATAATTTTAGCATCTATAATTCAAGTCATAAATACTAGAATTCACAATTTTAGCCTCTTGAATTAAGTAAATCCCAAGCTATTAATCAGTAAAAGAAACCATGTCGATCATTTCACAAAAGTATTAACATTCCAGTGTACAATTATTTACTTCATGAATCCTAAAAATCATATTCTTAATCCTCAAAAGGACAACCCTGCTTTCTGCAGCTTTTCTTTATTTGACTTATCATCTGCATCTTCTTTTCGTCCTTTTCCGAATTTGGATATTTTACTATTTTTCCCGCTTGATCGTCGTGTAGAGACCGACGCCATCGAAGAGGAAGACGACGCCATCGCCGATCCGATCCCGAGTTAGACAAAGGAGTGCAAGGCAAGCACCTCCTTGAACATGTTGAACCCAATAATTTACCTACTCTATGTTGTTTTTGCTTATGTACGTGCATCCGGATAGTTCTCCTTAAAAACTGCTAATTTGGGTTAGAACTGTAGTTAATCCTGTAAATTATGGTTTGCCTCAATTTGTATGAACATGTGAACCTTGTAAGCCTTAGTCGGATAGCTAGACAATGTTTAATGTCATTTTGGGTATAACCGCTAGCATAAAATATCTGCTTAAGCTGTTGATCGTGTGTCATTCTTTTCAACGTATGTATGATCCTCATTTGGGAAAATGTTGCTAGTACTTGGATTAAAAACCCAAAAATAAAACTATGGTTTTGATGCGGGCGATTATTGGCAATAGCCGGAGGTGCAGAGGGATTTGCACGTAGCGTAGGGTGGAGTATCGCCTGTGTCGGATTAAGGACCGAGCAATGGGACGCTATCGATCCAAGAATTTTGTACAACCACGAGGGCTTGTATGGGCGGGTCTTAGCCTATTAAGTTATTTAGGTGTGGCTTTGCATCTAAGGAAGGCGGGAGTTATGCACAGGCATTCCGGTTTGGTCTGTCTGTAGGGGGTTTACTTACCAATGCAACGGTGTACGCCTTGCCGTGATGTAAACGTGGTGTTGGGTGTGATGTGAAAGGAGCCACGTCTTGGGTGAGTGTTTCGCTTCCATGGCGAGGTCAAACGTCCCGGCTGGTTCAAAGCCACATCTAGATAATGTAACGGCTCAGATGATCTCCTTGCCGACACACCAAAGGAAGTGTGTAAACCGCCCGCAAAAGAGGTTGATCATTCCTTGTGGGTAAAGCTGTACACCTCTGCAGAGTGTAAATCTAATCGATTAGCCGTGTCCACGGTTATGGACGCTTGGTGAAGTCATTCCAATGTTAGAATGTTTTGGTACTTTTCTCGAAAAAGCGGGTTTGAAAAGGAAACCATTTTGCACATAGCTTTTGGGTCAAAGGACGACTCAGGGATCTTTACAGTCGGGTAGACTGGGTTGAAGGACTTGGTTATTTGGTTATCACTTTATATTCCAATTGCTCATTTGAAAATGCGATGTTTCAATCTATTATGTCATACTTTTTAAATGTTTATGCAACTGCAAAATAACCTTAAACCTGCCTTGTTTAGCCTGCATAATTACTTAAATGCATCTGCCAAACACTATAAGTCTTGCTGAGTACCAAAGTACTCAATCTTGCATCTGCTGTCTCAGAGGACGAAGCTGCAAGCGTCCGACGACTTTTACTTTCACGCAGGTGCGAAACTTTTGACGACGAGTTTCCTAGGTTTGCCAAGTCGGTTGCTCGAGGGTTAGCGGGCAAACCACGTGACTTTGGAGTTTTAATTTCTCTATTTTTTCCATGTTGTAAGAATTTAACTCAGATAATTATTACTGCTTGTAATATATGCTCACAAATATTTATCTTGTGGTTGTGATATGAATGTTGTAAACATGTGAGTGCTAGCCACCGATCATGGGACTAGTACGGTAATCACATGGAGGTTTCGCTTGCAAAACGGGTCTCACAAATGTTGGTATCGAGCCACACCGATCGTAGGAAGCCTTGGGTGAAGGGCGTTAGATATTAGAATGAAAACTTAATTTGAGGAATAAACCAAACTCTACTCGCTACTAATAATGAACTTTAGCATATATGCTAATTTTCTTATTTGTGGTCTCTTAGCTATTCATAAATAATTATTATTAATCTCTTCTTTTCATTATTTTGTAGATGGCACGTTATGTACCCCGCCATGAGTCGGTCACTCCAGAGCTAGGTGGGATGATGGGGTACTACATCATCTGTTAAAGGATTGTCATTACGAGAGTGTTCCGAGATATGTGGTGTTCCAAGCATACCGAGCTCGGAGACTAAGGAATATGCTACTAGAGTCTTTATACCTCCAAGACCGGCGTTTAATGAGGGTGAAAGGACTTTTGAAGGGTATGGATCATCCATCGATGCTTGATGAATGAAGCTGCTTATCGAGCCATGATCCACCTCCGTCATGTGATTCCGCACTGGATCACGCATATCGCTATCTTCCCGAAGACCCCGATTGGAGATAATGTATATAGGGACCACACTAGAGTTAGAAATAATGGTCTTAGGGTTATGTTGAATTTTGTAAATAAGCTAGACAGCACTATGTGCGATTAGCGCAGAGTCATTAGAGACTCGACGACGGATGGCATTCCCGAAGCCCGCTTGGCCCCGCGCGTAGCAAGAGGTACAATACCACACACGGTGCTAAGTGAGGACTTCCCAAATCCCATCCGCACAACGCTCACTTTGACTCCTATGTACCCACACCGTGTGCCCAGAGGAGCCGAATGTCTGCATAGGTAGTTGCCGCGCTTTATTAATGATAAGGGCATAAATCCCGTAGCACTTGTGAATTTCACTGAAGCCCTCGAGTGTATAGGCGTAGAGCCTACACCGCTAGGACTTTAGATGGGATAGAATAGGTAGGAGTGCATGGATGTGACAGTAGTTGTAAATATGGGACGTGTGAAATAAATAAAGTGGTACTTTTGTTGTGAGTAAATGTGGAATTAGTTAAATTAAGATTGAGAACCATGTAATAAAGAATAATATAGGGACAACTTAGTTCATAAGAATTGTAAGGGCTAAGAATATAAGAATGGTGAGATAAAAGTAACCCATGCAAAAGTAGCGTAATTCTTGTTTCCTTGTTACTCTGGCACTCTATTAATGCTAATCTGTCTTGCTTTAAAATTTGGATGACCAACCCTCCGGTTAGGCAGCTATAGCTAGGACTTAGCGAGAAAATTATGGGCAAGAAAAGCATTGCCCTATGCTCACGATTAGGCGAGATAGTTAATGGATTCAAAGTGTATGCGCGCTATTACTATAAAGAGAGCGTCGCGTGCGCCATCAAGTTAAGCATTTTAGTTCAAATAGAGTCCAAGCCATCCAAGAGACAAGTCGTAGTCGGCAAGAAAGATTTGTCAAGTGCATCAAGTGGAGATGGGAGCATACGTGCGCTCATATGAAGCGCGATAGTTGGCCAAGATATCGAATCGGGACCTAGGAGACGCAGAATCGAAATAGACGGAGTATCTCGTCGGTTTACCGGCGAGAATCCGAGCCGCTTCCGAGCCCTCCATTCTGGAGTAGTTGTGGCGTCGGATCGCCATCACCGCCTCCGGAATGGTAGCGGATAGGTTCTTCCTAGAAACTTATGCTATAATAGTATATTGTAAAGTAGTTGGTATGTGTATGTATCCCTAATAGTTGCATGAAATGCTTTTGGTATTGTAAGTTTTTCTAAATTGTATCTACATTACATGAATAATAATAATGGATTTTCCTCATAAATTGTAACTATGGGGTGAAAATTTTCATGAGAAAATCCTAAAAATAAAAATAATAATAATAATAATAATAATAAAAAAATGATGATGGAGCAATAAATAAAATGTCAAATGAGGCGATGGAAACTAAGAACTTTAGAGCAAATACGTCTTTGGGTACATTTGAAATTTTACTCTAAGTTTTTGTCGCGTACTAAAATGGTAATCGATTTCAGATGAGGCCAACCAGTCACTCAATCGGATCTCGAAATCGATGCACCGCAGATACTTGCGATCCCAGGCGAGTGTCTCAACGCTGCACAACCTAATCCTCAACATCCTGCAACAAGAGCCTCGACATCTCGAGCAGCCCGCCAAGATGCCCCTATTCCATCTCCTGCTGGGATGAAGTTCCCGAGGAACACCGCCTCCACCACCTACCATGGCTCAAGTGCTAGCCCTAATTGAACAAGGGAGGCGGCGAATACCACGATCTCGCAGCAGATAGCCCGAACACTGCAGCTCGTGGTGTTGCCCGTGGAGGAAATGGTGGGGCTCATAGTGTCCAAGTTGAACGAGTTCTTAAGGATGCACCACCGTTTTCTCCCTTCGCGAACCTCTTGATGCGGATGATAGTTGCGGTCATGGAAAACAAGTTAGATATTGCTCGGTGTGATGAGAGGAGAAGGTCCTATATGCCTCTTATCGCTTGCAAGGAATCTACAACCGTTTGGTGGGAGAACTACCAGCGGTGCTACGTAAGGGCGGGTGGTCCTATGGCACGAGTTTAGAGTCGCATTCCGTCGCACACACATTCCAAACAAAGGTGTGATTGAAGTGAAAAGAGGGAGTTTCTTGACCTTAAGCAAGGATCAATGATGGTGATGGAGTATCTGCACCGCTTCAATCACCGTCGCGATATGCCACTTATGAAGTAGCCGATGAGGCAAGAAGGATTGAGAGGTTTAGGAAAATCTAAATGAAGAGATCAAGTGGGCTTTAATTGCCCAAGACATTGACGACTTCAAGCTTTGGTGGACAAGGCCGTAAGAGTGGAGCATGGCGATCGCGATGTGATGGAGAGCCGCAGCGCAAGTGGCTTGCACGTAGCTCATCCGAGTCGGATCATCTAGGCCACAAGGGTGGCAATCGACTAGTTTCCGTCGACCACCACCGCCATCACCAGCACCAAGAGCCCAACGACCGCTTCTCGTGCTCGAGATCCTGAGGCGAGCTACTCGCTTTGTGCAAATGGCAGCCATGGCGACTGCTCGCCAAAGGCAACAACCTAGGACCGCCATTGTTGCCCGAAGAAGGCGCCTAATGTCACGTGCTTTCATTGCAATGAGCGTGGACATTACGCCGCCTCGTCCCAAGAAGAAAACCGGGCAACCTCGTCCCCAAGCTCAAGGCGGACTCAAGGATCGACGCCACCACTGCGCAAGGCGGGAATATTGACGCCTTCACCATATGACGATCGAAAGCAGCGCAGGAGGCCTCGACGCGTTGTGCTCGGTATGTTCCTTGTGAAATCTGTGCCTACATTGGTGTTGTTTGATTCGAGCTTCTCATTCTTTTATCTCCAAGAAGTTTTCAACAAAACAAGTTGGAAGTTTCCTGCTGCCCACTCGCATGAGTGTGCGATCACCTGGAGCCACTATTAAAACCGCTAGTTTCGGTTCTGGAGTTAGAATAGAAATCAATGGGGTTACATTTTATGCTGATCTCATCTTGATAGAAACATCTGGGCTAGATGTGATCTTAGGCATGGATTGGTTGGCCAAACATAAGGGATGCATAAACTGTGCCAATCGATCTATATCGCTGGTGAATCATGATGGAATATCGTGGAATTTACCTCAAGTGTCAATGAGTTAGCATCTCACCAGTCCGGTGTTTAGCATCCACAGTTGAATTGGAAAATGTGCCAATAATTAATGAATTTCCAGAAGTATTTCCTGCTGAATTGCCAGGAGTGCCCCCGGATCGAGAAATGGAGTTCATCATTGACTTGGTGCCGGGAACGGCACCAATATCAAAGCGTCCATATAGGATGCCCACCAATGAATTAGTGGAATCAAAAAGCGACTCAAGGAGCAATCGGACAAGGATTTATTCGCCCAAGACATCACCACGGGAAGTCCGGTTCTCTTCGTCAAGAAAAGGACAATAGTCTGCGCATGTGTGTAGACTACCGTGCCTTAAATGAAGTAACCATCAAGAATAAATATCCGTTACCCCGGATTGATGATCTATTTGATCAACTAAACGGGGCGCAAATTTTTTCCAAGATAGACTTGAAGTTGGGGTATTTCCAGCTGAAGGTCAGACCATCGGACATTCCCAAGACTGCCTTCACTACCCGTTATGGATTATACGAATACACCGTGATGTCCTTTGGGCTCACAAATGCTCCGTGAGCTTCATGAGCTTAATGAATAAGATCTTCATGGAGTATCTGGATAAATTTGTGGTGGTATTCATTGATGATATCTGATATATTCCAAGATCAAGTAGAGCATAAACAACATTTGCACTTGGTCCTCAAGAAACTCAGAAAATAAATTATATGCCAAGTTCGAAATGTGAGTTTTGGTTGAAAGAAGTAGCATTTCTGGGCATGTTTTATCGGAGGCGGAGTTGTTGTCGACTCAAGTAAAGTGCAAGCGATGTTGGCTTGGGAAAGGCCGCAATCATCCCAAAAGTTCAAGTTTTACGGCTTTGCAGTTATTACCGCGGTTCATTGAAAATTTCTCTAAAGTAGCCAAGCCACTCACGCAACTCTTAAAGAAAGAAAAGAAGTTCGAATGGACTTGATTGTGAAACGAGTTTTGAAGTTAAAAGAAAAGCTAACTTCTTTGATCCTCATACTACCGGATATTCATAAAGATTTTGAAGTATATTGTGATGCATCACTCCAAGGGTTGGGATGTGTATTAATGCAAGAAGGCCGAGTTGTCGCTATGCCTCTCGACAACCGTCCTCATGAGCGTAACTATCCTACTCATGACCTTGAATTGGCATTGTGGTTCATGCCTTAAAAATCGCGGCATTATCTTATTGGGAATAGAGCAGATCTATACCGATCATAAAGTCTCAAGTACTTCTTTACCCAACCGAATTGAACTCGAGGCAAAGAAGGTGGTGGAGTGATCAAAGACTATGACCTTGGTCTTCATTACCATCTGGTAAGGCCAATGTCGTGGCCGACGCTCTTAGTCTAAGTCAGATTGCATCTTTGGATCCTCGCCATCCGACCTAATCAATGCCTTCCAAAAGCTCAATTTAAGTCTAGTGGAAAATGGTTATGTGGCGCCCTCCAAATTCAACCAACCCTTAAGAACCAGATTAAAGACGCTCAACTCGGGGATGAAGCCATTAAGGAAATTGAAATTATTCAATTGGGGCATAAATTCGCGTTCACGAAAGTTCGGATGGAATAATTATGAAGGAACTCGTATTTATGTGCCCAATAATGCCGATATCAAGAGGTTGGTTCTATCTGAAGCCCATGAGTCACCATTATCCATTCACGGGTAGCACCAAAATGTATCAAGACCTTAAGAGAGATTATTGGTGGCCGGTATGAAGAAGGATACCACCGAATATATCGCGAGATGCGATGTATGCCGGCGTGTCAAAGTCGAACATCGGCGTCGGTGGGTTACTCAACCACTACAAATTCGAATGGAAATGGGATGATGTCGGTATGGATTTCATTCTCGGCCTTCCTCGGACTCAAAAGGAAATGACTCCATTTGGGTTGTCGTGGATCGACTAACCAAAGTGGCTCATTTTATTCTGGTCAGAACCACATATTCTGGAGACAGGTTGGCAGAACTTTACATTAGCAATATCGTGCGTGCGCACGGGTTCAAGACAATTGTTTGCATCGAGGATCGCAATTCACATCCCGTTTTTGGGAAAAATTGCATGGTCTTTTGGGAACTAAATTGACTTTCAGTACTGCTTACCATCCCCAGACCGATGGTCAAACTGAAAGAACAAATCAAATACTTGAAGATATGTTAAGGGCCTGTGTGCTCACGTATAGCACCAATTGGGAGAAGTGCTTAGCATTTGCGGAATTCTCTTACAATAATAGTTTTCAAGCTAGTCTGCAAATGTCGCCATTTGAAGCCCTTTATGGAAGAAAGTGTCGAACTCCACTTTTTTGGTCTGAGGTGGGGGAAAGACGGTTCTTTGGCCCGAACTTAATAAATGAGGCCCAAGAACATGTAGACTTGATCTGGCCGATTGAGGAAGCCCAATCCCGCCGAAAATTCTGCGACACTCGTCGACGTGACTTGAGTTTTGAGATCGATGACTATGTTTATTTAAAGGTTTCACCTCTTCGCGGATCCGCGATTCCAAGTTCGAGGCAAGTTAGCCCCTCGGTATATTGGTCCATATCATATCTTTGGAAAAGATGGGAGAAAGCATACAAGTTGGAGCCGCCATCCCAATTATCCGATGTACACAATGTTTTCCATGTATCGCAGCTTAAGAAGTGTCTGCGTATCCCGGCTGAACTTACCCAATTGGAAGAGATTGAACTCCAGCCTGATCTGACTTATCGCGAGCACCCAGTTAAAATCCTCGAAGAAGCAGAGAGGCGCACTCGAAATAAAGTTCATAAAATGGTAAAAGTGCAATGGAGTAACCACACCGAAGAAGAAGCAACCTGGGAACAAGAGGATAAGCTTAAAGAAGAATTCCCTGATTTCTTTTAGACCTTTTCTACCTTAGACCCGCCAAATCTCGGGGGCGAGATTTCTGTAAGGGGGGTAGATTTGTAACAGCCTGAAAAGGAAAAACAGTAGACAATAAAATGGAAATGAATATTTTGGATTAAAGTATATTTATTTCTGGATTTTCTTGATGTTATTGGTTTTATTGGATTTTCTTGAATTTATGTTTTGTATGAAAAGTCCAACAAATAGAATTACTAAATGGAAAATGATAAAAAGGTAAAAGTAAAAATAAGAAAAATTACCATTTGACCATGACCAACCTGGTAAGCCAGTAAAATTCTTAGTAAAAATCTTTGGTGCTGATTTGGAGCAAGAATAAATATCTTAATTCTCTCTTTTGACTAGAAACAGTAAAGTTTGAATTAATTAAAAATAATCGAAGTTGGTCAGAGCCACAAAAATTACCAAAGAACCCTTAGAGCAGTAGTTACATCTGGTAAAAATCTCAGCAATTTATCATGTCAGCAAAGCCTCCTAAAAATTCAAAAACAGAGACTATTAAAACAAGAAATCTTCATGTCAGAATTTTTATAAAATATTCAATTGAGTTATTGACTTGAAATTTTTATGGGGACATACATATGACTTAATGAACCTCCATAAAAGTTTGGGAAATAATTAATAATTTTACACTTCTAAATAAATAGATTTCGAAATTCAATTTCTGTACCCGTCCACAGTGTCAGAATTTTTATAATTTAACCATAATGCATTTTACTCTGAAAATTTAACTGGACGCTGAGGACTACCAGATAAACCCAGTCAAAAAGTTTGGAAAATTTTCAAAGTGATTTGACGGCCGTTTTAATGGTCACATGGAGCATGTCTCGGCTGTGATTGTCCTTGGAATTGTTTTCTCTCTCGACTCATGGGCCGCTCCTTTTCCGTAACCGTGCGCTGGCAGTAACGGAAACCGCTCACTCGCCGACCGGTGGCCCGGGACCCACCCGTCGACCTCTGATCTCGCCGCCTCTCTCTCCTCCCCTCTGCCCGAGACCGACTCGACCTCTCCCGATCCTTCGCCACCTCGCGATTCAACGCTGGCCGGTGCACGTCGCCTCTACTTGACCCCTGCCACGTCCATCCTCGAGACTCGTGCGCCATTCCTGTCGTCCTTGCGTTATCACCTTGCCGGCGAGACGCCGCGCCATTTCACCGAAAGCGCCGAACCAAGCCGTTCTTTTCACCTCCGTTCAAACCCTGTGAATTCGTCATTCGCCAGCTATAAATAGCTCTTGTACATCGCATTGGACCTCCCCTTCTTCTCATTCACTCCCAGAACCAACAATCAAACCGTAGCTCCCTTTCTCGCCGTTTCTGCGAGAAAAACCAAAAATGGAGAGGCATCGCAATTGAGCCAAACCGGTAAGTCTCAATCCAATTCTTTGCAACCGAGGCATCTTTGGGCATCGCTGAGTCCATACTACCCATCAATTTCAGCTTTCTTCTGGCGATCAATCGCCACCATCTGCTGCGTCTTCTTCTCCGCGTCGCCACCGTGTCAAGCCTCCACAGCCCTTCTCGACCTCCCACGTCAGGTAAAATGGAGCTGCGCCAGCCCACTGAAGCTCACAATGGAACCGATCAACCCTAGGAACCGCCAAAACTCCGGCGCGGCTTGTCGCCGTTAGCGCCGCCGCCCTCTCCGGTGGCGACCTACCTTCCGGCCACTTCGACGAATGGGTAGCGTCCTAGGACCGCCTTTGGCACGCTGGTGCTTGGTGGTTCTACCCATTCGCCGCGTCGGACTTAGTTCGTCGTGGCGAGCCTTGGACCAAACGCTCGCCGGTCGCCGACGGGTGGGTACGCATTGCGATCACCGGTGGGATTACGCGACGCGTCACGTGTCGCGACAAGCGGGGCCCGGTGGTCGATCGCTCGATGGTCTCGCGCTGTCGGTATCATCGGCAAAGGCGGTGGGCCACGGCCGTCAGCCGCGAGTCACACCGCGATCGTGCCGACAGGCGGGACCAACTTGTCGATGGGCGGGCGATTTGAATTCGCCACGCGCTAGGAAGGCGTTTCGTGATTCCAAAGCGTATTTACAATTTCAAGAAATTTTAAAAACCGCATAGATTCAAATGCCCATAACTTTTGAACCATCCGCCAAAAATAGTGAAACCAATTTCTAAATTCATGAAAAATTCCGTAGATTCAGAATATGCAAAAATATTTTGAAGATCATCTCTAGAAAATTTTGAAATTCAAATTCGAGTTAAAAGGCTAGAGATATGTTCTATACAAAATTTACGTAAATAAACTTGGAAATTTATGAAACTAATTTTCTAGAATCCTTATATTACCAGGAACCCAGATATACAAGGATATTTAATTTTCATGCTTATATGAATTACTTTTATTTAGGCTTTGTTTCAATACACTAGCAATTCAAATATGTATAATTGTACTAAAAAGAAATTTAAAAGAAACAAAGTTAATTATAAATACTAGGATGGCAGTAGCATAGTTGAGTTTGATTAAATAGGAATTTTGGGTTGAATTAACTTTAAGCTATGTAATCATTATTGTGCCAAATGCACTCACACATATATATGTATATATATATGTGCTTTGTAGGTTAAATAGCTAAAATCTAGTTTATTTGATTCAAGCCATGAACAGCCTAACAACCTAGCTGGATAAGGAATTCGTAGTTAATAAATTTGTATCACGTAACCTTCTCAAAAATCAAGAATAAATCTAATTAGCTAGCTACCGCTATACATTATTTAAAACCTTTTCTATGCAAATCACTTAGGGTTAAGTGTTTAGCGTAACCCTTAATTAGTGTCTAATCCTTTTAATTCAAATAATTTTAGCATCTATAATTCGAAGTCATAAATACTAGAATTCACAATTTTAGCCTCTTGAATTCGTAAATCCCAAGCTATTAATCAGAAAAGAAACCATGTCGATCATTTCACAAAAGTATTAACATTCAGTGTACAATTATTTACTTCATGAATCCTAAAAATCATATTCTTAATCCTCAAAAGGACAACCACATTTTCTGCGCTTTTCTTTATTTGACTTCTTATCTGTCTTCTTTTCGTCCTTTTCCGAATTTGGATATTTTACTATTTTTCCCGCTTGATCGTCGTGTAGAGACCGACGTCATCGAAGAGGAAGACGACGCCATCGCCGATCCAGATCTGAGTTAGGCCAGTGAGCTGCAAGGCAAGCACCTCCTTGAACATGTTGAACCCAATAATTTACCTACTCTATGTTGTTTTTGCTTATATACGGTGCATCCGGATAGTTCTCCTTAAAAACTGCTAATTTGGGTTAGAACTGTAGTTAATCCTGTAAATTATGGTTTGCCTCAATTTGTATGAACATGTGAACCTTGTAAGCCTTAGTCGGATAGCTAGACAATGTTTAATGTCATTTTGGGTATAACCGCTAGCATAAAATATCTGCTTAAGCTGTTGATCGTGTGTCATTCTTTTCAACGTATGTATGATCCTCATTTGGGAAAATGTTGCTAGTACTTGGATTAAAAACCCAAAAATAAAACTATGGTTTTGATGCGGGCGATTATTGGCAATAGCCGGAGGTGCGAGAGGATTTGCACGTAGCGTAGGGTGGAGTATCGCCTGTGTCGGATTAAGGACCGAGCAATGGGACGCTATCGATCCAAGAATTTCGTACAACCACGAGGGCTTGTATGGGCGGGTCTTAGCCTATTAAGTTATTTAGGTGTGGCTTTGCATCTAAGGAAGGCGGGAGTTATGCACGGCATTCGGTTTGGTCTGTCTGTAGGGGTTTACTTACCAATGCAGCGGTGTACGCCTTGCCGTGGATGTAAAGCGTGGTGTTGGGTGTGATGTGAAAGGAGCCACGTCTTGGGTGAGTGTTTCGCTTTCCATGGCGAGGTCAAGCGTCCGGGCTGGTTCAAAGCCACATCTAGATAATGTAACGGCTCAGATGATCTCCTTGCCGACACACCAAAGGAAGTGTAAAGCGGCACGCAAAAGAGGTTGATCATTCCTTGTGGGTAAAGTGTACACCTCTGCAGAGTGTAAATCTAATCGATTAGCCGTGTCCACGGTTATGGGCGCTGGTGAAGTCATTCCAATGTTAGAATGTTTTGGTACTTTTCTCGAAAAACTGGGTTTGAAAAGGAAACCATTTTGCACATAGCTTTTTGGGTCAAAGGACGGACTCAGGGATCTTCTGATCGGGTAGACGGGTTGAAGGACTTGGTTATTTGGTTATCACTTTATATTCCAATTGCTCATTTGAAAATGCGATGTTTCAATCTATTATGTCATACTTTTTAAATGTTTATGCAATCGCAAAATAACCTTAAACCTGCCTTGTTTAGCTCGCATAATTACTTAAATGCATCGCCAAACACTATAAGTCTTCTTGAGTACCAAAGTACTCAATCTTGCATCTATTGTCTCGGAGGACGAAGCTGCAAGCGTCAAGCGACTTTTACTTTCACGCAGGTGCGAAACTTTTGACGACGAGTTTCCCTAGGTTTGCCAAGTCGGTTGCACGAGGTTAGCGGGCAAACCACGTGGCTTTGGAGTTTTAATTTCCTCTATTTTTCCATTTGTTGTAAGAATTTAACTCTGTATAATTATTCTGCTTGTAATATATGCTCACAAATATTTATCTTGTGGTTGTGATATGAATGTTGTAAACATGTGAGTGCTAGCCACTGATCATGGGACTAGTACGGTAATCACATGGAGGTTCCTGTTTGCAAAAACGGGGTCTCACACTTACGGAGGCGGAACCGACCTTCACAAACTTCCCACGGCCAACCACACAAAGCTCCGGTGGCTCGTAGGCAACCTCCTAGCCGTCTAGGAGTCCTCAACCTCCAAGAGTAACAAATGCTCACGAAGAACAAACTTGGAGATGAAATCAAGTGCTCAACAACTCAAAACTCACTCCCCAAACTCTTCCCAACCCTTCTCACAAGGGGATCACTTAGATCTAAGGGTAAAAGCTTCCTCAAGGCCCCCACACAGCTCCCCAAAAGCCCACACCAAAAAAGCCTCTTCAAAATGAGGGAGGATGGGGCTATAAATAGAACTCCACAAAAACTAGCCGTTGGGGGCAGGCTGCGCACAACTCGGAGACTCCGGACATTAACCCGGAGACTCCGGATTGGAAGGATCAGCTCATCCCGAGAGAGCCAACCCGGAGACTCCGGACAAACACCCCGGACACTCCGGACTAATTCAACCCGGAGTGTCGGACTAAGCGCGGATACTCGGACCAACCGAGAGCGACCACCGAGGTGCCAACCCGAGTGTCCGGACCAAATGTCCGGATACTCGGGACTGTCCAACAACCGAGCAACCCGACAAAAACGAGCATAACCCGACTCGGACTCGATTCTAGATATCTTGGACTCTACCAAAAGCTAAGAACGAGGGCTACACTACCAACAAGATCTCACTATCCAAAACTCAAAGGATAACCACAGATTTCACAAAGAAATCAAGAGAGACCTACAACCCTCACTTTTGACTACCAACACCACTCTCTTTCTAAGATTCACAAGGATGGATCACTTGAGCACTTGACACATCTAAAAGTCATTCGACATCGCATCCCTCTTAATAGTACGGCAATCCTTAGACTCAAAATAAATCAAAGATAATATAAGTCTAGAAATAGTCACTTGTCGTCTTCTTTCTTGATGTCGATGCATGAAGACCTTCACCATATAATTGATGACATCTTCGCCTTGTCCAACTCGACTCGATTCACCTCATGAGACTCTCGTCCTATCAACCTTGACTTGATCATCCTCTCGGCGATCTCCACGCCAAGTCGCTCTTGACTTAGTCCTCAACTCTTGGTGACACCGCGTCTTGTTGACCTCGACAATGATCATCCTCCAAGATACCTTGGTCATCATACACGACGGGACCTAATTCTTTCCAAACTACTCATGAAAGACATTAGTCCCAAAAGCTCGATAGATATGAACAAATTGATATTTGTGAGCAATTGATTACAACAAGTGTTTCATAAAAAGAAGCACAACATAACTGGAAACACTTGACATAAGAAATGTTCTCTACTAAGTACATCATGATGAATATGTAATTGATCTATATGCACTAGAGAGATAATTGCCAATATGATGAATCAATTAAATCATGGCAAGGATCACAGTCTTTACTTAAATGAAGCACATGATAGAATGTACACGAATTGTACTTGTGCAAATAATGTTTGGAATAAGAGTAAATATGTGATCCAACTCTAGATTAAACTTCACCAAGAGAAGTGCATGAGAAGATACACAACTAAGACATGCATGCACCAAGTCAATCTATAGCAATACGAAGTTTAACTCTAGTTAATACATGCATACTAAACACAAAGCACATAATGAACTCAAATGAATATATATGCACAAATAAATATGACATGAACCAATGTGCATATATATAATCAATATGCTACTTGGAGTTCACTATGCATTTGCACAAAAGGAATGCAATAACAAATATAGAATACATACCAAAATTGCATACCTTATCTTTGCTTAACCATCCCACTTGATTTTCCTCTAAATAGATGAGACTGATACTCAACTAGGCAATACCAAGTTAGTCTCATAGCAATATAATCATATTAGAGGTTTGTCATTTGTTAAGCACTAAGTTAAGCATTTGCTTAATTGCATAGATTGTCATTATGAATGTTTGTCATTAATCACCAAAATAACATAAGTGACTAGATGCACTTTCATCGACGATGACGTAGAATGAAGAAGCCGTCGTCAACTTCTAGCGCCGTGTAGGTGAGCCTGCAGAAGGAACGACGGTGGTGGCCTTCGGGCTACTCCTACACGACTTAGGATCGGCCTTAGAATATTTAGGGGCTGCCTAATCTCAAGTGTTAGCTTAAACTCATGAGAGGTTGGCTCCCCATTATATATACGTGCAGTGCAACTCGGGACCAAAACCAATAGTTAGTTGAGTCCTCCGATCATGGCACATATCCCTTAATTTTCGAATCTAGGCAGTTAGCCTGTGATCACATCCAACATTCTCTCACTTGATCATAAGGCTAACATAAGTCCACATAAGGCAAAACAGCACACCAAGATAATGCGTTACAGCAGTCAATTAATGCTACTGAAACCCCATCATCTATAGTCTACTATTCCATCCCGATAGGATAGCCACTCAAGCATAATGGGAGTTGGTCTGTATTCTTATGGTCCTTATTTCCAGGATCAGATTCTGAATTCTTATCATAATTAATTCAAAATCATAGACTTTCCAATAAACCCATGCCGGCAACATGTTCGCGAAAGAGGCTGGGTGGTAAGCCTTTAGTGAGCGGATCCGCAAGCATAGACTTAGTGCTTATATGTTTAACATTAATAGTTTGATCCTGGATTCTATCTTTCATAACATGATACTTAATATCAATGTGCTTGGCAGCATCACTTGACTTATTGTTACTCGAATAGAAAACTGTGGCTGAATTATCGCAGAATATAGTAAGTGGTTTTGATATGCTGTCAACCACCATTAGTCCGGGAATAAAGTTCTTAAACCATACAACATGTCCTGTAGCCTCATAACATGCCACAAACTCAGCTTGCATCGTTGAAGATGCTGTAAGGGTTTGTTTGGAGCTTTTCCACGAAATGGTTCCTCCCACAAGTGTGAAGACATAACCTGACGTGGATTTCTTAGAGTCAACACATCCTGCGAAGTCAGCGTCTGAATAACCCATAATCTCAAGGTCATCAGACTTCTTATATGTGAGCATGTAGTTCTTAGTGCCCTGCAAATAACGCAAGACTTTCTTAACAGTTCTCCAGTGGTCGAAACCTGGATTAGATTGATATCTGCCAAGCATCCCGGTTACGAATGCTAAGTCACGGCGAGTACATACTTGAGCATACATAATACTTTCGACAGCTGAAGCGTAAGGAATCGACTTCATTTGATCAATTTCTAATTGATTCCTTGGACTTTAGAATAAACCAAATTTATCACCCTTAACAATAGGGGCAGACGTGGCAGAGCAGTTATGCATATTATATCTCTTAAGCACTTTGTCAATGTATGACCTTTGTGATAAGCCTAATACACCTTTGGACCGATTTCGGTGAATTTCTATGCCCAGAACATAAGAAGCATCACCAAGATCCTTCATGTCAAAATTAGAGGATAGAAATCTCTTGGTTTCATCTGACATATTCTTATCATTTGCTAGCCAATAAGATATCATCCACATAGAGCACTAAAATAATAAATTTGCTCTCTTTAGTCTTAATGTAGATACAATTATCCACCTTATTTTCTTTAAAGCCAAATTTCCTTATTACTTCATCAAACTTAAAGTACCACTGTCTGGACGCTTGTTTTAGTCCATAGATGGATTTCTTAAGGTAACATCCCATTTGTTCCTTGCCTTCCACGACAAAACCTTTCGGTTGAGCCATGTATACATTTTCATAAGTCACCGTTAAGGAATACAGTTTTTACATCCATCTGATGTAGCTCCAAATCATAATGAGCGACAAGTGCCATGACAATTCTTAATGAGTCTTTCTTAGACACAGGAGAGAAGGTATCAACATAGTCAATCCCCTCTCTCTGTGTAAAACCTTTAGCTACAATCCTAGCTTTGAATCTTTCAACGTTTTCCTTGGAGTCATGCTTAGTTTTATAGACCCACTTACAGCCTATTACTTTAACTCCATCAGGTATGTCTACTAAATCCCAAACATCATTAATGCTCATAGATTTCAATTCATCCTCCATGGCCTCGAGCCATTTGTCTGGATCCTTATTACTTATGACTTCTTTAAATGAGATGGGATCATCCACCTTCCCTATATCATTAACATCTTCATTCATGTACACGACATAGTCATTTGGAATGGCGGATCTTCTAACCCGTTGTGATTTTCTTAGGGTTTCATTAGGTATCACAGATGGCTGTTGAAGTTCTTCATTAATTACTGATGTAGGTTCATCATTAGGAGCAATATTACTAATCCCAGAATCATTAACTGGGGTTACAACACTAGGGTTATCACTTAGAGGTGTCATTATTTGCGGCACATTAATAAAAGTCTCTTGGATTATCGGTGATGGAACATAAGCCCGAATTTCCTCGAGATCTATATTTCTGGCCTTTGAGCTCCCACTAATTTGACCATTCTCCATAAACACAACATGTCTAGTTTCTACAAATTTAGTATGACGATCTGGGCAGTAAAATCGGTATCCCTTATATCTATCAGGGTATCCGATAAAATGGCAGCTCACTGTTTTAGAGTCTAATTTCCCAATATGTGGGTTAAAGATTTTAGCTTCAGCGGGACAACCCCACACTCGTAAGTATTTTAAACTCGGTTTTCTGCCAGTCTAGATTTCATAAGGTGTCTTAGGGACTGACTTGCTAGGAACCCGATTAAGTATGTGGGCAGCTGTTTTTAATGCTTTCATCCATAAGGTTACTGGTAAACTGGAATAGCTGAGCATACTTCGCACCATATCCATAAGTGTGCTATTTCTTCTTTCAGCTACACCATTCTGCTGAGGTTCACCAGGAGTTGAGTATTGAGCTACTATGCCATTTTCTTGAAGATATCTAGCAAAGGGACCAAGAATTTGCCCATAAGGAGCATATCTACCATAATATTCTCCTCCTCGATCTGATCGCACCACTTTAATCTTTAGATTGTGCTGATTTTCTATTTCAGCCTTGAATATTTTAAATTTATCGAGCGATTCAGACCGATCACGAATGGGGAAAATATAACCATAACGGGAGTAATCATCAGTGAATGTAATGAAAGAATCAAAACCATCCACTGATGTCACAGGAAAAGGTCCACAAATATCGGTGTGGATTAATTCTAATATCCACAATAGCGAGTAGCCCCTTTCTTAATTTGTTTTACGTATTTACCCTTAATGCAATCAATGTAGGGGTCTGAGTCTGAGAAATCAAGCGGGTGGAGTATCTCTTCCTTAATGAGACGTTCCATTCTCCCCTTCGAAATGTGACCTAAGCGACAGTGCCACAATTTCGATGAAGTCTTATCATTAATTCTTTTACGTTTATTTGTGCCATCGCATATATTCATTAACACAAATGATTCTTTAAGGGAAAGAACATAAAGCTTGTCTCGTTTGACAGCAAGACCAACATCATTAGAATTAAACTTTATTATGCATTTGTCATTCCCAAACTTACAATGAAAACCTTCATCATATAATAATGAAACTGAAATAAGGTTCCTTCTCAAACTAGGAACATAAACTACATTATTTAGATGAAGTACAAAGCCGTTTTCTAATACTAATGGTAAGGTCCCAATGGCTTCAACTTCAGCCTCCTTCCTATTAGCGACTCTAAGGCTTCGCTCCCCTTCTCTTAGCGTCTTCACGGAAAGGAATCCCTGTAAAGAATTTGAAACATGTATAGAGGCACCTGAGTCAATCCACCAAGAATTAGGTGAAAAATCAGCATAAAAAGATTCTTCAATAAAGGTGATTTCATCATTACCCTTCTTATCGAGCCACTTCAGAAATCCTGGGCAATTTTTCTGAATATGCCCATCTTTCTTGCAAAAGCGACATACGACGCTGTTAGATGAAGAGGGTGTTGCTGGAGCTTTTCCTTTATGCTCCGCCTTACTTGACTCAGTTTTGGGAGAGAAATTGAGTTTTTTTGGACTTATGGTCTCCTTGGAATTTTCTCTTCTTATTGCCTACAAGGTGGACAACGTCCTTCTTATCGGCCTTCAGTCTTTCCTCCTCCTGAACGCACATGGCAATTAACTCGCTCATGGTCCACTTCTCCTTCTGAGTATTGTAATTGATCTTAAAAGGACCAAACTCATAAGGTAAAGAAGTCATTATGAAATGAACCAAAAGCCTTACGAAATAGCCATGTCCATTCCTTTAAGCTTGGAAGCCATATCGGTCATCATCATGATATGCTCCCGACACTTTATACATCCTCATACTTGGATGTGAGCATTTTCATGATTAATGTATTGGCATAGACTTTTGAGGAGCCTTTGAATTGCTCCTCCACTGAAGCCGATACACCTTAGCATCTTGGTCGGGATTGCTCCCTAATTCCTCCGATATTGTGCTCTTCATTATCATCAAGGACATGCGGTTAGACCGCTCCCATTTCTCTCTGCGGTTTCATAGGACTTCTTTAACTCGGAGAAGTTCTCAACATCGTGATGAAGGAGTGGAGCGACCTCACAAGTGCAAGGCCCAAATCCATTATTCCAAGAGTTATGAGCAGTCTTTCCTTCCAAGAGGGGAAGTTATTACCAGAAAGTTGTTCCATGCTATTTAGGGTACTCGCAATGTTTGTAGTGGTCATAGCTGAATAAAATATATACAAATATTAGTGAGCAATTTAATATCTGGCATAAAATTAACCCTACGTTGGTCTGGTTAATAATATGCTAATGACAGTTCTAATTCATAATCACCGTTGTGCAGAATATGAAAAAAGAACTTAAAATTTAATTTAAATGGGTATGACTCATGACTAGAATCAACTTTGATCAGAATATAATCATGATCATGAAATTAATCCCAAAATATTATTAAATCTCTAATCAAGATTTCTCGTTGGTTCCATCTTAATTAGAGACAATTTCATTAAATATTTTATCCAGCAATTAACACTCTTAAAACAGTCCAATCATCATATTAAAAGAATAATCAGCATTTAAATTATGAGAAAATACTATAAATAAATAATCCCACAATTTATAAAATTTTCGGGCCAAAAGACAAAATAGCCAAAAACTGAGCACTAAAATCTCAGCCCAAAAAACTTTAAATCTGATTTTGGCCTATTAGGCCCATAGCCAAAGCAACTAAGGCCCAAGCCGACGGCCCAATTAAATCCCTCAAACTAGGCTTTAACCAAATCATCTGTGACCGTCGGATCCTTGGTCGAACGGCTCAAAAACATGCGCACAAAAAAAAGGAATGCCGGTCGACGGATTAACATCAGATGGCTGAGGATGATGGCGCCTGGAATAAAAACTGAACCACCGAAAACCCTAACCCTAATTGACTCTCCCGATTTCCACGCGCATCTAACCGAGAGAGACGGCGGCGGCGGCAAACTCGGCGCGTGTGGTTCCCGGTGCCACGATGGGCTCGGTGCGGGCTCCCGGTGGCGACGCTAAGGTGCGGAGCTCCGGCGGCGGGTTGGAGGCGCGCAAGGCTCGGCGAGCTGTGCGGCGGCGCGGGCAAATGCCGACGGGGCGAGGCTGAGCCGTGGGCTCGCACGGCGCACGAGCTCTCTGGCCAAAAGCGAAGAGCGGCAGCGCGCGCGGCTAAGGCGCAGAAGCGCATCCCCACCGATGGCAATACTAGAGGTAATCTGCACTTATTTCTTGATCCGATTCTTAATTTGGAGAACAAAGAAATGGGATTTGCATTTTAGGGTTCTGGAAATGGGGAGCAATCAGAGGTTCCTTAATATGTCGATTCTTATTTGCTCACCTCCTTCTAAATTCTTAACCGAAACCATCAGAGACATCATGCCGAATGGATTAACATTAACCCGAATTAACATAAAACCTTAATACATTCGGTTCGGTTCAAACCGAAATATTTTTCTCACTCTCATCTACTACTCAAAAACATCACCGAATAAAATTAATGGTTCATGTAAAAGAGACTAGCTGGCTCTCATGCCAACTGATAGAAATTATTTAGGGTTCTTAAGACATTTAACTAGCCATTCACATGAACACCTATTGCGGAAATCGTTAGCATATATACCGTTAGGTGAAGCCATCGGTTGCAGATTGGTGGAGATGATGAGGTGGAAGTAATGATCTTCGACGATGACGTAGAATAAAGAAGCCGTCGTCAACTTCTAGCGCCGTGTAGGTGAGTCTGCAGAAGGAACGACGGTGGTGGCCTTCGGGCTACTCCTGCACGACTTAGGATCGGCCTTAGAATATTTAGGGGCTGCCTAATCTCAAGTGTTAGCTTAAACTCATGAGAGGTTGGCTCTCCATTATATATACGTGCACTGCAACTCGGGACCAAAACCAATAGTTAGTTGAGTCCTCCGATCATGGCACATATACTTTAATTTTCGGATCTAAGCAGTTAGCCTGTGATCACATCATCCAACACAATCTAGTCTAGAATTAAACACGAAGTAATGCTACGTGTGTATGTGCGCACGGCTGCTGCTAGCCTCCTACAACCTAAGCTAGCCAATAGCCTTCTTCTTCCCTTTGGCGGCGCCGCCGTTCTTGCGCTGGAGGCGGCGCAGCAGCTCCTCGAAGTCCTCCTCGGCGCAGGGCACGCGCAGCCCGCCGGCCTGCGCGAAGCCGAACTCGTCGGCGGCGCGCTCCATGAGGTCCCGGAACGCCGGCTCCCGGAGGTATCCCGTGGGCACCACGAACCGCCGCGCTTCCTCCCCGACGTACACCGCGAAGTACCCCTTGGGAACGCCGCCCCCGCCCAGCGATCCCGGCTGCTGCTCCAGCAGTGCCTCCCGGACCCCTGCCTCCTCGTGCGCCGCTGCCGCGCCCTTGTCCTTCTTCCTCCCCCCGCCCTTCTTGGTCGACGACGAAAACTTGGGCGCCCGGAAGTAGCCCATCACCATCATTAATTGTCGCCGGCCGGCGAGGCCGCAAGATCGCGTACGTCCCGAGTGCTCGTCGTCGTCCAAGAACCGTACGTATATAGCACGTTTCTTGGTCGGTGCAGCCGGCGACCGGAGAGAAGGGATCAATTAAAGCATGCGGGCGTTGGAGTTGGTGGGCTTGGGGCCTGACCTTGGGTTGTTGGCGGGCTGGCGGCCATGGCTGCTACTCGCTAAGCTCTTCTTGGGGTTGGTACGGTGTGGAATAGCACAACGTCTGCACTTGGCAAGGGGGAGGAGGACGTGGTCACCTCGTCTCAACTAGAGCTTCTCTTGTGTTGGGGTTTGCGACTCGAATGATTACGAGGTTGGGGAGCAAGGGAGTCCGTGTTTTATTTTTATACTAGTGGAGTAGTGGTGGTGGTGACGATAAGTTGAGCTTAATTTAGTTTAATCAGGGGATTTAGATGGAAATTTGTCTGATTTTGTTTGAAAATACTCCCTCCGTTTCTGGGTCTCTTTGGTTTGAAGGGAAACCAAAGAAAAACATAGGAATCTCAATTCGACGGAAATGTGCACTGTTCACCCCCTTACTTCAAAGAATCTGCCACCGGAAAAACGAATGAAAATTTTCCTATATATCTCTTTTGGTTTCAAAGGAATAGCACAAATATATATACATATGTATATCTCTACTACTTCTAATTACGAGTCGGTGACGGTCCGTTCTCCTCCAGAGTATCTGATTCGTTAGATCTAACATTAACAGCTGAGATAGAAGAGGATTTAATCATATCTTAGATGGAAGGATTTTACCATATCTTTTTTGAATAGAAATATTATTTTAGCATATCTCTATTCACATGTCCTTACTATGGAAGGATGTTATTCATATATCTTATAAATAGAAGAATTTTCTCATCATATCCTGCTTGGATAGAAGGATATACTCACTATATCCTATAATACGGGAATTCTATCTTATCATATCTGGAAATGCATAGATTAAAAGGAAAAAATCACGTAACCAAATCACGTGCCAATTACGAAGATATCGGGGAGACCTCGCTTCCATCCGCTGCGTCTGACGCATACCTTTCATCTACTCCCTATTAGAGGCACCCACTCATCTCCAAGAGGGCAGTCGGTCGGTAGTAGAGACACACCCAGGAAAAGAAGAGAAGAGAAGAGAGAATCTGCGTGCAAGAAGCAAGAAGATTTTCTGCAAGAGGAAGGCAATGACTTTCTCCTCCTTCAATAGTAAGGATTGATAACTCCCTACTAATTCTAATTAGGAGTTGGTAGCGGTAGTCCGTTCTCCTCCAGAGTAATTAATTCGTTGGATCTGACATAAACGGTTGAGATGGAAGAGAATTTAACCCAATAGTCAAATCTCTTCGGAGGAACAAGCCTTTCCTACTATTGAAATATAACTAAAGTTAGTGTTCTTGGCAAATAAATTTTTTGTCGCAAATTGAGTTTTCGTTGCAACGCACGGGCACATGACTAGTATATACATACATATATGTATGTATGTATGTATGTATACATGCATACTCGTAACTCTATTAGGTGGCGTTTGGTTAGGTGGATGGGATATGACCATTTATGGATTTGGAGTTATCTAATTGTTTAGATGAGTGGATGGATGTGATATGGTTATTCAGTTTTTTGGAATATTTCCTCAAGATGCTGGATAGAGCCATCCCAAAAAAAGACCGGACGGGCTCATCCAGTTTGTTACATGAAGAGGTATACTCGGTTAAATTTTACCCGAAAATTCGAATTTTGTTGAAAATTCAAATTTTGGTTAACTTTTGTCAAAAAAATCAAATTTGGTCAAACTTTATCTAAAAATTGAAATTTCAATCAACTTTTGTCCAAAAATTTCAAATTGAAATTGAAAACCTTGATTACAACTAGCCTATCCATCCTCATCCATCCAACCAAACAAAAAATTAGTTCATCCCTATCTATCCAACCAAACAACCACTTGGATAACTTCATCCCATCCGTGAATGATGATCATATCCCATCCAACCTCATTCAGGCAACCAAACGCACCCTTATTTTCTTTTGCACCAGGAACAAGACAGTGCATGACAGCTAGCAATAGGAAGAGGATGTCATATTCATTTATTTAGCACTTACGGGTGGGCTCAGCAATTCAGTGGCGCCATGATCTATCAGTGGAATGAAAATGACAAATTTAGCACTACGTAGGTTAAATAAATAAGATGCATTACTCAATCCTAATTTTTTTTCTTTGTGTTTCTCCTACAACCCATCCAAACATATCTTCCTACATTTTTCCTGTATTTTCCAATCCTTGTGTTTTGCATATGTATTCCTTTCCTATTCCTACGATTGTCTATTCATGTGCATGCTTGTTCATTCCTATATTCCAAAGTGGCCCTTGAAATGTAAGGCATATAATTTTTTTCAGTTTTGTTTCAATATACTCCCTCCGATCACAAATAGTTGTCATATATTTTGAACATAGGTGTAATTAAACTTTTGAAACTTTGACTATAAATATATTTTTAAATATTTAAATTGGATACATGAAAATTATATGTTTAGATTTGTCTCAAAAAGTACTTTCATAATATTATAATTTTATTAGGTTCTATAAATATATTATAATAAAAATTAGTAGTCAAAACCGTATTTTGGAGACTGTGTCGATATCTAAAACGATAACTATTTGTGACTGGAGGGAGTATAAGACATACATGCGACTCTAGTGGTATTTTTCTCTTTTTTGACCTCGTTTATCTACGTACCCTCAATCGTCAATATTTGTTAGTAAACAACCACTCCTATTCTCTCTTATTCTCGAGACATTAACACTAGGTACGTACTTCATGGTTATTTCTCGTCACTATTCTCATGGTTTTACAAATTTTTAATCTCCGTACACGATGGAAATACATCTTATAAAAAGATACGGAGGAAGTAACACGTAACAACAGTTGTGTTTGAACGTACATGACGGAGTTAACACGTAACAAGTTGTGTTTGAACGTACATGACGGAGTCTGATTTGTTTAAGAAATTAAACACCATCACTTTCAAGGAGTTGCGATTTTTTTACATCACGGAGTTGTGTGAATATTTAAACAGACTTCAATTAATTCCGTCCGTCCTCGTAGATATACTATGTTAATGTGTTACGAACTTATGATTGTTCTCAAGTCTAACACTACGTCAAAACCTGTAATAGACGACGGTCTATTTGTGACGATTTTTTTCGAACCGCCACAAATATAATTATCAGTGACGGTTCTATATTAAAAATAGCAGAAAGAATATCAGTGTTATCAGTGGCGGTTCGAGGATAGAATCGCCATTAATAACAAATACGTCATCAGTGGCGGTTGGAGGGTAGCACCACCAACCGCCACTGATACTATTGGATTATCCGTGGCGGTTCAATTTTAGAACCGTCATAGATAATGTATTATCAGTGACGGTTCGAGGATAGAACCGCCACAGATAATGTTATCTGTAACGGTTCTAGTTAACAACCGCACGGATAATATTGCCTATAAATAGGTGGTCAGTAGCAGCACTGGTCTTTTTCGACTTTTGTAGTCGGCAATAAATTTATGGGGTAGACGTTAGATCTCAAACTCAAAGGTCACACAAGACAAGGGATTAGACAAGTTCAGGCCCTCAACGATGGAGGTAATACCCTAATCCCGTGTGCTGGAATTATATGTATCTCTCGTATCAAAGGTTGCTCAAAGCGCAATGTGCTCTGGGCGATAAAGCGTATGCTCTAGGGCTTGATTTCTCTATGCTTGGATGATCGGATGTCTATGGTGTTACCCGCCCTCTCCCTTATATACTGGGGGTGGGACGGCTTACAGAGTCCCGATCTGTTAGAAGATTCCGATCGGTTGCTATATTCTAGCCGGTTATAGGATAGGGTTTACATCTTTATCTATCCTAATAACGACTCGGATTACAACTATATCTTTTATATCTAAATACATATTCGACTGTCTATTGGACGTGCCCCCTTCCATGCGGCAGCAATGCTTGGCGTGGGGCTCATCCATTAGGCCTTCTGCTTGGGCCTGTCTCCTCCTTAGGCGATATTGGGCCGGTCATGAAGATACGTGGTTTCATATATTCCACAGTCTTCTTTCTCCCGAGAGCAAACCAAAACTTCTAATTTTCAGATTTCGTTTTCTCCAATTCTTGTGCTTGTACTTCCTCTAGTTGTTCCTTGGTGAGTTATTTTTTCTCCTCTCTTGATTTGTGTTAATCTTGTTGCAATTTAATTTTTGAACCTAGTTAAATTAAGGTTTATATGTAGATGAGATGAAAAGTTTAGATTTTGTTTTTTTTATTTACCTACCATTTTGTAGTTGATGAATTTATTTCCTAGTTAGTTTCATTAGATGATGTTGTGTTCCTTTTATAGATGATGAATTATGATCAAGCATATATTTAATATAAATTGCATTTTAAGTTAATTTGGTAGATGATGAATTTATTATGTAGCTTCTTTAGATGATAAGTAATTAGATTAGTTTTTTAATTACTATTAATTTGGTTCTATTAGTGTGGACATATATCTTGCATATATTAAATTTATTTAATTATGATTATTGGATATTAATATAAATGAAATTTTAGTTAATTTGGTAGGTAGGTGTTCATCATTTTTAGATGATGAATTTATTATCTAGCTTCTTTAGAGGATAAGTATTTAGATTAGTTTTTTAATTACTATTAATTTGGTTCCAATAGTGTACGGACATATACATCTTCCATATATTAAATTTATTTATTTAAAATTATTCGATATTAATATACATGAAATTTTAGTTAATTTGGTAGGTGGGTGCTCATTATTTTTAGATGATGAATTTATTATCTAGCTCCTTTAAATGATAAGTAATTAGATTAGTTTTTTAATTACTATTAATTTGGTTCCATTAGTGTGCACATATAATATACATCTTGCATATATTAAATTTATTTAATTAAGATTAGTGGATATTAATATACATGAATTTTTTGTTAATTTGGTAGGTGCTCATCATTTTTAGATGATGAATTTATTATCTAGCTCCTTTAGATGATAAGTAATTAGATTAGTTTTTTAATTAATTTTTATATGTTAATTAATTTTAGATGGACCGAAGATGGATATACAATGCGAACCGTTATAGCCGAGATTACATTGACGGGGTATCTGCTTTTCTAAGAGCCGCTGAGGAGAACAAGTTGCACAAGAAGACGGAGTACATACATTGTCCATGCATTGATTGCAAGAATGAGAAAATATTTTCAAACAAAGAGCACATCCACTTGCACTTGATTCGGAAGGGTTTTGTACTTGGCTATACACGTTGGACAAGTCACGGTGAAGAGGAAAACATACATGAAGGTGATAACGTATTGAATGATGGAGAAGGCATTATGGCAGCTGACATCGGTTATGGATCTGATGAGGATAGGTTGGACATTGATGACAATAATAATCTTGCTCAGATGTTGCGTGATGCAGAAGGGAACTACACTAGTTAGAGAGAGTTTAATCAATTCAAGGGTTTGTTGGACGACTCAGACACACCTTTGTTCCCGGGTTGCAAGGAGGAATACACAAAGTTGCACACCGTGCTTTTACTTCTAAAATTGAAGGCAAGCAATGGTTGGTCCGATAAGAGTTTCATAGCGCTATTACATCTCTTAGCGGACATGCTTCCAGATGGAAACGTATTGCCGATAACCACTTATTTAGCTAAGAAGGTTGTATGTCCATTGGGATTGGAAGTAGAAAGAATACATGCATTTCCAAACGATTGTATACTCTATCGCAAAGAGTATATAGACATGCATGTATGTCCGGTGTGCAAATCATCGCGATACAAGCGTAAAGGCCATGACAACGAGGGCACCGTGGTGAAGAAAGGAGCTCCCGCTAAAGTGATGTGGTATTTACCAGTAATACCTCGGTTGAAGCGTTTATTTGGAAACAAAAAGCATGCCCAATTGATACGATGGCACTCAGAAGAGCGTAAAGAGGATGGAAAGCTAAGACACCCTACTGATTCTGCCCAATGGAGAACCATCGATAGGCTCTTTAGGAAGGACTTCGGGAATGATCCGAGGAATATAAGGTTTGTTTTGAGTACGGATTGAATGAATCCTTTCGGTAACATGAGTAGTATTCATAGCACTTGGCCCGTGACTCTCAGTATCTACAACCTTCCTCCTTGGTTGTGTATGAAACGAAAGTACATTATGATGTCGCTGCTTATCCAAGGGCCGAGACAACCTGGCAATGATATTGATGTATACCTACAACCATTGGTGGAAGATCTTGTGGTATGCTTGTGGAGCGAAGGTGTACTGGTATGGGATGAGTACAAGCGAGTACTTCATCCTACGCGCATTGTTGTTTTGCACCATCAATGATTTCCCTACCCTTGGTAACCTATCCGGTTGTACTGTAAAAGGGGCCAAAGCATGCCCCCAGTGCATGGATGAAACTGCTAGTGTGTGGCTCAATAACTCGAGGAAAACTGTGTACATGCATCACCGTAGGTTCCTTCGCGGGAATCACCCCTCGTCGTGGGGAAGAGGTTTATGATATAGTTAAGGATATTAATGTTGTACTTGGAAAGGGAGATAGTAATAATAAATCGAGGTCTCGTACTGAGAAGACCACGTGGAAGAAGAGATCGATATTTTGGAACTTGCTCTGTTGGATATATGATATAGTTAAGGATATTAATGTTGTACTTGGAAAGGGAGATAGTAATAATAAATCGAGGTCTCGTACTGAGAAGACCACGTGGAAGAAGAGATCGATATTTTGGAACTTGCTCTGTTGGAAAGACTTAGAAGTTCGACACTGCATAGACGTCGTGCACGTAGAGAAAAATGTATGTGACAGCTTGATTGGTTTTTTGCTGAATATTCCTAGCAAAACTAAGGACGGACTGAAGGCACGAAGGGACCTAGAAGATATGAAAATCAAAACTGAGCTACATCCTCAAGACACCGGGAAAGACCGACTTTACCTTCCCCCAGCTTGCTACACTCTATCCAAGAAAGAGAGAACAGACCTCTGCAAATGCTTGCATGGTGTGAAAGTTTCGTCCGGTTACTCCGCAAGCATCAAGAAACTGGTCTCGATGAAAGATTTGAAGTTAACTGGCATGAAGTCTCATGATTGTCATGTGATGATGACACAAATGCTTCCTATTGCAATTAGAGGTATTTTGCCTGAAAAGGTCCGAGATGCAATCATGAGGTTGTGTTTCTTCTTTAACGCGATTTCATAGAAGGTCGTCGATCCCATCGGACTTTTTGAACTGCAGAATGATGTGGTCAAGACACTATGGCAGCTAGAGATGTATTTCTCTCCATCATTTTTCGATATAATGGTTCATCTCATTGTTCACCTTGTGAATGAGATAAATGTATGTGGCCCCGTATTCCTGCCTCAGATGTACCCGTTCGAAAGGTACATGGGTATCCTGAAGAAGTATGTACGCAATCGATCTCGGCCAGAGGGCTGCATTGTGGAAGGTTATGCAATTGAGGAGATTATCGAGTTTTGCGTGGATTACATGGAGGGGGTGGAACTGGTAGGAGTGCCTGTATCTCGCCATGAGGGTAGGCTAGCTGGGAAAGGGACGATTGGAAGGAAATCAACAAATTCTTACGATCATAGATTGTTCGAAAAAGCTCATTTCATAGTCTTGCAACAGTCAGTTGAGGTGTCCTCATATATGGACATGCAAAAGGATAAGCAACGAGAGGAAAATCGTGGACGATCAGAGGTTTGGGTAACAAAAGAGCATAACCGTTTGTTCAATCATTGGTTCAAAGACCATATGACTGGAAAATAAACGAGTGTTATGTTGAGGTGGTTGGCAAAAGGGCCATCAGGTACAATCTTAACACGGTGTTGTCAATCGGCTAAAAGGATTATACTAAGAAATAGAATTACGGGAAAGTAAGATTAAAATCGGTTAAACAGCCGATTATAACTATAGCAAAAGTTACAAAAGTATCCAGACAAGTCTCATAACACTTGACAAAGTTTTACATTTCAGGAATTAATGTTGGATGCCTGAGCCTGGGAGAGTTGCACCTAAAGCCGACAGTGCACCCGCAGCCTTTGCAATCACACATTGAACTTCGTCAATGATGCGATCGTCTTCTTTTGCGCTCCCTGGCACTGGCACCACTTTGGTCATCTGTTTTTTCACACCGACCACGGCCACTGCGAGTCCCAGCTTCTGATCCTTGATAGTCGATGAAGTTTTCTCAAGGGTTTGCTGGCCTTCTGTGATTAGCTTCTCCGTCTTGGCCAACTCTTCCATAAAAAACTTTTTGGTCGATTCGAGCTAGCCGAGGGAGTTCTTCATGGTCTTTATCAGCTCCATATCAGCATCAAACTTTTGTTTCTTGGCCTTGGCATCAGCAACGAGCTTGTCCAAAATTTTCTGGTCGGCTTCTTGAGCCTCACGCTGAGCTATTCTTGCCTCAGCTGCCTCCACTTCAGATTTCCTCTCGTCCAGGTGGCAGACGTTGAGGAGAGCTTCCATGGCCTCTGGGGGCAGATCGGCTTCAACCGCTGCCATAGCATCCCGAATCGGCTGATTGTTCGTCAAGATCTCCGATTGCGGCCTCGTGACTAGATCAAAGAGCTTGTTAAGCCTCTCTTTCACGCCTGGAATAGCGGTGACGGTAACCGACGCTTCTTTTGCCACTTCGACGATTTTTCTGATTTCCGCGTCATAGTCGTCGGTCGCCATGATTTTCGGATCATCTAGATCGGCCAGAGAAAAGCCTAGCAGATTTGTCAGATCAGAAAGCTCTGGCAAATCAGCAACTGGAGTTGGTGGTGCTGGCCGCGGTGAAGAAAGGGGCACAGAGATCTTGGGAAGATCGGCCAAGATCTTCGCGGCTTGAGCTGATTGCGTCGGCTAAAAAAGGTAAAATACAGGGTAAGCCGACGTACCGAAAGACATAATTCACTAAACAAAAGGTACGATGACCTACCACTCCAGTAGACGACGCATGTGGCGAACTCTCGCCGCTCTGCTCATTGGGCTTAGGGACCCTCTTAGCAGCAGCTTTGGTATACTTTCGCTTCTTTTCTGAAGAGTTTATCGGATAAATAATCTTGTCAGATGAAAATTGGTTGAAAATTAAAAGAAAGCCGATAAAAGACTTACTGGGTTGTTTCATTTCTCTAAGTCCGACAGATGGGCTCACGAATACCCAAGGACCCAGAGGCGTAACTGTGATGGCGATTGATTGTGGTCTCTTGGTGGGTTGTCACCGATGGGCTGAAGCGCCCTCTTTCCAACAGCCTTGTTCTATAGAGAAGAAACAAAATTAGATTCGAGGTAGGCTTCATAAAAAACAAAGTGGAAAAATTTAGACTCTAAGCCGATACCTCGCTAGAAATATCTACGTTTGTGTTAGTATATCCGGACGAAGTGGCCTCACTGCTAGAATCGCCGTTAGATACTAACATCGGCTCCGGAAGATTTGGAAAAAATTCATTGATGATGTTCGACGGAGACTTTTACCGATAGAGAGCTTTTGCATTTTTTGCCGCCATGTAGTATAACCTCTTGCCCGTCTGGTATTTAGGAAAAATTATGGCAAAGACTGAACTTGCAGGTCATCGACTACTTCAAGGACAATCTCAGCCGATACAGCATTGCAAACTCTAGCTCTAGGCTCAAGCCGATCAAGAAGCTGAAAACTTGGTATCACTTGACCAAATCCCAGTTGCCTTGCGTAAACAGATGGATGATAGAATTCATATGACGGCTGGAATGTCCGATTTCTTGTATGGAGACTAGCATGAAGAATGCAAGGAGAAATGAAGATTTTATACAACTCGAGTGTCTCCTGGGGCATTGAAGAACTGTCGGCTTCAAGATGTAAAAATGAAGGCCATGGAAAATCGGCCACACCGCTATAACTAAAAAAGTCCCGCTGTCTCAGATCTTCATTGCTCAGGTGAAGGAAGAAAGACAGGTATTTTTTCGAATCGAAAGCTTTGATTTTTGTCTCATTACCAGAACATATGATGAATCGTTCACCAAATGATCGGCTCGCTTGATATTGAGGAATGGCACTCTCTGGGTTGTCTTCTCTTGGGAAGGCCGTATCATCAGTAGGCTCTAAATCAAAGGGTCGGCTAAAGAAGCGATGCAACCAAACTGAATGAACCATAAGGGCCGCCACATTACCTCACGATGAAATCGGCAAAACCCGTATAAAGTGACTTCTAATAATATGCATCATTTGGTACATCGCTCCCGAACGCGTTTTCCAAGCGCCACCGTAAGCGGCCCTCTACCAATCTTTCTGCAATTGTCTGATATACTTGGGTTGGCCCTAATGAAGCACCGCAGAACATAAATCGGTCAAGCCAAAGGTTGAGGAAAGCAATGTGCTCTTCGTCCGATACTAATCCATTTACTTTATTATTGTTGGCAATATACTTGGACCGCAAATAAAGCAGCAGTTATTGAGCGAAGTTCAACAGTTAGCCGATGGGAAAGAGCCGATTATTACGATTTTTGATAGATGACAAGTCATCTCTCAAAAATTGGGGGCATATGTTTGCACCAAAATTTGGCAAGTCAAAATTGGCAATAAAGTCAAACATACGGAGACTAACGGACGAGTTGGAAAGAATTGAAGATATTTGGTAACAGCAAGATCTTAAGAAAAAATTGTTCGAGATAAGGTCGATACGGATCGGATAACGGAACGTGTTGCATTAGGATACGGTCGGCCGATGGGTATAAAAGAAATGCCAGAGCAAACTGGAGAAAAGGACACAAACACAATACAATCAACCAGCCTTTACTTACTTTTTCCTGTCGACTAGGAGTAGTTCTTGGAATTTAGCCTTTGTAATTCGATTTCGATCAATAAAGTTGAGCATCGTCGATTGTTGATCTTCTTCAAATTACACCCTTGGTTCGATTTGTTCTGATTTTGTTGCGCATCGCCTTCTTCAGAATCGATCTACCTTTATCTTTTGATTAGCCTTAATCGGCTAGTTAGATTTATCCTGCTACCTTGAACTTGATCGGCTTCAAGCTGATTGAGTTTAAGCCGATTGATCGTTGCGATCGGCTTTGAGTGAATTTTATATTTTTACCTTGTCGATTACAGGTCAAATCGACTGGCACGCTCTGAACTAGGTGTTCGTCTGGTGTGCTGTTGTCAGAAACCCTATTTCAAGTTTTTGACGCCAACAATATGTTTCAGAGGGCATGGCTAGCAGCACCTAAGGCTAGCCCAAAATGTGGTTTTTAATTTTTTTCGGTCAAATACTATCTGTGGCAGTTGGTGGATAGAACCGCTAGAGATAATATTGTTATCTGTGGCGGTTGGGGAACAGAACCGCCACAGATAATATAGTTCTCTGTGACGGTTGGTGGTGTTAAGGAACCTCGCTATCGAATAGTCCGGGGTTCCCGAACAGATCTGAAGTGGAGAACAGAAAGAGAGAGAGACACGTGTTTAGGGAGAGCGAAAGCGGAAATTCTTTATTGCTAATGAATTCTAGTACATAGGGGGGACCCCCCCTCCTCCTTTTATAGCGCTCATCCAGGGTTTTGGCTAAGGGACCACATGGGCCTTCCAATGGGCTATTAGGGTTTCTTAACACTCCCCCTTGGGCCCTTTGCCGCGAGATGCATATGCCTCAAAACTCGGAAAAACCCAGTGGGAAAAATACTTGGAGAAAGAGTACATAGCATACGCTTACTATGTTGCACGAATTGCCTCGTTAAAACCTTACGCAAGAAAACTTCAGGAAAAACTTGCTAAGGAAAAAGAGTACAATTCTCCCAACTTCAATTGCTAATCTTGAGATTTATGTTGGGTATTCATAATTCATGTTCGAGATTCATGCGGGAGTATGTGACATATCTCCCCACGAAATATGCACTTCTCTAAGTCTCATCATCCCAATTCCTTTCACGCACCTTTCAAAGGTAGATCTTTGGGAGTGATTTAGTGAACAAATCTGCAAGATTTTCACATGACTTAGTATGCAATATCTTAATCTCGTTCATCTTATGCAATTCATGAGCATAGAAGAACTTGGGGTTGATATGCTTCGTGAGATTGATCTTCACATAACCCATCCGTGCTTGGGCAACACAAGTGCATTATCTTCATAGATTATCGTGGGAGTTTGCTCAATGTTCAAACCACATGACTTACGGATGTGGTGAACCATTCTTCCGAGCCATGCACATTCACGAGATGCTTCATACAAAGCGATGATTTCGAGTGGTTTGTCGACGTCGAGACAAGAGTCCGCTTAGACGACTTCCAAGAAATTGCTGTTCCTCCACATAGGAAAACATAGCGGTTTGGGACTTGCCGGTATCTGAGTCCGATAAATACCAAAGATCGGCATAGCCAACCAAATTCAATTCATTATTTCTTCTAAAGAATGCATCGAGGTCTTTGCTTCCTTGAAGGTAGCGGAAGATGTCCTTGATCCCTTTCAATGCCTTTTGGTGGGTTACGCCTTGCATCGAGCTAGCAAATTCACAAATGAACGCAATGTTCATCTAGTGCTATTCGCAAGGTACATGAGCGCTCAATTGCACTCAAATATGGGAATTACGCTCTCGTGACTTCCTCCCCTCTTCTCTAGGTGCAGTATGGGTCTAGGTGCGCTTGGAGTGACCTTCCACCATTGGAGTATTCGCAGGATATGCCTTTTCAAATCCAAACCTTTCCAACACTTTACGTGTGTAGGTTGATTGATGTACCAAGATTCCTCCTTGGACATGTTCAAGCCGCAAGCCTAAATGAACTTGGTTTTACCCAAATCTTTCATTTCAAACTCGGACTTCAAGTATGTGCATGACTCTTCAATTTCTTCATCCGTCCCAATGATGTTCAAGTCATCTACATAGACGGGATTATCTGAGAATCCATTTGGGGATCATTGTATAAACACACATGGACAATCTTATTTGTTTGTGTAGCCTTTCTTGCGAGAAAGTCACTCAGCGATTATACCACATTCTTCCCGATCGCTTCACCCATACAGTGATTTCTCCAATTTCACATCAGCATGGTTTCTATTTGCTCCATCTTGGTTGGGATAGGAATTCCTTCCTACTTTCATGTATATCTCGAATCCAAGTTTCCATACAAATATCTTGTGACAACATCCATTAGCTTCATTCTCAACTTCAAGTTGATCGCCATTGAGATCAAATATCTAAAGGTAATTCCTCCCATGACCGGAGAATAGGTTTCTTCATAATCAACTCCGGGACGTTGAGTGAAACCTTGAGCTACAAGCTTTGCTTTGTACCTTACAACTTCATTGTTTTCATTTCTCTTAGAACAAAGACCCATTTGTGACCTACGGGGTTAATATGGGGAGGTGTGCGGCATACTGAGCAAACACCTCTCTCTTGTTCGGAGAGACTAACTCTGCAGATGATTGCCTTTTTCCATTCTTCCCAATCTAGCCTTTTCTTGCACTCTGCGAGATTCGTGCTCGGGATCATGATCAATGATCGAGGCAATCTTCTTTGCAAGTATGCATCAACGTTGGTCGTTGCTCTATTCAGTGGATTCTCCTATTATTACAAAGTTTATGGCCATTTCTTCATGGGGTGCTTCATGCACTTCTACTTGCTCTTCATTGCTATTCCCTATCGCAGAGCAAGTTCCTTTAGCTTTTCATCGCCTATGTGTGCGCACACATTATTTCCGTGGCTTCCTTGATGGAAGATTCAAGTCCGGAATTGCCTTTCTGTTGGCTTCTTTCCAAAGCAGTCTCAACTGGCTCCCTTCTTTCCTTGGGGCATTTTCGTGATTGGTTGTGGTAAGTCCTCTCGCCAGATTTTCTCCGACGTCTCCGGTACTTTGGGTTTGAGGAGCGGTTACTGCTCTTTTTTCTTTGAGGCCTCTGAGCAGGTTGAGGATACCTTCTATTTTCTTTGGTATTTCCACCCTCTCGGTGCATTCCTTGCGGGTACATGCGACTTAACCACGCCTTGGATCACAAAATGATCAGCAGTTCATTTGCTAAATTCGCAAATCAATTATCTTCCGGACTTCTTCATTTGCTTCATTAGTTTGGGGTCATGTGCGGGGATCGATGGAATGCCATATGATTTCCGGCATTTTCATCCAAATGTTGATTTCCTCCCCTAATGACGGAAACGATCCTCGTCAAAGATGCTATCGTGAATCGGGCATGCAAGTCTCGATCATGGGTTCCAAATACGATTATGGATGCACTCTCATAACCAACGATATCCCGGACTTGCGGAGAGGGCCCATTGCAGTCCGCTGGGGGGATGGTATAGGTACATATACCATACACCCAAATTTTCTAAGGTGGGAGATCTTCGGGATGATCCCGTGCACAAGCTGCATAGGAGAATGGATGTTGTAGGCCGACGGTCTAAAATTGATAAGAGCTGCTGCGTGCGAGATGCGTGTCCCCAACAAGTGTTGGGCAAGTTACAACTCGCAAAAGCGGTCCGGCAATGAACTTAATCCTCTTTATTAGTGCTTCGCTAGTCCGCTCGCGTATGAGCGTGCGATGCGGAGTGCTCAATCGCTATCCTCGTTCTTTGTGCAATAATCATCAAATGCCTTTGAAGTAAATTCTCGGCATTGTCCATTCTAATGGACTTCACGCGATGATCGGGAAAGCATTCTTAATTCTTATGATCTGCGAGATCGCCTTTGCAAAAGCATGGTTTCTTGTTGACAACAAGCATACATGCGACCATTTAGAGGAAGCATCGATGAGCACCATAAAGTATCGAAACGGCCCCGACAGGGCTGAATCGGACTGCAAATATCCCCTGGATGCGTTCGAGAATGCAGGATTTCACTTTGCACTTTCATGACAGAGGGTCTAGTTATTAATTTCCGTGGCACATGCAGGCACACAAAATCTTCATGATTCGGAAATTTTTAACATTTATGCCATGACCACGTGAGTTGTTCACTATATTTCTCATCATTCTAAGACCAGGATGACCTAATCTACCATGCCATAAAGAAAATAACTCAGAGCTTCTAAAAACAGTCTTCAAGGAAGTATACACTTCGGGTGCATGAATATTCGTGTAGTACAACCCAGATTCATATGAGGGACATTTTTCTAATACCATTTTTCCACATACCGCGTGCTTCACAATGCACAAGTATTCTTTGCCATTTTCTTCATTGGTTTCTACGTGAAAACCATTGGCGCGATGTCTTTAAAGCTTAAGAGAGTACGTGTTGATTCGAGGTACAAAAGGGCTTCTTCAATTTCCAAAGTTGTACCCATAGGCAATATAATAGTGGCTCTTCCTGAGCCGATTACATATGAGTCGCTTCCTGCGATCGTAGTAATCTTTCCAGCGTTCTTCGTGATCGACTGGAAATACTTAGACTCTCTTAAGATGGTATTTGTTGTGCCACTATCAACAATGCATATCTCTTCCATTTGGGCGCTACACGATTTCTAGATAAAAGAAATATAATTCTAATCAGATAGAGGCAAAACAATCCAAATATTACTTGCAAAATTGAAGAATACTGGAATAAAGAATAAATTGCGTATTTATTCATGAAAGAAGTACGCTCTTCTAGAGCTTACAATCCTTTATTCAAAGAAAAATGCTAACAACCATAATCTAAAAGAAATGCATTAAATAGAATCTGTAAAATATGCATTAATTTCTGCTTCTATATCATCTGCAGAAGTTTTCTCTTCATTTGCCATAATCATGGCTGCAGCATCGATGTCCAGGCTATTCTGTGAGGATGAGGCAAGTGGGGTGTCTACATCCATGACATCATCTTCACCGATGTTGGCGAAGTCGATCTGCGGGCGTTTTCCTTTGCCTTCTTCTTAGCCCGATATCGTTGATCGCTTCCTTGGATTCTCGACATATCTTCGACCAATGTCCCCAAGTGCCACACTTGAAGCACGTCCGGTTCTGCTGTCCATACGGCTTGGCGTGCGTCTTTTCTTTGTCATCCTCTTCACGGGGCTTTGGACTTTCCTTTGGCACGGGTCTCTCTTTTCCACCACTTGCCCTTCTTTCTATGAGTGGGCTTTCTCACCTTGTAGTCATGGCATTGACTTGATGCGATTGCCTCGCCCGGTGGTGCGAGACATAGTTCTTGCGTAGAACATCGTCTTGCGATTCCGCAACTTGCATTACATCAATCGATTCGCTATACTCCTTGTATGCGTCCTGACGATAGTTACGTGCACTCTGGATAGCATTAGGGTGGAAGGTAGAGAGAGTTTTCTCAATCTTCTCCTCATTAGTGATCTTCTTGCCACATAGGGAGAGATTGGTACAAATTCTGTGCAAGGCGTAATTGTACTCGCCATCGATACAAGTCTCGCAAACCTCAGCGTACCCAATCTTGCGTGCTTGGGGCAAGATGGTGTACTTGAGCTTTTCGAACCGCTTCAAGTGCGGTCAAAGCTCAAGTGCACTCTCCTCGACCATATATTCATTCTTTAGAGTGGCTGAGAGATGGTGCCTGAGAAAATGCAGAGCTTGATCGTTCTGCTCAGCGGTAGATTTTGCGTCCTGCGAGGACCCTAGACCTATCGCGGAGCGGAGCTTCTTGCCCCCAAGAACGATCTTCACGTCCGATGCCCAAGTGAGATAGTTACGACTGCGGGGCGCTTCTTCAAACTCACGATTCACTATGCGGACATCCGCATGATTTCAAGATTACGGTTTAGATTATCGTGTAACTGATAGAAAATGGTTGCAAAAGCATAAAGTGCAGAAAAAATAAATTCATATGCATTGCAATATATTAAATAAAGCAACGGATTCAAATTCATAAAGAAAATTCATAAAACAGAGAAATAGAGTAAGAAAAAATAAAAACAGAGCCAAATAAATCTTCTTGATTTTCTGGCAATTTTTCAAAATTTTCTGCAATTTTTCTGCAATTTTTTTCCTTTTTTTTTCTTTTCTTTTTTTTTCTTTTCTTCCCAGCCGAGTGGCCTTTGGGCCACTTTCTTCTTCCTTTCTGGCCCAACCGGCCACTGGGCATGCGAAGAAAACGACAAGCGTTTAGATTCAATCTCCAAAATCCTACCTTTCTCACCTTTTCAATTCTGATCTCCGTAGAGCAATTCGTGCTGATAACGTGTTAAGGAACCTCGCTATCGAATAGTCCGGGGTTCCCGAACAGATCTGAAGTGGAGAACAGAAAAAGAGAGAGACACGTGTTTAGGGAGAGCGAAAGCGGAAATTCTTTATTGCTAATGAATTCTAGTACATAGGGGGGACCCCCCTCCTCCTTTTATAGCGCCTATCCAGAGTTTTGACTAAGGGACCACATGGGCCTTCCAATGGGCTATTAGGGTTTCTTAACAGGTGGATATAACCGCCACAGATAATATTGTTATCTGTGGCGGTTGGTGTATAGAATTATCTGTGGCGGTTAGAAAACAGCTACTGATAATCCTTGATTATCAGTGGCACTATATCTGTGGCGGTTCAATAACCGCCACTGATGGCAGCTATGAACCGTCACAGATGATCTTTTCCAGTGTAGTGTGAACGCAACACTTTGTAAAACAAAAAAATTATAAGAAGTACTGCAAGGTGATTTAATTTGCTGAAATTACTTATCAAAACGACACGTTCACTAGTACTACTACACGCACAGACTCAATTTTTTAGGAAGAAAAATACACGCCCCAGACATGCATAGACGGTTTCCCAATTCCCATTATCGATCCTACAATGGTTAATTGTGAACTAAACTTACCGTAGCCGTCGCCTGAAAATAATGCGAGCGGCCGGGTGCAAGCAAACTCATAAAATTAAGAGCATATATATATATATATTTCGGCTGCTTGCTAAGTTTCGCCAAAAATTTGTGTCAAATGTGTGGCGATCGAGCCATAACTTTGTCCATGGCCAATAAATTGTTGACAAAAAGTGCGCAATGTTAGACTAAAAGTTCTAATTTCTATGAAAATCAGACAAAGAACCAAACGCTAGCATAACTTTGTTGTTTCTGTAATAATGAAGAAACTACACAACATCTCTTTTTTAACTGTCAATTTGCTCGTTTTGTATGGAGTATTATACAAGCGACTTCTAATTTATCACCTCCTTGTAGTATAGCCCATATGTTTGGATCTTGGCTATTGGGGTTGGGAAAGGAAATAAAGGTCCAATGTTTAGTTGGGGTTGCCGCTTTATGTTGGGCTATCTAGTTATGTCGAAATGATGTTACCTTTGATAAGAAACAAATATCTAATCCATTGCAGGTTATTTGTTTGTGCATCAATTGGTTGTGCTCATGGTCTTTGTTGCAACGTCAGGAGGCTCGAGAAATGGTGTTAGTGGCATGTAGCTCTTTACATGTCGTGATCTGGGAACTCTTCATCGGCCATGGATGGAGGTTTAGAACAAGATTGTGTGCGGATTGAGAGTTTTTTTTTGTTAGTCCTTTTATGGCTTGTTCAAACCCTTTTCTTCATTTGATTGTCATTTGCTAAGTCTTTTTTTATAAGTCTCTTGATGACAACATTTTGGTTGTAACTTTGTAATAAACGATTGGCTGTATGTATCTCAACATACAGAGACCGAAAGGTTAATATACTCTGTGAGAAGGATTGACTCAACGCAATGAGTATATTGATCACCGAGAGCCTACATATATATAGACCATCTCCTACCATAATCACTCAACCAATTTATAGAAATAGAATCGGGAGGACAATAAAGGAAAAGATTGTCTAACATATATAGGCTATCTCCTACCATAATCAAGATTGTCTAACATATATATGCCATCTCCTACCATAATCACTCAACCGATTTATAGAAATAGAATCGGGAGGATAAGGAAGGAAAGGATTACGAAAGATTGTCTAACACCCCCCTGCAGTCCCAACGACGAGCTAGTGGACGTTGAGACTAGAGCGAAACTCGGTGAAAACCGGCGAAGGCAGTCCCTTAGTGAAAATGTCGGCAAATTGAGATGACGTGGGCACGTGTAAGACATGTATAGCTCCGATGGCGACCTTCTCGCGAACGAAGTGGAGATCGATCTCGACATGCTTCGTCCTTTGATGTTGCACGGGATTGAAAGAAAGATAGATCGCACTGACGTTGTCGTAATACACCAGGGTGGCCTTGGGCGGAGGGGAATGAAGCTCATGGAGAAGCTGGCGAAGCCATGTGACCTCAGCAACAACGTTGGCGACGGCACGGTACTCGGCCTCGGCACTGGAACGAGAGACCGTGTTCTGGCATTTGGATGACCAGGAAACCAAGTTGTCACCGAAGAAGATAGCATAGCCAGACGTGGAGCGCCGAGTGTCAGGACAACCAGCCCAATCGGCGTCAGAATAGATGACGAGGTCGGCAGTGGTAGAACGCTGAATGTGGAGTCCCAGGTCCAATGTACCTTGAATGTATCGCAGAATCCGTTTGAGAGCACTGAGGTGAGGCTCACGGGGATCATGCATGTGGAGATGACACTGTTATGCAAAGATAGGAGATATCCGGCGAGTGAAGGTGAGGTCTTGGAGTGCGCCGCGAGATCGCGAAAATCGGTCGGATCGGCAATGGGGGCACCTCACCGCGAGAGCTTAGCACAAGTATCCACCGGAGTGTTGGAAGGCTTGCAATCTGCCATGCCGGCGCGGTCCAGGATGTCGATGCAGTACTGCCGTTGACTGAGGAGCAGGCCGGAGGACTGCCGAGACATGCTAATGCCGAGGAAGTGGTGGAGAAGTCCAAGATCCTTCATGGAGAACTCAGACTGAAGAGATGAGATAGTCCACTGAAGAAGCTTGCTGGAGGACGCGGTAAGGACGATATCATCGACATAGAGGAGCAAGTATACTGTGTAAGATCCGCGACGAAATATGAAGAAAGAGTTGTCGGACTTGGTCTCGATGAACCCAAGAGTCAACAGGAAAGAGGCGAATCGGCTGTACCAAGCGCGTGGCGCCTGCTTCAAACCATATAGGGACTTGTTGAGGTGGCACACCATGTCGGAGTGGGAGGAGTCAATAAACCCTGGTGGCTGGATGCAATAGACAGTCTCCTGAAGGGTGCCATGGAGGAAGGCGTTCTTCACATCGAGCTGATGGACGGGCCAGTCGCGAGAAACCGCCAAACCAAGTACTGTGCGAAAAGTAGCGGGCTTCACAACTGGACTGAAGATCTCGTCGTAGTCGATGCCTGGGCGTTGCGTGAAGCCACGCAGAACCCAGCGAGCATTGTAACGATCGAGGGTACCATCGGCGTGAAACTTGTGCTTGAAGATCCACTTGCCGGTGACGATGTTGGCTCCGGAGGGACGCGGGACAAGATCCCACGTGCGGTTGGCAAGGAGAGCATTGAACTCTTCTTCCATGGCTGTCCGTCAGTTCGGATCAACCAAGGCGGGCCGATATGTGCGTGGAATTGGTGATAGAGTAGTGGCATGAAGGTTCAGCCGAGTGACGCCCTTGCGGACGCCGGTCTTGCCGCAGGTCGTCATGGCGTGCTCGTTGATGACCGGGGAGACGCTGAACTGGAGAGGCAGAGTGGGCCAGCCGGGTTAGCGAGCCAAGTGGGGGCGCGTCGGCACGGCGACGTGTGGAGGCAGCGCCGGGGCTCGGGGCGACAGTTAGTGGCGCCAGCGCGACGAACTCGCCAGCGCCGAGTGGGTAGGGGATGTCGGCCCGGCGGAGGTAGGCATCCCAGTGGATGCAGGCGATCCATTGGGCACCACCGGCGATGAAGCGGCGCAAGTCTCGGTGGCGAGGCAGTCCGCGCCCAAGACTCGGGGTTCTTTGGCGGCACGACGTCGATGCATGTCATCGGAAGCGCCGATGGGTGCTCAGACAGGCGGAAAAATCCTCCAAAAAATCGAGATCAGCAGCAATGTTAGACGTGATCTCGGCAAAAGGAAACGAGTGCTCATCAAACACAACATGCCTCGAAATAATAACCCCGTTAGTCACGGGGTCGAAGCACCGATACCCTTTGTGGTGGAGTGGATAGTCAAGAAAGACACACATTGTGGAACGGGGCGCAAGTTTGTGGGGGGTGGTGGCGGAGAGATTGGGGTAGCATTTGCAGCCAAAAACACGAAGGTGCGTATAGGTGGGGTGGACGCCATGCAATGCGAAGAAAGGCGTGTGATGTGCAAGGGTTTTGGTGGGGTGCCTATTGAAGAGGTGTGCGGCGGTTTGGAGAGCTTCGACCCAAAAGGATCCGGGGAGGCTAGCTTGAAAAAGGATAGAGCGGACTATGTTGTTGAGAGAACGAAGAATACGCTCGGCCCTTCCATTTTGGGAAGAGGTGTGGGGGCATGACATCCGCAGGTGAACACCATTGGTGAGGAAGAAAGTGCGGGCCGCAGAGTTGTCGAACTCGCGGCCATTGTCGCATTGGACGTTGCAGATGGTGGTGCCGAATTGAGTGTGAACATTAGCAAGAAAATGTGACAAGGTGGAGAAGGTGTCGGATTTTAAGCGAAGCGGGAAAGTCCAAACGAAGTGAGAGCAATCATCTAAAATAACAAGATAATATTTGATGCTCGAAACACTAATGACAGGAGATGTCCACATATCACAATGAATTAACTCAAAAATAGCCGAGGACCTACGATAGGAGGTAGTGAAAGGAAGGCGAACATGACGACCAAGCTGGCAAGCGTGACAGGCTCCGGTGAGGCCTCCTTTGGTCATAGGAACGACGGTGGCAAGGCGGGCGAGCGCGTCGTGGCCAATGTGACCAAGACGGCGGTGCCAGAGGGTGTCGATTGTCTTTGGCGAGAGCGATGGTCGACGATCGTGGCGGCAAAGATGATGGAGGGAGTAGAGGGGACCGGAGCTACTGAATCTGGCGATCACGGTCCTGGTGCGAGGATCCTTCACAGAGAACCCCAAATGGTCAAATTCAACCGTACACCAGTTGTCAATGACAAAACGGCGAATACAAATTAAATTCTTAATGATGTGCGAAGAGCAAAGGATATCGCGAAGAGTAAAAGAACGATTTTGGTGGTGAATATGGGAGTGTCCTATGGAGGAAATAGGAATTGTGGAACCATTACCGACCACTATGTGTGAGGGATTATGCGGTTTGGGAGGGTGGGTGAAAGAAAGGGTACCGACATCCGACGTCATGTGTGCAGTGGCACCCGTGTCCATATACCATTCATTTGTAGCGGGTTGAGGCAACGTCGTGGTGTTGAAGGAGCCGACGAGAGATGCTTGATCCCACTGGGATGGTGCACCATCGAACCAACCCATCGGCGGCGTGGTGGGTTGAAATTGCGCCTGCTAGGGCGGGGAGCCCATGCCACTGGGTACCGTGTGGGAGCCAAAGTAGGGCGCCGGTTGCTGCTGTTGTAGAGGCACGGGTGGGCTACCGGGTGGGCCAGCGAAGGCGGCGCCAGCAAAAGGAGAGGTCAGCGGGCGCGGTCCAAGAAGGCTACGGCCTGATGGCCCCGACCACATGTGTATTGTGCCAGCCCAAGGATTCTCGGGGAGGGCTAAGCTCGACCGGACATTGGCGCCGCTCGGCGCGGCCCACGCCGTTACCGGTGTTCTTGTCGCTTGCTCTGCGTCGGTGGTTCTTGCGGAGTTCGGGTTGCCGCCGGTGCCACCTCCTTGACTACCGCTGCCTTGGTTCCTAGTGCCATAGCCAGTGGAGTGCGCCGGGTTGGAGGCGCCGGATTTGCCGCCGCCAGTTGCGCCGGCGAGGAAGACAGAGACATCTGAGGGGCGCCTGGTGGCGTATAGTTCTTCCAGGTGGAGTTGGGACCGCACCTCGGCAAATGACGGGAATGGACGCTGCATGGGGATGAGAGTTTTCAAGTGACTGATTTTTTTTGACAAACGTTTAGAGTGATGAGGACGAGGGTGCGATCGTCGACGGGTTCGGCGAGATCGCCGAGCGTGTCGGCCATGGCCTTCAGCTTGCGGCATTAGTCATCGACGGAGAGATCGCCTTGGCGGAAGGTGTGGAATTCCGCCTGGAGATTGAGGGCGCGGTGCTCGCGGTTGCCGAGGAACTGGTGTTCGAGAGACCGCCACACATGCCGAGCGGTGGTGTATGGCGTGAGGACCTCCTGGAGGAGATGTTGGAGATGGTGCCATAGAGCCAACTGAGGACGACGCAATCCATCTGAGCCCAATCAGCGCGATTGGGGTGGAGGTCGTCGGAGAGAACGTGGTCCGTCAAGACGTACTTGCCTAAGGCCACGAGGAAGAGGCCCCGTCACCTTATATAGTTGGCGGCTGAGACATCGAGAGTCACCGGCACGATGGCCTTGACGTTGAGGACGCTGACTGCCTGGGCATGGAGGGCGGACAGGACGTCATCGTCGAGGGGAGAGACGACGGGGTGTGGTGCGTCGCCAGGAGGTGCAGCGCCAGAGCCACCGTGGAGGGTGTAGCAGGATGGAGCCGACGGGCCGTCCGGAGCGAGGCCATGGAGGCGAAGACCGCCGCGAGGTTGGCCGGCATCGGTGACGGAGGAACTGGCGCAGTCGGGAAAGCTGCAGGTACCGCGATCGGCATGGGTGGAGGAAGTACAGCTGGGGAGCAGTCGAGAAGACGCTCGACAAGGGAGGAGAGCGCCGTGCGAGCGGCGTTGGACACCTTGGTAGCGGCGTCGTTGGCGACGGCAGAGGTGATCGCGGAGTCGATCTCGAGCCCGTCGAGTGGACGGAACGCATCGCGAACGGCGTCGGCGACAGCATCCACTACGGAGTCGATGGCCGCCCCATCGGGACGAGAGGAGGCGGACGACATGTCGGCGAAGATTAGAGTGTGGAAGCGGAGGATCGAAAAAAGTTTGATACCATGTGAGAAGGATTGACTCAACGCAATGAGTATATTGATCACGGAAAGCCTACATATATACAGGCCATCTCCTACCATAATCACTCAACTGATTTATAGAAATAAAATCGAGAGGACAAGGAAGGAAAAGATTGTCTAACATATATAGGCATCTCCTACCATAATCAAGATTGTCTAACATATATAGGTCATCTCCTACCATAATCACTCAACCGATTTATAGAAATAGAATCGGGAGGATAAGGAAGGAAAGGATTACGAAAGATTATCTAACATACTCTTCCATTATCTAAAAAACAAAGTTAAACATAACCGACTCATGTGTGATAAATTTTGACACCAACCAAATAGCCCCCGAAGCCAAAGCCAAATCTTTTCCTTTTTATTTGCTTTTCATTTCATGCTGTGTTAATTGAAGAGAGATTAACTAGAAATCGATAAGCGGCCAAATGGATCGATGACATTAGTTCATGACGCGACCAGAATTTGCTAGTGCGGTTTGGACGTCGTTGTACTTGCATATCGCCTTGTACTATGAACTAAACTACTACCTGATTATATTATATTATATTATATTATATTATATTATATTATATTATATTATATTATATTATATTATATTATATTATAAGGATGGTTTAATGCCATATGGATGGATTAGCGATGATTGCCTGTCCTTTTTTTTTTCACCCCCACTTACTAATCCATTGACTCTAGGTATATATGCACATGTATATTTGACGAGAGCACTCAAACTACTCAATATATACCTTGTCCTTGGCAAATACTTGTTACTTTTTTCAGCGAGAAACTTAACACTTTTGATCACATTATCTGTTCATTAATATTACACGTTAGTTCTCTATTCCGGCTTGAAGTGAGTTTTGACAAAATACTCTATTAATTCCACAAGGTGCCATCCAGCTTGTTACTGCATCTATCTTTTTTACGCTTATATATCATTATTAGACGGTATTTTGGTCCAATTTTCTTCGACTACGAATTTCTACTCCTTTAATTTCTTTCTAGTCGGGGATGGGGACGGAGACGGAGTAGTAAATTAAGTAGAGTAGTTTGGAGTTTGGAGGAGATGGAGCGTACGGTCCCAAGCGCAAGCGGTACAAGAGGACACGTCACGTACCACCGCGTGCTAGAAATCTCCAGTAGAGCGTATGGTACGTGGAGTCCTCCCATTGGCTGCGTTGCGTTCGCCTAAATGACCGTGCCGAGCCATAAATATGCCGTCTTGATCTGCTTCTAGAAGCTACTACTAATTAACTGCACTAGCTAAGCTAGCTCCCCAAACAAGGCTAGCTGCTGCTCGCTAGTGTATCTATACCCTCTTTATAATGCACTTAAGCATCTTTTTTTACGTCCCCTCAAATAATACATCCTACTAAAGATGGTCTAACCTTCATGCACCCAGCGAAATGTTCTCAGAAACTTGCCTCCATCAAAATTAACCTCTCAGATCTTTCCTCAGCTTTACTCACTCACATCCGATGGCCATTGTTTAATGTGTCTATCTCATCCCTGTGGTCCACAACAGATCTCCTCCCACCTCCAACATCATCTCAAGGAAAAGGAAACAAATATCCTGGAATTAAGGAAAAGGAAACAAACATTCTAGAAAAGGAAAAGACTATATATTACGTGCTGCGAAAAGAAAACCGGAAGATAGGGCACTATACTAGTAAAAAAAAGAAGGAGAAAAAAAGCCAATGTAGGGAAGGAGTACATCCAGATCCAGTCAGGAAAAGCCGAAATTAACGGTGATATACAGGTTGATACCACTGTATGAAAATGCCATACTTAATTAGTACATCTCAGTATTTTGTAGGAGTATTTCGCAACTTCTGGTTGGTCTGTCTCGTGTGCTAGCTAGCTACATGCGACCCAAAAATAATTGACATGTTTTATGTTACAAGCTGGTGCAGGATGCCATGACTTGTTGGTTAATTATACGGTATGTATCTCTTTTGGTTACAAGTGTTCCAAGGATGCAATTGCAATACTGCAGGTCGCCAACTCCTCATCAAATGTACTTGCATGATTTATCAACTAGTCCAAGGGACCTCACTTGGACGCATCTGCATGCACAGGACAAACAAAGGTACACCAAATTGGGGAGGAATAGAGTACGGCCTAAGATCCGTCGGCCGGCCAGGCCACTAACTTAATTAATTCATGGATTAATTAATGTCTTCCTTCCTTCCTCTTCATCCGTCAGCTCATCTCGATCGACCGGTGTCCGCCGTGGAACCCACGTTAATTCCCAGTCAAACTGTCCGGCCAAAATTTCTAATCTTGATTGGTCTTCGGTGAAATGCCACAACGCAACTGGATGAATAAACTAATTAAGCAAGAGATAACATCATGTGTAGGCATCTTTGAATGCAAATTTTTCTCTCTCCGAAAACGAGTAGCTGTTGTGTGGACTGTGTAGTAAGTAATTGTGATCGGCGAGAACACGACACAAGTATTTAAGTGGAGCGGGGCACTCATTTTCTTTGAATGTTGGTCGTGTACAGGGTGACGACTTGGAATTCAGATGCCAAATTCAAAGGAAATTAACCTTCAATAATTAAAGTGGTATAGGATGAGCCCGTAGGAGGAATGATGAAAAACATCTTCTCTCGATCACAGATTCACAGTTTTTTTTTCTTTCTTTCTTTCTTTTAGAAATTAATGCACGGTACGGATCAGCTCTTGATCAGATGATTTGACCTTGCCAGTTCCGAGCCGAACACTATTGCTCGGGCAAGCTTTCTCCAACATCAAGTTTAATAATATAGAAAAATAGCGTCTTTACAATTAGTTTATTAAGGTTTGTTTATGCCTTTTCTATTCAATTAGCTCACAACTTATTTAATTTGCGTAAATGGTTCGATTCAAAAATTACTCATATCTGTTTCAGAATATTTTGCACCCTAGAATTAGGTCGGTCAAACTTTGTAACTTCAACCAATAATTCTTTTTTAAAATATTTTGATTGATTGTATTAACATGATATTGTTAGATTTGTAATAAAAAAATATTTTTATAATATTATACTTCCACGATATTTTATAGATGTATTAGTGTAAAATTAGCAGTCAAATTTTAACCTCCCATAAAAGATCAATGGTGCTAAGTATTATGAACGGAAGTTAGTAGCATTTGGCGGTGTAAGTACACACGGCTGAATAATCCAACGGTGGCATCATTTTGATAAGTTTCCAGAACCCCGAAAAACCATATACTCCCTCCATTTCCTTAGGCTGGATAAGTCATTCTACCATTCAGCATCGTTTTCGTACGTCGTCTTCCATATAGTTCCAAGTCCCAACCGTAGCTGGAAGCCTTGATGTGATGTGATATTAATTAGGATGGAATTACTCCCTCCATTTCCTTAGGCATGTCATTCTAACTCTCATATTTTGTTTCTAAATGCATAACATTCTACAATTTCGATGTAATTTTTTACCATTTTATCCTTTTATACCCTACCCCTTTAGCTATTTTAATGTTATTTACTACCATAGGCTAGAGTAAATTATATCATCTAAATATATAAAGAAAAAGAATAGTACAGACTTTTTATAGATATGATTTGGTGAAAGTACAAGAACCTACGATAACATCTATTAGAGATTAATTTTCTCCTCATTATGGATCAGCGAGCTTTCACACGGTTTTTACTTCGTCTGCATAGTCCATTCCTTGTTTTTAATAAGTCCTTTTGTTCACGTTCTCATGTGGAAGTTGTAATTAAGATGACCTGTGTTGGGTTTCAACAACAACAACTAGAAAAAATAAGCACATGACTCCCCGTTTAAGTTTATAAGATATATTTTTCTTGGCACATAGACCAATAAGATATTAAAAATTACTAAATTACCTCTAATAACTACTCCCTCGGTCACAAATAGTTGTCGTTTTTTTGATATAGATGTGGTCAAAATTTTAAAACTTTGACTATCAATATATTTTTAAATATTTAAATTGGATATATGAAAATTATATGTGTAGATGTGTCTCGAAAAGTACTTTCATATTATTATAATTTTGTTGAGTTTTATAAATATATTATAATAAATATATGTGTATTTTGAAGACCATGTCAATATTTAAAACACAACTATTTATAATTAGATGAAATATCACTGAGCACTATAATAAAATATCTTGCAGCATTCACGCAAAGTGAAGCAGACAAGGCGCGTGACTTTGGCCGAGGAAATGACAAGCTACTGCTAGTTCGGTGAGCCTTTCTCCATCTGCATGCCTACTACTCCCTATATATTGATTTATATATGGGCGTATTTGCCCACAGCACATAGACCAGCTGAAGAAATCGACAAAGCTATATCCTTCATAAGTGCTCCTTAATCTCTTTCACCACTTACTAATCCCTCCCTGCCATTTAATGCATGCATGGCTCCTGAACTTCTTTTCTCACGCTGAACATAAGTTTGGGGGTACTCCTACTGCCTGGTTTCTAATAACATCCATATTATCAATAAATAATACTACTCCCTCCGTTCTGGAAAATAAGGGACAGAAGAAATTTTAGGACAGGTTATGGTTTCTGCCAAAAGACTCTAATGCCCCTATTTAATACTGTGTCTCTATTAATTGACAACATACATGCATTGATTAATCACGATTATAGGGAATGACTTCCTCATTTTTGTTTTGGAATATGTGTGGTCGCATGTATCTGCGTGTATCTGCATGCATGGGTACAATTTGAGGACACAATTTAAGGGGGGAGAGCTCACAATCCCTAATATTGGAGGACACAATTTGAATGCTTCTCTCCCTTACTTTTAAGGACGGAGGGAGTACTAGATACTATCCCTCAGAGCCTTTGTATTTTAGCATAAATACATAGAGAACATCAATAAATATCATGCAAGACATAGAATAAAGTTAGATACAATTCTCCCATTTCTAATACATGTTTTTGTTGTATCTTCTTTTGATCGGTGTGCCCAACTATTTCTTATGCAAGAAATAGTTTCTATCTATCTTTTTTAATCTTCTCTCTACGTCATCATTAATCTTATATAGTACTCCCTCCGTCGTTGAAAGTAAGGGAGAGAAGCGTTCAAATTGTGTTCTTCAATATTAAGGATTGAGAGCTCTCCCTCCTTAAATTGTGCTCATGCATACAGATGCACGCAGATACATGCGATCACACATATTCCAAAACAAAAACGCAGCAAGTCATTCTCTATAATCGTGATTAATTAATACATGCATATTGCCAATTAATAGAGATACAGTATTAAATACGGGCATTAGAGTCTTTTGGCAGAAACCATAATCTGTTCTAAAATTTCTTTTGTGCCTTACTTTCCAGAACGGAGGGAGTATGTTAAAGAAACTGTTGGAATAGAAGCGTTGGGAGTGGCGGGCTTGCACTTTCCCTTGCATGCGTGCATTAATAATAGCAATTGCACATTATTGATAGACAAGTTACAAGCGGCACATTCCAGCTTCGTCATCCTCTAGCAATACACAATTTAAAATACGACAACACATGAATCGTGACTAGCTTTTTATTTTTCCTAGTCAAAATTCATCAAAAGTACAGCCTTTTTGCAAGAAAGCGAATTATTAGTTATTGAGTTAGTCTCATCGCAGTCAGTGGAGTCAAAGCTAGTGTTTAAATTTACAATTGTCTCCACAACGTGGAGATATGACCTGTGACAAGATCAAAAGGCAGTATGAAATTAATCCAAGTGGCAAATTGCCTTTTAGGTGTCCGTACTACGGCGAAGGTGGAGACAGACCAAAACCGGTCAGAAAAATACGGTCCATGGCTAGTAAGCTGTTGATTAGATTATGCATGCAGCATGCATGCGTGGTAGAATCAGAAGTCCCCAGTCTAGGGACACCAGACAAGCATGTGTCTGTGGTAAAAAAAAAAAAGACGCTGCATTGTGCAGACTGCAGAGAATATAATGAACATCCGTATCCAAATCCATGAACCATATAACATGACCAAAATGCAGGAACTGAACTGCAAGCTAGCACAGCAAGCGTGCAATCACGTAGTTGATGATTCACCGACCATCACACAATGCAGCGTGCACCACAAAACTAGAGACAGCAAAAAGAATATAAGGTAATTGAAAGACCATAGGGAGGTTTACCTATATTGATGATGAGTATTTGACTGTATTTGAATTAGAAATCTGATTAGTTTTTTTATCAACGGGATAATTATTTTATATCATTTTGGACATTATTATGTGATGAGTTTCCTTGTTTTTTATAGTTGCAGGACGACGGTGCTAGATCATGATGAGGCGGAGGATGACCGTGACTAGGCGAGATGCGTCGGAGATCCAGACGGTCGGGGATCGCCGGAAGTTGACCGGAGATGGAATCGCTGCGAGTCTAGAAGACAAGTGAACAGCTGAGATGCTAACTTGAAACTGCTCAGATCAAGGAGAGTCGTTGGATTACAATTTAGAGGATAGAGTAGTAGTCAAGTTAGCTTAAGTGAATCTCAACCTTTGATGAGGTTTCTTGAGAGCTAAGTGAAACTCATCCAAGGGTGGAGAATGACTCAATCTAAACCCTTGATGAGGTTACTTGAGGGCCAAGTAGAACTCATACAAGAGTGGAGGATGACTCATGAGTAGTATAAATAGAGGGGTAGGAGTAGCTCTCCCCTTTTGAAGGTTTTGTGTGCTCCTTTAAGTTTTGCCTACCTTGTTGTGAGGCTTTGTAAATATTCCTCCAAAGAAATAAAATTTTACTTCTTTACTTTTTTGAAATAAATTTCAGCATTTACATTATGTCTTAAATTCCGCAATTTAAATTCTTGCAATTTACATTCTCACAAGTTGGATTTGACTCCCCTCCTTCTACTTGCTTTTAAATTCCGCAATTTAATTTCTTGCAAGTTACATTCTCGCAAGTTTGATTTGCCTCCACTCCTTCTACTTGTTTGTGCTTCTTGTGCCGATGATGTATGATTGATAGATGAATCTTCTTTAGATCATATCCTCATTATCTATGCAATCCTTTGCAGGAACTTGATCTGTTTGCTTATTCTTTGAAATTTTTTATAGATCGCGTTTGATGTTTTTGTTTCTTGTGTTCTTACTTACTGTGATGAGTGGGAGAATATCCAAGATCATCTTGATCATCACAACTCCACGAGCAAGTTTAAGACCAAGATTTTCTCTGTTTTGCTCCTTTGCATTTAGGTATTTTAAGTGAGGTTTTAGTTGAAACCATTTAGTGAAGAAAAAATTTAATTGTGATCATTCAGGCATCTGATCGCCATTTTAGTCCTTGAGTAATCGATCAAAGCAGTCGCATTCGAGCTACATGAGTTGTCAAGAACACGCATAATGAACGTTTGGTTCGGTGTCAGGTCACGTTCTGATCACAGTATCTACCTGATTTCAAGAGTGGCTGCGACAATCAGGCTGGTGAAAGCGACATAAAGATGCCAATCCATGGATGAACACGACGGCACTCCTGACCAAGATTTCAAATTTCGTTTTGGTTCATATCTCATCACCCTTCGAAATTCAAAATTTCAGCGAAATCTCGTTATTTCGGACGAAATTTAAAAAGCAAAATTCAAATCCGGAATTTTTTGGGCCTAAATTTCGGCCAAAAATCCAAAATTTCATCCGAAATTGCCGAAATCTCGGCAAATTTCAACTGAGCGAAAAATAGCTCAAACGATGTCGAAATTTTTTTAGAGTGTCCTGACACATCGGCGATGTTCCTATAAAAATTTCAAACGATTATCATTTATCAAGTCTGAGGAATTTTTAAAATTTTGAACATTGCTACTGTCCTGATAAAACGCTGATCAACAAGTTTGAACCGGATGAAAAATGAATCAAACCATATTAAATTTTTTTGTGGATGGTCATGACACATCCATAATATTCTCATAATTTTTTTTGAAGCTTTAGTAATTTTCAAAAATTCGGAAAGTGGTATTATCCTGATAAAAGCCTTACCGACAAACTTCAACCAAATGAAAAATAGTTCAAACCACGTTAGAAATTTTTTTTGGATGGTCCTGATGTATCATTAATATTTATATAAAAAATTTACATGATGATTAAGCTTCAATAATTTTCAAAAATTCTGACAGTGCTACATCCTGATAAAAGCCTAATGATCAATATATAGATTTGCTTTAGCAATCAAAAAAGGTTTAGAATTTTTGAAAATTTTACAGAAGGGTGCTAAGTAAATGGTTAAGATCTCATAATTTTTTTTAATCATGATCACACTCCAATGAATTTATAAAATTCTTACAAGGGAACTGTACCATTTATGTTCTTTCTCTTTTTTATTTTTGAAATATAACAAATGAAGTTCAAGGCTTACATAGATTTGATTGAGCAAACAAAAAAAGTTTAATTTTTTTGAAAATTTTATATAATAGTACTGAGGAAATTCTTAAGCTCTCATAAAAATTTTGGAGCAAATTTATAAAATTCTGACAAGGTTACTGTCCCAATTATGTTCATTCGGTTTTTGATTTTTTAAAGATAACAAATGAAGTTAAATTATTTTGAAATGTTTTTTGTATGATCCTACACTAGTAAATATAGTACCATAAAATTTTCAGATCAAACTTGTACAATTTTATAAAAATATGATAGTGTTTTTGTCAAAATTTTAAAATATCTCAAAAAATCGGTTTTTCAACAAATTTTCGTAGAAGAGGACTTTCTTAAGGGTTATTGGACCAAATCCGGTCAAATCTGGCCATAAAAGTTTAAAAATCGGTCAAAAGTCACAAAATTTCGGCTAGTATGGGCAAAATTTCGTTGAAAAAAATGAAAATACTATAGTATTTTCAAATTTTTTATCCGGCCGGTAAATTGGATCTCGTGGGAGCCCGAAATCTGAAATTTCACCAAAATTTATATCCTAGCTCCTAACTACAGAATGATCACAAAGTTGTGATGGAGAATCACTGTGCGTACGATTATTTGATCATCCGCATCGCCTTGTGAGGAGGGAGACTTTCCTGAAAATTCTTTTTGCATACATACACATCATTTTCATTATGGGAACAACTACAGCACGTCTTACCGTCCTTCCCTATTATGGCTGCTCTCCCTTCCTCCTCTTCTCTTTTCCTCACCTCCACTGTCTCCTTCCTTTATCGTTGTTGTTGTCGTGCTGGTCGCAACTTTGTGTACCTCTTTCATCGGCCCCGACCCCTACCCCCACCTCCCTTGTGGCCAACGACTAGGTCGCCGCGCCGCCAGCTCCCCCTCCCTCGCTAACCACCCCACCTAGCCTAATATTTTCATAGCCCTCGCTTGGTCATCCCGCCTTGCACCATCGCCCACTACCCTCTGTCGCCACCCATTGCCCGCTGCCACCGCCCACTGTCGGGCCACCACCGTCACAGCCTCCCTCTACAACCGTGGGGCACGTTGAACCTGGTAGCAGCAACGGTGCCATTCCCATCAACCATCAACGTGGGAGCGAGAAAGAGAGAAGAAGATTCTGAGAAAGTTTCAAGATGAAGTTTCAACAGGTTATAGATGTTTTACCTCAAATTTCAATAAAAAAGTTTCAAGAAGTTTCAGTAAGTCTCAACAAGTTTCAATCCAAAAGTTTCAAGAAGTTTTAGCAGGTTTCATCGTGTTTCTGCCCAAAAAAATCAAAAAGTTTCAATAATTTTCATCAGGTTTCATCAAAACAAAGCAAAGGAAAAAGGAAAAGAAATCCCTAGCATGCTTACCTCCAATTGCAGCCCTTGCCACTCGCCAGCACCACCGTCCTCCTTCCCTTGCTCGCCCAAGAAGGTGAAACCGAAGCTTGAAGTCGCCTGTGACGTCTACGGCGGCGAAGTGGAGCCATGAGGTGATGTGGGCAAAGTTAATGTTGGACTGCTAAGTGGTCTAGATGAGGAAGCAAGCAAGGGTTGCAAGGGCTGTGTGGACCCCATCGTCGGTGACGAGGAACATGATCAGATCCATGCGTCCCGCACGACACAACACCGGCTACCGCTTGCTGCATCATGCGCCTAACGTAAACGGTGGCCTCTACTCGGTTACACAACCTCCTCCTCCAGCCAAGACAACACCGCTACTGGCTTCTCCAGTCGCGAGCTGCAATCGCTCCTCCAACTGCGTTGCCTCCACCTCCAAGGAGGAGCCACGCCGCCGCCTCACCGCGAAGCCGCGCTACCTCCTCCGGTCATGATCGCACCGCCACTGGTTCCTCCTTTGGCCACGAGCCCAGCATCATCTTAGTTCCTTCATTGACCGCTTTGGATCCGAGCGAGCACACATGTTGATTGTGTCGCAACTGGCTCCTCCTCTGGCCATGAGCCCAGCATCACCTTAGCTCCTCCGCCGACTGCCTTGGATCCGAGCAAGCACACATGTTAGTTGCTGCAGTAGAGAGGGAGTTGCAGAACGAGAGAAATAAGGGGTGGAAACCGCGTTAGGCGTCATACTCTCTTAAACACATCGGATAAAATCATATGGTTAAGAGTGCACGGGAGGGACTTGATCGGACGGTTACTAGTTATGTTGTCAGTTTGGGAACGCACGGTATACCATTTGTTAATATTTCTGTTTAATTATATATATATAGCTACATATACAGCTTGTGATAGAAGCACTGCTCCCCCCAGTCCCTCTACACGTTGAATTGGGCAAAAAAAGAAGAAGAAAAAAACAGCACAAGAACCAACCTATACCAGGCTCTATACATAAAGAATGAATGGAATGGGTAATCGAATCCGGTTGACCCTCTTAAGACCATATACACGGATATATATTCTTTTTTTACAAAAATGGAAAATTGACCACATCATCTCTTGTACCAACTTGAGATCTTCATCCATGCGAACAACTTTGACGGTACGATGCGTCGAAACAACAGACTTGCTGCTGCAGGCTGAACCTTCAACAGCCAGCAGCCCTGAGGAAGTTGTCATATGGGCTTGATGCCGGCAGCTTCAGGAACTGTTGATGAGAGTCAAAAGCTGACTGTGGGTTGCCGCCGTTCATGTACTGAGGGTAACCATGTAAGTTGTCATCGAGGAACGGATTCGTACCCTGCACCCCAGCCTGCTTAGAATTGGCCCCATTGATGTCAATACCTTGCTAAATGTAATGTGCTTTATCCAATGCATTGAGAAAGTAAAGAATGGTCTAGATAGTGCAAATTGTTCTACCTGCGGTAGCTGTGGATCATAGAAAAGAGCCAATTCCATCTGGTTGGGCTGATTGTTTGGCATGGTAGCCAGTTGCATGTTCTGCTGAAAGCTCATGAAGGTGGACATTTTCTGCTGTTTTCCCATAGTGAGGGCTTCGCATTGGCTAGTCATCTCCTTGAATGGTATGTCTGTTGACACGGAAACTCTTTCTGTCTGAGGTGCCGTGTCCTTCACAACCTATGAAATGCACAAGGATGGAAATATAAGTAAAAGCAGTTATCATGCCAAGTGAACATAACTTGTGGACCAAACATTCTTTATTGTTCAAACAATTGTTGCTCCTTAATTAGGCAGGTAAAAGAAAAACAAATTAATCTAACATATGGTCTGAAAATATGTCATTTCAGGCATGGACCATTTTGTAGATTGGATGCTAATATACTTCAGTATTTCGGTGCACAATGTATGTTCCCTCCCAATGACAAGAAACATTGGCTTTGATCTACCATGTGGATGAAATTCTTGGTTGGATTTTGCACCTAGCAAAACTCCCTCATTCCGCTGATATTTTGTAACTTCCAACCTAATGCCTGTATACCTTCTGAAAACTTGGCTGGCTTCTGCCTAGATATGCTACTAAAAGAGAGACTATCGCGCCAATAGAGTACCTCAAATGCTGCCAGAACTGGTAACCAACTCATGCCAGATTATGTCATCATGAAAGTACTCCAAGAACAGAGAAAATAAGGAGGAACAGAAGGGAAGGATGGGTTTCTGAGAGCAAGGCCATACTGTTTCAAGAAGCTGATCAATACTCAGTAGATCTGGTGCAGGCACAGAAGTAGAAGCTGCTGTAATTTCTGAAGCTTCCCCAAAGATATCATTATCATTTCCCAGGTCAATCAGCATAGCCTATTGAAAATATATACATGTTTTAGCAACGAAAGTAGTAAACCAATATAGTGGTTTCAAAAAAAAATTTGAGCGGCCTCAAAGAAAAGTAGTGGATGAATATATACCTCTTGATGATGGGCATTCTCATGAGACCCTGGTGATATATGCTCACCAGATGCTTCAAAAAATTGAGTGCTCATTGGACACATGCCATCAGGAGAGAAATCACTTAGCAGTTGGCTTCTCACATTATGCAGCTCCGCCTGCAGAAGTACAAAAGTCATCAGCTGCTGTATGGAACTTGGTTCAAACAACGAATGTAAGAGACAATTGAGAAGGTGAACATTACATCCAGCAAATTTGTTATGTTATTCATGATTGTGGAGACAATGGATTCTCTAGATTGACTTTGACTTTCTGTTAGTTCTATCTCTGAAAGGGACTTCAGCGCGTTAGTATTATCCTCTGGTGATCCATATATTTTTGACGGATCATCTGAGGAATCTTTCACAGCCTGAAGTTTGCTCTCATCCACCAAATGAAGGAATGGATCACTCTAGGGAAAACAGCACCCAAATGTTAGATATAAGGTCTGACTCTACACCATACATGATGAGTAAATAGGAGTCAAGATGCAACAAAAATGCCTCCAATAACAATACCATGAATAATTTGATCATCTCCAGAATAAATAAGAGATGCAATTGAACTCCAATTTGGTATATGAATAACATAAATTGGGAGAATAATTCTGAAGCATGGTCAGCAAACCCACACAAGATGATTATGGTTAATGGGTTTTAACCATATTTATCAAGTAAATTCTAAAACAACAGTATATTGTAGGATAGCAAGAAGACCATAAAAATGAAAGATGGAGAAGTGCTGTTCATTAACACACATCTGGTATACTGTGACTACTCAGTACTCATGTGGTAAACAAAATTTCCAGTAAAGGCTGACATGAACTTATGGGTCACGATATGCGCACAAATATTAATGTAAAAGCAAGAAATCATGGAAAATAACAACATAAAACTAATGCAACATAACAAGTAAGCTTGATGCCTTGATTGCTTTAAGAGTAATCGAGATCCATCAGCTTGATAATATAAATATGTAAGCATCTCATTTCACAAAACCATGTCTTGTTTAGGAGGTTACACTGCCATATTCAAATAAAATATAGCAGAAACAAAACAAGGGACATTATTTTGATCATACATACCGCTCGCTCATTAAGCATTTGCTTACAGATTGGAATAAGAGGCAACACATTGAAAGCTCTTGAAGAGAAAATAATCATGGCTGTTGCCAGAGTAAACAAGGACCGGCGCCGAGACGGTAGTAACGAATCTACAAGGTTAACAAAGAGAAAAATTAGACAAATGCAAAGGAATCAAAGCCAAATTCTAGTATAAGTCCTTGCTACGGCATCATGATTCATGCTCAACACGAGGATAAGTTTGATTAGTTACATGGAACATTGCATTTCTATTTACTACTAATGCTATTTAATGGTCATTCGAGTATGCCACCTGCTTCCGTAAGTGAATAGCTCCTCAAACAAAATGCAACCTGAAAACTCTGAGTAAGCGTTTCAAAAATCAACGCCTGAAAGAGCAAAAGGAGAAAACATCAGCAAAGAGGAAAGCATAATATATATATATATATATATATATATATATATATATATATATATATATATATAGATTCGTTAGAAGGGAAAGGAGATGGAATTCAAAGGACAGCCTAAGGCCTGCAAATGAGAAAAAGGGGGAGGGAGAATAGATTAATGGGAAAAGTGAGAAAAGACACAAGAAGATAAACACAGAGATCATGAAACGTATGAAGTAATAGAAAAGTGTGTAAATCTGAGATAGATTTCAATAAAAAATTTAGATAAGTTTCATCAAACTTTATGAGTCTTTTAGAAAATTACGACCTTCTTTGTATAATGCCTGTTAGTTTAGATCATGATTGGTTGGTGATGGTGTTGTCTAAATCAGCTCCTAAAAACATATGTTCCGGACTACTTAGCACTGATCAACAAGAACCAACGAATCTATCGAATTTACAGAGATCTTCTAACCTATAAAGGTGCCATTCTTATCTCAAGTGTGTAGTGCATATTCATCAAGTGATCTTAATCAGCTCATTTAATCAAGACAAGATTCTGATGTATTAATTATTATCAAATTTAGGAGTTCTGTATGGAAAAACATATAAATAGTTTGCATGATTCTGGAAGAATCAAAATCCTGAAACCATTTACAAAATCACATGTATTCCCTTTCCCACAACCATGTCTAGGTCCAAACAGAACTTGTGGTCCTGCTCAGAAACCTAGCCACCTCATCTCCATATCTAAGTGGTGCACTTGGCAACAATTGATCATTACTTGCCCCTGATAGCAGGCCTTGGTTAGGATGAGATTAATATTTTGCACTAAATATCTGATTTCTCTCTGGAAGCAGATAATTATGCCAAAAATGAAGGAGAAAAGAAAAACACATACGCAGATGACAGATGGAATTTAATAAGTAGGATTACCTTGGACCCAGAAAACAACAGAAGCAAACTGTAAGTATGAGCAATGGCTTCATAGTTTGCAGGAGTATTTTCAGGAGATATTGCTTGAGCCCAAATGGATGACAACAAAAGTGTAATCTGACGACTGCTCAGTTTCAGCAAAACCGATTCCTGCATACACTCAACATATTACAGAAACAGTTATTCATGGTAAGAAATCGTTGGCTCAAATATTAGTAATCTTTAGTTAATACATCCCGAGTTAGAGGACATGTTAGACTTGATGAAAGTACCATTTCCTCATCTGACTTGTTTGAGGAACTTTGGTCTTCCTTTACAGACATTGAAGGCGCTCTCAGAGACATCGAAGGAGCCCTCAGAGATATGGAGGGAGCTCTAATAGATACCGAAGGAGCTCTCAAAGACATTGAAGGAGCTCTTTTCATGGAGAAATTAGGAACTTTCATGCTACGCCGGCGGCTTTGAGACACAGGCAGGTTTTGATGTTTGGGATTGCCGGTCTCTTCGTCAATGCTATGCAAACTATTATCCTTGCTTTCTCCTTGTGAATTGTCTGAGTAATTGTCCCTCCTCAACTTGTCAAAGATAGCAGCTGAAGATGAAAATACAGAGACAGCTCTAGAGAGTGTCCTCTGCATGTCATGTTTCTTAGTCTGGCCTGAGGCATTTGCTTGAATCAAGGGGGAAACAGAAGAGGGGACCAAGACAATAGCAAATATGCGGTGTGCAGCAACACGTGCTTCGTGATCGGGGTGGATCATTGTTAAGAGCAACTGATGAAAGAGGGCTTCTGGAAACACCTGACAGCAAATACAGAAGATAAGTTTCTAAGGCAGAAGAAAGTAATGCTGCCTGAGATGAATTTAAAAACTTCCATTTATTTGTGTTGACAGTATACCTTACTCTGATATGTCAAATTTGGTACAGAAGCAATTATTTGGGCTGTGCGATAAACAGCAGCTGCAGTTGATCTAGCTACAACAGGAGTGCTTGCAATGTTTTCTAGCATCACAGCCATCATGTCAAGAACTGGCCCGGCATTAGATACCTGATCAATAAAATAGTCTTGATAAGCCTTCTATGCATTGTGGAGAGATCATTTGAAACTAATAAGTGTTGCACAGACCAGACTTCTAAGGGGCATCAGTTAAAACATCACATTTACATGTGGTATACTGATATTGTAACAAGCAGCAGAAAGCATAAAGTTTCAGACAAAGAGAAAAGAAAACAGACCTTCTTTGCCAGCTGCACTAGGCATTCATCTATGGCCTTGCGGAATTTTTCATTCCATTTTACTAACTCCAGATCTCTGCTGCCGAGAGTAATATGGAATGTCCTTTTCAAATGCCTGACAAGGTCACTTATGGCACCTATAGTTGCTGCAGAAGCGTGAGCACTGGATTGTTCTGCAAGGGTAGCTGCCACTTCCACGATGCTAAGCTGCATGTCTGGCTGCTTCAACATGGCCTTGTGTTCAATATGCTTTATCAGTAGAGACAACATTAAGTGCATGTTCTGCCCTGAAGAAGTAAATTTAAACAAGATAACTAACTAGGTTGCTTGTATACAATACATTTCATCCCTGCTCTCACACAATGCAAATGAAGTACCTGAGTTTTCAACTAACAGTTGCATGTCCAACAATACACACAGAGCAAGTCCATTTCGTGGTGACCATGAAGTATTGTTACCAAAGTACCGAAACAAAGACTCCAAGATACGGCGGAAAGTTGTTGCCTCCCTAGAAAGCTTGGCCATATTGTGCACACAGATTCTGGACCAGAACTTAGGATCCTTGGCATCTTCCCTGCAGACAAGAAGCCTGTTAAAAACCCACCTACTGAATAAGAAAAAATGGCAAATCAAATCAACAAAGAGTAGAAAGAAGATTATATTACTCAGGCAGGTTAACTCCTCCCTTAGCATTAACTATGCTCTCCCAAGAGGGGGCCGCAGAGATGACAAAGGGGGAAGGATGATGCTCTGTTTTTTGGACTTCTTGCCCCGATTGGTTGCTTGGATCTTTGGTACCTTGATCATCATTTTGCATCTTCTGAGGTTTGTAGTTTTCCAGTACTACTTCAACAACCTAGCAATGAAAAAAAGAAAAGAAAAGCTAAGATGGAATGTTTAGGACGGCAATCTGCTTGTGCAAGCAATTCACAATCTGATGCTAACCAAAATGAATATCAGCAAGAAACCCCTCTTGCATTACCAAGTTACATATTTCTTCGATAGAAGTAATATCAATATTTTTGCAACAATTCTGGATACGACACTATATGAATTCTGTGCCAAGCTCTAATGAGAGGCAGGTAATGGATGTTTAGCATACATATGCATAAATAAAGGGGAGAAAACCTATACTGGCTGCAGTAGGATTTAGATAGGTCGTTACTCAGGCATATATTTCAATAGAGTATATTACAGCATGGTAGTCCAAGTCCATGCATGAGCTACATCCAGGCATTGAAATAAGATGTATCTGAAGTTTGTAAAATAAATATTTAAAACAGAAAAGTAAGGCAAGAAAAGAACTAGCGCTCATATATTACTTACATTATCAAACTCTGACGAGATATGAGAAAGCTCTCCCATGAACCATATCTGCTCAACATAAGAAACTAAATGATATTACGACTGCCAAAAGTTTTGGTTTGCAAAGTTCAGATGTTCAGAGTAGTTAGTGAACCAGTCAGAAGAAAGAAATATAATAAGAGGATGAGAACACCACTTCCATTTACATCATTCACGTGAGTTCTATAATTTACAGTGGAGCAGACTTCGAAGAATTGGAAAATGAATTGAAAAAAATAAAGAGCTATTCAATTGCAGTGAGCATCCTTTGTTGTACCAAAAAAAAATGGTGAGAAATATATGGATCTATCTAGATTTTATGTTGAGAAATAGTACCTGGAAGTTAAGTAGTTCGAAAGGTATGCAGTTAATACAATAGCACTTAATACTTATTGCCTATGACCTTTCATTCATCACATGATAAGGAATGCATCAAAGTGAGTGTGATTCAAACCTCTTTTGGCAATGTAACAGTCTCCCTACACTTTATAACTTCCTCTTCATTTCTTCAGCAGTACTAGCAATCAATGTTAATACATAATATATATTTGATATGGATGGATGAAGGAACTTACCATAGCTGAAAGGGCTTGTAGGGCTGCAGCACGCAGGGCATTTGTCTTCTCATCCTCCCCTACTTCTTGAGCTAGTTCACATAGTCTTGGGACCAGCCCTTCCAGATTGAACTGATATGTTCCATCCACCTGGAATATACAGAAATGAAAGCACCACCAAGGTGATATACCATACTAAGTAGAATCCTGCTGGTGAAGGATGGAATGCACTGATGACCAGGCCAATGGAAATACCTGATTGACAGCAAAATCAAACAAGGTTTCACATCCTATGATGCGCATGTCATCCTGCCTCTTTTGATCTAAAAGGGTGTGTACAATGCTTAACAAGCTACTCGCAAGCAGTGGCCTGCATGGAGCAAGTCGCTTTTATATTTGCAACCATTCAGAAAAAATATCGAAGTGTAAGACGTATCCCCATATGCAAACCAAATGACAGTGGATGGTGCTAACTTATCGCAAATAACTTTATGGAGTCCAGTGACGTGAGAAAGAGAAAGCCGAAAAAGAAGACTTACATCTGGTCTTTACAAGAAACCAACAGTCTGCGGTATATTAACATCACCACTTTTGCAAAGCCATACTGCTCACTTCTTAATTCCCTGTAAATCCTTTGCTCCAAGTAAACTGTGATCTGCTCAAATATCAATGTGCAAGTAAACCGATAATTTGAATTTCTTGAAACAGATTGAGATGCATTTATGTCGGGCAATATTAGAAACAAGGATTTGTCTGAAATGAGGGCACCGCAGGCACATGGCAGCTTTTGATAAACATTTTATTTCCAACTAGGAGGCGGGAGAGGGGGTGAACCTTTGGTACTCGAAGAGGATTCTTGGAAGCATACTCGCACAACTTCCCAATCCTTCTATCATTTGGTTCTTCATCCTACATGAGGAGAACACAAATAATGAGCAAATAGGTCCACAGCAGCAGCTAATGCGGCGACGTGGTTCTGCAAAAGAAAGGAGATGCAGCATGGCCCAACCTGTGTTTTGGGGAAGATTTCGGCAAGGATCTTCTTGTACCTCTTGACGGGTTGCCTGGATCGTGCCCTCAGCGCGGGGCAGAAGTAGCACAGGCTCCCGCACGCCGGCATGACCGTCCGTGATATCACACCCATCCTCTGCTACTGCAGGCAGAATCGAACAACGAGCGTGTTATGACGATCCATTCCAAACTGAAGCAATGACATGCAACCACGCAAGGCTCCTCAATTGAATTCGTCAAGATTGGACAACCAACCGAGCAATCGGTGCGATGGATCGATTAAGCTTTCAAGGCAAATGGCAATGGCGACACAAGGCGAAACCGGAATCGAGCTGCGGCACGACCCGATCGTTCGAAATTCCCACGATCCCGAGGCACACGCAGACACGACCAGAATTCAAACGGCACGCATAACGCATATGGAACCATGAGGTGAGGAAGAGCGTTACATTACTGCTACGAGGGGCCGGCCGGCCGGTTGGTTGGATCGAGATGCTGCAGCAACGGCGAGGGGGATCGGATCAGGCCTCTCCGCGTCGTGCCTGCCGAGAGAGACGCGGGGGGGTGGGTAGGGAGGGAGACGCGGGGAGGGAGGGAGGGAGGGAGAGAGACACGGTTATGCACGCACGACCGAGCCGGACGGAAACTTGGAATGGCCGGCCGAGGTGTGGCACCGGGATTCCAGGCGCGCGCGGCCCAAGCTTGCATCCATCCTGTCCTGTTCCTGTTCCTGTTCCTGTTCCTGTTCCTGCGTGTATGTAGTGCCAAAAGCGGACGGCCAGAAAAGCCCTGCTTGCCGGTATATGCCTGTGTGCGTGTTTTTTTTTTTTGCAACGACCAGACTGTATAAGCCTACACTCAAGTTAAATACTACTATGTTTGTTATTTAGCGTTCTACTCCCTCCGTCTTTGAAAGTAAGGGAGAGAAGCATTCAAATTGTGTCCTTCAATATTAGGGATTGAGAGCTCTCCCCCCTTAAATTGTGTCCTCAAATTATGCCCATGCATGCAGATACATGCGACCACACATATTCCAAAACAAAAATAAGGCAAGTCATTCTCTATAATCGTGATTAATCAATGCATGCATGTTGCCAATTAATAGAGACACAGTATTAAATAGGGGCATTAGAGTCTTTTGGCAGAAACCATAATCTGTCCTAAAATTTCTTCTGTCCCTTATTTTCCAGGACGGAGGGAGTATCTTTTAGCGGAGGCGGTACAGGTAGAGAGGGGGATGTGAGCTTTTAGCGTTCTAGTATCTTTTAACTGCTCTGGTGCTCTCTATCCCTTACCAAGGTCACGAAGAGCTCTTGACAGTCCACACAATGTGCTAATGTCTCCCCGTGTGTGAGAAAACACGTCCACAAACAGAGAATCAAATTAATATTTATGTGCACACAGATCCTGACCATTTCCAAAGGTGAAATGAATTGCTCGAACCAAGGACATGGAGAAAGATTAATGGAGTCGCCTTGCTACTTGTGCGATGCGGACGAGCCGGGGACGTGAAGAAGAGACACCGGATGGAGTCACCTTGCTGCTTGCGCGTGCAGGCAGCATTGCGAATGTCTGTCTTCCGTCCACTTTCGCTCATGCCTTTCGGTCGTCAAGCTACAAAAGTTGTATTGGGGTGCACCATTGATTTTTAAAGATGGAGTTATTAAATGATTATCGGCTGATCCAATGTTAGCGCTGGGTAAATCATGTACTATAAATACTAGATGGATGTCTGTTCATTGCTACGGATTAATAAAAGGATCATATTACATGTTTACCAAGATTTTTTTTTTTTACTTTATTGAATTAAACCAAATAGAGATAAAGATGCCATTTGAATTGCTCCAAAAATAATGTCATTTGAAATCAGACAAGGGACACATGTACAAGTATCAGGCAGCTTAAGAAGATCGAGCCGTCACACGATACCAACAATTGCAGTCGTATCCTTGACATAACAAACAGGTGTATGATGTAATTGCTTCTGGTTTTTGCATCCTTGCAATTTCGGATGAAATTTGGTAGCCGGTGACTTCTAGTAATGATGAAGCGGTATGTCAATCCGTTGACTTATAATTCCTTCAAGCTGGCATGCATCATGCAGCAAGGGATATCGGGACAGTTCCGGGTAAACAGCAATGTCATCTTTAGTACAGTCAAGGTAGCCCAACCTAGATACAGAGGCATGTACATAGAAGAAGCATGAACAGTATAAAGCAACTGTTAATCGTCCCGCAAGAAAAAAAGGAGAAGTATATCAAATGTATATCTAGCATAATATGAATGAAGTTTGGTCAATATAAAGAGATTTAGAGGTATCAGATATGGAATTCAGTCATATTATACTCCTAACAAGGACTTAGGCTGTCCATGTACAATATAATGTCCAAGAGTCTATAGCTGTATGTACTCTTTTGGAAAGACAAAACAGCAATTGAGATCCCATGCTGTAAAAACTTTGGCAGTACATCAGTATACCCTATTGACATTCTACATAAACCTTCTTTCAAATGACAAATTCTGATAGGAAACTAAGAAGCAATTCCATAAAATGTAGTAAGTACATACGTATGAAGTATTTAATGATGTTTGGGTCAACCAGTAGCATCAATAAGTAGATGAGGAGAAAAAACAGCGTGCTAAATTCTTTATCCAGTCATGCTATTTCCAAACCAAATAAGCAGCTTTCTACTATACCGTGTCTTGCGACGGCACGTACACTGTATTTCTTTATCGGTAACAACTGCATATACTGCTTATCTAGAAAAAAAAAATCAACCAAATTTACACCCATTTGGACTAGGTTTATGCTTCATTTATCAGGATACCTCTATCTCCAAACTACGCATAAGCTTCATTTATCAGGATACCTCTATCTCCAAACTACGCATTTATGCTTCATTTGGACTAGGTTTATGCTTCATTTATCAGGATACCTCTATCTCCAAACTACGCATAAGCTTTTCAGAGAGAGAAATCTCCAACGAAACATTCAAGCCGCAATTCCAACATTCCAATCATGCTATAGCTCAGTAATGAAAGGGGTATACCTGGTAGAAAAATAAAAGCTCCGTTGCTCCTCGACTCTGCATAGCCAGGGTAAACCGCACAACACACAACACAACATATACTCCCTCCATCATCTAAGTTCATGGAACGTATTTTCTCGTGGCACATGGATCAATGAGACATTGAAAATGACTAGACTACCTCTAATTATCTATAAGCACTATATTCAACGTTTGCGGTAGAGAATATAAGTAAATCTAGATATTTATTAAAGGTATAAAGAGAAGGTCACACCAAATTTTGCGTTGTAACCTGAAATATACACTATGTCTACTAATAAAATGCATTAAAAGAATACGGACCAATTTAAGTGCGTGCACTAGCAGCGAGTGGTCGATCAAACCTGTCGCACGCCAGCCAAAACAATCCCACTGGTTCCTTGGTTCAGGATATGGTCAAGGCCAGAGACACACACACTGTTCTGTCCGGGCCAGGTGTAACTAAATGCAGCCGGCCCAGGTGCTCCTATCATATATATATATATAGGAAAATGCTTTAGTACTACCGGGAGTACGTACTCCCGGATCCCTCCGCCGTCAATCTGGAAGCCTCATGCGCATCTCCTATCGAGTTTTCTCAGCCCTACCCGATATCAAGAAGCTCAACCATTTTGTTAAACCGATCCCTAAACTTCTGCTGCCTCCATGTCTATCAAAATCGATCCAAAATTCGTACCATAGAGAAAGGCCAATTGGAGCAAGTGACTACCTTCCGACGGCGCTGGTGGATTGGTACGCGGCGGTTGGTTGAGAACATGCAAGGTCGAATCCACCATGAAGGCAGCCGATTGGGGCTAGCACGTTTTGATGGCCATCATCATCTTCTTCGCCAGCAGCAGCACTAGCGATAACTAGCCCATGCCAGTGGCACCAGCGGCAACGAGCCCACGGAGGTGGCTGATGGGGAGCAGGAGGAATTTGTGGAAGCACGAGCTGCACCATCGGGTGGAATTTTGTGGTACAAACAACCCTCTTGCTTAGAACAACATTGCAATCGATTCTTTGTTCTGCAGATGGATTGGTCACCAATTTTCTCTAACGCATGCAGATAGGTATTCGATTTCCACTTGAATGGATTCAATTTTGAGCCACCAAATGCTTCTCTGGATCTCGGCCACTTCACCCAAAATAGATCAAAAATTTGCATCATTGTATCAACCGATTGGGAGCTCCTAGTGGATTTGGTCTTTGCGGTGCAGGCCACCCATTACGAGGCTGCATAAAGAACACAAGCATGCAACGACATCGATTCCGGCGATGACTCCTCTCAGCTTCCCAACAACAGCAGCGTTGAGTTCCTTCCCCGAGTAGCTCCTTTCAGGTTAGCGGCGGAACCTACACAGATCCACACCTGCTGGTGGCTGACAAGCGCCTTGCGGCCCCTCCTCCTGGCAGCGTTATTTATTTCCAACTCTGGCAACATGTCCTTTCGAGGGCTTAGGACCATGGCAAGCAGATGGGCAAGAATCCTGCAGATCCACACCACACGTACATAACTAAATTAGGTGTAATCCACCCTGTAACTTGGTTGCATGATTTTTTTTTTTGCCCTTTTTGTGGTCCACGGAATGTTGAGTATTGTGATAGGCCACAGAATTGGGTATATGAATGCAATACTTCTTGTTTCATCGTGGTCCGAGTGTTCATGATCAGATTAGGAAATACAAAATTAGGTAGGAAATAGGTATATGATGCCATCCTGTATAGCTATTTGCTAATTTGGTGTATATATGTCTAATTACCCCTTTCATGTCATGCATCTTTAATATGAAGGTGCACTCTGTCAGTAATATACCCCTTTCATGAATTGTACAATAGCATAATCCCATTACCAAACTTGTTGCTTGAATTTTCTATTCAATATTTGTGTTCCGAAAATGGGTATATGAACTATGGATTGGGAGAAAGGATACATTATCCTGATAATTGATGGGGAAACCTTTTTAAGCAAATGTGGTTTTGCTTGTGGTTTTGATCCAAAGGAAGCAGTATACGCAGTTGCAAAATCGACAGCATTATCGATAAAAACAGTTTTATTTTTCTATTGCTAATATAACACACTCCTGCGCTCCTTTTTCTGGAAATGCTAATTTAATTCCTAATGATTTTGTTAGTGAGATATTTTTCATTTTTTTCATAGTGATACCCTTTTCTCAACTTTTTATATTGAAGCCAATGTTTAGATTGTATTAAGAGATATCCTTATGTACTCCTGCGCTCCCAAGGTCCATATACATCTAATATATATACTCCTTTTTTCATGTACTCCTTTTTACTTAGCTGTATACTCCTATGCTCCACGTTCCATATGTATCTAATATATATACTCTTTTTTCACGTGTGTGTATATATATACACACTCTTTTTGCTTAGCTGTATACTCCTATGCTCCCATGGTTCATATGCTACTTCTTAAACTCTACTAATTTGATTGAAGCATACTACTTCTTAAACTCTCGCGAAGCAGATACTCCTTTAAGAAGTATGCTAATTTGATTTAGAAGCAGATACTTATTTTGTTGCACAAGATACTTCGGCAACTATGCTCAGCATTTCAATTTTGTGTTCGGCAGTTCCATACCAATTTCAGAATGGTTTTCACCTTTTAAATTGCCCCCCAATTTTTTATTACCCCATATATTGAAAAGGGGTATTTGCAATTGAAAAGAAAAGGGTATTTTGGGTAGGGATTTGCAATTGAAAAGAACCGGGGTATTTGCAATTTTTTATTAACCCATACATGGGTCTCCGATCATACTTTTCCATCTTAGCATTTCAGCTACCCAAAGAAGTATTCATGCTTCACGTTGCCATATAATACCTTCATGATCTGTATAAGATCACACCTCTTATTTTCATCAGCAATATCCTCCCAATCTTCTGCCACAGAACCAGACGCAAGAGCTTCATCTAGTACTCAAATCAATTTCCAAACCTGAAATTTGCTTGCCAGATTTAGCTCCAGTGTCCATTCGAATTCATCAGCAGGTATCGACACAATCACTTCTCGATCTATGGAGTATGTTACTGCCATCTAACTGAACTAACCAGGTTGTTAAATGTGAGTAAATAGTGCGCGCAGCTACATAATTGGAAGTTGTTACGCAAGCAAGCTAATGGATGTATCCACTTAATCAACCTTGCTTAGACCGTACGCATCACAAAGTAGATCAACGGAGTAGAGGTATGGAAGTACATACTCCTGGGAGTACAAAACGGGCTTTATATATATATATATATATATATATATATATAAACTACATTACATTTACGCATGAAAATGAGATGGACTGCAGCTGTGCAAGCTAGCTAGCTAGCGTGTACATGTTACTTATGCGCGAGCTTCCAAAGAGATCGCTCGCAAGGCGATTGAATTGGGTGCTAATGTAATGTCACCTCAGTGCTGTTCCCAGTCCGGATCGTTGCTCCACAGTTTTGGGCCCTTCTGCTGTCCTGAGTGTATATATATATATATATATATATATATATATATATATATATATATATATATATATATATATATATATATATATATATATATATATATATATATATATATATATATAAATGTCAAAGCAATAAAAGAAAATGACTGAATGCTGCTACGAATAAAAAAAATCATGTTATCTAACACATCGAGTTGGTTTACACCACGCTATTGACTCAATCGAAGTAACCAGCTAAACTCTGCCCGACTCACATCGTGTCTTCTCCACCATATATAACAGAGTTTAATCTTCGCATTACTGGAACGCACCCAATATAAAGAATTCTATTAAGAAATAAAACATCATCAGAATCAGAGGACACAACCAAAGTGACCATCCCATTTGTTCTGTCGTCTAAAAATCATTGCCTGCACTATTTCCTCTCCTAAAACATTGATTCTACAGCTATAACACACTTATCTCTCTGCTACGGTGAAATCATATAACAGAAAACAAAAAACACAAAACACAGTAGAACAAAAGCGAAAAATCTACCTGAAACTTTCGCTCAACATCAGGGTTCCCGGGATTCTTCTCCGAGTGCACCAACTTGGCCTATAGAAACCCAAACATCGACAACACGGCTGAATTAAGAACCGAGAGCACATTCACGAAAATACCATCGTCGTTTGATCGCAGAAGGATAACGTACCTTGAGGTAACTTGCCTTCTTGATCTTGGCAGCGAAGGCGTCCTTCACCATCGCAGCTACTCCTGGCTGGATTCATAAACACCAAGAAACAACACCGCATGCATGAGGAAGATCGGATGGGAGGACGAGCAAACTGTGTATGATCTTGGTGATGCATCATAAAACATGTATCTTATTGATGAAAATTTAGTCACTAATTTGGCGGTAGCAATAGCAATTGATGAGCAATTTTAACAATAGTATCATCCAATTATAACACTCAAATCATATATACACATTGAATGTAAAGTGAAAATGCCCCTGGAGCATTTGGCACTCTTAAAATCCTGTTGGCATTACAATATAACAAAAGCATATATTATCTATGCAAGGGACATGCAATCTTATATATACATAACTACATAGACCATCGACTAAAGCCTAAGTGATATCCAAATTCTCCTAATTGGGAAACCAATAAGAGGTAATTCGCAGCCAACTCTTTTATTGAGAAATGAGCAAAACCTAGTATGAAATTGAGAAGAAAGACAGGTGCATCCTTATACCTAACACATTGTGCATATGGCTGCTTCAGAGAAGCCAAACAAAATTACAGATGGACACATTGCAAACCAAAAATAACACAACAAATAATAACTAATTGTAGATCACACAAGTTCTTCAAATTAGTTAATCAGAGATGGGCTCACCTTTTTGTCCTTGATCTCGCTGGATTGGATCCACGTCTTGATCTGGTCCCTATACCACTGCAGCTTCTTGATGTCCTTCAATGTCAGCAACCAAGTCCCGAGTAGAGGCTAGAAGACTGAGTTAACACATCATGCATGTCAAACAAAGAAGAATGCAGGAATCCAAAATATTGACAGCTAAATGACTAATTTTTTCACTGACCATAGCTAGGAAGACAAAACAAAAGAGTTATGTCAAACAAAGATAAATGCCCTTCAGTCGAAACCAGTCAACAACTGAATGAACCAAAAAAGTTATGGCTAATCAAATTGAAATCTTTCTAGGATTGATAATCAAAGATTCCTGTAACTAACCAGATTCCATTCCGCAGCAAAGCAACTGTAAACTGACTCTTACTCAGTTCCAACTTAATTAAGATGCATGAAATTGAGAAGTTATAGGAAAAGGGAGTCAAGAACCCACCAGAGAGGGAGACGATGACTGCTTTTGAAAAGGGAATCAAGAACCCACCGGAGAGGGAGACACTGACTTATATAGCGAGTGAATCTGGTAAGTTCAGTTGTAACAAACCTGAGAGATTGACGGGATTGTTGCGGCCACTGTCGGTGGTGTTCAGTTGTAACAAACCTGATAGATTACGCGAGTATTGCGGCCATGGTCAGTGGTGGGGACAATGGCGGCTGCGCTCGACTCCTTCAACACCCACGCCGCCTCGAGCAGCCGGAACGCCGCCGACTCCTCCCACTACGATGGCCGCGCAGGGGAGATCCTCGAACACCCGCGCCACCTCGGATAGCTGGAACGACGCCGGCGCCACAAGGACCTCCGGCCACCTCACCGACGACGCTTCCCCCTCGGGCTTCGGCTCCGGCGGTGGCGACATCCGCGCATAGCAGTGGGAGGAGAGGAAGGGGAGGAAGCTCAGCGATTTTGGCGAGGAACTCCGTGTGTGGCTCGGCGATGGAGGCGAGGAAGGGAAGGAAACTCGGCGATTTTAGCGACTTGAATCCGTGCGCGGCTCGGCGATGGAGGCGAGGAAGGGAACGGATGCTTGCGTGGCTCGTCGAATAGATGCGCACTGGGTGGCCCACATGTCGATGCGCGCTGGGTGAATCACATATTGGGTTAGGAGTGAAGGGTGGAGAACGGACCGTCACCAACTCGTAATATATATATATATATCATAGCGTACGATTCGTTTGCATATATAATTTCCCGGAAAAATCTACAAGAAACGGATCGACCGCGTTCATGTAAAAATACGTGGTTGCAACTCGATCGGATCCACGTCGGAAATTGGAGTTTCTTTTTCTCCGCCCCCTTTCGATTCTTTTCTGTGACGCCGATTTCACACTCCATACGATACGAGAGACGGCCGGCCGGCCGGGTGTACTGTGCACAACATACAACGATATATCGCATCTGTCAGTTTCCTAAGCGTCTACGCCAAAACCACCAGGTCGTTGAAGGCTACCAACCTCCGAAATTTCACCAAAAACGCGTTCATAGCCTTCAAAATTCCATTCCCCATTGACAAATCTTTAGGCTTTTGCACATGCAAGTGGAGCAAAATGGAATTGACATGTTGGTGTCAACTCCTGTTGGAGCATATAATCCAACTACCGATCGGAAGGTTAGGCCTCAAAGTTAGCCAAATTGGGTGGATGAAGTGGGAGCTTTCCAACAAATCTCTCTGAGGATCCAAAATCTTAGCCCTCTCGATGCAAAGCAACAAAATAGTGTCATATATATATATATATACACGAGATAGAGGTGATGTTGTAGTACACGTACGTCATATGTAACAGTTGGGGAATCATGCATATCGCCTACAAGCTATGGATGGACAATCTTTGTGGCTAAATTTATCATCATCTCTATATGGACAGCCTGATCTCCCATTTCTAGGGCCTTGTTTGGAAGAGGGGTGATATATTGCTTAGGAATTTTTAGGATTTTAGGGTTCGAATTCTTAGCCGTGGAAGTCACGATCCAACAACAGGTTAGTATGCTATATTCAACGTACCGTTACCATCAAATTACTGTTGCAAATGTAATTTTGCACAAGCCGTGTTTCGTGCTGCCACCACCTTATCTCCTGATGTACGTTAGACCACTTGATAAGTCAGATATACAAGAGTTTAACCGGAAATTAGTGAACAAGATTTACTCCACACTTTTGTATTAGATTTGGATTCCGGAGAACCCATGTGGATCCAGCCAACAGTGTCGGCCTTCGTAACAATTACAAGGCCCAGTATTTGCACAGTATATCATCCAGGGACATATTAGGTGCAAACCACTTTTATCATGTAAACTTTTGAAAATCATATGTAAAAGTTTTTAAAAATTCTCAAAAAAAATTACCATATATATAGGGGAGGTTAGATTCTACAACTTTGTAAAATTTAAAGATCAAACTCAATCACATTTCAAAGATATGAAATTGACGAGAAGCGTGCTGCACAGTAATAACCAGATAAAATTAATCATTATTTAGGTTGAATTTGTCTTTTACATATCTTTTAAATGCAATTGAGTTTAGTCTTCAAATTTTAAAGGGTTATAGAAGCTAACCTCCCATATGTATGGTAATTTTTTGAGAATTTTTGAAAAAATTTACATATAGTTTTCACGAAGTTTACACAATATGAGTGGTTTGCACATGATCCGTGTAAACTCCGTGAAAACCGTATGTAGAAGTAGATCATATGCAAACCATCTTTACCGTGTAAAACTCCTTGAAAACTACATGTAAAAGTTTTCAAAAAATTTCAAAAAAATAACATGAATAGGGGAGATTAGCTTCTATGTCCCCCATCATCCAATCTATTATCTCTCTTTTATGGAGGGAAAAAAAAGAAGGGTGACTGGAAAAGGAATCCATTATCCATTTCGAGCAAAGATGCAAAGCATAAAACAATCCATTTGAAGAGACTTATTGCAGTGGCCAGCATGAGATGACACCCACGTAATACTGAAAGGATCTACCACTCGATATTGCTGCTACATACATTGGCTTCGTCCAGAAATGTTTGAGAACAAATTAAATTGAGAAGTAAAGCAGATTGCGATCTGCCATGACAAAGAGTTTGTGTCGGATCGATCTGCGAAAAGTCCAGGGTCGATAGCATGCATACGTGTTCTTTCTATATATTTATGTGACGAGCACGTGTCGGCAAAACTGGTTGCTTTAAATTACATACAAATAGAGGTATTGTAACATGTATGAGTTTGAGTTCGATATCATTATTTGCTTCAATTGCAAAAAGGAAAAGCCACAAGAATTGTATTGCTTCCAACTATAAGATAACCCTATGGAATTCCATGACTCCAAATTAACACGTTTACTTTTTTTTTTAAAAAAAGCGAAGTTTCAGTAACCTCAAACCCTACCATGAGTAACCGTGAGCCCAACTGTGTCGGCAAAACAAATTAAGCAGGTCAGTTTCAGTAACCTTGGACTACTTAACGGTGTCGGCAAAAGTCGAGAAAGCCTGACAGCGCCAGTACATACGCGCTCTCCCTCAACGCGATCAGATCAGATCAGGGCATCGATTTCGCAGCTGGATTATTGTTCTTCTTCACTCACAAAGCAGCTGCAGCTTCCTGTCGGTCGATCCATGAGCTCGTGCGGTTTTACGTCGCTGTTGCTAAAAGGTGGCTTCTTCGTGCCTGCGTCTCTCTACTCCTCCTTTTCCTTCTCTCTTTCGATGCAATTATTAAATACTAGGTGCCGTTCTTCTTAAGTGTTCTAACTTCTTAATTAGGAACATGTGCTCTAATTCATCAGTTTTGACGGCAGTGTTTTGTTGTACAGATAGATATAGGAGTACTCTAATTCTATCCACTGCCAAACGTGCGTAATGGTCCGTGCGAAACACGTGAGACAACACTAGGGTTTGTAGTGCTATATATGTACGTAGCAGACCGTCGTTATAGCAAGCCTTAGAATAGAGTGATCTTGGTAATGCAGGAGCTAAGATGGTGTAGATAAATACTAATGGCTTATGTCATGCGCACACACCACCACGACGTTCTGTCTGTTTTTCCCTCTTTCGAGGCCAGCATGCATGTACTACCACGACGTATAAAGCGATGCCCTTCTGAACAACCGCACTAATTAGGTAGCTTAGCTAGGGTATGCAGGGGCCACAGCGTGTGTTGCGTACAATAAGGTCACGTCAGCTGACTCTTAACCTGTATACATCAGTTTTGATCTATGTGAAGGAGTGAGAAGAGAGAAGAGAGCTGGCTCTTATTTAGTAGCTAGCTTTGCACGGAAGCATAGGTAGATTATTTATGTACAAGAGAGAAAAGATAGTTATTGCACAACATCTAAAGACAACCTTTAGAAACAGTTATTGTACAAACTGATTTTTAGCTTACTATTAGCCAGTAGTTGGCTTTACTATTGTACTTACTCTAAGCTTGCTAGCTAGCTAATTAAGCTAGCAGCTAACGAGAGGAAGCTCATGCATGCATGCACGCAGGCAGCTACCGGCCGGTAGCTAGCAAGCGTTTCCGATTTAGCGTTCAATTAATAGTGGTACTAACTACTAAGTACACTTCACCATATCCGAAGGAAATGTGGTTTTAATTTAAACTACCAACATACTAATAGTGTATGATTATCTTACTGCTCATCTCTATGAGACTGCGAATGCAATGATCCATCACGGGGCAAGCGTGCACGTATGCACAATCATGCAAGCCGCAGCGGCCGGCGGGCTACATGCAAATTGAAGCAGGTAAAAGTGTACCAAGAGCAAATACTCTCTCTCACACACACAGTCACACACTCAAGTCTGGAGCAAATCTTTGGAAGCAGAATGGATCGATGGACTAGCACGTATACTAGCTAGAGCTTAATTAATTATAGATCTGAAAGCACATGTAGACGTACAATAGTGGTGTAATAGTGCTAGATCAGCTCATCAACCTCTATTATTGCCCCTTCCAATCTGTACATAATTCCCATTTTTAGCGACGAAACAAGTACCTCCAAAACAGTAAAACCACAGTCCATGCAGGTGGGCTCCATCTCGGGGCCAGATCAACTGGATCCGATCGATCGAACACTGTTCACTGGCTAGTGTACCGCTCAACACTACAGCCGGTACAAGTGAAGTGCCTGCTCTTGCATGACGTGTACACGTTCACTAGCTGGTCTCATTTGCAGCGTAATTCCAGTTGGTAAACACTGTTTTCCTTTTAGCAAAGCCGTTTATATATCCTAATGACTTGTGATCGGACGTCTGATTTTTTCGAACGCTTGTAACATTTTTTTTTTCTACATGTGAAACATTTTTTTGCTACGTGTGAAACATTTTTCCTTCGATAACAGTAGAAATGTGTGCGTGAAATAAAATATTGTAGACGTTGAAAAAAAATATCGCAGACGTTAAAAAAAATATTACAGCGAGTGTCCGACGAAATAAACAATAATCGAATCGAACGTCCGGACGTTAGTAACTCCTTTTATATATTCGCCTCTTTTCTTGCTAGGGGGATCAAACTCAAGATGATCGAGGAGCCACCTACGGTACTAGCACTACGTACGTGTAGGCCGGTGACGCTTTCACTCCTGGAACTCATCCTGCTCCATGCAGCCGCAGAGTTTCGAATTTCGTCATGGATCCTGAAATACACTTGTCATAAATATATTTCAGTGGGTTTACTTGAATTTTATTTTTAAAAAATCAAATTTCCATCAAACTTTTTTAAAATAATTCTTTTCAACCATTACGCCCCGAAATTACACCAAATTCGGTGGGTGCCGAAGTTTCTTTTAAAACAAAATTCGTAACCCGGTTGGAACGTTGAGTTTTTCTCCTTGTTTCTACAGTCAAATTGTTTCCAGTGAAATTCTTTCATTACAAGCCTACAAACATGCATGTGCACGTATTATGCAAAATCAAATGAACCTGGGCCTTAATTATATATGTTGATAGTGTGAAAACCAAACACGAGTGAGGGGTGGATGTTGGCCGTTTGCCAGGCCCTAGCTAGTACACGAGAGCAGAAATGACACGAGGGTTTATATAAGTTCCGGGGTCCAAGAGAACCACCCTACTCATGTCGGCGAGCCTACAGGTGGTCGTCTCTGAGGAGAAGGTTCTCGAGGGCTCAATAATTTGAATGTTTTTTTTTATATTGCTCAATAGAGCTCAAGTTACAAATGGGAGATGCATGAGGTATTTATATGCTCTTGGGCTTATACAAATGACCAAAATACCCCTCATGAAGATAGCTAATCATTAAGTACAAACGGGGAGTAATATTGTCTTTTTCAAGTTTAACAATAGTGCTTCGATCTGCATATCATCTAATCAGTCCGTGGTCATATTGTATTGGTTGCCGCATGACGAGTAGACCCCATGCCTTGGGGCATATTCTTGGACCTGTGGGGCCTACTCACTGAAAGCATCTAGGCACCTAATTCGTTTTGGTTTTGCTAATTAATGACAATCATGATTAAAGGACTAATATGTCTCTTTGAGAATGTTGAAAATAGATTGGTTCTAGATATGGCTTGCGTTGAAGCATGAAAATGAAGCTAAAGAAGATCCACGTGTCTAGCTAAATAACCAAGGTACGAACTTAAGGACATTTTCATAGTTTTTGCTGATCTCGGTGTTTTGGTAAAAGATCGGATTGTTAGATTATGTGTCGTACTATTAAGAGGAACTTTTGGCTAGTAGCTTGAAGTTTAAATTGTGTCAATGGCTCAAATCCATGCTCATATCTTGATCATTTGCATTTGTCGAAAATAACTTCTTGAAAAACCCTCATGTGCTCTGTATTGTCAACACTACCGTGTATTTAGGAGCGGTATTGCCGCCCTGTCGGTAGATATATATATAACAGAGGAAGGCATTCCTGCTCCAGAGTGGCCGTCACTACCGACCACATGGGTGCGGTACTGCCACAAGGGCAGTAGTACTGGCCCATATGGCCGGTAATTCTTTTACAGAGCAAGTGTTTTTCCTGTCTTGCTCGATCAACACTACCGCCCTCATGGGTGCAGTACTACCTCATGGCCGGCACTACCGACCCCATATGGACGGTAGTGCCGGATCACTGTAGTAACGGCTAGTCAATCTTAGCATTTAATGCTACAGTTGACCGTTGGACCTAAGACAGGCACTACCGACCCTACATGGGCGGTAGTGCCGATCTTTCTGAATTTTTTAAGGGTTTGGTAGCAACGGCTAGAATTTTTTGTGGGGGTTATAAATACACCCTACTTGCAACAAGGAGGCATTTTTGGACACTTATTGCATATCTATGAGCCCTTGCTAGTCTCTCTTCTATTCTATATCATTTAATTCTCAATTTGTGAGTAGTTGAGAGAAAATCAAGTGTGTGCATTCAATTGATCTATTTAGACACTAGATAAACCTCAAGCGATTGTCAAAGTTTATTACTCTTGGAGGTTGCCACCTTCTAGACGGCTTGAAGGTGTTGTGCGCGGTAAGTTTCTCAACGAAGGTTGTGAGAAGCCCCGGCAAACTTATGAAGGCCGAAGTTCATCTACCCGGAGCGGGAAAGAACTACTAAATGATCGAGGGAGGCTCAATTGTGAAAAGGAGCCAGCTTAAAGTTGATCAAGCTACCTCAATGTGGATTAGAAGAGACCGGCAAGTCTCTGAGACCACGGGATAAATTTTGTGTCTAATTCTCTCTTGTGGTTTGAATTCTTGAATCTTTTGGGCAACTTTCATTGCTATCATATTTAGTGTGTTGATCTTGTGTTTAGGATTATATTTTTACTTAGACTTAGGTTGTTGGTGCACTTAGTGAAACCTAGAGAATTTAGGTTTTAATTGTCAAAATTGTAACTCTTGCATAGGTTATTTATTCATTGCAATTAGAGCTGAAGAATTTTAAAAATCTCCTATTCACCCTCTCTAGTCGGTTATCCTTGATCCTACACTCGCCTCGAGGGACCCACTGTGGATCGATGCAACCTATGATAGCTTTGACCCTTGATGATAATCCCTTAACGCCTGTAGGGGTTGCAGGGTGGTGTAGAGTCAGTGTAATAGCCTTTGTATTATGTCCGAGAAATGATCTTGAGAGAGGATGCTTCGACGGGAGCCCTTGTACCTTCTTCCTTGGGACCGATGATGAGGCTAATGGAGGCTCGATATTTTAGTGAGATAGATAACTCGATTTGTGGAGACGACCCTCATGATCTAGGCTACTGATTAAAATATGACCGACGCCAAGCAATCACTGAACCAAACTCTGAATTGTTATCAACCATGTCAAAGCTCAATTAACATGTTCACGATTCCTACAAGCAACCAAAAAGTAAGCAAGAACAAAGAAAAAACAATCTAAAATTGCAAATATGGATTAAGGACAAGTGTTGGGGTTCCAATAGCGGTGTTGACGGTTGGTCTAGCTAACTCAAGCAAAGAACATAGAAGTTTCATGTGAAAAATTAATCTAACAAAACCCCAATCTCATGAGGAAGCTTAGCTAACTTAAATAGGCATCTAGAGGGAGTGCGGCCAAGAGGTGGACACGGACACGAACTCCTCCTGAGCGTCCCTCTTAGGCCTTCCTATTACACGGGTCGAAGCCCAATTGGCAAGGTGGCGCAACACCATGTTTGGAAGGCTTCCATATGTAGTTGGCCCTATCTAGTAGGCTTATGGAAGTGGTGCCCTCTAGGGAGAGTAGTTGAAGCCATCGGCCTAGGCCAGGCTTTGAATTTTCCTTATGATTCTTCGCCTTGTAGCCTTCCTTCTCGCATTCTGACTCATTGTAGTCTTTTTCATGATTTCTGAGGATAAATAAATCACACGCATCAGGTAATATCATATTCTCATTAGAAACATAATTCACTCCCAAAAATAAAGTTACCTGATAATTCAAATGACGTGCACATGCTCGTGTGATTGGATCTTGCACTTGCACAATGTGTGGAGAAATATTAATTACATCTGTAGGAGTGATGTCCTCATCATCCTCCCCTTAAATTGGAGTCATCCTCGACTCAAGTTCATATTCTTCTTATAAGTATGGCTTCAAATCTGCAATATTAAATGTGTGACTAACCCCAAAATCTAAGGTAGATCAAGCTTATATACATTATCATTAATCTTTTCGATAATCTTAAAAGGACCATCAACTTAGACTTTCTCAAATATAAAAATATATCTTTTCTTAAATGCAACCAAACTAGATCACTAAGTTCAAAAGTTATTTCCTTTTTACTTTTACTACAAGCAGTCCTATATTTCTCATTCATGCGCTCTATATTTTCTTTTATATTCTCGTGCAATTTAAGAACAAATTTAGCACGTTTTTAGCATCTAGATTTACCTTCTCCGAAAATGGTAGAGGTAACAAATCAATTGGAGCGCGAGGTTAAAGCTATATACTACCAGAAAATGGTTCATCTTTGCAGATGAATACAGCGAGCGGTTGTAGGCAAACTCCACATGAGGTAGACATTTTTCTCACAACTTCAAATTTTTCTTCAAAACATCCCTCAATATGGTTGACAATGTGCGATTGACGACTTTAGTTTGTCCATCAGTTTGGAGATGACATGTGGTAGAAAATAGCTACTTCATTCCTAACTTGTTCCATAAGGTCCTCGAAAAGTGGCTCAAGGACATCACATCTCGATCTGAAACAATTGTGGTTGGCACACTATGTAGTCGAACGATCTCCCTGAAAAATAAATTAGCAACATGTGTAGCATTATCACTCTTATGATAAGGAATAAAATGTGCCGTCTTAGAAAATCTATCCACTACTACGAAAATAATATCTGGTACGAGGACCGATAGACGGACTTCACGAGTTATGTTTAGAGATGTGTTAGTTATTCCTCTGACAATCTATACTATATATTAAAGAGCTGAGGATTGCCGATCATCCAGAGGTGCCACCTCAGCCTCTCCGTGTAAAAGTCCTCCAGAAAAATTGAAATCGCGATTAGATCCTTCGGTCGGTTTTTAACAGAAAGGACAGAACAAAACCGAAATTACATTTAGGTCTCTCTACGGTTTACGTTCAGATCCTCCCAAAGGTTTTTATAAGATGGAAGTGGACCCGAAAAAAAAACGTCCGCGGTTTTCTCATAAAAAAACGCAGATTCGACGAAGGTTTATAACAGTTCACAAATTTGCTGACGGGTCCTACCGACTCATTTTTACGAAAAATAAATAAATAACGTTTAAATCTTTTTTTTCCAGAATGGACACGGTTTTCTTCCAAAAAAAATACAGATTCGCCGAAGGTTTATAACAGTCCGTAAATTAGCCGACGGGTCCTACCGACCTATTTATATGCAAAAAAACTAAATGACGTTTAAATCGTTTTTTTTCAAAATGGACCCGAACAAAAAACAAAAAATACACCATCGATTTTCTCCTAAAAACAATACAGATTCGCCGAAGGTTTATAGCAATCTACAAATTAGCCGACGGGTCAGACAGGTCATGCTGACCCATTTTTACGCAAAAAAATTAAATGACGTTTAGAACCCTCCACGGTTTTCTCAAAAAAAAATCCACACATTCGTCGGCGGCTCCTAGCAGCCTTAAAAAAAACATAGATTCACCGAATGTTTATAGCAATCCACAAAATTAGCCGACGGGTCCTACCGACCTAAACCACAAATTCGCCGACGGCTCCTAGCATCCTATTTTTTTTATTAAAAAAACAGAAAATCAAAGTTACGCTTTTTTTTCAGAAATATCCGTCGTGCCAAATTTCACACGTCGCAGCGTCACGCGACCAAATTTTCCAAATTTCGCACGTCGCAGCGTCACGCGACCAAATTTTCCAAATTTCGCACGACGCAGCGTAGCGCGTGACCCTGGCTAGTATATACTCACTTGTGCATGTTTTACTCGTTAATTAACATAGTGCAGATGCATATATATCACCTAGCAGGGCAGGGATCCCTGCAGTTAGCATGGAGACCTCACAACCGTCCGTTCGAGCAATTCAGTGGCACAGTGTGTGCTGCAGTAATTTACTAACTAGAAAATCAGTACGGTATTTTAGCTATAGTGTAATAAAAAAATGAGGATCTCTTTTCAGTCTAACGGTGGCTTAGAAACTGCTTAAGCCGCATGGGATCCCTGCAGGGTTACAGGTTTTCGCGATTAAAACCTTTCGAAAAATGGATCAGTTGAATAGTAATTTTAACAAATTTGAAGAAATTTAGCAAAATATGTCACAAATTTTTGAAAATTTTTGTGTACGGTCCTGAGGCAATCCTAATGATTCTATAAAATTTTCAGATTATTATCAGATACATACATTTTTTAAAAATTCTGAGAGTGATACTGTCACAATATATGCTCTTCAGTTTTTTATTTTCTAAGGGCAAAAAATGAAGTCTAATATTTCTTAAACTTTTTTTTAATGTTATAACGTAATTAAAATTATTATTTAAAATTTTCATATGATTATCATATATGTGTATTTTTTGAAAATTCTGAAAGTGCTATTATCATTGTATATGCTATTCTGTTTTTGATTTTATATAAGTACTAAATGAAGTCTAATATTTCTTAAAATTTTAGTACATGATCCTTTGGAATTTTTTATGGTTACATTAAAATTTAAGAATATGAAATTCTTTAAAATATTTATAAAAATTTGACAATGTCTTTGTTCCTTTCATTAATTTCTGTTTTGGACTTTTTAGAAGTAACAAATGATTTCAATTTTTTTTAAAATTTCTCTGATGTGTTTTATAGATTATTTGGGATTTTTTTGTAATTTTTTCAACTTTTCTTGCATTTTCACCATTTTCCCTTTTGTCGTCGGTTTTCGACCAATTTTTGATTTTTTAATCGGTTTGACCACCTGTTTGACTTTCGCAGACCGATCGATTTTTACCGAATTTCGATCGATTTTCGCAAAAAATCGGTGCTGAGGAAGTAGCGAATTTCGAACTCAAAACGAAAATGTGAAACCTGGATCCCTGTCCCCACCTAGTAGATCAGATGCGCACGTAGCGCATGCGTGCTGTCATTTCATGGATGTGGCTTGTGTGGCCGCGACTGCTACTACTAGCTAGCTAGTGGTGCTGGTGCAGTGAGAGTGAGTGAAAAGGGGCCATCCAGCCTTTGGTCGTTTCTTTCATCTCGATGATCATGTCGGGTCGGCTACTTCTATCAGCTGCTGAAACCATCATTTTTACCAGGTTCATGATAATTTTTTTTCATGGTAGAGGAGTGTAAACGTGACATGTGTCACTTTTCAGTGCTTCTATAGTTAGAAATAAGACTATTTTTGTAGTTACGTTTGTGAAATGATCAAATTTGTAAAAAAACTTATACACGAAACTAGAAAAGCTATTATTTATCAACTGCCAGGTCGAGTAGCTTGTACAATTGCCAACTTTTTTCTCTTTTAACAAAGGAAATGAAAGCTGCCTCGATCTGTAGTCTAAATGCGTCCATGCATTGCTCACGACTAAGACTGTCCGGCCGGTACAGTGTAGACGATCGTGAGTGCTTAATTGACTACATGCATTGCTCACAAGGCAATATGCTTGACAGTTATTTCATCGAGATTTTACGAGCTAAAGAAGAGAGAGATTTTACCTCTTAGCTTTACCACTATTGTTGTATCTTACCTATATCGTACATTAGGTTGTTGAAATAAATATTACATATTTTAGTAGTTAACTAGCATCTTGGACGCGGGGTGCCACGCCGCGGGCGCCGCCTTACACACAAGAAAGTTGAGTTTTTTTTTCGGGAAAAAGGCTTAAACTTAATGGTAAAAAAAAGCGGGAAGAAATATATGTTTTTTTTTTGGAAGAAGGATCCATACGGGTTTTTTTCCTGACTGAAAAGGACCTAAACGTAATTTTGATTCTGTGGAAAAGGACCCGAGCGCAAGCATTAAAAACGCATAAAGGACTTAAGTGTGATATATATTTTTTTTTGGAAAAAAGGACCTATTCGTAACGTAAAAGGACCTAGACGTAATTTTGACTCTGTGAAAAAGGACTCGAGCGCAAGCCTTAAAAACGCATAAAGGGCCAAATCGTAATATATATTCTTTTTCGGGAAGAAGGATCTGTTTGTAATTTTTTTACGAACAAGGACCTGATTATAATTTTTTTATAAAAAAAAGGACCTATTTGTAAATAAAAAAAGACCTATCCGTAAATATTTTTCGGCTCGGCTCGCGGCTCGAGCCAAGCCGGCTCCGGCGACACGTGGATGCCCTTCCCATCCAGGGATTCTTTCAAGTATAGTAGAGTTATAATTTGTTTGTTATGTGGTAGTTTTTTGTTTTTTATTAGAAATTTTTGTAAGGTAAAATTAATATTTGAGGAGACGTGCGCGGAGCCAACAAGTGCAGTTTTTCAGCATAAGGCCACGTTACAGAAAGGCTTATTTTGATAAGCAAGGCATTGCAAACAAATTAAGTTTGTAAGGTGAAGAATAAATACACCATTCATCGTCATTAGATTTTTCTAAACGAGTAAAGATAGCAAAGAGGAAGAGGATAAGCGAATAAAATTGCTCTAGACACTAATTTGGTCAACGTCACCTTTTCCTTGGGAGAGAGAGAGAGGGGTCGTCACTTTTTTTTTAGTTACAGTAGAAAGTGAAACACGGAAAATTCTTGAGAGATCACGGGGATCCTTGTCCACTAGATATGCTGGACAGTTGGGGCGATGCACTCATTGCCATTTTGCGTCCAAGTACCGGATCTTTTCCTCCCAAGTACTACCGGCCAAGGGTGAAGTCAGAATAAAAAAAAAGTCAGCTCAAAATATTAATTTAAATTAAGATAAATATATTAAATAACTTTTGTTATATTCTTATCAATTTAAAGTTACTACTAGCGTTTCCTTATTTAAGAAATACTGACGCAACATTTGATTGTCAAACTTTTTGATAAAATGTGAATAAGTTAACATCAATTAATCAAACAATTCGTCTATTATCTCTATTCAATACATTGACAAGTTATAATTGATAAAAAAAATCATCTATCAAAGGAGATACTCGCATTGCCTATTTGCTGTTGTGGTCAGCTCACTCAGTCGGTTAAACACTCGTCAACTCACGCTGCGTCGTCTTCCCTGCCTACTTGCCGTCGTTCCAATGGGTTGCTAGTCGCTGCACGCCTGTTCCCTTGCCGACTCCCCGGCACCCACTTGACGTTCTTGCCATGCCCTTGCAATTGCTGACTCCCCGCGACATGCATCAAGCTCCCCCGACTCAGTGGACTACTATGTTCTCGCAAAGGAGAGTGTCGAGCCGCCCCTACTCTCACTATGGTTTCTGCGTGCATCTAGGGTTCAAATTCAGTTTTGCAGGCAGCAAGCAAAGTTACCAATTATCAAATTAGATCTTCCACAGGTAATGACCCACAAAGCCACATAATCTAGAAAGCAACTCATCACCTAGTAAAGCTTCTTTTTTTTCTCCAGCCACATTCGAGCGTGTGTGCATTCGTCGTCGCTATATCAAAAACTAAATGTCAATGCTAAAAATATTACTTAGGGTCCAACTTACAGAGGATGAGCTCGAGTACAGCAGAGCTCCTGTTGGCTACTCCCCTCCTACCGGCAGCATGCATGTTGACGCCACGTATACACATGGATACGGAAAAAGGAGGCAGAGATAGACTGACCAATGCTGCGGACGCAAATCATGTTACATACGCCCACGCGCGTATGACGTGCACTTTGGTCTCAATAGTTTTCTTCGTTTAGTTCGATTCAATCTTGCCTTTTTTGCTATACGTGATCTTTTACATTATATGCCTGCATCTTTCGTAGAAATGTGATAGCTCGGCAGCTAAACACATACCATTACAGTATTATAACCTCCATACTACGCAAGATAAATCCTTTTATGAAAGATCATACAAGGACTACTCTGTACAGAAGCAGTATGTTGTGCCTACTAGTTTGCTAGCAACAGTTATCATCCCAAGAAGTGCACAAATTTTTCAGTACCCCACTTGATGATATGATCCACTTGGACCGACGGTGTCTAGAGCATCTGCTGTTGGTGAAAGAAAGTCTCTTGGACTCCATGCAAAGGAGAAGAGACCAAGGATATATAGGAGACGAGCGTGTCCCAGCGCCAGGAGACATGCCAAATCCAAGTGTTCCCCGCCAAGTGCACCTCCGGGCCCAGCCATTTTTGCGGCTTCGACTTGGAGTTGGAGTGCGTATAGTGCAATGTAGTAGTACTAGCTTCCATTGTACTTGTCCCGCAATGTACTAGTAGTACAGTGGAGTGCTGATGATTTGTTGGGTCACGGTCCTTCGTGGAACAGCAAGATTCACCCACTGTTTTTCTAATCGATCATTTTTCTAGCCATCTTTCCTCTTTATTCTTTATTTTTTTTATATAAATTTAGCTCATTTCTTAATAAAATTATAAATCTAGCCACTTTCCCTACCGCAAAAGCTTCTTCCGCACTCGTCGGCCGTGGCAGTGCTCACCGACTGCGGCACGTCTCCTCCCACGCTGGCCGCCTGCGATTGCGGCGACTCCTCCCGCACTTCCTGAGCGCGACAGTGCCTGCTCCCACTCTCGCCGGTTACTGTGTTACTGAGCGCTGTAGCGCCAGCTTCCACGCTCTCTAAACACAGTAGGAGACATGTGTCGTTTGATGCACTTTTCACGGTAGGAAAGAGGACTAGATTTATAATTCTATTTGAAAGGGAACTAAATTTGTAAGATAGAGAGAAAAGAGGCTAAAAAATTGATCAATTTCGGAGAGACGCTCGTGCTTGCTTTGTGTAGCATGCATGGGATGTGAATTTGGCATTTGGGACAAGCTAGCACAGCGGTGCTATTGCGTCCTCTTACTACGTTCCTATAAAACTATATATGGCGAAATATTTATCCTATCATCGAAATTCGATCGAGGGCTCACATGCAGTACGATTGATCTCTACCTGAACTCTGGATTCTGGAACGGGTAAAGCTGGGAATTTCTACCCTGCCTTCCACTCGTAGTAAGAGAGTGGTAATAAACATTAAATATAACCATTAATTTGTTATTATAAATTTTCTAAATAACTTTCTTTTGAAGGTACCATGACTTTTCATTGAACCTCTTACTAGTTCGTACGTATGTGTTCGTTTCAAACTCAGTCAGACAATTATAATTTTACCCCCACCCCTAGAATTTATATTAGTAGTACTCCCTCCGGTCACCAATAATTATCGTTTTGGACATATGTATAGTCAAGCTTTTGAAACTTTGACTGTCAATATCTTTTCAAATATTTAAATTCGATATATGAAAATTATATATGTAGATTTGTCTCGAAAAATAATTTCATAATATTAAAACTTTATTAGATTTTATAAATATATTATAATAGAAAATAGTGATCAAAGCTGTGTTTTGGAGACCGTGTCGATGTCCAAAACGATAACGTACTGTTTGTGACAGTAGGGAGTATATCAGATGAAGGAAAACTTTATTTGATCTATCAGATAAAAACAGGTCCATGTATACCCGTGCTTGCACCGTCTAAGAGTAGGTACAATAACAAAACCCACTACTTACTCTATCTCTCATCCATGTCATTTAGAGTAAGCAATAAATCCAGCTTGTATAATAATTGTCTCTAAAGGTTGTCTCTAGAGAAATACTAAAGCATTTAATTTGGGCATTCAACACTAACTTCATCTTTGTGGCTATTGGCAAAACACTAACTTCAAAACTAACAGTCGCTCGTGCTAGCTCCAACACAGGCTTTTACCTGGCTATAGCACGCTGTTTTTCGTGTGATGCTAACTCCTAATAAGAGCTGGTTCTCTTCTCTCTCCTCTTTTCTCGCTCTTCCACATAGAACAAAGTTGATGTGTGCATGCTAATAGTAAGTTGAGGTGACCTTATTATACCTGCCCTAAGTAGAGTAGGAGTACTTGGTAGGTGCGATTTCCGAGGAAAAACAAATGGCGGAATGGCCTCAAAAGACTAATCATCCATTAGTGGGCATTGTGGATGTTTTTACTGTGCCGTGCCGTAAACTACTTAGGGCATCTCCAATAGTGCTACTTCAGTTGTCTTTTAGCTATACTATGTCAGCAAAATTCTACATGAAAGAGAAGAGGTGAGGAAAGAGAATGTGTTGTCTCTTATGTGAGAGACAACTTGATCACACAAATCAACGCAAAAAATGGTGTGAGGGAAAAATGTAATGAAGAAGAATGATTTTAGAGACGAACTACGGAAGATGTTATCTCTAGTGTTGTCTCTAAACGAGTTAGCTACGTACCCGACTCTTCTTGTTAGGGTTCAAATTCTGTTAGCTATCTTTATACACATGATTACATTTCAGTAGAAACTTCACTAGATCACACATTTATTCTGAGAGCAGTGCTTCAATGCTTTCCCTTCTAATACAAGTTGCACAAATCTTGAAGCAAGCGAAGGGGTAAGTAATCTCCATCTACCCTTCATTCATGCTTTAATATTTATGCAACTGTAAAAAAGAAAAGCATTGAAGCACCTCTCTTATTCTGAGCCTTTGTATACCTAGACGTATGTACATATGGTGGGCACGTGACGATATGTGTCCATGTGCATCTATATTGTAATAAAAAAGGAAATCCATTAACCAGTAAGAGATATGTAAGCTCAAAAACAGGCAACTGATCAATTCTTCCATCTAAAAATTATTCATCCTACTTAACAATAGAAATATAATTAAATGCAAATTTGTATTATAGATTAGTCAATGACTAGGCGACTATATAGGATGTTAAAAGATATTGATGTTTTATTGGATATCTATTTGATTGATTTGTCGGATATTCTACTGAATATGGAGCGTATATTGCTCTTCTCATATCCTAACCCGTATTTCTCGGATACGGATAATATTTTATATGAATCAGGACTAAAAAATGGTATTTTGTGTAGATTTTTTTTGATACAGCATCAGATCGACGGAAATTGTCCGCCCTATTTTCACCCCTATATCTCACTATATCAGAGTTCCCCTGAAGATTGATGGTCTATATAATATTCGTGCGAATAATTTTTAGATAAAATCATTGGATGAAAAATCAACGGGTTAGATCATCTCACTCACCCTATATAAATTAAGCTGGCCCCTAAACCCTAACTGCTCTTCCTTATTCCCAGCCACTATCACCCCTACCCTCTTTAGAACACCGCCTGCATGCCGCCGCTACCGCCTTCTTTTCGTCTGTTGGCGCCACATGTTCCCCTGCTACCACCTTCTTCTCCATCTCTAGCGGCTATCATCGCCGGATCTGACACCGACACCCACGCCTACTAATTACGAGGCGGTTCTTGTCGCTCTCGTTGACCTTCACCGCCCACCACCCTCTTTTAACCTATGGCCGATGATGCCATCGTTGCTATCTCTGCCCACCACTCCCTCCTCCTTCTATGGTTGACCCGTGAACCTGAATCCTATTTCCAAAACTCTACCCTAAGTCATGGTCACTGTGGGTCGGTGAAGACAAACTCGGTGGAGCATCGCCAAAGACGGGGGCAAAGGTGGATAGCTATTCCGAAGATTAATCTCCCCCAGAATACTTGTTGCAAACGGGGCTAATGATGCCGAACGCCGTGATACTGTACCAAATTGGTGCTCTGCAGAACCGCACCATGACACGCAGATGCAGCCTGTATATGGAAATGGAATATGGTACTGGGAAATGGACGCCCGATCGTACGATACGAACAACTAGTCTATGGTGGTATGGACTATGGACGGCACGAGTTGTCCTTGCGCAAGGAAAGGATTGTTATATATACTCGCGCAAAATATGCATTGCATGCCTGTATCATTATGATTCCGTAGATATCTCAACAAAGGTTCTTCGATTTCTTTTGTTTAATTCTTTGACATTTTTCCAATCATAAAGTATGATCTAAACCCCTCCAAGACACTGAGCTTGAAGCATAGTAGAATTTCGTGCAAAAGGAAGGATATAAAGTCTATGAAATTATATAGCATCGATGGAGAACGCCCATCCGAACGTACGTACTGTATGCAACCTGGTACCAAATGACTGCACGAGCGCACAGTGCCTCGCTATCCCTTTTGTGCATGCATCAACAACAACTTGCAAAAATTAGCTAGCTAGCTACTACATCTGCATACACTTGCTGCTGCTATTTCCTTTTAAAAACGAAAACTTGATATCTTCCTCACCTCTTTTTTTTTTCTCTTTTCCCTTTTTCACGTAGCCTTCTTCTATCGTAGTATCCTACGTCATGTACTCTATTAGTCTTTTCTATCTAATATAAATCACAGCTCTGCTGTCCTTAAAAAAACAAAAAGTTGGGAGTAAAAGCGAGGTTCTTGGAACAGGTCCGGGATCTATACATGCCTTCTGCGCATTTATGCTCCTTTCAATTAACCCTTGGAAAAGCTTGCTTTCAAACTCTAATATATCATCTATACCCCTTTATAATACACCTAAGCATTCTTTTCTACGTCCACCCTAAATAATGCACTCCACTAGAGATAGACCAACCTTCATGCACCCAGCGAAACGTCCTCAGAAACTTGCCTCCATCAAAATTAACCTCTCAGATCTTTCCTCAGCTTTACTCACCCACATTCGATGACCATTATTTAATGTGCCTAACTCATCCCTGTGACCCACAACAGATCTCTCCCCACCTCCAGCATCATCTCAAGGAAAAGGAAACAAATATCTTGGAATTAAGGAAAAGAAAACAAACGTTCTAGAAAAGAAAAAGATCATATATTACGTGCTGAAAAAAAGAAATCGGAAGACAGTGCACTATACTAGTGGAGGAAAGAGGCCGAAATGGCAATGCGGCAGCATAACGACTCCGCGTTTGCTGCCTGCGCCCACGGAAAAAGCGCCGTCGACAAAAAGAATTCAAAATTTTGTCGATTCGGCGGCCGTAAAGCGTGATTTCATATCATCTAATCGTGTGGGAGTCTAGCAAAACTCTAACGCCCCGTTTGGTTCGATTCAGGTTTAAAAGGTGACTTAGGGATTTAAGAACCCGCCAGATATCCTTGATTAGAAAGGATTGACTTAACCAAATCAAACCCTTAATTTTAACCCAGGATTAAGTTAACCCATCAAATGGATGGAATAAGCTAATCTACGGCAGCTAACCCTAGCTTCTAAGTTCTGCTTTTCTACTGTTAAGCCATCTAATTTAGCCAAACAACAATTTAGATCAACATGATTGGTGGCCAAGCACAAAAATTAGATAAAGCTGACCTAGCTGAGTTAAAGATAGCTAATTAACCTGGGTAGAGCCACCCATACCACTAAGAAAAACGAAAAATGCACCTAAAAATCTAAAATAAGAATAGCACGGTTACAGCCTGTTCGTATCAGGTCAGTACGCGATGATTGGTCCCAGTCCCAGTCCCAGACCTGAACCTGAAATTAAGGTTCATCGTCCCCAAATGAGAATACTCTTAAGTCATATTTTGCATGTACCAGACCAGATAGAGTTAGTAGGTACTCCTAGTTTGGATCTGATCTGATGAAATCCCCAGGAAGCTACGGGTCGAATGTGCAATGCATGCATGCCATCTCCCGGCGATTCTATTGGCGGCATCCTTCACATGCATGACATGACAGCCTCACATGGACATGGCTCCTCTCCCCTTTGCCGGAATGGATCGCAGTGGTTGACTTGACTTTGAGTCCGCAGTCCGCACGTACATACTACATGGCTACAATTTGCGTTTACATGTGATTTGTTATCGTATCCGATAGGTCGTTTCCAATATTTAGTGATGATCTATGCATCTTAATACAACTCTTTCTATAGCACCGTTTGGAACACGATTTATTTTGAAAAATTATTGAGCAAATCGAAGTATTTCTTGCGGAATTCTAGAGAACGTACGTTCCAAACACGCCCTTAAAAGCAGCAGCACTGCCGTTGCCATGGCCAGATTTAAACAGCTTTACCATGCAGCATGCGAGTGTGAAACTCCCAGTGTTTGAGTTATCCGATTGGAAAATGAATCTAGGTTACATGAAAGCCAGCTGATAAGTAAGACGCTCGAATACCTATATTATATCCATGTTGTGCCTGATGATGATGATACTGTTAAGGAACCTCGCTATCGAATAGTCCGGAGTTCCCGAACAGATCTGAATTGGAGAACAGAAAGAGAGAGAGACACACACGTGTTTAGGGAGAGCAATAGCGGAAATTCTTTATTGCTAATGATTTCTTGTACATAGGGGGGACCCCCTCCTCCTTTTATAGCGCTCTCCTAGGGTTTAGGCTTAAGGGACTAGCATGGGCCTTCATGGGCCATTAGGGTTTCCCAACACTCCCCCTTGGGCCCTTTGCCGCGAGATGCATATGCCTCGTTAAAACTTCAGAAAAACCCAGTGGGAAAAATACTTGTAGAAAGAATACATAGCATACGCTTACTATGTTGCACGAATTGCCTCGTTAAAACCTTATGCAAGAAAACTTCATGAAAAACTTGCTAACGAAAAAGAGTACAATTCTCTCAACTTCAATTGCTAATCTTCAAGATTCATGTTGGGTATTCATAATTCATCTTCGAGATTCATGTGGGAGTATGTGAAATATCTCCCCCTGAAGTCTGCACTTCTCTAAGTCTCATTATCCCAACTCCTTTCACGCACCTTTCAAAGGTAGATGCTGGGAGTGATTTAGTGAACAAATCTGCAAGATTTTCACATGACTTAGTATGCAATATCTTGATCTCGTTCATCTTATGCAATTCGTGAGCATAGAAGAACTTGGGGTTGATATGCTTCGTGAGATTGCTCTTCACATAACCCATTTGTGCTTGGGCAACACAAGCTGCATTATCTTCATAAATTATCGTGGGAGTTTGCTCAATGTTCAAACCACATGACTTCTGGATGTGGTGAACCATTCTTCTGAGCTATGCACATTCACGAGATGCTTCATACAAAGCGATGATTTCCGAGTGGTTTGTCGACGTCGAGACAAGAGTCTGTTTAGACGACTTCCAAGAAATTGATGTTCCTCCACATAGGAAAACATAGCCGGTTTGGGACTTGCCAGTATGCGGGTCTGATAAATACCCAGCATCGGCATAGCCCACCAAATTCAATTCATTGTTTCTTCTTGAAAACAGACCGAGATCTTTGCTTCCTTGGAGGTAGCGGAAGATGTCCTTGATCCCTTTCCAATGCCTTTTGGTGGGTTACGCCTTTGCATCGAGCTAGCAAATTCACAGCGAACGCAATGTCCGGTCTAGTGCTATTTGCGAGGTACATGAGCGCTCCAACTGCACTCAGATATGGGAATTCTGCTCCCAGGACTTCCTCCCCCTCTTCTCTAGGTCTGTATGGGTCTAGGTCTGCTTGGAGTGACCTTCCGACCATTGGAGTCTTCACAGGATATGCCTTTTCAAATCCAAACATTTCCAACACTTTCTGCGTGTAGGTTGATTGATGTACCAAGATTCCTCCTTGGACATGTTCAAGCTGCAAGCCTAAACAAAACTTGGTTTTACCCAAATCTTTCATTTCAAACTCAGACTTCAAGTATGAGCATGCCTCTTAAATTTCTTTATCCGTCCTAATGATGTTCAAGTCATCTACATAGACGGAGATTATACAGAATCCATTCGGGGATCGCTGTATAAACACACATGGACAATCTTCGCTGTTTGTGTAGCCTTTCTTGCGAGAAAGTCACTCAAGCGATTGTACCACATTCTTCTGATCGTTTTACCCATACAATGATTTCTCCAATTTCACACTGCATGTGTTTCTATTTGCTCCGTCTTGGTTGGGATAGGAATTCCTTCCAGTACTTTCATGTATATCTCGAATCCAAGATTCCATACAAATATCTTTGTGACAACATCCATTAACTTCATTCTCAACTTCAAGTTGATGCCATTGAGATCAAATATCTAAAGGTAATTCCTCCCATTCTGGGAGAATAGGTTTCTTCATAATCAACTCCGGGCGTTGAGTGAAACCTTGAGCTACGAGCCTTGCCTTGTACCTTACAACCGTTGTTTTCATTTCTCTTAGAACAAAAACCCATTTGTGACCTACGGGTTTATATGGGTAGGTGTGCGGCATACGGCCCAAACACCTCTCTCGTGTTCGGAGAGACTAACTCTGCAGTGATTGCCTTTTTCCATTCTTCCCAATCTAGCCTTTTCTTGCACTCTGCGAAGATGCAAGCTCGGGATCATGATCAATGATCGAGGCAATCTTCTTTGCAAAGTATGCATCAACGTTGGTCGTTGCTCTATTCGAGATTCTCCGTTATTACAAAGTTTATGGCCATTTCTTCATGGGGTGCTTCATGCACTTCCACTTGCTCTTCATCGCTATTCCCTATCGCAGAGCAAGTTCCTTTAGCTTTCATCGCCTATGTGTGCGCACACGTTATTTCCGCGGCTTCCTTGATGGAAGATTCAAGTGCGGAATTGCCTTTCTGTTGGCTTCTTTCCAGTGCGTGTCTCAACTGGCTCCCTTCTTTCCTTGGGGTATTTTCGTGATTGGTTGTGGTAAGTCCTCTCGCTTGATTTTCTCAGGGCGTCTCGGGTACTTTGGGTTTGAGGAGCAGATTTCTGCTCTTTTCTTTGAGGCCTCTGAGCAGGTTGAGGATACCTTCTATTTTCTTTGGTATTTCCACCCTCTCGGTGCATTCCTTGCGGGTAAATGCGACTTAACCACGTCCTTGAGATCACAAAATGATCAGGCGATTCATTTGCTAAATTCGCAAATCAATTATCTTCGACTTCTTGATTTGCTTCATTAATTCGGGGTCATGTGCGGGATCGGTGGAATGCCATATGATTTCCGGCATTTTTCATCCAAAGGTTGATTTCCTCCCTAATGACGGAAACGATCCTCGTCAAAAATGCAATCGTGAATCGGGTATGCAAGTCTCGATCATGGGTTCCAAATACGATTATGGATGCACTCTCATAACCAACGTATATCCCGGACTTGCGGAGAGGGCCCATTCTTTGTCACGAGAGGGTGGTATAGGTACATATACCATACACCCAAATTTTCTAAGGTGGGAGATCTTCGGGATGATCTCGTGCACAAGCTGCATAAGAGAATGGATGTTGTAGGCCGACGGTCTAAAATTGATAAGAGCTGTTGCGTGCAGGACTGCGTGTCCCCAACAAGTGTTGGGCAAGTTACAACTCTGCAAAAGCGGTCTGGCAATGAACTTAATTCTCTTTATTAGTGCTTCTGCTAGTCCATTCTGCGTGTGAACATGCGGTACGGAGTGCTCAACTGCTATCCCTGTTGCCGTGCAATAATCATCAAATGCCTTTGAAGTAAATCCTCCGGCATTGTCCATTCTAATGGACTTCACGCGATGATCAGGGAAAGCATTCTTAATTCTTATGATCTGCGAGATCAGCTTTGCAAAAGCATGGTTTCTTGTTGACAACAAGCATACATGCGACCATTTCGAGGAAGCATCGATGAGCACCATAAAGTATCGAAACAGCTCTGACAGGGGCTGAATCGGACCGCAAATATCCCCCTGGATGCGTTCCAGGAATGCAGGGATTTCACTTTGCACTTTTATGACAGAGGGTCTAGTTATTAATTTCCCGGTGGCACATGCAGGGCACACAAAATCTTCATGATTCGGGAAATTTTTAACATTAATGCCATGACCCTGTGAGTTGTTCACTATATTCCTCATCATTCTAAGACTAGGATGACCTAATCTACCATGCCATAAAGAAAATAACTCAGAGCTTCTAAAAACAGTCTTCAAGGAAGTATGCACTTCGGGTGCATGAATATTCGTGTAGTACAACTCAGATTCATATGAGGGACATTTTTCTAATACCATTTTTCCACATACCGCGTGCTTCACAATGCACAAGTATTCTTTGCCATTTTCTTCATTGGTTTCTACGTGAAAACCATTGGCGGATGTCTTTAAAGCTTAAGAGAGTCTTGCGTTGATTCGGGTACAATAGGGCTTCTTCAATTACCAAAGTTGTACCCATAGGCAATATAATAGTGGCTCTTCCTGAGCCGATTACATATGAGTCGCTTCCTGCGATCGTAGTAATCTTTCCAGCATTCTTCGTGATCGACTGGAAATACTTAGACTCTCTTAAGATGGTATTTGTTGTGCCACTATCAACAATGCATATCTCTTCCATTTGGGCGCTACACGATTTCTAGATAAAAGAAATATAATTCTTAATCAGATAGAGGCAAAAACAATCCAAATATTACTTGCAAAATTGAAGAATACTGGAATAAAGAATAAATTGCGTATTTATTCATGAAAGAAGTATGCCCTTCTAGAGCTTACAATTCATTATTCAAAGAAAAATGCTAACAACCATAATCTAAAAAGAAATGCATTAAATAGAATCTGTAAAATATGCATTAATTTCTGCTTCTATGTCATCTGCAGAAGTTTTCTCTTCATTTGCCATAATAATGGCTGCAGCATCGATGTCCAGGCTATTCTGTGAGGATGAGGCAAGTGGGGTGTCTACATCCATGACGTCATCATCACCGATGTTGGCGAAGTGCACCTCTGCGGGGGCGTTTTCCTTTGCCTTCTTCTTAGCCTGATATGCGTTGATTGCTTCCTTGGATTCTCGACATATCTTCGACCAATGTCCCCAAGTGCCACACTTGAAGCACGTTTGGTTCTGCTGTCCATACGGCTTGGCGTGCGTCTTTTCTTTGACATCCCTCTTCACAGGGGCTTTGGACTTTCCTTTGGCCTGGGGCCTCTCCTTTCCACCCTGCTTGCCCTTCTTTCTATGAGTGGGCTTTCTCACCTTGTAGCTGTTGGCATTGACTTACGTGCGATGCCTCGTCGGTGGTGCGAGACATAGTTCTTGCGTAGAACATCGTCTTGCGATTCCGCAACTTGCATTACATCAATCGATTCGCTATACTCCTTGTATGCGTCCGACGATAGCTGCGTGCACTCTGGATAGCATTAGGGTGGAAGGTAGATGAGTTTTCTCAATCTTCTCTTCATCGGTGATCTTCTTGCCACATAGAGAGATTGGTACAAATTACGTGCAAGCGAAATTGTACTCGACCATCGCTCAAGTCGCAAACCTCAGCGTACCCAATCTTGCGTGCTTGGGGCAAGATGGTGTAGTTGAGCTTTTCGAACCGCTTCTGAAGTGCAGTCCAAAGCTCACGCGCACTCTCTTCAGCCATGTATTCATTCTTCAGAGTGGCTGAGAGGTGGTGCCTGAGGAAATGCAGAGCTTGATCGTTCTGCTCAGCGGTAGGTTTTGCGTCCTGCGAGGACCCTAGACCAATCGCGGAGCGGAGCTTCTTGCCCCCAAGGACGATCTTTACGTCCGATGCCCAAGTGAGATAGTTCTGATCGTGCGGGGCCAGTTCTTCAAACTCACGATTCACAATGCCAGACATCTGCATGATTTCAAAATTCTGGTTTAGATTACTGCGTGTAATCTGATAGAAAATGGTTGCAAAAAGCATAAAGGGCAGAAAATATAAATGTTATGCATTGCAATATATTAAATAAAGCAACGGATTCAAAATTCATAAAGAATATTCATAAAACAGAGAAATAAAGCAAGAAAAAATAAAAACAGAGCCAAATAAATCTTCTTGATTTTCTGGCAATTTTTCAAATTTTTCTGCATTTTTTCTCTTTTTCTTTCCCTTTTCTTTCTTTTCTTTTTCTTTTCCTTTTTTTTTCTCTGGCCGAACCGGCCATTGGGCCGCTGCTTGGGCCTTGCCTTGGATCATAAATGCTCATGCGCTAGGTTTTCATTGTGCCTAGCGCCGCACGCCATGTGCCTCCTCGTGCCGACCGCCCAGTCCACGCCTCGCGCCGCTCGCCTGTTTTGCTTCCCCGTGCAATCTCGCCTGCGTGCGCCGCCCTCTTTCGACTCTACGTGCGGTGGTTACGGCGGAGCGCCACCGTGAAGGTGCCGGCGATGCACTCGGCGGAGCAAGGCGCGGCGCCCGCCGAGCCGACAATGGCTATAAGCGCAATGGCGGCGGAGCGTCGCGAACTGGCCGGCGACGTCGTCTGCGGCGGCGACTTCGAGCGGGCGGTGGCGGCTTCCTGGCGCGCGGGCTGCGGCGGCGCGGAGGCAGCGGGCGCCGGCAAATTGGCGGCGCCGGCATGCGATCAGCGAGCCGAGGCGACAGCCCGGCTGCGAGTGGCGAGCCGGTCTTTGGGAGCCGCAGCGCGCGCATTGTCCGCGCTGAGCCGGCGACGCCGTCGCGTCGTCTGCGGCGCGGGCCCGGAGCCGACGACGGCGGCCGGGCCGAAGGCCGCGAAGGGCGAGGCCGACGGCGGCGCGGGGCCGAGGCGGCCGCTACGTCGGCGACGGCGATCGAGCGGGGCACGGAGGCCGAGGCCGACCGCCGTCTTGACGCTTCATGCGCGGCGGCGCGGAGGCCGAGGCCGGCCGCCGTCGCGCGTCCGGTGGTGAACCGAGGTCGGCGAGGCGGCGACGCTGCGCGGCACGAGGCAAGACGGTCGAGGCGGCGACGGCGGTTTGTCGGCGACGCGCGCTACGTCTTGCGAAGACCGAGGCGACCGTCGATTTCCCTTTTTGTGATGAGCGATAAATAGTGTCTCAGTAGCTTCATGTCGGCTAGCTTCGAGCGATCGCCGTGTAGCTTCGTGCTACGTAAGATAGATGTATGCATAGAAAAGTATCGATTAGATTCAAACGCTAATCCCACCTTTTCTCACCTTTTCAATCTGATTTCCGGTAGAGCTTCGTGCTGATAACGTGTTTAGGGAGAGCAATAGCGAAAATTCTTTATTGCTAATGATTTCTTGTACATAGGGGGACCCCCTCCTCTTTTTATAACGCTCTCTTAGGGTTTAGGTTTAAGAAACCAGCATGGATCTTCATGGGTTATTAGGGTTTCCCAACAGATACATGGCTGTGCCTGTGGTTCGACTCGAGTCCCGACACGAGTTTTGCGCTTCCGTCAGTCCCGACACGAGGCCTCGCAATCCGGGTGACCTGGTCAAACCAGCGGGCCCACGGCGCGCATATCCGGGGAACACAAAACCCGCCCGGCCCCACCTCGTGCTCCACCCGAGCAAAAAAAATATTGTACTACTACTCTGCACGTATATTGATAAATTCTTTTCAACTTTAACCACCTCCAATAATCCCAATATTACGTCACTTTCTAAGCCTAGCAGGAGTGTGGTTTACTTGCATATGGCTTATTGGCAATGCATAAATTATGTTGCGGTATGATAGGTCAAGGTCATCGTTGTTTAAATATGATTGGATTCTATTTTGTTATGGATAAATTTGAATATATTTCTCATATATTTCTACTATAAATATGACACTCCATTGTACAAGAGAAATAATTTAATAAAGAGAGAGTTTTACTTTCTTATATTGTGTGTGTTCTCTTTGATTGTTCTTGATCGGTGCATTGTGTTTTATCAAAGACAGTTGTTATTATTTTGCAGCAAATTTAATGTTTTTTTATTAGGAAACGAAGTGGCTCCTTAGCTAGCGTTAGATTCCTCAAAAGTTCCGGCAAATATCCGAATTTGATTGAACAGGGAAACCAATCATGGATCACTTAAGGTAACATTGTGCGAGTATAGTCAAACCAATTCTTCGCACCATCCAAGTCAAAAATCAAAGTCTAAACCATGCACCGTTCAAACAAACTGTTCAACCACGACCACTCAATTTTCTCGTGTATTCGTAGGATGTGGTCTACATACTAACAGATCCTTCCTCAGGCCACAAAATAATCATCGTTTTAGATATCGACACGTTTTTGAAAATACAGTTTTGATCACTAATTTCTACTATAATATATTTTAAAACCCCAATAAAATTATTATAATATAAAAGTACATTTTGAGACAAATCTACACCTATAACTTTTACGTATCTAATTTAAATATTTTAAAAGATGTCAATAGCTAAAATTTTAAAAATTTAACTGTATCTATATATAAAGAAACAACTATTCGTGACTGAAGTGAGTACTTAACTAGTCGAAATATGTTCTATTTGTTTCAGAAAATTTCTGATCAGATCTAAGAGAGATGAAGAAATGCATTTACTCCTCCGAGGGATAACCTAGTAGTACTACTAATATTGCAGCGTCTCAGGGAGCAAAGTGGCTAACATATTTTTACAAGAAAATCATCTAGTGCAGTCGCTGTCACATGGAGTGTTCGGTGGGCCCGGCAGGCGACGACAGGCACTAAGCAGTGGCCACGTCAGCAGCATAATTTTTATACGTCCTGCGCTTACGGAATGTGGCTAAAGAGGCAGCAAAACCACGGAGGGTTAGTACTTTTTCGGGCGTTAAGTACGGATTTGGAATTCAGTCCCTCTCTAAACGTAGTACCAGAGTACTTCCTTAACCAACTTTTATCCATCGTTTCCGTCTAATCATGTATTTAGTCGCTCCTAATTCCGGATGCTCGGTTGTGCAAATCATTTTATATTTGCTGCTACTATTTGTATAATATACTCCACCATCGAGGTTTTTTTATTTTTGTGTCCCTTGCCGCCAAGCTAGTATACTAGATACTAGTAGATACACAGAAGAAATCTGACGGTAAAAAGGTAAGAACCATTTTTTGCTTCAGCAAATATTGATCACAAGGAAAGAATGACAAAATCTTTCTGTCATGTGCAACATAAGAAAGCGTAATACTCCGCCTCGCTCTCATTGGAGGAAGCAATTTTTTCCTAACACTTTGGCTCAACCTGTTTTACAAGTTTGGTCCATGTCCGAATAAACTTGCAAATATGACATGTTGCTCGACCTTGGCAGGCACTCACTGTGCTCACTAAGCTCGATAGGAGACTTACTACAATCTCACACTGCAACATGTGAGACTTCTTTGATCTTTACGTGGTGGAGAAGAGAGTTAGATTTATAATCTCGTTCGAATATAGGTCAAAATTACCAAAAAAAAAATAGACTAACATCCACAAATGCCAAAAACTCTCCTTTTAAATCCACGTAGAAGGAGAATCCGACGAGAATACACAATACTTGCTAGCCAGCACAAGCAGCATTTTCAGCGTGTCCTTCTCAGGCAAAACGAGTTTCGCATGACTCGATTTTGCTTCCAGGCCAAAGCAAAGTGGAATGTATCATACAAAATTCGTAGAAACAAGAAACAGAAACCAGTAACAATTTTGCCAACTTCTTTTTTAAGTTTGAAGGCGTGGAGTAGCGTCCACGCGATTGCACGCACCGCGGCGAGCGTACGTGTGTGCTGCTTTTTTTGCGGCGCCCGTGGGGGTTCACACGGCAGTCAGCACGACAGAATGATCGCAAAAGATCCCGACCAATCGGAATCGCAGCGCCAACGGTCTCCATCCGCCCGCAGCGAGCTCGCCACGTGGCATGATGAATCTGGCCCACTGCCAGGCCCTTTGCGGCCGAAATTACCCATTTTGTCATAATGTTTTTTTTAAAATCTGCTTCTTTTTTAACGCAATAGAAAAATAGCCTTGTCACTGACCGCGGAAGCGCCAATAGGCGATCACACTTCGGCACCGCGGAAGGAGCTTATGAGCTATTAGACCTCAATATTTCCCGTGGCTTGCCGAGCTATGCAAGCTCAGTAGCTCCTTGCGCAAGACAAGAGCGTGGTAAGTGACATATATCACCTATCATCGGCGTTTTTGTGGTCATGAAAATGACTATTTTTGTAATTATATTCGGAAGAGGGTTAGATTTGAAAAAGAATTGTCATGGATCTAGAAAAGTGACGAACTCCTTTGCGGCCTATGATGCTGGTTTATCTCCATTTTTTTCCCTTCCGTCACTTTGGTTTTATTTTGTGGACCATTATTTCAGTTAAGCTTAGAATCCAACTTAGTAGTATATGGTATCAATTTATTATGGGCCATATCCTGTAAAGATACCCTAAGCATTACACATACCATAAAAATTGGTTTATAAGTTTTCAAAAAAAATTTAAAAAAACAGAATTAGGCGAGGTTACGTTATATAGCCATGCATAATTTCAAGATCCAACTCAATTGCATATGCAAGATTCATCATATATATGTACACACACCATAACTCTAGTAGTTTTTTTTAGTATTTTTTAATACTTTTAGACTGATTTTCACAGCATCTGCAACACTTACTGTATTTTTACAATATACACATTTATTAGAGACACTTAAGTTGTTTGCTTCACTAATCAATACTACCTGCAGTCGTGGTTACAATTAGTGATGGCCAGATGGGCTAGCCCGAGGCCCAGCACAACCTAGGCACGACACGGCCCGGGCCGTGCTTGGGCCGGCAGGCCAGCATGGCAAGGCCTCGCACAGCACAACCCGTTTACGGCATGGCCCGTCCCGGCACGGTCCAGCACTCTGCGGCCCGTTTAGCCCGTTTATTTGAAATATAGCTGTTTTTAGCCATTGGAGGCCTAAAAAATACAAAAAAATCTATTTTTAAAAAAAACCCAAAAAATTTCCTATACATAGGGTACCACCCCCCTCATTTCCCCATCAGTAAACTTGTAATCTCTTCTTTGTATTCTCTTGTGAATATTCTCTTGCTGTTGGTGATAATTTGGCAAAATTCAAAATTATTTTGCCAAAAATCTGAAATCCAGCTTCCAGCTTCTGTCAAGAAATCAAGGTAAGAATATGATTTAATTTTTCATTGTCCTTATTATTTTTAATGATATTAAATTAATAATAGCGTAAATATTTCTCACAGTTTTCTTCATGGAGCACCAGGATTTTGCGTCTTTCCCAACTTGTGATTTTGGGATTTCAACCGAGGAGCTTCTTGCATCCTATCAAGCTCAAGAAACTGCAGTACCTGTACCATCCTCAGATTCTAAAAATGCTACAGTGTCGGTAAGCACCGGGGCAAAAAGATCAAGACGTAGTACACCGAGAGTTTGGAAAGATTTCGAACAGATTTTTGAGACACCAGACGGTGTTCAGAGCAGGTATGCTATTCGTAAATATTGTAAGCTTAAATTAACTGCGAAATCTTCAGGTAGAATTAGGCAACTTGAAGAGAGACATGCTAAGAGCTATAGAAAAAAAGTGGGAGTAGCTATGAAACAAATGCAGCTACAATACAACCCCGATGGTACGGCACGTCGCTAGGACTATAATCTCGAGGTAGCTTGTGAATTCCTTTGTCGTTTAATCGATTATCAAGATCTACCTTTAAACTTTGGTGAGTCACCAGCGTTTGAAAATTATATTAGGATCGCTCATAATCTTAGGTTTTCTGTAGTTTCTAGACTGACAACAACCGGAGATTTGATTAAATACTATAATAATTATTGTAGTAAGCTAAAATAGCTCTTTAATACCTGTACTTTTTTGTGAATTTGACATCAAACATATGGAGTGGTAGGTCTAAAGAGGATTACCTTAGTGTAGTTGCTCGTTACGTGAACCATGACGGGCAACTAGAGAAGAGAATTATAGGATTCAAATTAATTGATGTAGCAAACACTGGTGAGAATATTGCGGATTGTATTGTAGAAGTTGTGAAAGATATTGATTTTGTAGATAAAATTTTTGCAATAACATTAGATAATGCTGCAGCAAATACTTCCGCAATGAAAATTCTTACTCCGCTTTTTAATTCGTACGTTGAATCATTCTTGTTACATCAGCGTTGTACTTGCTATATTATTAATCTTATAGTTAAATCTGGTTTGAAGAGGTACGTCCACGTAAGTTTGGTTTAGATATGACTGTTAGATGGAATTCTACTTACTTGATGCTTAAGGCACTCCTACCCTATAAGAGCATATTTTCTGTTTTTTATTAACATGCACTATCGTAGCTAGGATGGTCAACCGCTACTCACAGAGCAATATTGATATGTTGCTGAATACTTGCTGTCATTTTTGAAACTTTTTATGATTCCACTATTGCTTTATCTGGAGTTTATTACTTAACTTATCCTTTAATTGTGCATCATGTTCTAAAAATTGTTGCCCACTTAAGGAACCACAAAAATGATAATGTTTTGCGTGAATCTGTATATGCTATGAAAACTAAAATTTTGAAATATTGGAAAGAAATTTCTATGTTATATGCATTTGTATTTATTTTAGATCATATAGCTAAAGTTCGAGGATTTGTTAATATTCTCTCACTTCTAAGTGATGCAGTTGTCATTTTTTATTCTAGTTATTTTTCAAATGTTTGTGCTAACTTATCTCAAATTTATGCTAAGTACGATAAGAATTTTATTGGAGTTCGCCTGCAGCGATCTCCACCAGCACCCACAACAGGTAAGAATAAAACTGCGTGGGAAAAGATATAGGGTGCAGGTGGCTCTACCACAAGGAGTTTGAGTATAACATCGTCAAAGTGTGGACACAACAATAAGTGGTGGGGAGCTAGCTGTCTATCTCAATAACGACACTGTCAGCTACGAAGAGCAGCAAGAGGAGGACTGCAACATTTTGTAGTGGTGGCATGAGCACAAGATAACATATCCGGTGCTTTCCATATTATCACAGGATGTGTTAATAGTTCTTGTCTCCACGGTTTCTTCGGAGTCTGTTTTTAGTTTATCTAGAAGAATAATCGAGGAGAGAAGAACAAATCTGACAAGTGAGATGGTGGAAATACTTATCATTGAAAGATTGGAAATAAGCTGATCAACGAGCTCAACACACTACAGAAAATGTTGAGCTAGCGGCGACGTTTGAAAATCTTTATGTAGATAGTTAGGAAGAATAATTGTAATCTTCAATTTTTTCTTGTATCACTGTGCTATAGGCTGTACTCTTTTTTCTTTGCCAAGATTTTCTCATATTGAGTTTTCACTTGGCAAAATTTTTAACGAGGCAACCAAACATTAATAAAACTCATTATTTAATTATCATTTTAGAATTGTATTTAATATTTTTTGCTTTTCCTAATTTACATAGATTCTAAAAGTTTTTTCAAATTATTCTAGATTTTTCCTATTTTTTATACATTTTCTCAAACTTTTAAGATTTTCCAATTTTTCGATTTTTTTCAATTTTTGGTGCTAAAACAGACTAGCCTCGGCCCGACACAGCTCGTAAGCCACCTGGGCCGCGGCCTCGGCTCGTGACCTGACACGGAATAGTTCGTTTGCTAGCTGGGCCATGACGAACGTGTCTAAACTGGTCATACCATACCGGAGGGCTGAAAGCATATAGGCCCCTAAATTGTTTTTGTTTTGGTAATTAATGACAACCGCAATTATGGGACTAACAATTTCATCTAGTGTAATTGAAAATAGGTTGATCTTAGATATAAAAAACAATGAAGCATGAAAATAAGGCTAAAGAAGATCAATGTATCAAGCTAAAGAGGTAAGGTATGAAATTAGGGACTCTTTGTAGTTTTTACCGATCTTGGAGTTCTCTTGTCTTTGAAGAGAGATCGAATTATTGGAATAGATGCCGTACTATTAAGAAGGACTCTTGATTAGTAATTTAATGTGTGCTCAGTGCAAAATGGCTCAATCAATGTTCAAAGAATTGTATTTTTATTTAGACAAAAAGAAACAAGCAAAACACTCTTGATCAGACTCGACCGGCACTACCACCCATGGTAGTGCGGTACTGTCGCTCAGGTCGGCAGTACCGGCCGAAGGCCCAGTACTTATTTTACAGAAAGGGGTGTTTTTGATCAGAGTGCAACCGACACTACCGATCATCTGAGGGTGGTACTGTCCCTCAATTGGCAGTACCAGCCCTAGGGGCGATAGTCTTTTTCCAGAGAAGGTTGTTTTTGAGGCTAGGTCAGCCAACACTACCGACCTCTTACGAGCGGTACTACCGCTCGGCCGGCACTACCGGCCTAGCTTGGGCGGTAGTGCCGACCTTAGGGTAACAGCTAGTATGTCAGTGCATTAAATGTCTATAGTCGACAGTTAAACCTAAGGTAGCGAGATCGCCCGGATGGGCGATAGTCTTGCCCCCGAATTTTTCAGGGGTTTGGTAGCAACGGCTAGCACAATTGATGAGGGCTATAAATACACCCTTATGCAGCATTCTAGAGTGGCTAGAACTCCTGTTTGCATATCCTTGAGCTCTAGTGTGTCTATTTTCTACTCAATTGCATTAAATCCGTTCTTGAGGAGTAGTTGAGTTACATTCAAGTGAGAATATTGGTTGAGCCATTTAAACACTAGATTCACCTCAAGCAAACATCAAAGTTCATTACTCTTGGAGGTTGCCGCCTCCTAGACAGCTTGAAAGAGTGTGATATCGGTGATCTTCTCAAAGAAGTTTGTGAGAAGGCCCGATCATTTGTGAAGGCAAGGAGCTCGCCTAACCGGAGTGGTGAAGAGCTACCACGAGTGATCGAGGAAGGCTCAATCGGGTGGAGCCGGCTTGAAAGCATTCAAGTCATCTCAACGTGGAATAGGGGAGACCGGCAAGTCTCCGAGACCACGGGATAAAATTCTTGCCTCCTTTTCTCTTGTGATTTGTCTTTGATATTCTTATGCTAAATTTTATTACTAACAAAATCGAGTAGACTATTTGTGCTTAGAATTGTTTTTTTTGCTCTACTTGAATTGCTTAAGTGTTTTGGTGATTACTAGAGAGTGTAGTTGTAAATTTGCAATTATTGCTTCTATACCTTAGTGTTTCTCTTAATTGAAAATAAGAATAAAAAAAATTTAGAAACCTCCTATTCACCCTCCTCTAGTTGGTTATCCTTGATCCTACAGCGGCCCATTTGGACACCACTTTACATTCATCAATTCAAGTGTGGTTGCTTCAATAAACATGTAGCTCAGATAAGAGAAAGTTTGGTTCTAGTTCAAAGTGGGCTCCTCCACTCAGTGTGCACAAAAGTGGGCTTCTGTAGTTAAGCACAACCAGTATATTTATCCGAATAACCGCGTAGCTAGATATCATGATATAATTATTTTTGATATCTAACTCTACTTTCTATAATTAAAATATAATTATAACTTATTATCCAAATAACTGCGTAGCTAGATATCATGATATAATTATTTTTGATATCTAACTCTACTTTCTACAATTGAAATATAATTATAATTTATTATATAAATCTAATATCTATATATGATTAATCTGCACCGTTATAATCTGACAGTACCAAGATAAGTAGTGAAGATCGTTCTCTATTTCTTTCGATTAATGTGAGGATTTCTAATATTTTTATTTTTTTAGGATTATTGTAGTATTTTCTTGCCCTTAATATGAAAGAGGTGCCTTCATTTTATTTATATAGATTTATCTCTATTATCGTCTCTCGATCATCGATTAATCAACCCCCGAGATGTTTTTATCAAAGATTGTCAGGCCGATAGAAGCTTAGAGCTTATTGCAACCCTTAGCTACCAAAAAGCCAACAAAATGCCACTTGTCCGTGTAAAATAACGCGAGTGGTATTGTAGCCATGGTTCACAAAGCCGAAGAAAACCGGTCGGATTTCGCGAAAACCGGGCTTGCCGGGCCGGTTCGGCATTAAAAACCGAACGAAAAACCGATTCGATTCAAATTCAAATTCAAAAAACTTGAAATATTTGAAAAAATTTATGTGATGTAAACCGATCGAAAATCGGTGAAAACCGCTCGATTTTCGATGAAATCGAGCGAAAATCGCTCAAAAATCGGCTCTAAGGAATATTCACTTGGTCTGTCGGTTTTCGATCGGTTTTTCGAGGTTTTTGACCGGTTTTCGATTTCTTTTGATTTTTTTTCCATTTTTTTTTATTTCTTAACTCTTCGGTTTCTGACGATTTTCGGTTCGGTTTTTCTGATTTTCGAAATTCGGTTTTCGAACCGGTTTTTCGAAATCGGTTTTGTGAACCCTGATTGTAGCTATTTTACCAAAAAATAAAACCTACCAACTTTTTATAGCAACTATGATTAACATGCAAAGAAAGGCAAATTAATTCCCATTATCACAAATTAGATAGTCGAACCCTTTTAACCTAACAACCTGATGACAATATATATAGGGTTGTAAAAATGATCTCGAGGCTCACAAGCTGTTCGAGCTTGATCACGAGCTCAGGAGGTTCAACAAGTCGAGCTCAAATAGTTCGCTAGCCTCGGTAATTTACGGATCACTTATTAAATATTATTGTATTTTAACTCTTACCGAGTTTACTCGAGTCGAGCTTAAGCTTGTTTTTTTTAGTGTTGAAAATTGATATATATTGAATTGTTGATTGTTACTGACCTTACTCGAGCCGAGCTTGATCTCAGGTTTAGGCTCAGCCTCAACTCAATCTCGCTCAAACTCAGCTCGAGTTTTTATTGAGACTTGAAGGACCGAAATGACGATCAAATGGGGGGTGAATGATCACAATTAAATTTCCCTCCACTGAATGGATCCAACCAAAACTTCACTTGAAACACTCAAACGCAAAGGAGCAAAACAGAGAAAATCTTGATCTTGAACTTGCGCGTGGATTGTGATGATCAAGATGATTTTGGATATCCTCTCACTTGTCACAGCAAGCAAGAACACAAGAAACAAAAACCTCAAACGCAATCTACAAAAAATTCTCAAAGCTTAAGCAAAGAGATCGAGTTTTTGCAAAGGATTGCCTAGATGACGAGGATATGATCTCAGGAAGATTCATCCATCAATCATACATTCTCGGCACAAGAAGCACAAGCATGTAGAAGGAAGGGAGGCAAATCTAACTTACGAGAATGTAAATTGCAAGAAATTAAATTGCGAAATTTAAAAGCAAGTAGAAGGAGGTAAAATTTTATTTCTTTTGAGAAAGGTTTACAAAGCCTCACAACAAGATGTGCAAAGCTCAAAGGAGCATACAAAATATTCAAGAGTGGAGAGCTGCCCCTCCCCCTTTATTCATACTACTCTCGAGTCATCCTCCACCCTTGGATGAGTTCAACTTGGCCCTCAAGTAACCTCACCCAGGGTTGAGATTGAGTCATCCTCCACCTTTGGATGAGTTCTACTTAGCCCTAAAAAAATCTCATCAAAGGTTGAGATTTACTCAAACTAACTTGACCACTACTCTATCCTCTAAATCGCGATCCAACGACTCTCCTTGATCCGAGTAGTCCCAAGTTAGCATCTCAGCAGTTCCCTTGTCTTATAGGCTCGCAGCGACTTCGTCTCCGGTCATCCTCCGACAATCCCCGACCATCTGAACCTCCGGCGCACCTCGCATAGTCCCGGTCATCCTCCGCCTCACCATGACCTAGCACCGTCGTCCTGGAACCATAAAAAACAAGAAAGCCCATCACACAGCAGTATCCAAAATGATATATAATAATTATCCAATTGCTAAAAATAAATCATGTTCCTAACTCAAATACTCATCAACAACATAGGTAAAACTTCGCACGGTCTTTCAAGACCGAGCTTAGGAAGCCAGGTTGACTTGAGCTCGACTCGCTTACATTCCTAAATAAAGAGGATGTTGTATCATTGTTTTGCCCTAGGTATAGCTAGCTAAGCAAGCGCAATCATGCTCCTAAATATTCCCTCCGCAAGATGCCCTTAAGAAAGGATGAAGCTGAGGGTAAATTAGTTAAATGCAAGTGGGGTTCTTAGTTTTAAGATGAGCACATGGCAATGATGGATGGAGAGCTGGTGAGGCCACGGGAGATTAGTTGGCCTGAGCCCGTGTTTCCGGCTTTGCTCTCTCCAATTATCAAGGGCCACGCTCTATGTGCTCACGTAAAGAAAGGGAATAGGAGTAATAGGTTTGGCCAAACTATCTAAAACGATGCCAACTACTCCTTGCTCCCGTAATATAGAAATCCTTATTTTTAAAAAGCGTCTTTCTTAATATAATTTTATTGTGATATCAAAATGTGTAGTTATTTTAATATTCCTATCATATACCCCTACTTTAATATAGTCGAAGTAGATGGATAGTTGTAGTATGGCATTTAGCAGAGACATGCATGGTTCAGTAACGTGAACTTTTTTAAATCTAGTGTACCCTTGGCCTATGGTTATGGTGAACTTCAGACTTATATTGCGGAACAAAGGGAGTACGAGTTTGCAAAATAAAACTGCTATTGTCTTGCAGGAGGTATTTTGTGATGACCTAATGGAACAGATACTTTAGATAACATGCATGGAATATGTCTCAAGCATTGGATTGTAATCTAATGATTAAGGGTGTTTACTTACTACTCCAATTTACTAGTGAATACTATTACGAACGAAATTTCATCATTTTTCAAACGGAGGAAGCAAAATTTTACCTTGCTCATTGGGATTCCAAGTTGCCACTCCTATTTGATCTTAATTTCTTCATGTTAATTCCATCAGGTCCCGGTCCCGGTCCCATCCACCTAACCTTTCCAAGTTCCAAGTTCCAACCAGTGAAAGCTTCCGGCGTCATGGTCAAAATTAGTGGCTGCGATTATACTACTACTGGTGAGCTTAGGATCAAAAGGAAGGACTTGTTTCGCACGTAAGCACAACTCAGAGGCTGCAAACTTGAAAGCTGAGGAGAATAAGTAAAGCTGAGATCACTTTAACTGGAGAGGATTAAAAGGTACTCCTACTTATGGTTACCAACTCTCCATCCCTCTTAAGCCACGTGTTAGTGTTGTAAAATTTTAAGGATTAAACCAGGTACAATGACTATAATATATGATGCAAAAAAGCGACAATAGTCGAAGTGCGAGGTCAAATGTTCGAGAAAGATTAGTACTCCTATAAGGTACAGTCTTTTAAAGTGAATTTTGGTCGTTAATTTTTTTTATAATACTTTGTTTATAGTTACAAAATTATACCTACAAAAAAATTCTTTCAAACACGAATATAACAGTATCAATTTTGTATCATATAATTCACATATATTGTTATACCAATTGTAAACTTAAAATACATAGACGTCTTATAAAAATTGAAAGAGGGAGTAGTACTTCCACCCAAAAACTTATCCTTTTCTTTTCTGGTCGGGAAAAGACTTTAAGGCCGAAACTATGCTAGGCATCCTCACATCTACAAATACTCCCTCCATTTCTTTCTACAGGGAGTGTATGTGATGGTCAAATACTAGTTTTTTAGCAACTACTCATAGTTATTAGTACAACGCAAATCTAAATACGAGCAAACATATTAAGGCTATAATGCAATGTCACATAGTAAAAGATCACATTATTCGTGTCCCATAGCAGAATCGTTGCACCGATGATTTAGTGTTATTCTTCACTGGCCAAAATTAGTCACTGTTTCACGGATATTAATTCTCGTCCATTTATGCATATCCCTTCGTAGTAAGTTTTTCGCGTAACAAATCCTATCATCTTTATGGGTCGTTTCATATTGAGCTTTATTCTCGGTGCTCACATCTTTGTAACCGTCCGATCAAACTTTTGACAGCTGAGGCAAGGACAAGAGTGTCGAGTATCTCAGTAGTATCTGTTTATAATATAGAAATTTTTTTCTACAATCTATAGGAAATTCCTGCGGTCCAAATAATCTCCACTAGCCTATTTAGAACATTACAATTTTAATTCCTGAAATCTAAGCTTGTGAAAACGCCATGTGCTGAGTGTAGCATGCAAAAACCCGAGTTTTTGGCTGTTTGGTCCCTTGATTCAATTTTTCCCAACAAAATTACAAATATAGTACTCTTCTGGACCGCGGAATAATCGGGAGACGACACATGTCGCCTGTCGAGGTGTAGGACCGCGAAAGGTCCACCTACCGTGGTTGGAGAGCGCGATCGGTGCCTGCCGCAGTATAGGAGCGCGATAGGTGTCTGCCGTAGTCGAGAATGAATCAGATTTGTAATTTTGTTCCGCTACGATTAAATTTTAAAAAATGCAAAATTGAGAAAAAAACCCACAAAAAAAAACAAATTTAAACATATGCCAGGAGGGCCCACACAGAGAGAACAAAATGGGAGGACAGTAAAAAAAGGAGAGAAGAAGCAAAGAAAGGGACGCAGCTGACCTCCACTCCAAGTCCCTCTCTCTCTCTCTCTCACCTCACCACCTCACACAGACAATAAGAAAAACTTTTAATTCCCCGAGGAAGCGGCAGCCGAGGCCGCAGCAGCAGAAGCAAGCGGAGCAGAGAGACCAAAGCAAAGAAGAAACGCAGCACAGCAGAACTGCAGAAGCACAACACCACCCTACGCGCATACCTACGCCTCCTCTCTCTCTCTCTCTCTCTCTCTAGATACTAGAGCCTAGCCTAAAGAACAGACAAGTCTTCGGTCTTGGTGCTGGTGTTTGTTTGCCTGCCTCGTCTTTCGCTTCTTGTGCTCGCCTCCTCCTCCGCCTCGCCTGCTCCCCTGTCTCTCTCGTGTCGGGGGCACACGCACGAGCGCGAACGCACGCACACGGCCTCGTGTGACGGCCTCGCCGACCATGCGTGGGGTCCGCTGCTGAGCTCCCGCCGGCGGAAGGTGATTTGGTTGGTGGGTGGCCGGAGATGAAGCAGCAGCAGCAGACGGCGAGCTCCGCTGGGGCGGCGGTGACCGCGATGGTGGCCGCTGCGGCGGGGACTGGATGCGAAGGTACTACTTGCTTTCCTGGAGAGCTCCCTGGTACTAATGGCGGTTCGGAATGGAATAGTACTCCGTGTTTTCTTGTTTGTGCTATTTGGTCCCTGTCTTTTTGGCGTTATTGCCCCTGGGAATTGGAAAAGCACTTTTTTCTGGGACTATTCGGCGTTTGTTACTGTGACGCGTGCTATCCCAATGGCGTGATGATTTTTTCTGCGCATTTTGGTACCTGGGATTCCGTGAGGTGTTGTGCAGTTTTTCGGGGGAGTTGGGGGGTTTGTCTCCGAAAGGTCCAGTCGCGGCGCTCGCCCGGCGGCGAACGTGACGAAAGTGTGTAGCGTTTATCGTTCTGCATTTAGCGCCTGAGAGTTCAAGAAATCCGGTAGCGCCCCTCTGGTCGCCTCCGTCAAGCCATGGGAAATGCCGTTTATGTAACAACTTGATCATTGAAGGGGCTAGGTGCAAACAAAAGTGACGACCAAAAAGGCGCATAACTTTGGAACAAGTAGGAACGGCAGCCACGGCTGTCGCCGGCGACGTGAGGAAAAATGCCAAAAAGACAAGGGAATCGAATGCATTTGGGTCCCCGTGTTACGACGAAATTGGGAAAAGACTCCACTTTCCCTCGGTTACTGATGCCGCGGTTGGTTGCTGTGCAGGGGAGAAGAAGGCGCCGGCGATCAACTCGGAGCTGTGGCACGCCTGCGCTGGGCCGCTGGTGTCGCTGCCGCCGGCAGGCAGCCTCGTCGTCTACTTCCCACAGGGCCACAGTGAACAGGTGAATTCCTTTTTTCTTCTTCCCATGCTTCTTAAGATTATTCTTGCATCTTGCGTAGTGATGTTTGTTAGCTCTTTGGATTCCCCTCCTTTTGGTGTGTTCTTTTTCTTGCCAAGTTGTTTCGGTGATTTTAGTTTTTCCAGTGCAAAGTTTTGTTCTTTTTTATGCTTTTCAGTTGGCATTTTTCTCGTTCTGATGATTCTTGCACGAAGATATTCTACTTCTTGCGGGCCTTCCGAGTTCTTGGGAGGGGAAGGTTGGTTTCTGTCATTCTGAGTTCATTTTACTGTAAAATATCAAGGTGATGATTAGATTTGCTGTGCCCCATTTTGTCGAGTGGCGGTGCTAGTTACAATTATTTGATTTGACGGGATGTTTTGCTGCTTGAGTGCTAAAAATGCTATTTTTTTTAGCATATCTTTATTTCTGGGAATGTTTCACTTCATTGTTGCCTTTTTCAAAGCATATATGTTCCGTTCCCTACAGTCCCTTTTTCAAAGCATATATGTTCCGTTCCTTACATTTACTGCCCTCTTGATATTTGTTTTTTCTTTGGTTATAGGCCGTGGGAGATATTACTTGGTCTGTACAAGTATAGGTTTCTTTGTTTGCTACCGATTTTATGCTTATTGCCAAAGTAGTTGGGAGTATTGGACCTACTGGCCCCCTCTTTTATGAGTTTCTGGTGCGTTGCACCATTCTCTTGCTCTGTTGTTTGGTAGACGAAGCAACCAAGTACCTTGGAATTTTAGCATTTATTGGTGGTGCATTCAGTAACTTCTGTTGCAACTTTCTTGGATTTGGCACTGGAGTAGCTCGTTTTGATCAAGTTTGAAGGATGGGATGGTGAAATGTTTGGATTTGGAGAAGATTCTTTTGTCTTAAAGCTAGTCCAGGGAGGTGTGCCTAATTCTGTATTGGTTATTGCTTTCCCTTTCCGCTCAATGAGAGAAAAAGAAAACTTTTTTAGGCGTGATTGGGAAATGGCTTCATCGCACATGGTGATGCGAGGAAAGAAAAGGTTTAGTTGCGAATTTATGCATTTGTATTACTCCTTCCGTCCCGCAATATAAGTCTCTATTATTGGGAAGCGTCGTCTCACAATTTATGTACATCGCTCACAATTTAAGTGCATTGCGGAGATTAAAGGTGCAGTGACTGCAATATCTCCATCGTATACCCATTCTTTATCTCCATCGTATTAATAAGGGTACGAATGATACGATGACATTAACTTTTTCTTAGATTCACTCACTCCTGGGTCTTATGTGTATGGTGGGCTTTGAACTTAATATTGTGGGGCATAGGAAATATATAATAAAAATCTCAACTTATGCTGTATGCTTTCAAATCCAGACTACTTTCCATCACACTACATTATTGAAGTTGCAGAAAGGAAAAGTATAATTAGGTAGTATTTTTTAGATTAAAAATGAAGCATGGTTGAAAATAACTTTGATTTTCTTTCCCACCCTGAAGTCTCTTTTCTTAACCCGGTTTAGTACCTGAGTCAAGAATTTGAAGATGAAACAGAAACAACTTCCATTTTGTTGTGCTGATGTTTAGGGATTTTCAACATGACCGAGTAATTTTGTTCCAGCGGCTTGTGGTTGATTGCATATCTGGTTCTACTAGATGATCGCTCACAATATTAACGAGTTTATGCCTGTATCATTTGGATTTTGGAATAAGATTATTCCATTCTTTTTTTTTTGCGAGAATCATTCCTTTTTCCTTGACAACCTTATGTTTGAGTTACCTGGAGTCTGGCACTTAAGCGCATTTCATTTTGCAGGTTGCTGCTTCTATGCAAAAGGATATTGATGCCCATGTTCCAAGCTACCCAAATCTTCCATCAAAGTTGATTTGCCTTCTGCACAATGTCACTTTGCATGTAATCTACAGCCGCAAGCCCAACTTATTGTCTTTGTGCTTGTAATGATCTATACTAAAAGAATTATATTCATTACTTAGGCGGACCCAGAAACAGATGAAGTGTATGCACAAATGACTCTTCAGCCGGTTACTTCAGTATGTATCCAATGCCATTCTGATTTCTTATCAAAATTTTCCTTTATTTCCCCTTTTTTTTCAGGTATGCTAACACAGTTATTTATATTTCAATTGACTGGATTATGATCAGTACGGAAAGGAGGCACTGCAGCTATCAGAGCTAGCACTCAAACAAGCAAGGCCACAGACAGAATTCTTCTGTAAGACACTGACTGCAAGTGATACAAGTACGCATGGAGGCTTCTCTGTACCTCGCCGAGCTGCAGAGAAGATATTTCCATCCCTTGTACGTAAAGATCGTAGTCCTAAATACTAATTTAGTGCATTTTCTTTGTCGTTATAATTAAATTACTCTTGCTTCTTATTGTAGGACTTCTCAATGCAACCACCTGCTCAAGAGCTACAAGCTAGGGATTTGCATGATAATGTGTGGACATTCCGTCACATATATCGGGGTAAGAAATTGCAGCATTACGGAAAACTTCTTCTGCTGCAAATGGAGCATTTATCTGTAAACTTCCAATTTATAGTTGTCGATACTCAATATTGAACAAGATTCACTTGTAAATACACATAAGAATACTTATATGTGCAAACTTCAATATATGTTTTCATGTGAACAATATTGAACAGGCTAGTTCATCTGTGCAAACTTCAATATATGTTTTCATGTGAAATTTGTGTATGGTTGTATCTGTTTTCTGTCCATACAACTTCTAATTTGTGTTTTGGTCTGAGCAGGTCAGCCAAAAAGGCATTTGCTTACCACTGGCTGGAGTCTCTGTGTGAGCGGCAAGAGGTTATTTGCCGGAGATTCCGTCATTTTTGTTAGGTGGAGCACAACTTCTGATAATTTTTCTTTACAGTTTGAACTATAGAAGAGCATGAGAGATACCAGCAATTTTTTTTGTTATTATTTTTTTGCTCCAGGAATCTTTCCCTTCATATTTTTTGGTTATTATTCACAGTGACTTATTGGTGACTATTCCTTTTTCTGTTTTTTATATATTTTGTAGGGATGAAAAGCAGCAACTTCTTCTAGGAATCAGGCGTGCTAACCGACAGCCTACTAACATATCGTCATCTGTCCTTTCAAGTGACAGCATGCATATAGGGATTCTTGCTGCTGCAGCCCATGCTGCTGCCAACAATAGCCCATTTACTATCTTTTATAACCCAAGGTCAGCTCTGTGTTTTGACTTAATGTCCAATATTAACTATTGATGAGCTCAATTTTGGTGAATCTTATTGGCTGTTGAAACCATCTTCATATTTTCAGGGCTAGCCCTACTGAATTTGTCATCCCATTTGCTAAGTATCAGAAGACAGTCTATGGTAATCAAATATCTTTAGGAATGCGCTTTCGCATGATGTTTGAAACTGAGGAATTAGGAACAAGAAGGTATTTTGTCACTCATTTTACTATTTCCGTTGTCAAGTATTATATCTTCTATTTTTCTTTCTTTTTTTTACACAAAGAAAATGACTCATGGAGATTTTGCCATATTATATGACCAGCTTACTAAAATTGCTGTTAATTTTACTAAATCACAAGACTGTGAGTTCTCCCTCATATTTCCAATCTTTTCTGTATACCTGAATTACGTTAGCATTTTGCAGGTACATGGGTACAATAACTGGCATAAGTGATCTAGATCCAGTAAGATGGAAAAACTCACAGTGGCGCAACTTACAGGTTGGTTCTCTAATCTGCAGCTCCTTTTTGCATCATTTTCCCCTTTCTGATGCTGATATAAAGATTTGGTGTTGTTCGAACAGGTTGGCTGGGATGAGTCTGCAGCAGGTGAAAGGCGGAACAGGGTTTCAATCTGGGAGATTGAACCGGTCGCTGCCCCATTTTTCATTTGCCCTCCACCGTTTTTTGGTGCAAAGCGTCCCAGACAATTAGGTACACTTGATGGTTTACATCAAACCTCACCTCTTCTGTATTTGTTAATTCACCCTTGAACATAGTTGCTGATCTGGGATAGTAGTCCTTAAGCATTTGTTACGTTGTAACTGCACACTCGGGAAAGTAGGCCTGCACCAAAGGGTTCTAGAATACTAGCATGTAGGATTTACCAATGTCTCTGAGATGGTTATCCAGATGCCTTAATTTGAAGATAGCGTACTTATTTATGAACATCTTTTGTAAAGAGAAATAGATAATATCATAACCTCTTTGATCTTTAGAGAGATAAGTAGCTCAGAGTTTTGAGTTCCTCAGAACAAATGATGTTTGGGCTTTAGAGAATCTACCATACTACTTTTCGTCAGACATCCATATAGCAACAACATATTTATGAGGGTGCAATATAGCTAGCTAAACCATTATTACATGGGAGCCAAAATTGCTTTCTAGCATGGTTATCACGGCGTCCCGGCGAGGCGAGTCGCTTGGACGCCTAGGCAATAGTTAGACGACCGGTAATATACCCGCAGCCGCTTGCCTCCTATTGTGTTTGCTCGCTCGCTTATGGCTACGGCATATCCATAGCCTGCCATTATTACTCCATCCATTCCTTCTTCTTGCAGCCAACGATCCAAGAACCACCGACCTACCCACCCGTGGCCATGGCAACCCACCACCACCCCAAGCGACGTAGCCTCTGCCCCACAGTTATCGATACACCACGCCTCGACTCGCTTGCTGACGAGCTCTTCCTCATTCTCGACCGCATCGCCGTCGCCGACCCGCACGCCCTCAAGTCCTTCGCCCTCGCCTCTCGCGCATGCCACACCGCCGAGTAGCGCCACCACCTTCCCTCCCCCGATCCCCCCACGCCGCCACCCCTTTCCCTCTCCTGATCGCCCCACGCCGCCGCAGCTCCCCTTCCTCAACCAGTCCCCCGTCGCCTCCCCCGTCGACCTCACCTCGATCTTGCGACCGGCGTTGGCGATGGAGCAGAGGTGGAGCGGTGAAGACCGGCTGGAGGCGACACGGATCCGGTGCCAGTGAGCCCGGATCTAGCGCTGACGAGTCGATGGCCGGTGATTCTAGATCCAGATCTGGCGGAGAAGCGACGACCAGTGAGTTGGTTCATCTCTCTACCACCGTCGAGCACATCAGCTTCACCTGAAGCACCTCTTCCCTTCCCCGATCAGCCTAGGCAACCTCCCAGGCGACAGCAGTCGACGCCTAGTCGCCCTGGGCGACGCCTGACATGGCCAGGCGGACGACTTGCTGTCGCAAGGCCAGACGAGCCCCCCTAACGGTCAATGCCCGGCGACTGGACACCTAGGCGGCAACTAGGCGTCACTTAGGCAACACCGTGATAACCATGCTTTCTGGATAATCTTCTCCATCTAATAGCTGAGCTGATTATGGACATGTGGAGCTCTTATCTGAATTTAAGATGCAACAGAAGTTTGCAAGCTCTGATATCTGAAGTGCTTTATTAACCTGGTTGTATGCATGCCTAATAGTTGATCCCAATTGCGTGCTTACAGATGATGAATCCTCGGAAATGGAGAATCTCTTAAAGAGGGCTATGCCTTGGCTCGGTGAGGAGATATGCATAAAGGACCCTCAGACACAGAACACCATAATGCCTGGTCTGAGCTTGGTTCAATGGATGAACATGAATATGCAGCAGAGCTCTTCATTTGCGAACACAGCCATGCAGTCCGAGTACCTGCGATCACTAAGCAACCCCAGCATGCAAAATATCGGTGCCGCTGATCTCTCGAGGCAGTTATGCTTGCAGAACCAGCTTCTGCAACAGAACAGCATGCAGTTTAATACTAACAAACTTCCTCAGCAAATGCAGCCGATCAATGAGTTGTCCAAGGCAGCTCTTCCATTGAATCAGCTTAGTGTGAGCACTAAACCGCAAGAACAGATTCAAGATGCTGGCAACCTGCAGAGGCAACAGCAGTCCATGAACCAATTACTTCCCTTCAGCCAAGCTCAAACCAATCTTGTCCAAGCTCACGTACTTGTCCAGAATCAAATGCAGCAGCATCAACAGCAGCCATCTATGTCTCAAAATCAGCAGCCAGCCACGAGCCAGCCACTCCTGTCTCATCATCATAATCAGCAGCATCAACAAAAAATGCTACAGCAGCAGCTTTTACTTCAGCAACAGCAGTTACAGCAACAGCAGCAGCTAAATAAGATGCCTGCACAGCTACCAAATCTGGCAAGTCAGCAGCTGCAACTATCGGATCAGCAGCTTCAGCTGCAACTGTTGCAAAAACTACAGCAACAGCAGCAGTCATTGCTGTCACAACCTTCGGTTACCCTTGCACAATTACCTCTAATCCAAGAACAGCAAAAAATGCTTCTGGATATGCAACAGCAGCTGTCAAGCTCTCATTCACTTCCCCAACAACAAATGATGCCTCAACAAAGCACCAAAGTTCCGTCACAGGCAGCACCACTGCCACAACCCATGCAACCAGAGCCACAGCAGAAGCTTCCACAGAAGCAAGCTGTGCCTGCAGACACATCAGAAACTGCCATTCCTCCGAACGCATCGCTCAATGTTATTTCAGCAAATGGAAGTCCTTTGATGACGACTGGTGCGACACATTCTGTAGTTACAGAAGAAATCCCTTCTTGCTCAACATCGCCTTCCACAGCTAATGGTAATCATCTTCTACATCCAGTCGTTGGTAGGAACCAACATTGCACCATGGTCAACACCGAGAAGGTGCCTCAGTCCACTGCCCCTATGTCAGTTCCAAGCTCCCTTGATGTTGTCACGGCAGCTCCAAGAATGATAAAGGAATTGCCAAAGTTGAATCCTAATGTAAAGCAAAGTGTAATGGCTTCAAAATTACTGAATGCAGGAGCTGGTCCTCAAAATTTTGTGAGCAATGCACCCCCGACAGACTATCTGGAAACAGCTTCGTCAGCAACTTCAGTGTGGCTTTCCCAAACTGAAGGACTTTTGCATCAAGGTTTCCCCATGTCTAACTTTAATCAGCAGCAGATGTTCAAAGATGCACCACCTGATACTGAAATTCATGGTGAAGATCCAAGTAACAATGCATTCTTTGGAATTAGCAATGATGGTCAGCTGGCCTTCCCTATGGGAGCAGATGACTTCGTGACAAATGGAATTGATGCTGCCAAGTATCAGAATCATATCTCAGTAGACATTGATAACAACTATAGAATTCCAAAGGATGCACAGCAAGAGATATCATCCTCCATGGTTTCACAGTCATTTGGTGCGTCAGATATGGCATTTAATTCAATCGACTCAGGAATCAACGATGGTGCCTTCTTGAACAGAAGTTCTTGGCCTCCTGCTCCTCCCCTAAAGAGGCTGAGGACATTCACCAAGGTAAGTGCTTTTCCGTTATCTTTTACTCAGGGTGGCACAATTCTACACAAGCGTGTGTTTCTGTCATATTCATGCATGTCTTTTCTGTTGCATCTTTACCTAACCTAGCAGTTTCTGTAGGTGTATAAACGTGGAGCTGTGGGCCGGTCCATTGACATTAGTCAGTTCTCTGGATATGATGAGTTAAAGCATGCTCTAGCCCGCATGTTTAGTATAGAGGGGCAACTTGAGGAACGGCAGAGGATTGGCTGGAAGCTTGTCTACAAGGATCATGAGGATGACATCCTACTTCTCGGCGATGACCCCTGGGGGTATGTTCTTCCATCTTTCTTTTTATGCTTGCATCAATTCTGAATTTTCTGCTCTCAGAATGTCATATAGGTGAATGGCTCCACAATAATAATCAAATATTGTAGAAATACTGGATATGCATGTCCTTGCAAGTGGTACTGACAATGTGAAATATGGCCTACTGGAATGATGAATTAATTGAAATGTACATAAACAAAACAATGCAGTTTGTGTGAGTATATTATGAGTACACATGTTTTGCACTAATTATGGATGCTATTATTGGCTATACAGGGAATTTGTGAACTGCGTGAGGTGCATTAGGATCTTGTCGCCGCAAGAAGTGCAACAAATGAGCTTGGATGGTGATCTGGGGAACAACAACATTCTCCCAAACCAGACCTGCAGCAGCTCTGATGATGGGAATGCTTGGAGGGCTCGCTGCGATCAGTACTCAGGCAACCCTTCCACCGGTTCATATGACCAATTTGAATGACCTAATTTACCGCTCCATACACACCGTGCTGCGTCGGTCTAAGTAGACGTCACCGGAACAATGACCGGCAGAAGCTGTGCAGCGGCAGATTGTTGTAGATGCGTCAGTTTACATCCGGGAGGGCGAATGGCTCAACGGATTACTAGTGTTTTGTTTATATGTGTAGTTTTTCTTACAAGAAAGGAAGTAGGCATGGTAAATTAAGCTTACCTAGAGTTTGTGAGGGTCAGGTGAAAGATGATATTCTACTATTGGAAAGGCAAGTTTGTAGTAAACCGATGCTTCGTCTGTTTTGAGGCCATTCTTAAGATCTCCACGAATCTCAAATTGATAGCTGCAAAAGCAATATTTTGTATCCATTTGCTGTTGCAGATGTTACGACTGGTTCGCACTTCAGAAATTGAACGCACGGGCTCTTGTTTCAGCTGACACTGAACACATTTGACTGAGCTACTGTGTAATTTCCGTAGTTCGCAATTCATCGCTGACAAAGTTTGATCTGATTGCATCTGAAGGCAACACAGAGAAAGATACTCATAATAGAAGACAAAACAGTGTTCTAGTCGGTCCTACCACAATATATAACTTTAAAGTTGATCTATCACTGATGAATAATCACTCAAATGAGTGAATGAGCCCAGCTTTGAAATTTTGTTTTCGGACTATATGTTGGAGACGACCAAAATCCGAAATTTCGGTGAGATTTTGGAATTTTGGATGAAATCTGGATGAAATTCAAAACGCAAAATTCAAATCCGAAATTTTTTTGACCGGGATTGCCGAGATTTTGGTCAATATCTCGGCAAATTTCAACCGAATGAAAAATAGTTCAAACCACATTCGAAATTTTTGAAAAATTTTTGTAGATGGCCCTGACGTATGACTAATATTCCCATAAAACTCTTAGATAATGATCAAACTTGAGGAATTTTAAAAAAATTTGACAGTGCTACTATCCTAATAAAGGCTGCGTATATGTATTGCTTCCATAGATTTGATTGAGCAACCAAAACAGGTTTATAATTTTTGAAACTTTTAGAGAAGTGTTCTGAGGCAATTCTTAAGCTCTCCTAAAATTTTTGGATCATGCTCACACACGAGCAAATTTATAAAATTCTGACAAAGTTACTATCTCATTTATGTTCCTTCTGTTTTGATTTTTCAAAGATAACAAATGATGTTCAATTCTTTTAAAAAAATTTCTATATGACCCTAGACCGCTAAACATGGTACCATAATTTTTCTAGAGCATGATTAAGCCTGTACATTTTTATAAAAATCTGACAATGCTTCTGTTATTTTTATAAGGCGTCTCAAAAATTCGGAATTTTTTTTTAAAAAAAAATCATGGTGGATGGCATTCTTAAGAGGTATTGTTCCAAATCCGGTCCAAAAACTTGAAATCCGGTCAAAATACCCAAATTTTCGATGAAATTTTCGAAATCAATATAGTAATTTGATTTTTTTTTTTCGTTTTTTTATTCCGCAGGTATCTGTAATCTTGTCCCCGGCCAAAATCCAAAATTTCGCCGTAATTTTGAACCTTGGAATGAGCAATACATTGAGGTTTTTGCTCACTGATGTTTGTATTCTGAGATAAACCGAGCACTTGTGTGGAATTGAGAGCATTTCGCCCTGATGTTTTTGGTCAATTTCAATGTCAGAAATCACTGATGCTCTGGTCTCAGGACTCAGGAGTCTATAGAACGGTCCCAAGCTTTGATCCAATAATGCTAGGGGATGTTTGATTGTCAATGGTAGTAGGTCAACAGTCAGCAGAAACCTTGTGATAACATCTCAACCCAACCAATCGCAGAACCGAAGGTCGGTTGGTTGATTCTCTTAAGAAAGAAAGGAGGGGGAGGATAGTGTCAAGAGTCGAAGGAAGAGGCGGAGGGGCCCTCGTGCTCGCGTGAAGCTGTAGCTAGATCCATGTGTCTCAAACCGCACTGCTCTCGCCGAATTTAAAGGATCCGCCGCGCTAGACCATACACACGAGAGCTCGGCGTGGAGAGAGCAGGGAGAATTTAAAGGATCCGCCGCCGAGCACTTGTGTGGAATTTGCCGCGAGAGCTCGACGTGGAGAGAGCAGGGAGAAGGGATTGTAGTTTTTTATATGAGAAGGGATTGGGATCGGGATCGGGATCGCCAGCGCTCGCCTCCTATCACCTGGCCACTCGGCTCCCATCACTGCATTCACTTGTGGCCGTTCGCTTCGCTACAGCGCTCAGGTGAGCCCATAACCTCTCGCTGCTAGTGATGCCGAGGAATGAGTTGTTTGCTTGTACAAGGCTCCAGAACTGGGCATCGGGGATCCAGTGTGGTCCAAGTGTTCCATTGGATTGCACGGTGCTTTGTTATCCTGTTGATTTGCTAGAATACCGTTTTCTAGTATTTCTGTTTTAGAAAATTCCTATACCGCACAGCGCCAAATCAGGTCTTCACGAAGAATGGTCTGTAGGTCTCAAATCTCAACCTGGGTCTTCGATTCAGGCTGTTCAAGCTCCTGCATTAATGACTGGTAGCCTCTCAACCCGGGTCTTTGATCCAGGATGCTCGAGTCCATGCATGAATCCGAATGTCATTGAGAGGAAATCTTTCGTGTGCAGCTTATTCCACTCCTACAGAGAACACATGATCTATGCAATTCGTAAGCACAAGTCTGCAATAGGCCCAATGGATGGGGGAACACAATAGATGAAAATAGTGGAAACTGAGTAGTATGAAGATCTGAAAAGGTAAACATAATAGACTACAATCTCAAAAGTAAATTTTCTCAAATGGGCAGGGAGGGAAGGTGATGGTTATGGTGGTCAAGAAGGGGGTGACTACCACATTATCGATGGAGTTAGCCCTCTCTATTTAATACTAGAACAAATGGCGTTAATACCTATCCTTTTAGCAGCAAAATTACCTACATAAGCTAATCATAAGGAGTGTGGTTCCATCAGACTGCTAGATGATAAGGAATGTGACAGTGTTCGTCATTTTGAATATACTCGCCTAGTGGTCATTAGCAAAAATCTTATGGGGGGCAAACAGGTTTGTTGTAGTTCTTTTGTCCAAACTCGTAACATCAGTGAAATCTATCTACAATTATATTGATCAGAATAATTCAGTTTCACATGTCACTTGGGAACAAAATAAATATATTTATTCCAAGAATCAAGTGTTAGACTGAAAGAACTAACATAACATGGATTTAAGATCCTGTGACTGTAGAAAATAGGGCCTTGATATATGAATATGAAGGGAAACACCCTTACCTCAAAATCCCATTCACCATAACGATCTGGATCCTCTGCATCACTCCATACAAGTGTCAGCAAGCATTGGTATCCTGCAAGGCCAAATCAGCTTTCTTTCAGCAAAACCATCTAAATGACAATTACCAGCTTCAAACAGTTCCACGATTTCTGGATACTATAAATGCAAGACAATGAACAATGGGTTGCCTCAGTTGAAACAAACTTACAATTAATGACATCTCAACTCTTCTCCTTACATACTCGACATCTTCAAATGTATCCAGGATATGGAGTTAGCCATCAGTAACACCCATGAAAACCTGCAGAGCAGTAAGCATAAGTAGAGAAAAAGGGTATGGGACATAAAGCTAGAGGATTGGCCTCATTGCAAAAAGACAAAAACTATTGAACATAACAGCCCAAGCCAACTGAATTCACCAAATCATACATAAGAAACTTCACGATTATACGATTTAAAAACTTTATTTATATATGATATATATCATGTTGTTAAATTTTATATTTTTTGATAACACTACCATGTTGGTAAATGGGAAGTTTTGTCCACTATAATTAATCACGAATCGAGCACAGAGCTCTTTCAAAAGCAACACTATAAATGCTATCTTTTAGAATGGATTAAGATTCTAAAGTTAGTAACAAGAGTAAATATCGAAGTGCACAAAATTAGGCCTGACAGCCTGTCCGACCAAAGAAACTTTTAAGAGCATGTACAATAAGGCCATGTCAGCTGGCTCTTAACCTGTACACATCAGCTTTGATCTATCTGGAGAAGTGAGAAAAGAGGAAAGAGAAGAGAGATGGCTCTTATTTAGTAGCCAGCTTTGCGCGGGAGCATAGGTAGATCATTTATGTACAAGAGAGAAAAGATAATTATTGCACAATATTTAGAGACAACATCTAGAGACAGTTATTGTACAAGCTGGCTTTTAGTTTACTATTAGCCAATAGTTGACTTTGCTATTGTACTTGCCCTAAGAATAAGAAACTGGTTGTGAACTCAAAACACCTGAAAAGTTAATCTGTACTTAACCACATTCATTGTAATTACAACTCCGGCACTTACATAAATCAGTGAAACCTCAAGAAAGCCGATATGTGGATGAGTATCAACCACAGGATTCCGGGGTGAAAAAACCGAGAAGCCACAGACATATACAAGCAGACAGAAACTAAGATGGTGACAGCGGTGAAACTAAGGGAACAAAACGTAGCCAACTAGAAAGGCAAAAAGAACAAAGATCAGCAGTTAAGTCTTGTATAAAAATTAACAGACCTTTCCGGCAACTTTCTTTCTTTCAACAGGTAGAATTGCTGGATAAATACGATCCTTCATGTTAAACCTGTGGCTGCTAAGAATGGCATGTGATGTCAAAACTTAACTTGAAACTTGCAAATCACAATAAGAAAACAGCAAATCGTCTTTGCATCTAGGGAAGAGCTGTTTAACAGCTGGTATGTGACCAGTTTCAGTACAAGAAACCCTACAAGTTCCGTAACATAGAAAGAAACACGACACTTCGGTAATGCATACCGGTTAGGCGTGTGCTGAAATCCTGAAGATGCGACGCGCAACGGCGCAAGCAGCACTCACTTGAAAATGTTATGCAACTTTTGCTAAGGAAATTTGTTACCAATGTCCCAGCAGGCGTCGAATTCATCCTTAATTTAGAAGCCAATTTGTTAGACATGCTGGGTTTCCAATGTTGAAGAAGCTCCGAAGTCCCATTTATTAGTTTCCATTGTTCGTGTGCCTTGCACATAGGGTCATATGAGCCTCAATTGCACTGAATTCCAAATGTTTCATTTTCATCCTGAAGTTCTTACATATACTCCATTCTCATGTAGGAACAAACAATAATTGGCGTGACCCAAATTCGCCGGTTCATTGCAGTATATTGTATCCAAAAGATTGTGGCTTTGTATACGTGAGTGTGTTAAGATCAACCGTTGCAAGATTGCAACTGGCAAAAAGAATAGAAATAAACTTGTGGGTCACACACACAAACACACGCTCACGCAGCACCTCATCCTCCACTAAAAACAATAATATCGTCACGACTCAGCCGTCACCGAACTAGTACCTCAAAGAAATATATTCGAAGGGAAGCAAAAGCGATCCTTTGGTAAAATTAAGTCCACCGTGTAGACACTCATATCATAACACGCACTGCCATAATTTTTTTGCGGATAATCCCAATTTTGGTTTAGTAGTACATCCTAATAAAGGACGGCCGCACTTATTCAACTTATCCCTTTCAACTTGTACTTCTACACATTCACCGGGAAATGCATGCAGTTATTGATAGATAGAACAATCATGGTATGCATTTTCGTGTATTAGATAAAGTATGCAAAGAAAGAATCTTGTTCCGTGAAGGAAGCGAAAACCAATAAGGATGGGAAAGGGAAGGGGAATGGGAAGGAGGTGCTAACTAGTTGGGGAGGAGCGCAGGACGCGCTTGAGGATGGCGCGCACCACCTCGTCCGCCATGAGGCTCCCGTACACAAACACGTTGTGCGCCCCGACCACGGCGGCGGGAGGCAGCGCCATGGTCACGGCCTACGGGACTAGGAAGAGTGAGGCCGTGTGGGTAGGACCGAAAAAAAGAACTGTTAGGATTCAGATCAAAATTGCTTCGACAATGGTAGTTAATAAGCTTATTTTAAGGGTAAAAAGTTTAATGATGCTAAGCTCGATAGTGGCTCGTTAGCTCAGATTTAAAATAATTATTGAGCAGTGGTTCAATGCTTTCCCTCCTAATACAAATTGCACAAATCTTAAAGCAAGCGAAGGGGAAAGTAATCACCATCTACCCTTTATTCATGCTTTAATATTTGTGCAACTGTAAAAAAGAGAAGCATGGAAGCACCTCTCATAATTATTTTTATGATAAGTAAAATGGTTTTATATCAATTATCAAACTATATCAAATTGAAAGAAACTCGATAATAACTCGTAAAACTCAATAGCTAGGCCTAGTTATGTGGAGGGGAGGGTTTGGTGCTTGTTGCTGATGTATGACGTGTGTGAGCGGAGCAAGCCCCGGTGTGTGAACGTTTAATGAAAGGTCATGTGGAGGTCTATGTGTGTGATGAGTAATTGACTGTATTTAAGCTTGTGGTGCACAAGTTTAAGTTTAATTTGGACTGGTTGTAAGCTAGTCGGGACAGTCTGTAAACTAGTCGGGATAATTTGTAAACTGGTTGGGGCGAATTGTGTATCATTTTGGCTATATGTTGATTTGATTCCATATGTTGTTAGATATTGTTATGTGATGTGTTTGCTTGTCGATGAAGGTTGCCACTGGTTGTGAGGTTTTGTAACTATTCCTCTCATGAAGAAATAAAAATCATTTTCATGCTCATCTGGTTACTCTTCCCTCTTGAGTTTTAACTTTTCTTTGATTTTTTCTCCCTTGTTCTTGTATTGCCAATGATGAATGATTGATTGTTGGATAAATCTTCTATAGGTCATATCCTAATCATCTAGGCAAGCTGCAACTCCCTCTTCTAAGTTTTTTCAAAAAACCGATCTTTCGCTTGAGAAGGGAAAGATTTTTAGTTGATCGTGTTCCTGCTTGGTTGAGGGTTGTTTCCTTATTATTCTTGCTTCATGTGACATGGATAAGACCATCTAAAGTCATCTTGATCATCAAATCCCCACGAACAAGTTCAGAGTGAATTCTGTGGTTTTTGCCCAGTTTTGGTGCAATCTTTTTTAGATTGGAAAAAGGTCGGAATTTTGATATCAATCTCTTTTGCTCGGTTTTGGTGCAATCTTTTCTAGATTAGAAAATGGTCGAAACTTTAACATCAATCTCTGTGATTGAAGGTTGGAATAGATTCCTGACTTCCTTAGGAAGGTGTATACAAAATTTCACGGGTTTTTGATCAACCGATCAAAAGTTACATCGATTCTTGGTTTGAGATTGTGCCGATTTCACTTTCCACCTGAACACGGTTCATTCGAGCACTATTCATCGAACATTGTTTCATTCGACCAGCTGTTGTTTTTTACTGTTCATCAGCATTGTTCATCTGACCATTTGACGATTTTACTATTTATTTGACTATTGTTCATTCGACCCACTCTTTTAGTTAGAGATGTGGTTTGAATTTTTAGTGGGGAAATTTTATTTGACTTGTATTCATCCTCATCTAGTCTCCATTTTCGATCCTTCACATAAATTTCAAATGAGTAAATTTAACGAAACTACAAGTTTCATATACAAACTATATAAAAAAAACTATACTTTTTAGTACATATTTCGTAAAACTACATAATTTAAGAGAATTTATGTCAGAAAACTATATATTTTAAAATTGATCGTTTCTTACAGTAATATTGACCTAGTAACAGCCTCAGTGTTATCATGAAACAAAATAAGTAACAGTACCACCGTGCACGGGTAAAAACTGGTATCTATTTTGTTATTACTATACATGATAAACATGAATCTAAGTACGTGCCAAGACCCAAAGTTTTGACCTGACAAAAAGACTCGAAAGATATATATGGTCATGTTCCGGTCAAGTTCATGCGTTGCCATTTCTAAGTCGTAAGGCATTAATTAAAAAAGGATTTGCTGCTTTACCATCAATTCATCTAAGACAAATGGTAAGGTATAAAATAAAGTGCTAACGTTCTAGATTAATTTTGCCGCTTTATCATGTTAGTCGTCAAAATAATCTGGATTATCTCAGACCATAAACAATACGGGCCAGTACGGAGGCCGAGCCAACCCTCCACCCACCTGACCTCTCGGCCCATTCGATCGCCTGCCAAACAAACTCAACTCTACGCAGGCCGCCGACGACTCCAGCCGCGCTGCTCCGCCGCGCCCGCCGTCGGCAAGGATTCGTCCTCTCCTTTCTTCGGGAGGTTTTGGAATCTTTTTTTCCCGGTGAGTCGGACTAGTATAAAAACAGCCTGCGTATTAGTTATCCACTCCGTTAACAATCTCAATTATTTCTCTCTCTCCCTCTCCCTCTCCCCTTCGTGCTTCGTCGTGGTCCTCTGGACTCCGTTGTTCCCAACCATCTCTCTCTCTCTCCCTGCCCTCGCCGCAGCCAAGAGGGGACGCGGCGCGGCGCTCTCCGGCGGGTGGCGGGGAACTGCTCGATACATACCTGCGAGGTGGAGACTGGTGGAGGGCCAAACCATGGGTACCTCGGCCCAGGAATCGGATCTCTGGAAGCAAATCGACGACGCCGAGTGGTACGATTCCTCCTCCTCCCTGTGCCTCGATTCTCGCTACTCTAGTTTCACTTTGTTTCTACCCATGCGAGTTCGTATTCGTACTGATTTTGTTCTTATGTCTTAGGGAACCTGTTCCTTCTGCTTGCACATTAACTATGCAATCGAATTAATGACTCAATTATAACTCTTCTTTTACATTACAATAGCTAGCAACCTATGACATGTAATTTCCTTCAGTTTGGAAGTGCAGACGGATAGAAAATTTACTCAGATTAGTCAAAATTCTCGCCATGCTAATTGCTAGGTAAATTACAACTTTCTTTCTTCTGATTGCTGATTGATTGTCGGAGTAGTTGGCCATGCTGTGTTATTGTGTTTTTGAAGGGGAAATAAAAATATTGGAATATGTTTGCTGACTCTGTTGAAATCCTCATAACCCAGCTATCTGGTCAGCGGATCGTTCGACCAGGCGGTGTTGACTGCTCTATCTGTCTCTGATCAAATTCGAGCGGCCGCTTTGGAAAATGCATGTGATGACGGCGAGCTTTTGGAAATGCTTGAATTAGCTGGCATGGTACTTGTTCAGGCACTTAAAGAGCTTAGAAGGTAAATTCTTTTTTCCTTTCCCCCTTTTGTCGTGCTAAGCCCTAATGCCCTAATCAAATTTCAGTATTTCTTATGTGCTGTAATAAGGTAATAATGTTGGTCAAGCACAGGTTTTTAATACTGCTCCGAAATAACAAAAACACTGGTTATCTTGACAGGCTTCTGGATTTGCCAAAGGAAAAACATCATGGACAACTATCCTAATTATATATGTTGTGTTGTTTGTTGGCGGAACCTCCTTAAAAGTTATCCTAATAAAAGGGCAAATGCAATGTAGTGCAGATGACAGACGTATCACCAGCTTTGGCCTTATGAATGCACACTTCAGATAGGCACCTCACCTATTTAGCTTCCCTCAAAAAGGGGCAAATGAATACATAGTAGATATGTAGGACGGGGAGCACTTCATTCAGGTATTTTATATGGATGCATGTGAAATGTTATATTGTACTATATACGGGGAAGTCCCTAAATACTGATGCTGTAGACATTCTTTATCCATTGTATAGAGCATTTGCATAACTTCTGATTTGTGATTTTTTATTCTAGTATGTTTAACACATTATGCTAAATGTTCCAGGACACCTGAGATGTTTATTCAGCTTAAAACGATGTATGGTTCTGTGGCATCAATACCTATGAAAGTTTTCCTGACAGGGTAATTGTTACTCAGAAATCTCGTATATTCTTAGTTTTACTTGGAGTGCTTCCCTCCTTTTCTGTATCAGTGACAGGTATCTTCCTTATAGGGCAACCATGCAAATGGCAGAAGGATCTGGATCTAACCTTGGACCGATCTTCGAGGAGTACCTTGCTAAATGGAGATATACGGATGATCAAGTTTATGTTTTAAATGGAGGACAGGAAAGCTCCTCAAATGGTCTTATTGTTACATCAATTATGGCAGCTGAACAGTATTTGGAGGTTGCAGAATTGTATACAGTTACATTCCTAAGTATTGCCTCCCATGAGACTGAAAATGCCATCTCATGGGCAGAAAAGGCAGAGTTGATTGAGGAAGATCGGCAGGTAATTTTTTTAGTATTTTAAAGATACTATAGCACACCAACTTAGGACTTCCCCGATTTTCAGATCATCTGCTTTTCTTTCATTGCGGCATTCCTTTTTTCATTTAGTTTTGCTCCTAAGTTTTGCTGTTGCATTCTTTGACATAATCAAGATGTTTCTCTTTCTTTTTTTTTTCTACAGGACCTGCTAAAAAAACTTCATGCATTACGATCAGCTGCAAATAAAAAGTCGTCCGCTGCTATAGCAGTACAATCAGCAGAAAGGAATCTTTCCGCTTCTATGAACGGTTCAACACCATCAACACATCAGGATGCTCCTAAAAGCACCGCGCCTGCATACAATGGGAAAGCACAAGGACTTAAAAAGGGCTCACCAAAGTCCATTCAGCCTTCCCTTCAACGTGTCACAAATCAATTTGATCCATTGTTTCGGTGGTTTAATTCGGTCCGCATAAAGTTTGGCAAAATACATATTGTTCTACCAAGTGGTAAGCTAATGCTTCTGTTCTCGCTGTTGTTCTCGACAGTCTACGTTCTCCGGAGGAAAAGTGCTAGCTTGAAGAGGTAAGTGTTTCATCTCTTTCAATTTACATTCAAATGATCCAGTGCATCGTGCGTGTTGTAGTGCCTTCATGATCCAAGTGAATGTTTTGCGTATAAATCTGCATTGGACAGGGTTGTATCCCAACATGCTTCATCCCTGCGACGAGCATTCTTTGAGGCCCTGCAACTCGCCTTCTCCGTCCAGATGAACCCGCTAGCTGCTGTTCAACAGGTGCCACAAGCCCCTCGTGGAAGCTGGTGATACAATGTAGTTATTTATCCCAACATGTTACTTACAATACGGAGAATTGAAATTCGACAAATGCTGTAGACTACTTGATGTTATGCTACTGAAAATGTAAAATGTACGGCTTCCTAACATCTGGTTTCTCTGCAGCCGAAAACTAAAAGTTAGCACCTCATTTGTAATAGGAGAAGCTAAGAGCCGAAAGCTGATCTGAGGTAGTTTTCCACGGCTTGGTGGATTAGGTTCTAACTTTGTCATTAGAGTTGAAAAAATTACTTCTACTACCGAGTATAAAATCCCAAAGCACATCCATGTCACCCTTATTCCTAACATGCACTCCTTACCCCTAAAAGCCATATACCTAAAAGCTAGATTAAAAGATTTTCAAAAAAGCTATGTCCATACAAGGTAGGGTTTGCAAAGCCGACGAAAACCGGTCGAATTTCGCGAAAGCCGAGCCGGTTCGGCATTAAAAACCGAGCGGGAAACCAATCCGATTCAAATTCGAATTTTAAAAATCTGAAAAAAAATTGAAAAAATTTATGCGACGTAAACCGGTTAAAAATCAGTGAAAATCGCTCGATTTTCAATGAAATCGAGCGAAAATTGCTCAAAAATTGGCTCTAAGGAACATTCAATTGGTCTGTTGGTTTTCGACCAGTTTTTTCGAGAAAACTGACCGGTTTTTGATTTCTTAACTCTTCGATTTCTCATGATTTTTAACTCGATTTTTCCGATTTTAGAATTTCTGTTTTCGAACCGATTTTTCAGAAACGGTCTGTGAACCTGTACACAGGCCCCAGTTTGAGACTCAGCTAATTAGTGATATCTTTTAGTTCTCGTGTGCACCGTCCGAAGTCCGAGCTCTAGTTTCAGGCTTCATTCTGCCCTATTAGTTCAAGTGGGTTTACTTTTAGTTGCGATGAACATGAGTTGCATCATTCGAACTGATTGCTATTAATCGCGTTTCTCAAATTAATTGAATTCAGGATCTCAAGCTATCTCGGCTTGGGAAAATCATATAGATAAGGTGTGAGAATGTGTAATCAATCAAACAGTGTGGCTGTAGTTTAGTGGTTAGAATTCCACGTTGTGGCCGTGGAGACCTGGGCTCGAATCCCAGCAGCCACAGAGATAAGTTTTTTCGTTTCGTATTTGTTTTTCTGCCTCTCTCGATCTCTCGACATTTTCAGTTCCCCACCTCGAGACCGCCACCGCGACCTCTCCGGCACCACATCAGCAAGTGTGTGGCGTGCACGCTGCGCCGGCAGCCGCGCGCATCGGTAAGATGACATCTCTGAGCACTCCTCTCTACGATGTTACGATCTAAAGTTTTAGTGCATCGATAAAAATTTGATTTGCTCGTCTTTTCTCCTGTTTTTTATTTCTCGGAAGCAATGGAAGCATGGCGCTGATTTGGTCGTCTTCACGAACGGCGGCATCCGCGATTGGAATTTCGGAATTCTATTCTCGAGTTCACTGGTTCGGGCTGCAAATGCTCTTACCCAGCCATGCATGGAGCTTCGGATCTAAGTGAATTATTTAGGTCTGCTACCTTCAACTGCATGCAGTAAAACTAAAACCCTAGTAGTCGTTGTTCCTGTTAATTGATACTACGACTTAAATGTTCTCGAAGGATTTGATCTCCTCGTGTCGTGTGTCACCACAGGTTATGTCTACCCTACGGAGATGATCGTTAGACATACCCGGAAATGCCGGAATGGTATGATACATTGGAATTTTAATGTGTATTTGGTGGATTCCTGTTTGGTTATCTCGAACAACGAATTCTGGTTCTTTCTTGTAGATTCCAGTTACTGCAGTTTTACAGGGTCTTATGAAGGTCCACACTTGAAAGGCCTTGCCTGTCGTCGTCAGGTATCCTACTAAACTGGTTTCGCATATTAGTTTCACAGACAATTTTGGCTTCAAAGTTCACTTATGATAAGATCAATGAACCTTTTCCATTGTTTTTCACTCTAGTGTCAATTGTTACGAAATAGCACTTGTATTCAATACGAAGCCTATATACATGGCAATATCTATATCATGCAATATATTCCTTAACACCGCCTCAAATGCAAAGCGTATTGGTATAACATTGTATTTGGAAGGGTTGACACCAAAATAGAAAAAAATCCAAAGTCCTAGTCTTAAAGTTGACGTCGTAGCATCCAGCTCTTGGAAAATGTGTCAAAAATCTCCCATCTGGAGTCGTGTGGTAGCCCATAAAGCAAAAAGTGCCGGAGTTGAGAAAGCAAGAGCAAAATCGATCGCGATAACATGACAAAGAAGATGATGAAGCCGGTACAAATAGAGAGTTGTCAAATCAATCCTAAGAGGGATAGATAGAAGCATGTTAGTGTAGATTGAAGTACAAGATGGCGGTGGCGCAGTGCACTAAAAGCGGGACGGAGACGCGATGCAGAAAAAGCGCGGCAGCCTTAGAAGCTCGGGACAGTGGCTTAGAGAGAAGCAACAGCATCATAATGACTTCTACAATCTGCGACGGTTCAAATAGAAGAGCGGCGGTTGCTGTCATGCAAATAGAATTTGTGGACTTGCACGGCTTAGACGAACTCAAAGATAAACGCTAAGGACATAGATGGAAGCAACATAAGCAATGAACTTGAGAAATAAAATTCTCAAAGGATAACTAGAAATACTAACAGCAGCAGCAGCCAGACACGCTCATTGGCGACGCTTGATGCAAATAAAGTCATGTTGGCATCGGAGCAAAGCTCATCGGCAGCGACCAAGGCAAGGAGAAGCTTGACGATGGTAGCTGAGGTAGTGGGATGAACTCCAAACTGCTAGCGGCAGCCATCAGCAGAAACTCGAAAATATCCGCAACCAAAGAAGCTGAAGAAGTCAAAACTGTAGAAAACAGAGAAGCTGAAGTAGTAAAAGTTGTAGCCACAGAAGCACAGCTCGCACGTGAAGCCAAAGCCAGGTGAATATGCTGAAGATGGTCCAAGAAGCCCGAGTTGAAGCTAGTAAAAACCATTGGAGAAGCCATTTTCTATAGCCGAAGCTAGAGTTAGTGTAGTCAGAGCGACTCCAACCAGATCGGGTTATAAAACCCACCCTGAACTCCTGAAGAGCTTGAGTCGACGAGTGGAGTTTGAGGCGGCAAACAACATCCTCTACAGAAGGCAACCTTCCCAGGCCCCGCGGAGGGCGACGTCGCGAGGGGCTGGGTGCTAAGGAGTGCCGTGAGGAGTAGGAAGGAGACCAGAGGCGGGCATGCACACAACGGTTGGCCAAGAGGGCTACCACCAATGCCGATCTCTTCGCCGACATCGGTGGGTGCGGGCACGGGATTGGTAGGGGCGGCGACGAAGACATCGCGTGGCACAAAGAGGACGCGCGTCCCGCCTCCGACGTAAAGGAGGCCGAAGTCGGGTCCGCAAGGAACGAAGCGGTTGCCGTGGCTGCACATCAACCTCAGGCATGAGGTGCCGTCGCCTCCTCCCGAAATGGCACCGGACGCTCCTTCTGCCGCCATCGATTGATCGTGTGATGGATGGATAGATTTGTGAGGTGGCTACCCGGGGAGTGGAGATGGCTCCCTCCTTGGGGCGGGGTAGGGATAGCGGAAGTATGCGGGTGGTGGCTAGGGTGACGCAAGTGCAACGCCGGTAAAACCCTAACCCTAACTGATATTCACAAGCCTCGATTTAAGATGCGTGCATGCAAGTTTGGTTTCGATCTTCTATCGTAGGAGAAATTCGATAACTTGAGTTGTGACCTTGATGAGAGGAGGCTAACCACCGATCCAAGAACGTGACCAGCAACCTCACAATCGCTAAACCACTACTCGGTTTGTTATGAACCGTGTCAAAACACGACTGACCTATTCACGAAGAACGGCTCAAGCAAATCCACGGGAAAAGCAAGAGCAACAACGGAAGAACTCGCTAAATAGCGAAGATTCAATTGAGACTTCAAGTTTGGGGCAAAGAGCCTTTACAATAGCAATAGCTAAATCCAAAATCAAAGTCTGAAACTAAAAGCTAGGGCCGGCTACACAATATATAGTGGGTGGGGGCGCAGCCCTAAAGGGAATAATTGTGGACTTAGGAAAGGACTCAATTCTGGACTCAGAGTATTTCCTTTGTTGTGGCCAGTATATTTAGAATCTGTGGCTGGTTGTGCATCCATTGGATGGGGCATGAAATAACCTTTCGAACAAGTCCTTATTTGCTCCATTTGGACTCTGTTTGTGAAAGTTATGGCCTTGTTATTGAGACCTTGTTTCGGGCTGGAAATTCCGTCCGAATCCTCCTCTGTTTTCTATCCGAAATTAGCTCCGAATTTTCCTTTGATTTCTGTCCGAGGTCGGCTCAGATTTCTTGAAACCTCTTATGCTTTATTGGCCTTCCTTAATTTCTTGCAAGCCTTCCCTTCTTCCCACGTTAATCCTAGCACTGGGTGTGTCCTTTGTGGTGCTAAAACCGACATTATCCAGCAACTACTTTCTTCCAAACCTATACATGTAATGATCAACAAAGAACAACTTTTAGGTAGCAACATATTTTTAGTAATAACATGGCTAATTTGGCTAAAGAAAGAAATCACCTGCTGGTATAACCGTCGTGCGCGTGCGGTAGTTATTGGCCCTTACAGTGGTTCTAGATCTGGAGTTTCTGAAATTAGTGAAGTACTTGATATAGGGATGTCCTCATCACTAACATTGCTCTGATACCATGTTAGGAATAGCACTTGTATTCAATATGAGGCTAATAGGCCAAAATATATAGAGTATATGAGGGTATAAAAGAAAAGTTTATATAAGATAATATTTATACCAGACACATATCTATATAAGGAAATATATTCCTTAACATCGATGATGGATTATGGATTGTCATTCATTTAATGCACCGTGTGCAAGACTTGCTAGCTTATGACTCTGTACTAGGATCTTTAAGCATCAATGTCATTCATTTGTCCTTGTAGTGAGCAGTTGTTGCTCCTCCTGAACTTCACGTGATACAGAGTTAAAAGTCTGATACCATGTCACGTAGATTTGGATTGTCCTTGTAGTTCGGTTGCTCAAGTTTCCAAATTTGACATTTGTATTTGTCCCTTTGTAAGTTGTACTTTAGTTAAAGTCTGACACTAACAGCTGATCACTGTCATGAAACTAGAAATTATAACTTTTATCTGTATACGAAAAACTAACAGAGCTAGTGTGCTGCCATTCACAGTCTGGTATATTTTCAAAACCTTGGGTGAGTCATTACTTATTAAATTAGGACGAATTGTTTATGCAATCATTTTTTCTAATACTTTTTATATGTGTGCTTCATTGCTTGATTAGTTCAATACTTGAAGACCGCCAAATAAAACCCCTTAGATAAAGAGATAGAATTACAAGGATTATTTGAGGGAATCCTCATTCTAAGTGAATCTGTGAATGTACCGAACACAAACTAAACTGAAACAAATCATAACTGAAAGGAAACACATGAAACACAGCCGTTCAAAGCTTTGTCATCGCTGCATTGCCAAAAGCTAGAAGAGGAAATTAGCGATTATTTGCTAAAGATGTATTTCAAATTCTTAATAGAGCTTTGGAAAATCTGAATGTTTCCTACAAGTGATACTCACCACGATTCATCAAACAAATTATCCTTCTTTCATGTTGGCAACAGAGCAAATTGATCTAATACTTCCATAGAAAAGCAAAGGTTCTTGGGAGCAATGTTGTTCTTTTAAAGCATTTACGACAATATCTTTGGACATCTTTATCACAGTACGGTAATTATGTGCATCCACATCAGTTCTTGTTTGTGAGAAGTCGGCGACGAAACTCTCCAAGGGCCCAAATGGGGAATAAGTTGTGGTAGTTGGCATAGTTAAAGTAGAAGGAGGAGTTAAAGCATCCAATATGTTCCTATCATCAAAAGGAAAGCAAAAGCATGATGCTAGTCGGAGTTTAAAATGCTAATCGTCAATAAACATGTAAAAGTTCCTGTCAAAATAAAACATTGAAAAGTTTAGAAGAACATCAATTTAGACGACTCCGTAAGCATCATAGGTGTAGGAGCTGCAAAATTTACAACTCAATGATATTTTCAATTTGGACCCCTCTATTATTCATCAAAGCATACCTTTTCATAGTTTGTTAGTCATATTGCTTGCAGAAAATAGCCTTTTGTCTATATAGCCATTTTTTAGTACCTCGATATTTTTATAAAGATTTTCTAGTGTTTTTAATAGTACATTTTATAACGAATCTTCCAAATTCATCTCTAAGAGTACTATAAAATATACTTTTTTTATCAGACTAACTAGACTGAAAACGTACCTGTTGGGGAAACTCGCCTGTGTCTAGCTGCATGTTGATCAGTTGTTTTGCTGCGTGATATAGTGGTACTGGATCTCGTTCAGCCTGGTGAGAATATCCAAGATACAAAACTCCAGTGTCAGATAATGCAATCGTTTGAAAATAATAACATGCTTTCATGAAAATAGTTTCAGAAAAAAAGGCCCATTAATATGCCTTTTAAGGGAAAAATGAACAAACCTGCCCAGCATAAATTAAAGCTAACATTGCCCAAGCAGTGTTCACTGCATGAGGAGTACCGCTATCAACATAATCCTGTTCAATTTTGGAGTCGAAAACACAAATAAATATAGATTCTTAAAAATATTCATGAAATCAAGTTCAACCTACATCAGTTGCTAGAAACACTATAGGTTTTAACCAAATCTCTATTAGCAATGCGACTGTAAATATAGATTTGATTTCAGTATTTCGCAGCTTGGAGTAAAAGAAAGCAAAGAAGGAAAGATCCTATACTTGAGTCCTAAACTTGTTGCACGTATCTATACCCCTTTATAATGCACCTAAGCATTCTCTTTTACGTCTACCCCAAATAATGCACCCCACTAGAGATGGCCTAACCGTCATGCACCCAGCGAAACGTCCCCAGAAACTTGCCTCCATCAAAATTAACCTCTCAGATCTTTCCTCAGCTTTACTCACCCACATCCGATGGCCATTGTTTAATGTGTCTAACTCATCCTGTGGCCCACAACAGATCTCCCCACCTCCAAAGATCATCTCAAGGAAAAGGAAACAAATATTCTGGAATTAAGGAAAAAGAAACAAACGTTCTAGAAAAGAAAACAAATCATATATTACGTGCTGGAAAAAAGAAATCGAAAAACAGGACACTATACTAGTTCTGTAGAAAACCTTCAAAAGTTTGAAATTTCCATTTTCAATACTAATTGGCTGGTTGAGGAGCAGTAGGTGATAAAGCGTAATAGTATGGCATGTGGTAGCAAGTGCTTGGTAGCAAATCTATATATATCAAACAAGTAATCCCCACTAAGTACAATCAATGATATTTCTCTCTTCTCTCATGCAACCACATCACCCCTATTGTTTTAACCTTTGGATGAAAATTGAGTGCCATATGTTCCCTCGTTTGCACTTTCTTCTAATTCTTTTAGGCTACACCATGTTTCATCTTGATTTGTTCAAACCATAGTTACCAGAAACGCGGTTCGTCCAAGTCACGGTACGGCATTCGGGTTCGCGATTCGCCACTTTTTCTTCCAATTTCCACTACGAACACGAATCCCATATCCTAAACTCGTTCAGGTTCGACGAATCCAGTTTGCTATTCGCAAAGGTTTACAACGAATCTGGTATCTATGGTTCAAACATTACAACCAACAAATTGATTTCTACAAATTCCTGTTGCAACGCGGGGGTACTCTTCTAGTTATAATATCATAGAGAATAGAGGAGTTGTAGGTGCTAGGAGATGGCATGTGTTATTGGTTGCCAGCAAATATGCAAGAGCGTGGTAGCAAGGCAACTATTTACTCCTTTGAGCAATCAACAAACAGATCCCATGATTCATTGATGTGTAATGGTAACGTCATATATCTACTACATCAATTCTACAAGTAAGCAAGCTGAACATAAATTAAAATTGTCAAATTCAAAAAGAAGACATCTTGGTAGATGCAGAAATAAAATTCACCTGAGTTTCACTAGAAAGATAGCTTTCTCCCCATCCACCTGTAATTTGTTGCTTTGACAACAGAAATTGGCATGCTTTCCTGATGGAAGAACTATTATCATAAGTTCTTCTAGCAGCAACTAATCCTTTTACTGCAAACAAGGTTCCATAAGTGAAACATATACCCCAAGTACCATACCTGCAAGATAAATAGGTATATAGTTGCAAATTGTGTAATCAGAGGTAAAGTATGTTGCATACAATAAATGACACTATGTGGCTTACCATGAACCATCCTTCCGTTGTTTGTCCTCAATAAACATAGCAGCATTTTTTACACATTTTCCTATCTCTTTGCTACGGTACTGCGGATATAGCTCTTTGAACAATATCAGAGCATCAAGCACTGATGATGTGCATTCAACAGATCTACCAATTGGTTATGTGCCATGAATTAGTTCTCCTAAGTAAATAGGAAATAGAAGCAGCAATAATTTCAAGAAAGAAGATATTTGGATCTCTTACGGATAATCGACGATAATGTTCAGAAAACTCTCGGAAGGATTGAGAATCTAGGTTGTCAAACAAAATCCAGGTTAGTGCATATTTAGTTAAAGTATGTCAGGATAGAGAGGGATGGTAGAAAATTTTCCACCCACTACTGGGATTTGGTGGGGCAAATGGAAAATTCTGTAGGAGCAAGTGGGTGCATGGGGAAGATATAAAAAACAATTTTTTTGGCAAAAGTTTTTACTGTGACTAGTAAAGAAAACAATAATTTTGAAAATAATAATATGATGCAACTACTGTAACATCCTGAAAACTTAGAACAGTAAAAGATGTGAAAATTAAATTTGAATATAAATATTTCTGAATTTTCTTGGTGTTATTTGCTCTATTTGGAATTTCCTTGGACTTTTGTGTTGTATGAAAAGTTTAAATAAAAGAAAGACAAAGGGCAAGAAATGGAAAAAGGTAAAAAGGTGAAAGTAAAAATTCAGAAGAATTTACCATAGGTCCTATCACTACTACAGAAAGGGGTATATTAGACGCCTCAGCACAGACGGTTCTGAGGAACCGTCTGTGACAAATAATATCACTGACGGTTTTATACTTTAACCGTCAGTGAAATTATCACAGACGGTACTCTACAAAAACCGTCAGTGATATACATCCATGTCACATACGGGTTTAATTAAAAACCGTCTGGGAATATATCACAGACGGTTCTTTCATAAAACCGTCTGTAATATCACATATTATCCCAGACGGTTTTGTAATAAAACCGTCATCATATATCACGACGGTTTTATTATAAAACCGTCTGTACTTCTATGTTTATTATTGACGGGTTTTCTATAAAACCGTCTGAGATTTCTATCGGCTGTATAAAATACAGAGGCCCGAGCCACTTGGTGCATTTTTAGGGTTTCAGGATCTATTTTCATTTGGCTGCATCTGTGAGGCGATTGGGTAAAAGAAGACCGTTGATTTCGAAGGTGATTGAGGATCCATTTGATTTTGGTGATATAAGGTTAGTAACGATGTCTAATTGCAGTATATTCAAGATCTACCTTATTAAGAATGGAATTTGATGATTTTTTAGATTTAGCTTGTAGATATTCATGTGTTCTTTCTTTGTAAGGGTAGTAATGGGTTTTAATTGCATTAACACTAAATGTTGTATTGCTTGGCGTAGATGGACCGAAGATGGATGTACACTAAGAACCGTATGAGTGCCGAGTACATGAATGGCGTCTCCGCTTTTAGAAGAGCTGCGGAAGAGGATATGTTTAATAAGGGGGGGGGCAGTTTATGTCTTGTCCGTGCATTGACTGTGAGAATCTGAAGATGTTTCGAAACTTTGCGCAGATCGAAGCACACTTGATTATGAGGGGTTCCAAAACGGGGTATACATGTTGGACCAGTTACGGTGAAGAGCAGGAGATACAGGAAGCAGGTATTAACATGGTCGACGAAGTCAATGATATGTCGGATGGTCATATCGATTGTGGTTCCGATGAGGATAGGTTGCGTGAAGATAATCAATCGATGTCTTTGCGTGATGTAGAAGGCAACCGTGATGATAGAGAATATGGTAAATTCGGGTCTTGATGGAGGACTCGGAGAAACCTTTGTTCACAGTGCAAGTCGAAATACACAAGGTTGTCATCCGTATTTGAACTACTGAAATTGAAAGCAAGCAACGGTTGGTCCGATAAGAGTTTCACAGTATTTATTACGTTTATTGGCGGACATGCTTCCGAGGAAGCGAGTTGCCGACAACCACCTACAAAGCTAAGAAGGTTCTTTGTCCCTTGGGAATGGATGTAGAAAGAATACATGCATATTCGAACGATCAGTATCTGTAGACGCCAAGAGTACGCGAACTTGCACATATGTCCTGTGTGCAATGCATCCCGGTACAAGCGTAAGAGTCATTCGGATGATGACAGTGAGGGCACCCAGGTGATGAAAGGACCTCCTGCTAAGGTGGCATGGTATCTGCCTATAATTTCTCGTTTGAAGCGTTTATTTGCAAACCCAAATGAGGCAAAACTGTTGCGTTGGCACTCGGAGGAGCGTAAGAACGATGGAATGCTAAGGCACCCTGCTGATTCCATCCAATGGAGAAACATCGATAGGAGGTTTCAAGAATTCGGTGAGGATCCGAGGAATATAAGGTTTGGATTGAGTACAGATGGAATGAATCCTTTCGGTAACATGAGTAGCCGGCATATCACTTGGCCCGTGAATCTCTGTATCTACAACCTTCCTCCTTGGTTGTGTATGAAGCGGAAGTACATTTTGTTGTCTCAGATTTATCCAAGGACCGAAACAACACAGGAACGATATTGATGTGTACCTAGCACCATTGGTGGAAGATCTGAAAACACTATGGGTTCCCGGTGCAGGTATGGGATGCGTACAAGCGAGAGAACTTCACTTTGCACGCTTTTGTTCGCACCATAAATGATTACCCCGCCTTGGTAACCTATCGGGCCGAGTACAAAAGGGACCAAAACCTCGCACTCACCGCTTAGACAATACCGAGAGTGTGTGGTCAATCACTCACGCAAAACTGCTTACATGCATCACCGTAGGTTCCTTCGAGGAATCACCCATACCGCAAAATGAAAAAACAATTTGATGGAACGAACGAAGACGGTTTAGCTCCAAAGCCTTTAAGTGGGATAGATATCCATGATATGGTTAAGAACTCGGATGTTGCGTTTGGAAAGGGCGTAAATCGAGGTCCCGTGAGAAGAGCACGTGGAAGAAGAGATCAATATTTTGGGACCTACCTTATTGGGAGCACCTAGAAGTTCTAAGATTGCATCGACGTGATGCACGTGGAGAAGAATGTCCGTGATAGCTTGATTGGTCTCTTATTGAATATTAAAGGCAAATCAAAGGATGATATCAATGCACGCCTTGACTTGGTCGATATGGGCATAAGACACGAGTTAGCACCGAAAGAGACATGAGCCGAACATATTGCGAACACGCTTGTTACACTTTGTCTAAGGCCGAGAAGCTGAATCGTATCGTTGCTTGCATGGTGTGAAAGTTCCGTCCGGTTACTCCTCTAACATGAAGAGACTTGTTTCGATGCAAGATTTGAAATTAGTTGGCATGAAGTCTCATGATTGTCATGTGCTGATGACACAAATGCTCCCTGTGGCAATTAGAAGTATTTTGCCAGTCAAGGTTCGGGAGACAATCACGAGGTCATGTTATTTCTTTAACACAATTGCTCAGAAGGTAATCGATCCCGAAGCACTAGATGCACTACAGGCTGAGGTGGTGATGACTCTATGTAATCTTGAGATGTATTTCCCTCCGTCATTTTTCGATATCATGGTCCATCTCGTTGTTCACCTTGTGACAGAGATAAAGATATGCGGGCCCGTGTTCCTACGTAGCATGTACCCATTCGAGAGGTATATGGGGATTCTCAAGTCCTACGTACGAAATCGATCTCGGCCGGAGGGTAGCATTGTCGAAGGTTATGCAACCGAAGAAGTCGTAGAGTTCTGCGTCGATTACATGGCTCAGGTCGAACCAATAGGTATGCCTCGATCTGCCATGAGGGGAGACTCCAGGGCTTCAAGACCATCGGAAGGAAAGCAATCACGTCTGATCCGGCTTCCTATGCTCAAGCTCATTTCACGGTTTTGCAACACATGGCTGTAGTGTCCCCATACATCGACGAGCATAAGCACTAGCTGCGGCAAGAGAATCCGACGCGGCAAGAGCCTTGGATCACGAGACAACATAACCTTCAGTTTAACGGATGGCTGAAGGAGCGACCCATCACTGGGACCTCTTCAGGTGATACGCTCACATGGTTGGCAAAAGGGCCAACATTTACAGTTGTAACATGGAAAGGATACGACTTAAATGGGTACACATTTTACACGAGATCGGACATGAAGAGCACAAACGAGAACAACGGTGTACGCATAGATGCGTTCAACACCGTTAGGTCAACGAGAGCTCCTACTATGGGTTCATAGAGGATATTTGGGAGCTTGACTATGTACTATTCAAGATCCCCTTATTTAGGTGTCGTTGGGTCCACCTCCAAAGACGTGAAGGTTGACAAATGCGGTGTCACTATCGTTGACCTCGCACGCGTCGGATACCAAGATGAACCATTCATACTCGCTAACCAAGCTGTTCAAGTATTCTATGTAATCGACCCATCCAATAAGAAGAGACATGTAGTTCTTCAGGGAAAAAGGAGGATTGTCGGAGTAGAGAATGTAGTAGATGAGGAAGAATACAATCAATTCGAAGAGTTGCCTCCTATCGGAACGAGCATCACAAATCCGGAAGAACAACCCGAAGAAGCTAGCTACGCACGCGTCGATCATCATGAAGGGCTAATTTTTATACAAAATAATAAGCAAGTGGAGTTATGATTTTAAGTGTACTCTAGAAGATAATATAGTTGTTTGTAATGAGATGCTTGAAATTAAAAACAACTTTGTGTATATATGCATCTGATTTATGTAATATAGTTTTCTTTCCTTTACTGATATTGCTTCATCTACAATTCCATATACAGTATACATTATGTCAAGAAGGCCAAACTTTTGGATTTAACATAGCAATGAGTCTGTTTAAATCTTCATCACAGATGGTTCAAATATAGGACAGTCTGTGATAAATTAATATCACAGACGGTTTTGTTACATAACCGTCTGCCATATGAACTATTTCAGACGGTTATAATATAGAACCGTCTGTGATAAATTAATATCACAGACGGTTCTATTTACGAACCGTCTGTGATATTTTTATATCAGACGGTTCTTATGTAGAACCGTCTGTGATATGGGTGACCTATAAAATGCGCACTCTGCAGATCTGTCATTCTCCACTCTTCCACTCACGCGCTCAAAACCCTAGTATTCGTCTCCGCCCCCGCGCCGACGCCACCCCATCGTCGACGCCTTCCCATCGCCGACTCCTCCCCCTCGTCAACGCCTCCCCATCTCCGCCCCCGCCCCCTCGCCGACGCCTCCCCATCGCCGACGCCTCCCCTCGCCGACGCCTCCCCCGTCGCCGACGCCGTCCCCGTCGTCGACGCCTCCCCATCGCCGACTCCTCCCCCTCGTTGACGCCTCCCCATCTCCGACCCCGCCCTACGCCGACGCCTCCCCATCGCCGACTCCTCCCCCTCGTCGAACCTGGTACGGATGAACTGAAATTTAATTGTTGAATCGTGGTGGTTTATGATTTGATTCTGTCTGTTTAGATGTACTTCGACAAGATTGTTTAGGACCTAGGAGATATACTAACTGCACTGCTATCATGAACAGAATGTGCAATGCCACCAAATTTTATTTATTATCCTGCTGTGATTAATCTATTTGTGTATGCATTTGTCTTTGGACTTTTTCAATCTGTTGTTGACCAATTGGATATGTAGTGAATGGCATCTTTGGTTTCATTTGTGTCAATTTCGATGGAGATATTTTCAGGATTTCTGAAAATGGTGCTCTAATGACGTTGGCTATTACATGTTTATTTTATTCTGTTGCATACTGAGATGCTTAGGGAAGCAAATATCAAGAAGGTGCATGAAAATCTTTTGAGGTTGTGAAGAAAAGAAATTATGTTCTGTTATGAATGAACTTTTACATTTACCTCTTGTTTCATAGCCTTTTAATGCACTTATGTGCTGCATGTGCTCTAATGGGTGTATACATAATTATGCATCGAAGATCCACTTTTAGTGAAGGTGAATAAGGCAAAAAAAAATTTTGCCGGATTAAGGGAAAATGCCAAAAAAAAAGCAGAACAACCATACTTCTCTCAACTTACCTTCTTACCTTCTTTGAACTACCTTTGTACCCATTAAATAAAAGCAGCCATCAATTGGTAGCCTTCCATTTTTGTTTACTTGTCTTTCCTGTTGTGCCACGACATCCAAATAGATTGCAAGATGGTGTCCCCTCGTTCGCCGTCTGAAGGATGTGATGAGTCATCCAAAAGAAAACCTCCTCGAGGTCCAAGAGGAGCAAATAAAAGGCCCACGGAACGATATACCATCACGGCGGTTGATCGAAAGGATGGGGCCCCAACCGAACCAAGAAAGGCAGTGAATGCATTTAGGACATTATGCGGGATAGTCGCACGGGAACGGGTCCCCATCACTTGTCCATCCTGGAAGTCGCTGACTGATGAGAGCGCAACGACTTGGTGACAGAAATTATGTCCTCGTTCGATATCCCAGAAGACTTTGTGATCTTAGTGCGACGGTATGCACTGCTAGTGGCGGGAAAGGCGTGGAAGAATTTCAAGAGCACGCTTGTCAAGGAATATGTCAATAAGGACAGGACTCCCTTCTCTAAGTACGGGTTTATTACTGAGGACGTATGGCAAAATTTTGTTGAGACGAAGACGACGGATGAATTAGTGTGTCAAAGTGAAGCCCACAAGGCCCTGCAGGCAAGGAGCACCCACCCCCACAGACTTGGCACCGCTGGGTACGTGGGGAAGAGGGACCAATGGGAGAGGGAGGACGAGGAGGCCTGTGCGCTATTTGCAAGTATCGTTGACCGACGCGCCAGAGACTGGCTCAGAGCAAGGTCAAGTGCCACGTCTTCCGGCACCGTCTCCTTTACAAACCCCGCGGACGAGGAAGTCTGCCAACGACTGGTAAGATATTGGACTTCCAATTTTGTACGTAATTTGTCCATAATTTCGTAAGTGAATTAACTTTTCGGATCTTGCGGTAGCGTTGAGTACACAATCTTCCGAGGGCACTTTTTGCTAGACAGGAGAAAGATGTACTCTCCACACCTTGGGAAACAAGGAACACTCAGTCGCACGCGCGAGCGTTGGGGTTTTGTTCCTGAAGTCCGGATTTCAGCGACTGGACAAATACCGGAGTAGGAAGAGAACAAAAGCGGAGCGAGAGGAACGACCGTACAAAGGATTGAGGAAAGACTAAGAGAAGAATTCAACAATAAGATAAAAGCCTCGAGGAAAGGCTCAATAATCACTGCGCAAGTCCCACTATGTGCGCAAATCACCCCACTACCAAAAAGAGCAACTGTGCGTCCCGCCACTCCCACAGCTGAACATGGGAAATCTCCTGTCTGTGAAATCAAGGTACTTATATATATGTCTTGAATGCTCCATACAAATAGATGTTAGACGCAGTAGCTAAGTCTGTACTGTTATGTAGGTGGCCACGCGGTGCACTCTCCAAGTGAGACTTGTCTGTGGGGCCATTCTTATTCCTTGCCGCTCGGGTCGCGTGTCCGCTTATTGAAGGCGTTGGTGCACGGCACCCTTGTGGCAACAGGATTCACGAAGGTTAGTGTGGACGGTGTAAACGATAATTTCAAGACTGTCCCACTACCGATGCCCCCAAAAGATGAGATTGTGACACTGGGGGATGCCATTCATACTTTTATCCAGTGGCTCAGCAGCGACATCTCCCTGGACGCCCGTCCTCCATCACCGGAGCTTCCCCAACTGTCTGAGTCATGTGCTGCACCTCAGGAGGGCACCAAATCGGCTCCCGTGCCCCCTGCATTAAAAGACATTGTGCGGGATGGTGCCCACTCGTCTCCCGTGCAGACTCTTAATGCAGAAAAAAAGTCAAGGGCAAATCGAAGCAGATCACGAAGAAATTGGACTATCCAATTGCCCACCGCCCGAGTATACCAGCTAGGAGAGCCTTTTGTAACCGGAGAGCGCATGAAGAACCTTTCTATGGCTTGCGTTAGATTGCAGAATTGGTGCATGGAACATGCTAAAAAGCCAGTGCAAGACCGCATAACGAGTATCTCGGTCAGTTTCAAGCCTGAGCATCTATTCAACGAGTCATCGGGGGGATTCTTCACAACCGACTTCAAGGACCTTTTTGACGTATTCAACCTCGACGCCCTCGACGCCGCGCTCTTGAGATGCTGGACATTGTAAGTGTGTGCATTCACAGTGTACATTCGTGTAATATCGATAAAAGTCATATATATATATGACTCAATGCTTTCGTATATTTAGATACATGATCCGGGAAGCGAGACAAAACAAACAACCGGTGGGTTTCCTGGACCCACACATAGTCTCCAAGCAAACAATCGACAGAGATTACGGATTTGTCGATAAATACGTCGGAGAGGCCTTGGCGGCTCAAAAAGATAAAGAGTTCATACTTTTACCCCACAACCCAGGGTAAGTGCTAGTTTGATTTGCACTATGTTCACAACTCTGTTCTGTTAATTGACCATGCCGACATACCTGTGTAGGTTTCACTGGGTACTCATTGTAATTCATCCATCGACGAATCGAGTCATTTACCTTGATTCCTTACAGAGTGGCAGCCACGACTTACAACCTATCACAAAATTAATCACCAGGTAATTAATCACGTTTCCTCCAACGATAACATGCTCATGTAGGTTGTTCAAACATGTATGTATCTCCTGGAATAGCTGAGGCTAACTTCTTGCAATCATGTAGCGCGTTCAAAGTGTACAAAGCTTATGGAGGGCCTTCTGGCAAGGACAGGGCGAAGCTGAATCACGATTTTAAGTTTCCGGTATCCGCTGTACACAATAATCCTATGTAAACTATGTATAATGAGTTCGAAACTAACCAAATCTATATTTGCAGTGCCACCAGCAGGGACAGGGGAATAACCGTTGTGGATTTTACGTTTGCCACAACATGGAACTCCTTGTCACTAAGAAAACGCTAATCGGGTAACAAGCTGCGTTGGAAGAGGCGATCCGAGTGAATTCGAGGACGACTTTGTGCCTTCTTGCTCACCAAGTTATAAACAAAGAGGGCGAGTTCCACGCTACCGTATAACTTGAGGAGTCGTATTTTTTCTGAATTACCATTTGGGTTAATTATCAAACTTGTGTTGTGGATTTGTAAATTGTAGTTGTGTATTCTATTAATTGGTTAATGCTATTGATTTACATTTGATTAATATATCTGAGTTCATTTATGAAAGAGATGTGCCGTGCAATATTAATCTATATGTAATATGCTTCGCGCTGTGATGGAATCTAATCAGTTGATTGATGAATTGGACATAATAATGCCTGTAAGCTGAAATGGTTGTAATGTTTTTGTTACATGAGTTTAGTTATTCTGTAGTCTGCTTTTTTCCAAAGGGCGTGGCTAGCATTTCCTGAGGCTAGCCAATAAATAGAAAAATGGTTGTCTGGTGGAAGCCTTATCACAGACGGTTTTTACTTTAAACCAGTCTGTGATATAAATATTTAATAGACGGGTTTTAACTAAAACCGTCTGTGATGTAATGTTTTAACAGACGGTTTCAAACAAAAACCGTCTGTGATATGATAATATCACAGACGGTTTTTTAGAAACCGTCTGTAATGTGAAATATCACGACGGTTTACAACCGTCGTGATATGGCGTGACATCATCGACACATGGTTCTGAGCGGTTGAAACCGTGCGTGATGACGGTTCCAAACCGTCTGTAATAAGCTTTTCTGTAGTAGTGTATCCAAGCTGGTAATACAGTTTAACCAGTAAATAAAATTGTACATGCTTTGGATCAAGGTAAATAAATCATGTAGTTGCTTTTTGACTAAGAACAGTAGATTTCAAGCTTTGTTTAGACCCAAAAGTTTAAGAGAAGTCACTAGAATTGTTAACCAAGGTATGCTCTAGCTTGTTTAAGAGTAAAACCTTAACTTCATTAGATGTTGCACATAAATATCATTAGATGAATAACCCTAAAAGTTATGATTTTGAATGTTCACGTCTTGGATTAATGAGAAGGCAAAGAGTTTGTTTTCCTAGTGCTGCTCTTTCATGTCCTCTTCTAGGGATGCTAATGAACAAAATCTTCTTAATCTAAATAATTTTAGCATCTATAATTCGATGTATGAATTCAAATAATTCGTAAAGAGCAACCCCTTGTTTGGTTCGAACTTGTTTTTATTTGCTTGTCTGTCTGTTTTCTTTTTGCCCATTTGGAGTTTACTAATGTTCTTTTGTTCTTCGTTTTCTCGACGAGTAGACACCGACGTCATCGAAGAATAAGACAACTGTTCCGCAGATCCAGACTATATACCTGACAGTGAGTTGCAAGGCAAGCAACCCCTTGAGCATATTGAGCCCGATAATTTACCTACCTTATGTTGTTTTTGCTTATGTATGATGCATCCGGATAATTCTCCATAGAAGTGCTAATTTGGGTTGGAACTGTAGTTAATCCTGTACATTATGGTTTGTCTCAATCTGTATGGACATGTGAACCTTGTAAACCCTAGTTTGAACTAGACATACTTAATATCATGTTTGGGTATAACCGCTAGCATAATATTCCTGCTTAAGCTACTTGTTTGTGTTTTCAGTCTTTTCAACCAGTATACGGTCCTTTTGGGAAACAGTTGGTGATAATTTGCTAAAAACCCTCAAACAAAACAATGGCTTGACGCGGGTGATTATTGGCAATAGCCGGTTGTGCAAATGGATATGCACGTAGTATAGGGTGGAGTATCGCCCGTGTCGGATTAACGACCGAGCAAATGGGATGTTGTAGATCCATGTTTTTCGTGCAACCACAAGGGCTTGTATGGGCGGGTCTTAGCCTAATAAGTTGTTTAGATGTGGCTTTGCATCTACGGAAGGCGGGAGATTGCACAGACATCTACGCCTTGCCCTGGATAAAGACGTGGTGTGTGTGTGATAAATGTGGATCCACGACTTGGGTGAGTCTCTGTTTTCAGGGCGAGGGTTAACGTCCCGGATTGGTGTAAAGCCACGTCTAGATAATGTAACGGCTCTGTATGATCTCCTTGCCGACACACCAAAGGAAGTGTGTTAACTAGCCTGGCAAAAGAGGTTGATCATTCCTTGTGGGTAAAGCTATACACCTCTGCAGAGTGACAAATCTGATCGATTAGCCGCGCCCGCGGTAATGGGCACTTGGGGAAAATCCTCCCAATGCTAAAGTCTTTTGGTACTTTCTGGAAAATGGGTTTGGTTTTGGAAACTGTTTTATAACCAGCTTTTGTGTCAAAGGATCGACACCGGGGACTGTCGGCGTTTCGAGCACCGACAAGTAAATTTGTAAGTCTAAGGGGTCGCGCGTTCCACTCCCTGAATGGTTAGACTCGGAAGTCCAAGATGTATACTGGTTCGGGCCGAAGGTCCCTACTCCAGTTCGTGTGGTGGTGTTGTATTACTCTTGGTACAGATGACTGCACAAAGTTTTACAAACGAGAATGCCAAATGGTTCAGCGAGATGGGTTTGATAGCGCTCTCTCTCTCTCTTTTCACCCCCTCCTCCTTCCTCCTCTCCCGCTTACGGGGGTTCCTGCCTCCTTTTATACGAAAGGAAGGGGCAGGTTACATCGAGAATTGGGGGAGGACGAGATGACCTATACTAGGAGCTTCGGTCCTTGGTTCTGCCGACTGATCACTGCCCGTCTTGCCCATGCTGGGTCGGTAGCTTAGCTGGTCAGAGCAGTTAAGTATCTTCCCAGGAAATGGCGTACCTGCCCTCTGCGAACCTTTCGAGTGTTGACGTTGCTGCGCCTGGCGTGGGGTGTTGCCTCGGGAGAGGGCGCGTCTTCGTACTGTACGTGACCGGCTGATGGGACTGGGAGCATGACTTCGGTCAGTCAATAAACCTTCTTGGGAAGGAGCCACCTGCCCTTGTATAGTCGCTTCGATTGACCCCGTTCGTGGGGTACGTGGTCATTGGTGGTGGAAGTTTTGACACGCGCCCTTGGCGGGGTTGTCTTGGCACGATCGGTCGGGATCCCGACCTGCTGCGGGTCGGGAGCTCGCTCGGCCGGGCCGATGGGTCTCGTCCCGTCATGCGGGCCGGGAGCCCTGCTTGGTCGGAGACGCTTCCCTCGGTCGGTCGGGAAGGCTGTCTCGCGTGGCTTTGTCGGTGCTTCGATCGGTAATGGGCTAGGAGCGGTCTGCTGGGCTTGAGCTGTGCTTGAGGCCGTCGGCTCGTCGCTTTGGGTCGTTGGGGTACGGCCTGTTATAAGTATTCGTCAGTAGCCCCCGAACCCCTGAGTGATTTCGGCAGATTCAGTTGGGGGTTGAGCTTGGAAGAAAAATAGTGACTGGGCCTGAGCAGTTGGCCCGACCGATTAGGTCAAACGATTTCTGCCAGGTGTACCCCAACGGATCCGACGGTTGCCGAAATCGCCTCGGGGTATTCGAACCGCCGGGGGCTTTAAAATCACCTCGTTGCGCTGCGCCAAGCATGGCTTTGCGCGCCTCGCCGCTCGCCTTCTGGACCGCTTCGGGTTACGGTGAGGCGCCGTTTCGACGCCGATTTACTCGAGACGTTTAATCTCCATCCGTTCGGGTATAAAATGATACCACGGCCTGCTTGAGTGATAAAGCTTTAAACGAGAAAACTTTCTTTTGCTCTTTGGGATGGCTTTGGGGCACCCTCTGGTTTTCGGTTTTGGCGATGATGTCGCGGCAGAAGAAGAAGACCCTTTGGCCGAGCTTCGGGCTGAGTATGATCGGGAGATGGCCGAACTCCGGGAGGAAGAAGCTGCAGCCCGTGATGCTGCTGCCGTCGACGCGCTGCTCGGGGTCGTCCCGAGGCTTGGGGTAGCAAGGGAGGCCCTTCTGGAGGCGATGGCGCGAGGGCGCCGACTGTAGTTGACGCGGCTACGTCGATGTCGCTGAACGGCAGCAGGCGCATCGGCTCATAATTCCGCAGCTGCGACAGCTGACCCGTCGACCAGGCAAGGGCCTTCCAGCGTGCCGTCGGTGCCGCCGATGCCGTGCGGATGTTGAAAGGCTTTGGCGCGAGAAGGTCTCCGCCGCAGCAGAGCTATTCTTGTGTCTGTCAGTCTTCGTATGTAAAGTCGTGTAAAGCTTGAGCCTGTTGGTCTATAATGAAATCTTCTTTTTGTTCGTGAATGTCTTTGTAAAGAGTTTGCTTTGTGCCTTGGTTAACAAGGACGACCGTGATGCCTTTGAGGTTTGGGTGTCCGAGCGCTCGTTTTAACGTCGTAGCTAGACCGTGCCTTGGTCGGCAGGGACGACCGCGATGCCTCTGCGCGAGGTTCGTGTCCGAGTGCTCGCTTAACGTCAGAGCTAGACCGCGCCTTGGTCGGCGGGGACGACCACGATACCTCTGCGCGAGGTTCGGTGTCCGAGTGCTCGCTTAACGTCAGTAGCTAGACCATGCCTTGGTCGGCAGGACGACCGCGATGCCTCTTCGTGAGGTTCGGTGTCCGAGTGCTCGCTTAACGCCGTAGCTAGACCGCGCCTTGGTCGGCGGGGACGACCATGATGCCTCTGCGAGGTTCGGTGTCCGAGTCCTCGCTTAACGTCGTAGCTAGACCGCGCCTTGGCCGGCAGGGACGGCCGAACGCGTGCCTTGGTCGGCAGGACGACCGACCGTGCCTTGGTCGGCAGGAACGACCGCGATGCCTCTTCGTGAGGTTCGGTGTCCGAGTGCTAGTTTAACGTCGTGCTCGACCGCGCCTTGGTCGGCAGGACGGCCGCGATGCCTCTACGCGAGGTTCGGGTGTCCGAGTGCTCGTTTAACGTCGTAGCTAGACCGTGCCTTGGTCGGCAGGGACGACCGAACGTGCCTTGGTCGGCAGGGACGACCGCGATGCCTCTTCGTGAGATTCGGGTGTCCGAGTGCTAGTTTAACGTCGTAGCTCGACCGTGCCTTGGTCGGCAGGGACGGCCGCGATGCCTCTACGCGAGGTTCGGGTGTCCGAGTGCTCGTTTAACGTCGTAGCTAGACCGTGCCTTGGTCGGTAGGGACGACCGAATGTGCCTTGGTCGGCAGGGACGACCGACCGTGCCTTGGTCGGCAGGGATGACCGCGATGCCTCTTTGTGAGGTTCGGGTGTCCGAGTGCTCGCTTAACGTCAGAGCTAGACCGCGCCTTGGTCGGCGGGGGACGACCGCGATGCCTCTTCGTGAGGTTCGTGTCCGAGTGCTCGCTTAACGTCAGAGCTAGACCGCGCCTTGGTCGGCAGGACGACCGCGATGCCTCCTCGTGAGGTTCGGTGTCCGAGTGCTCATTTAACGTCGTAGCTAGACCGCGCCTTGGTAGGCGTGGATCGACCACGATGCCTCTGCGCGAGGTTCGGTGTCCGAGTGCTAGTTTAACGTCAGAGCTCGACCGCGCCTTGGTCGGCAGGACGGCCGCGATGCCTCGCGTGCGAGGTTCGTGTCCGAGTGCTCGCTTAACGTCGTAGCTAGACCGCGCCTTGGTCGGCAGGGACGACCGTGATGCCTCCTCGGGAGGTTCGGGTGTCCGAGTGCTCGTTTAACGTCGTAGCTAGACCGTGCCTTGGTCGGCAGGGACGACCGCGATGCCTTGGTCGGCAGGGACGACCGACCGTGCCTTGGTCGGCAGGGACGACCGTGATGCCTCTTCGTGAGGTTCGGGTGTCCGAGTGCTAGTTTAACGTCGTAGCTCGACCGTGCCTTGGTCGGCAGGGACGGCCGCGATGCCTCTGCGCGAGGTTCGGGTGTTCGAGTGCTCGTTTAACGTCGTAGCTAGACCGTGCCTTGGTCGGCAGGGACGACCGAACGTGCCTTGGTCGGCAGGGACGACCGACCGTGCCTTGGTCGGCAGGGACGACCGCGATGCCTCTTCGTGAGGTTCGGGTGTCCGAGTGCTAGTTTAACGTCGTAGCTCGACCGTGCCTTGGTCGGCAGGGACGGCCGCGATGCCTCTGCACGAGGTTCGGGTGTCCGAGTGCTCGTTTAACGTCGTAGCTAGACCGTGCCTTGGTCGGCAGGGACGACCGAACGTGCCTTGGTCGGCAGGGACGACCGATCGTGCCTTGGTCGGCAGGGATGACCGCGATGCCTCTTTGTGAGGTTCGGGTGTCCGAGTGCTCGTTTAACGTCGTAGCTAGACCGTGCCTTGGTCGGTAGGGACGACCGCGATGCCTCCTCGGGAGGTTCGGGTGTCCGAGTGCTCGTTTAACGTCGTTTTGCGTCGTAGCTGGACGCGGGCTCGTTTTACGTCGTAGCTGGACGCGGGCTCGTTTTACGTCGTAGCTGGACGCGGGCTCGTTTTACGTCGTAGCGAGGGTAGCTGCGAGAGAAGTGGCCGCCGTCTATCCCACACGTATACCCCGTCCGCAGGTGTGGGACCTGGAGGGGGTGAGCGACGCGCGTTTACCCGCGTTGGTTTGAACGCCGTGCTCGTGGAGCTTATAACGGGTAGTCCGAGTGGGTCCTGGGAGGTTCCGCCCAGGGGGACCCTTCCGGCGACACCCCGCAGTAGGTGTCCCAGCCTCGCCGTGGGGCAACCTATAAAAACCTTTCTTTACTCAATCCAGATGGATCCTGGGTCGTCCGCCGACCTGTGGCACACCGGGCCGTCGCCATCAATGAGCTCCCGGGAGAGTGTGAAGTATGGTCTCGGATGCGGGTAGAGGTGATTAGGTCGTCAGCCGACCTAACCGAGGGCCCACCGCGGGGCTCACCTCATACCTGCCCCTAACTCGAGTTTTGCTGGGGCGGCCTCAAGCCCATCTAGTGGTTTAGGCCTTTTGATCCCACAGCTCTAGCTGGGCCCCCGACGCAAGCCACAAAGCCTTTGCCATTTTGGGGCCGCAGCGGCCCAGCGGGCCTCTCGCGCGTGCCCCGGAGCAACCGTCCCACCCAAGACGCGGACGCGTCACTCGGGGCGGCGTCTTTACGACTTGTCCTGTCAAGATTAAATGCTGGGTGGAATTGGGAACGGGGAGTTACCAGGCGGGCGTGATGACGAGGGCGAACACGACGCCGCCGAGGTGCCGGTTCGGTCGGTGCCTATTCGCCTTCTATAAACACGCCGAACGCTTTCGCAACCACGCTTTTTGCCTCCCTCGCCTCCTGTTCCTAAGAACAACAAAGAGCCAAGGAAAGAAAAACTTAGCCTTCTCTTCTTCTCCTCGCAAGAATGTCGTGGCCGGAGTGCTCGCCTGAGCCACCAGACGCTTCGCCTTGTGAAGAAGGGCTTCCTCCCGCGCAGATCTCTCCGATGGAGGGTGACGACGGGGCCGCCAATCCTCGCGGCGGGACGATGAGGTCGTGGTGCCCGCCTGCTTTTCGAGCGCGCTTTGGCTTGCCGCGCATCCATTCGTCCGGGGATGCTCTTCTACTACAAGGCGGAGGTGCACCACCTCAATCCCAACGGTCCTCCACATTGCCATCTTCATCACGCTGCGCGAGGCTTTCTCGGGATCGAGCCGCATCAAGCGCTGTGGAGGCATCTCTTCCAAGCAAGGCTCGAAGGATAAGCCCGATGACGCAGCGGCACCCATCGGCGGCACGCCTTCCAGCCCGGCCCGCCGGAGCGCGGAGTATGTCGAGGTCGCCGCCGCCGTCCAACAAGGGGTGGCGCCCGAGTGGTTCTACGTTCGAACGTCGAGCGCGCCCGCCCTTCACGGCGAACCCCTCGTGGAGGAGGAGTGGAACTGGGCGCCGAAGAAAGAAAAGAAGAAGGTGGCCCGATTGTGGAGCAAATCAGGGCCCTTAGGAGGCAAGGCTCACTGGGCGCGATGCGTGCGTGCCTTCATGGGGATGCGCGTGCAACCTCGATGCAGTGCCTCGCCCCTATTTTGTACGAGGGGCGCCCGACCGCATGAGGATGGCGGGCCGAGCTGGCCTCAATCGAGATTGAAGCCCGGTGGCCGCTGTTACGGTGGAAGCGCCATGGAGGCTGCCGGTGGCCTCCGAACCGTTCTCGCGCGCACTTCTAACTGTAGGTTAATAGAATTTTCTTTCGCTTCTTTCCCCCTGTCTTTGGTATTTGTTCTGACCGGCGCCCTTACACTTCCTAGGGGCTCTTGGGCCTCATCTCCCGGGCGCCGCTCCCGGGAGAGAAGGAGGCAAAGGCGGCGGCCCGAGCGGAGGCCGCACAACTCGATTCCTCCCGCAAGAAGCGGAAGGAGGAGAGGAGGAAGGGGAAGGAGAAGGAGCGCGCGGCGAGGGCCGCGCGTGGTGAGGAAATATCAGAGGCCACTTTTGCGGGGACAACCTCCTCCGGTAGCAGCGGGAGCACTCTCGGAGGCGCATACTGCGGATTCCCCTCCGACCCGCGGATCGGCGGCGGTCCGGGCGTGGACTGCCGGAGCGACACCACCAAAGACACGTGGTGGGGTCTCGGCGGGTGACCGCGTGGTCGTCGTCGTCGCTGCGCCGTGGGAGGCGGCCGGGAAGCAATGGCAGATCCGCCTCGAGGGGGACCAGGCGAAGAGAGCGCGTGTGCCGCGCGACTCGCTCGGCTCGATGAAGTACCCTTTCTTTTGTTTTGTTCGAACATTTAGCGTTAGCAGCCCGAACGGCCACTAAGTGTGTTTTGTGACGTGCGGCGCCTACGCGGGTGTGACCGTGGTGTGTCCTACGCCGACCGCAGGATGGCGCCGGTCGCATCGTTGGCGGTCGAGGCCGCTACCGTCATGGAGGGGCGGGGCCTCGCCGGCCGAGGTCGGCGAGGCTCCGCCGCCTCGGCGCGATTCTGCCGCCGGCGGTGTGATCGCCCTCGCGAGGAGGATGCGACAACTCGGTCGGCGATCGCGGCCGAGACGGCAGCGCAGTGGGGCGCCCGACCCTTGCCCCAGTGGGCGCGCGGCCGAGGCCCGCGCGCAGTCGCCACGGGATCCCCGGCGATCGCCCGCCATCGCCGCCGATGGTGCTCGCGGCAGGGCGCCCGCCCGAGCAGACGTCCGAGGGCCCGCCGCAGGGTGGCCCTTGGCCTGAGTCGTGAGCGGATCGGAAGAGGCGTGTGGGTCGCCTTCAAAGAAGGCACTCGACGCCGAAGCGGAGATAGAGCGATCCGAAAGGGTCGACTCGCTCTCGAATCTTCCAAAGAAGGCGCTGACGCGTGGCCGGGAGTCCGCCAATCTGCTTTGGTAAGTTGATAGAAAAGCCCGGTTTTGCAAAATTCGACTCACCCGCGGTGACGCTAATGGATAGCTCGCTTTGCAAGATCTACGGCCCGCCGGAGGCGAGCCGAACTCTGAGCGCTTCGGATAGCCGGGCCGGGCGCCGCCGGGAGGAGTGCGATCGGCCGCTTGAGCTACGCCGACCCAAGAGGCTCGGCGGTCGCGGGTCGGAGGCGCAGAGCCGCCAAAGGGCCGGATGAGGCCACGGCGCCCTCTCGATGAACTCCTCGGGGCCAATCTTCGAGGCGAAGGTGGCGAGCTCGAGTCCTTCGGCGAGGCCAACGAGGCCAAGGATGCCGCCGTCACCGCGAGAGGACGCGCAGAGCAGCGCACCGTCTGCGGATCGAGCGACCAGTGCTCGGCGACGCCGACCGAGTTCGCTCCGGAAGGGGACCGCCGTATGACTTAGCCTCGCCGAGGACTTCTTACGAGGCGCTAAGGAAGAAGGCGCAATCGACCAACTCTGCTGCCGGTAAGTGTCTTGATTCTTCAATTAACTCGTGGTGCGACCCACGAGCGAGCTTATCCGAGACGCCGACAACCGCAGAGCACAGAGGAATTTGAGCATCGCCGTGGGCGCAGGCGGCGGCAGATGCCCGCGACATGGCGATCGCGGCCGACGAGGCGCGGCGGCGATCAAGGTCGCCGAGGACGTCGGGCCTTGATTGGCGCCGAGCCGCACCTTAGCGAGGCTGGTCGGGAGGTCCGTGTCCGCGCCTGGGCAGGCGTGCCCGAGCGCAGCCTTTCGCTTCGCGCCCGAGTGCGAACGCATCGAGAGGGTGGTGACGGTTGGCGCCGGCTGGGCTTCCTGCGCTGGTCAATACCATCTCGCACTATGATGGCATCGACCTCGCAGATGGTGGCAATGGCGTCTTGGTTGAGCCGCACGCCGGATATCGCCACCACGCCTCCGCAGTCGCCTCGATGAAGAATAAAAGTAGTTAGATTTCATCCCTTTCATTGATTGTAATGACAACAAGTTTTATAGACAATCTTAAGTTTAACAAGTTCCAGATGCCTTTTGCCCCCTTTTGTGTTTTGGTGAACGCCGACCGCCATAGCCCTAAGGACCGCAGGGTCACTTATGCGTGGCTCGTTGCTTCGGAGGGTTAAGAGGATAGGAATCTTGGTTACTCAAAGATTATGCGCACTTGTGAGGAGAGGAGTGTTTCCGACCGACAGAGGATCGCTCCACTCGGGTACTTTCTTCTTCCACAAAGCGCTACTTAGCAACCGTAGGCCGGGCGAGGCCGTAACGCTTGGTCGAGAGGTTACCTCGGGATGGACCCCGCGGTCGGTCAGTCACCGACCGCACGAGCGCGTGAGTTAGCCGAGTTAGCGCGGAGGAGTGTTCCCGATCGACTAAGAGGTCGCTCCACTCGGTATTTCCTTCTTCCGCGGCGCTACTTAGCAACCGTAGCCGCCGGGCGTAGGGCCGAATGCTCGGGTCGAGAGGGTTACCGCTCGGGAGAGACCCCAGAGTCAGCTGGGTCACCGACCCACATAAACGCTGACCAGAGTAGCCTGAGCAGGGCGCCATAAGCGGCCTCGAGCGCCGCAGGCGACTGTGTGCTCGGAAGGGTAAGAGTAAAGACCAAGCCATGAAAGAAGAAAAGAGATTAGGGATAGAATCGCCTTAACTTTTCTATGTTCCAAGCGTTTGGCAGGATACGACCGTCGGCGTCCTTGAGTCGAAAGGTGCCGGGTCGGAGAACCTCCACGATGGTGAAGGGGCCTTCCCAGGGTGGCGATAGCTTGTGCTTGTCCTTGCTGGTTTGGACTCGACGCAGGACTAGGTCGCCGGTGCTGAAGGATCGCCCTCGAACCTGGCGGCTGTGATAGCGCCGCAGAGCTTGCTGATATCCGGCCGTTCGCAGATGGCCACGCCACGCCTCGTCGAGCTGGTCGATGGCGTCTTGTTGCGAGGCGAGCCCCCGAGCCTCATCGAAGGCTTATAGTCTTGGGGCGCCATACTCTAGGTCTGTTGGCAAGACAGCTTCAGCGCCGAACACCATGAAGAACGGTGTAAACCCGGTCGCTTGGGTGGGCGTGGTCCACAGACTCCAGAGGACGGAGGGTAGCTCGGCCGCCCACCGACCGGCGAAGTGCTTGAGCCAATTGAAGATTCGTGGCTTGAGTCCTTGAAGGATCATGCCGTTGGCACGTTCGACCTGGCCGTTGGTTCGTGGATGGGCCACGGCTGCCCAATCGACACGGATGTTGAAGTCGTCGCAGAACTCGAGGAACTCCTTCCCCGTGAACTGCGTTCCGTTGTCGGTGATGATGGAGTTTGGAACTCCGAACCGAAAAGCGATGTCGCGGAAGAAGATGGCCGCTAGCCGGATACGGATACATATTCGGGTTATTCGGGATATGGATACGGTTTGACGGATTCGGGTCGGAAACGGATAAAGATAACAGATAATATACGTATATATGGAGTAACATATATTGAATTAAAACTATACGAGTACATGACTATAATAACAAGTTATATATCAATCAAACTCAATGGATATCGTAGAAAGAATATGCTACTTGAGGATCAATAGAACCAACTAATTGTTAAAATAAATAGGCTGATATGAAAAAAATATGATAAAAATGGGTTGGGCCTTTTTGATATCCGAATAGGAAAATCCGATCCGATATCCGAATAGGAAAAATCCAAATATTCGGATCCCGTCGCGTATTTACCGAATATTGGATGATCCGGATCCGGTCCAGGATTCAACCGGATAATAAAATACGGTCCCGAATCCGATCCCGACCGGATCCGATTCCAGATCGGGCGGGAGATATCCGACCCGTTTTCATCCCTACCTCCCGCAGAGGCCTCCGCTTTTGTTCCAAAGCCTCCCTCCTTGGTGCTTATCCCTTCGGCATAATGACGAGAGGGGTCATTCCACTAGTGGATCTCCGACGGGGCGAGAGGGATGGTAGTCGTCTCGATACATGTTGTTTTAGATACGTGTCATCAAACTTTTGAAAATTCTTATATCGATAGATTTTTAAATATTTAGACTGGATACATGAAAATTATATAAGTAGATTTCTCTTGAAAATTATTTTTATAATACCATAATTTTATTGGGTTTGTAATATGTCGGGAATTGGTACCCTCGCCACGTGTAAGCATCCCCGGGTCTCGTGGCAGCTTCCTACGAGCTCGGGGGCTTGTCTCCGACCTAGGAGGTGCTCTCCTCAAGCCCGGGCTCGGGTCCAGCGAGCTCGGGCTCGGACGCAAGGACAGAGACCCTGCTCGACCCGACGCCTCGACCTCTACGCCTCCTAGAGTAAAAGGCATATGTAACAATTTATTTATCTCATGTAAAAACTCTCCCTTGTGTGAGAATCAGTGCCATACTGCCCTTGCGCGGGAACTAGAGCCTAGCAACTCTCAGCAACTCCCAACGGCTAACGTCAGCCCCCGGCGACTATCGACGCCTCTCAACAACCCCCGTCGACTCGCCACGGGCACTTGACGTCAACCTCGGAACCAAGCAGCGAAGCCCTCAGAGGGCTACAAAAAGCGGTGGATCGCCCCGACCAGGGGGGTTCTTTTCCGACTCCCCAGACACAGACCAGAGAAGAGAAAGATCACTGGAACACTCCCTCGCGGCTTCGCTTCTGAGCGACTCACAGCTCGGGTGTAAGTTCAAGCTCTATTGGTTTTGGTGATTGGTTTAATATTAATGTTTAATCATTGTTTAATGACAAATCAAATCATTATGAGACTAACATGTTTTATTAAGTCTTATTCTTATTAGTCTCATACTTGGATGGAAAATGGAAAACCTAAGGTATGCACTCGTATTCATTCTATTATATATATGCATACTTAGAATTCAAGTTAAAGTATGAACTCTTCCGTTGCTTTAGTCCAAATATGTGCATTATGTTCCTAATTCATATATACATGAATGCACACATCTAGGGGGAGTTGATAATTTAACTTGATGTTTCAATTGTATCGATCCATGTCCTCTTGTCATACAATATAAAGGATCAAGACCTTGAAACAATCTTTTGAGTATATATGACTTGTGTAGTTATATACTCATGTCAATTTAAATAAGTTTAAATTGAGTTCGATTGTCTCTCAATCAATCAAAGAACATTTCATCATGTGTTGATGGTGTTTCCTTGTTGATTAAAGACAAGCGAAAAGTTCTTGAGTATAATGAAGCATTAGTTGCATCAAAGTACTCAAGACACAATTAATCATTCAAATTGATTAGGGTTGTGCTCAATCGATCTTGGAGGCATCCATTATGTGTTAATGGAGTGCGGTGATGATTGAGACAACCGTGTTTGTTGGACTAACATCTTCCATGAGTTGTGAAGTAGGTTAAGTCCAAGATGATGAAGAATCGGGAAGAAGAAGTCATCATATGTTGATGAGCTTCAAGAGGTGATCCCGAAGTGAAGAGAAGGGCTAGAGAAGGTTCATCATGCGTTGATGACCAAGAAGATGAAGAAGATGTGATCCTGGAGAGAAGATGATTGGAAATCATAAAAGCTCCAAGTGGATTAAGTGCGGCAAAGGTATAACTAGCTAGGGCTAAGGATGTGTTCCTAGTCTTTTACCGGTCTCCGTGTTTGGTTGTGAAACCGGGTTGCTTGTTAGGTGCCGTACTATTAAGAGGGGTTGAGTCTTTTAGCTTGAGCTTCATCATGTGTTGATGAACTCGATCCGGTTCACTCTAGCTCACTCTCTTGTTTGATGTTTGCATGAAGCTAACCATTTGGCATGTGTTGCAAATTGGTGAAGCTTATGCATTGGATTTTGTATGAGCTAAGTATTTGCATGTGTTGCAAATAAGGGTGCTCATACTTGCATCTTATTTGAATCTTATTTGATTCGGTTTTTGCTTGGAGCTAAGTTTTGCATGTGTCGCAAAAGGAGAGAGCTCAAGCAATTTGGTTTAGAGTGGTTGCATGGAGTTAGAGATTTGCATGTGTTGCAGATAGAGAACTCATGCACTTGTATTTGTTGTGGTTGCTTGCATGGTGCTAGAGATTTGCATGTGTTGCAAATAGAGAGCTCATGTTTTGGTATTGCTTGGAGCTAGGTTTTTGCAGGTGTTGCAAAGAACAATGCTCAAGCATTAAATTGGTTTAATGTGTATTTGCAAGTTCGTTGTGCGAATAAACCGAGGTCTATGGGTCCGGAATCCCGAGAGCATGTGAGTAGGGCTTGCAACGGGTGTTTGCAAGTTGACTGGGTCTTGTGTTGACCTTCACATGGCTAGGGGGATAAATCTCATAGACTCGGGTTTGATTTGCTTAATACGTTTTGCAAATAGATCTTGAGTTGTTTACGAAATGTGTTTTCGTTAGTTGGTTTTGATATTTGCAAATGTGTTTTGCAAAGAAGTTGTGCTTAAATAAGATTCTTTGGAATATGTGATTAACATGTGCAAATGTGTTTTGCATAGTGTTGTGATCATGTGTTGATCCTCACATAGCTCAAAGAATATCTTTAATGGTTTGGAGAAAAGTTTTTGTGAAAAACGGTGTTTTCTCCACGAGGCCGATCGTCTCACTGTTAGGCAGTAGCACCGGGTCCGGTGCTACCATGATTTGGCCGGTAGCACCGAAGGTCCGGTGCTACCGTCTCTCTGGCCGGTGTGGAAAATCCAGAGAGGGGATGATTTTGGGCGGTCTGGCGGTCCGGTGCTACCGCCCATGGTAGGCCGGTAGCACCGGATGTCCGGTGCAACCGCTCCTCCGCCGGTGTGGAAAATCCGGAGGAGGTGTTTTGAGTTCGGCCTGAGGCCGGTGCAACCGGGGTTGAGGCCGGTGCTACCGCCCGAGCGGTCGGTAGCACCGCTCCCATTTGGCCGGTACTACCGGAAATCCTGCAATGGCTAGTTTTGTAGCCGTTGGCGAGAGGCCGGTGCTACCGGTCCCAGTAGGGCGGTAGCACCGAAATTCAGTTTTGTCTGAATTTCCCCCACAACTAGTTTTGGCTTGGAGGCTATAAAAGGAGGCCTTGGGGGCAAGGGCGATGGGTTGGTGTGTGCTAGAGCATTTGGGTGTTTATAGGAGTTGTGTGCATGTGTTGCCTTCTCCCATTTGCTTCTTGAGCTAGGTTGAGCCTCTAATTGCATGTGTTGCAATTAGGAGAGGATTGAGAGTCTCTTGTGCATGTGTTGCACTTGAGGAGGATCCTTGTACATGTGTTGCACTTGGTGATCACCGGAAGCACATGTGTTGTGCTTGGTGAAGTTCAAGCGAGAGGATTCGGCTTGTTACTCTTGGAGGTTGCCGACTCCTAGACGGCGTAGAGCGTCGTGCGCGGGAGCTCTCAAGGTTGTGAGAAGCCCGCGAAGTTTGTGAAGGTTCGGGTTGAGCCTACGCGGCGCGTGAAAAACCACATCTAGTGGATTCGAGGTGGATGCTCAATTCGTGGAGCCGGTCCAATGTGTTTGGGCTAACCTCAACGTGGACTAGGGGAGACCGGCAAGTCTCCGATCACCACGGTAAAAAGTATTGTGTCTCTTGTGCTTGCTTTGTTCTCTTTATTTATAATCAAGCAATTTACATTCATAGAATTAAATTGATTGATTGCTTGTCTTTAGAATTGCTTTTTGTTAGAGACATAATTAGTTAGTGCACATAGTGAGCCTAGTTGATTTAGGCTTTAATTGTCAAAACCTTAGTTTATCGCTTCCGCATTTTTATTGATAAGTTTTTGTCATAGGGGTAATTAAGGGGTGAATTGCTTTGTAGAAATTAGTAGAGCGAAAGTTTTTTTAAAGCCGCCTATTCACCCCCCTCTAGTCGGCATCCTCGACCTTACACCTGTGCCCGCGCCGTTCTTGGTGTAGGACCCATCAAAGTACATTGTCCAGTACTCGGGATCTTCTATCGCCGGTGGCGCTGGGCCAGTCCACTCGGCGACGGTCGGCGCAGGCCTGGGACTTGATCGTCGTCAGGGGACGTATGTTATGCCGTGGCCGCTGAGCTCGAGCGCCCACTTGGCTATCCTTCCCGAGGCGTCGCGGTTGTGGACGATCTCGCCGAGTGGGGACGCGGTCACCACGGTGATGGCGTCTTTGGTCGAAGTAATGGACGAGCTTTCTCTTGGCGATGAGTACCGCGTGAGCGGCCACGCACTGCGGATACCGAGTTTTGGACTCGGAAAGCACCTCGGCGAAGTAGACCGCCGTTGCACCTTGAGTTCACGGCCTTCCTCCGCTCGTTCCACCACAAGGGCCGCACTGACGACTTGAGCAGTGGCGGCGACGTAGAGGAGTAGTGGTTCGCCTGGTGCCGGGGCGACCAGGACCGGAGGTGAGGATAGGAAGGCCTTTAGGCGAGTGAGGGCCTCCTGAGCCTCCTGGGTCCAGCTAAAACGGTCGGATTTCTTGAGCAACCTGTAGAGCGGCATTCCACGCTCGCCAAGGCGAGACACGAAACGGCTCAAGGCTGCTAGACACCCCGTTAGCCTCTGGACTCCTCTGAGGTTAGGAACCGGGCCCATCCTTGCGATTGCTGAGATTTTCTCCTGATTGGCCTCGATACCTCGCTCGGAGATGATGAAGCCGAGCAGCTTCCCTTTGGGAACCCCAAAGACGCATTTCTCGGGGTTGAGCTTTATACGGAATCGTCGAAGATTCGCGAAAGTCTCTTCCAGATCTGCAATAAGGTCGAGTGCATTCTTGGTCTTCACGACTATGTCGTCGACGTACGCCTCAACGTTGCAGCCGATCTGGTCGTTGAAGCACATTTGCATACATCGCTGGTATGTAGCGCCCGCGTTCTTTAGACCGAACGGCTTTGTAACGTAGCAGAACGAGCCGAATGGCGTGATGAAGGAAGTCGCGAGCTGGTCGGACTCCTTCAGTGCTATCTGGTGGTAGCCTGAGTAGGCATCCAGAAAAGAAAGAGACTCACACCCAGCGGTGGAGTCAATGACTTGGTCGATGCGGGGCAAGGGGAACGGGTCTTTGGGACAGGCTTTGTTGAGACCCGTATAGTCAACACACATTCTCCATTGCCCGCTTTTCTTTTTACAAGTACGGGTTGGCTAGCCACTCGGGTGGCGCACCTCTTTATAAACCCCGCGACGGAAGCTTGGCGATCTCCTCCCTATGATCTTGCGCCTCTCCTCGTGAAGCGGGCGCAAGCGTGGGCGACCGGCTTTGAGCACAGTCGGATGCTCAAGGAGTGCTCGGCGACTTCCCTTGGGATTCCTGGCATGTCGGCGGACCTCCATGCGAAGACGTCTTTGTTGGCGCGGAGAAAGTCGACGAGCGCGCTTTCCTATTTGGCGGGGAGCGTGGCTCCGACCCGCACGGTCTTGGTCGGATCGTAGGGATCGACCGCAACCTTCTTTGTGTCCTCGGCGGACTTGAAGGATCCTGCCCCCAACTTGCTGGATTCGGGGGCGAACTCGGAGGCTTCCCTCCTGAGATTGATAAGCTCGGCGGATGCGATGACTGCCGAGGCAAGCTCGCAACTGCTGCGCTCGCAGTTGTAAGCGAGCTGAAAAGACGATGCCACGGTTATGGCTCCCCGAGGTCCGGGCATTTTCAGCTTGAGGTAAGCATAGCTGGGGACCGCCATGAACTTGGCGTAGCATGGTCTCCCCAGGATAGCGTGATAGGAGCCGGGGAAATCCACAACCTCGAAAGTGAGGGTTTCGGTGCGGAAATTTCCTGGTTCCCCAAAGGTGACAGGCAGGTCGACCTGCCCGAGCGGATGGGCTCTTGGCGGGGATGACGCTGCGTGAAAGGAGCCTTGCTCGGTCGGAGACTCGAGCGAGGAATCCCCATGGCGTCGAGCGTCTCCACGTAGAGGATGTTGAGACCGCTGCCACCATCCATGAGCACCTTGGTGAGGCGCTTCTTCCCCACGATGGGGTCGACTACCAACGGGTACCTTCCCGGCTGGGGGACGTGATCGGGGTGATCGGTCCGATCAAAGGTGATCGGAAACTCCGACCACCGGAGATATTGGGGAACGCATGGCGCGACGGTGTGGACCTCGCGGTAGGCGAGTTTAAGCCGGTGCTTGTCAGCGTAACACGCCGGCCCGCCAAAGATCATGAGGCAGCCGTCGAGTTCGGGGAACTCGTCGTCCGCCTTTTTCTTCGCGGCCCGTGGGGCCGTGGCCGGCTTCTTTCCTTTGCCCCGCGGCGCTGCGGGGGCGCTGGAGAGGAAGCGTCTCAGGACTTCGCAGTCCCGATATTTGTGCTTGACAGGGAACCCGTGGTTCGGGCACGGGCTGTCCATCAATTTCTCAAAGTGGTCGGCGCGACGGCGGGTCGCGGTCGCCTGCTTTGCTGGCGGCGGTCGTGGCGACCACTTGAGGTTCGCGGATCTGTTTTCCATGCCGCTTCCGCTTGTCGGAGCGGTCGGAAGGGGATCCGATTCGGACGCCGGGCCCTTGCTGGGCCTTTCCTTCCTCGAAGATAGCCCCCACAGCCTCCTCGCCGGAGGCGTGGTTGGTGGCGATGTCGAGGAGCTCCTTGGTGGTCCTGGGCTTGAGACAGCCCAGCTTGTGCACCAGGGCCTTGCAGGAGGTGCCGTAGATGAATGCTCCCACGACATCGGCGTCGGAGATGTCGGGGAGCTCGTTGCATTGGCGGGAAAACCGCCGGATGTAGTCCCGGAGAGTTTCCCCTGGCTGCTGCTTGCAGCCCTTCAGGTCCCAGGAGTTACCAGGGCACTTGTAGGTGCCCTGGAAGTTGCCGACGAAGAGATTCTTTAGGTCACCCAGCCTCGATGGTTCGGCGGCGGTACTCGAGCCAAGCTCGGGCGAGTCTGCGAGGTAGATGGGAGGTATTGGATGATGAAGAGGTCATCCGTTGCTCCCCCCGGCATGCGAGCGGTAGTCTTGAGCCAAACCCCGGGTTCGTGGCCCTGTACTTGGCGATGTTGGTGGCGCCGGAACTCGGCAGGAAATCCGCTGGCGGATCCTCGGCGGCCCGTGGTCCGGGACCATCGGGGCTTGGGCTGCGGCGGTGGCGCTGCCGTCCCACAACACGTGAGTGGGCGGCCTCCTCCGCCGCCTTTCTCCGCGCCTCGAGGGTGGCGCGAACGTCGTAGGCGTCGCCGAGGCGCTGGCGTACCGGGGCGCGTGAGGCCTGGGGTGGTTCGTGGTGTGGCGCCGTCTTGGCCGGACCCAGCCGGCTTCGCGCGGCGGTACGGGCCCGGTGACCAGAGGTGGCGCCAGAGCGGTAGGAGCCGGAGGCCTGCATGTGTTGCACGGCCGCACGCTCCACCAGCCCCCGGAGGTTGTGGTACGTGGCTTTGGCCTCCGGGTCAGCCGGCTCCGGGAGGCCTCGGCGAGATCGCACCGCAGCGGCCACGTTCATCTTGCATGGGGGAAGAACCGAGGGCCGTCAGATTCTTCCGCCCGCTGTATACACTGCCAAGGCGTCCATGCTGCGTCGCCGGGCACTGCCGGGGCCTCGGGCTCATCTGCCCGGTGTTAGCCCGAGCTGGTCGAGCTCAGCCCTGCGCTTATCCAGCTCTTGGCTATCGGCCGGAGTTCGGCGCAATGAGCTTGAGCGTGTTCAAGACGCTTCGCTTGGTGTTCCTCCTCCTGCGCCTCAGTGCGCCGGATGGGGCCCCATGTAACCGTGGGGGTTATGATTAAATCGGCCGTGCCCGCCATGTTGTACTCGCGAGAGTGCGCTCATGAGCGGGTACTCCGTGTCGGGCCGAGTCGTGGCGGGAAGAGTCTTCCAAGAGAACGTGGATGGAGGCCGGCATGTAGCCACCATCGCCACAAGTTGTGAGCTGCAGAGGAGATACGGTCACCGCCGGGCCACGGAGCTTTCGGCAGACGCAGCGGGCGCTCTCGGGCTCGCTTTGGGACTCGCAGGTGCTCAAGCCGAGCTTAGCGGTCGCGAGATGGCGCCGGAGCTTTCAGTGCGCCGGGTCTCCGGTGGCGGCGAGGATGAGCGTAAGCCCTCCCGCCGCGATGGCGCAAAGTTGAGGGAGCCGGCGGATCGGCTCTCGGCGTGGTCATGCCGTCGCGGATGAAAGATGCCATCAGGGAGGCGAGCGGAATCTGGAGATGGTGATGAAGATGCGCGAAGATCCCCTACCTGGCGCGCCAACTGTCGGCGTTTCGAGCACCGGCAAGTAAATTTGTAAGTCTAAGGGGTCGCGCGTTCCACTCCCTGAATGGTTAGACTCGGAAGTCCAAGATGTATACTGGTTCGGACCGAAGGTCCCTACTCCAGTTCGTGTGGTGGTGTTGTATTACTCTTGGTACAGATGACTGCACAAAGTTTTACAAACGAGAATGCCAAATGGTTCAGCGAGATGGGTTTGATAGCGCTCTCTCTCTCTTTTCACCCCCTCCTCCTTCCTCCTCTCCCGCTTACGGGGTTCACGCCTCCTTTATACGAAAGGAAGGGGCGGGTTACATCGAGAATGGGGAGGACGAGATGACCTATACTAGGAGCTTCGGTCCTTGGTTACGCTGACCGATCACGCCTGTCTTGCCCATCTTTGGTCGGTAGCTTAGCTGGTCGAGCGATTAAGTATCTTCCCGGAAATGGCGTACGCGCCTCTGCGAACCTTTCGAGTGTTGGCGTTCTTACCGCTGGCGTGGGTGTTGCCTCGGGAGAGGGCGCGTCTTCGTCTTGACGTGGCCGGTGATGGGGTCGGGAGCATGACTTGATCGATCATTAAACCTTCTTGGGAAGGAGCCACCGCCTTGTATAGTCGCCGATTGACCCGTTCGTGGGGTGCGTGGTCGTTGGTGGTGGAAGTTTTGACACGCGCCCTTGGCGGGGTTGTCTTGGCACGATCGAAGTCGGGAGATCCCGACCTGCTGCGGGGGTCGGGAGCTCTGCTTGGTCGGAGCCAATGGGTCTCGTCCCGCTGCGGGGGTCGGGAGCCCCGTTTGGTCGGAGACGCTTCCCTCGGTCGGTCGGGAAGGCTGTCTCGCGTGGCTTTATCGGTGCTTCGGTCGGTAATGGGCTAGGAGCGGTCTGCTGGGCTTGAGCTGTGCTTGAGGCCGTCGGCTCGTCGCTTTGGGCTGTTAGGGTACGGCCTGTTATAAGTATTCGTCAGGGACCTATAAAGTCGGGTAGGCTGGGTTGAAAATCTGGAATAATTGCTTAACATATTGTCTTTCAATTGCTTTTATTAAAATGCGATGTTGCAATCTATTATGCTTATACATTTGAATGCTTTTATGCAACTGCAAAATAACCATAGCCTGTCTATTGTTCAGCCTGCATAATTATTTATTTGCATCTGTGAACCAATATAAGTCTTGCTGAGTACCAATGTACTCAATCTTGCATTTGCTGTCTCAGAGGAAGAAGACTGTGATCTGCCAGACGATGTTCTTTTCTAGGCAGGTCTCGGGGGATTCGACGATAGTCTCTTCTAGGGTACCTAGTCAGTTGCCTGGGGGTTTAGTGGGCAACCACAAGGCTTTTTGGAGTTGCTTGGCTCTCTTTTGGTTTCCGCTGTCAAATGTTTTAAATTTGTACTAAACTCTGTATAATTATTACTGTTATGTATATCCTTCTGTTTGTTTGCGAGCATGGTTGTGATATGAATGTTGTAAACATGTGAGTGCTAGCTACTGATCCAGGGAATAGCACAGTAATCACATGGAGGTTCCTGTTCATCAGAACGGGGTCTCACAACTACAAACTATTGCAATCTTTCTTCTTTCTCCTCTAATTATCTGAACTACATAAATGATGAAAGATGGATCTGGTTAAAAATTAGTTAGAAATAGATGTAATTATTGTTTAAGAAATATGAAAACCAGGAAAGTATTTTTTCTATTTATGTATGCATCAGATAGCTTAAATAAAATGACAAGTAGCCAGTATGAGCTGAAATGCCCATCTGTTACATATAGGAAATCATGATTATTCAGAAATGAGCATAAATTTGACAACCGTGACTAATTCATAGAAGCAAAAAGATTCCATTCTTAGTATGTTCTTCTTTTCTCATAATAGTAAACTTAATCTGTAAGATTGTAAATTTCTATCGCTAGCAAACTTTTAGCAAAACATTTATTGTGGTTCAAGATTAGCAAATGTTACTGCACACTTTACATGTTATTGATTTTACCAAAACTTGATTTATTCCCAACTAAACAGATGGGCATGTTTTAAAGAAATAAACTTATATTAGTCATCTTAGTTCAGTTGATAAAATTACAACAGAGAGATACTTACCTCTAACCAAGAGGCTGTTCTTTTACATTCATATGTAGAAAAGGTTCCATCTTTATTCTTCACACCAAAAAAGAAAAAAGAAAAGCTGTTGTCAGTCAGATGACCTTTGCACTGTTGTAAAGGAATCAAAGTGCTGTAGTAAAGGAATCAAAGTATTCTTTTTTTCTTTGGGTGACGGGTGCCAAAAGTATTGTGTACAATTTCATCATACAATGGAACAAGATGCATTTCAGTTAAAGACTAATGGATGTCTTCGCAAGGTGCGTGCTAATTTTTTTCCTATTTCTACTGAAATTTAAAAATGATTGAATTACTTGGAAAATTACTTTTTTAAGTGTGCATTCACTTCCTCATTCAGTAATAAATTGTTTCCTTTCTCCATTATATATATACCATTATACCTGGTACGGCAAAAAAAAACTTGACCTCTCTGTAAAACAAACACGTAATGTTTGCATTGTTTAGATAGAACTAGGTATGCTTACCTTTTGTAAGTCAGGTTTCCATAGTTTTTATAGTACAGTTGCATAATTTTCAGGAGTATGATACAATGTTGATCAATGTAAGCTCATGTTAAATGATTTAGTTTAGAGGGTCATACCATGAAAGAAAGGATGCAATCAATGGCATCATAGAACCTTTCTTCTTTTATTGGATGGCCAACAAGGTTGGGAGAAATCTTTGATAACAACAGCAATGCCTAAAGGAAACGATATTACGAAATTTTAGAGTCCATAAACCATGATTATGTCATCATCATTTTTGTGAGATTACCAGTTCTACTTTTACTTGAAAGAAATACCCTTGTATCGAAGGTCACAAGGAACTTATATAACCTTAAGAGCTTCTGCAGTACAATCAGATACAGACCAACCATTGTCTAGAGTTGAAAGAGTCCATGAGCCTTTCGATCTATGTCGATAATAACTTTGGTGACTTGGATGGTTTCTAAGGACCTTCAAGCAAAGAAAAAGGCATGTCAGATTTGTTCTGGAAATATTTTTCAATAATAAAAAGAGAATAACAAACCTGTGAATTTTTTATAAACTCATGAGCTTTTTCTAGAGTTGGGCCAAACTCATTAATAAGATCCGTTGAGCAAAAGGCTTGAATTATGAATGATGTATCCCAGCTCTGGCAGCCGTCATATACCTATTTTTAACAGAATAGCATAAATTCTTGTCTAATTTCACACTTGAAAAATCTTGGTTTCTTTTGAAAGAAAACTTCTACTTCAAAAATAAAGATTTTTTGTGTGTATGCAATAAGACCCCTATTCATGACATGAAGGGAATAAGATATTGAAATGCCATTACAAAGAACTAAAACCAAAAGAATAAAGAACGCTTATAATTCATGTACCCCAAAAATGAGATCATTTCTCTCTGTCTTGCAGCCATGGAACATGTGTAGCTGATTCAATATGTCGAAACTTGTTCCTTTTTGCATAGGTCCATTTTTCACACAATCAGGGAGTTAAAATGACAATTTTAAGTGTCCACTCTTAGACAACATAATATTTGCTGCTCCCTCGACTCCTAAATACATGTCATTGTAGTATGTTGCAAAAGACCACAGTTCTATCATTGAAAGGCTTAATTAGAGTAATCACACTAAAGCTCCCACATGCATATACACTTCCCTTACAAATGCATGCGCTACCAATAAATACATGTTGGTCGATTCCATATTATTTGCAACTACTAGTAAATGGTAATGGTAACATACGCTTGGTTAGATAGGTAAAATTCCATATACCAATGGCATAATGAAGGCATCTTATATAAGTAAAAATGGTAGAAAGTCATCTCCAAATAATAGAATTGCACATATTAAGGAACATAATTTGAAAGCTCGAATGACATGTATGTGAGAATGGAGGGGATAAATATTAAGTTAATTATGCATCACATAATTAATCTCCCATTGTTATCTCAAAAAAAAAATGAAGACCTAACATGTAGAAGGCTAGAAGCTACATGCTCTTGTTGTACTTTATACATGTACAACAAGCTGCATCTAAAGAAAAAGTTTTTATAGTTGCGATCCAACTGCCTAGTAAAACGAGGGTTCCCTGGCTGATTCTACCTCAATGGGAATAGCACATGTGCGAATCACGTCTATTACATAAGCATACTAGAGGGAAAAAAGGGACATTTCCACACTGATACACGTCCAAGTCCAATAAGTCCACAAGACATGGTAAACCAATACCTGTGCCTTCATGCCATCTTCTGCAAGCCACAGGTAATCATAAATCCTTGGAAGATGTTGCTTGAATGCATCTGAATTTGGATTTTCTACCCAGCAGCAAATCATATTCAATGCCTAATAATTTTAAAATGTCAAATTTGTTCGAAACAATTTAGGTTGTGAGGAAAAGATACCCGACTTCCATATGCATTTACCTTGTTAATAGGACATATACCAATGTATTTAGTAGTTTCATCTTCATAATGGATATGTTCCATGAGGTGGCTCAGAGCTCTCCCCCTTAGCTTGTTAGCTGGCCAGAAATTTAACATTGGCTCCACAAACTTGTTAAGACAAAATAAAACGATATTTTGCACTTGTGAGCGGGGATAACAAAGGTCTTCCTGTGATAAAACAAGAAAAAAAATGAATCAAGCTTTCAGAAATCTGGATATTTCTTTTTTACAACATTATGATGCTTGGTAGAAGAAGTATTAGAAAGGCTTCCTTCTTTTATCAGATTAAGGTATAGATTTTTCATTGTACAGAAAGACCAACATATTTTGCAGTGCGTTAGCAACATTAAATTGGCACTATTCCACAAATCTTCAAAAAAAATATGTTTGTAGAAATTGTGCAAAATTTCAGGTACAAACTCAATTATCCCTGGAACATACAAAAAATCAGTTCCACTTTTTTTTGTAGGTCCCATGTAATATGAAGTTTATCCTCAAAATTTTGCATGTGCCCTTGTCCTACAAACATGATTTTGTTTGGAACAAACAGTCTTAACCAACAATAGGTAATGTATAATTGTTTTTTCCTGTTAATACAAGCTATAATAACTTGAGACCGTGCATATTTTTATTGAGGTTATATATTGAACTAATGAATATTTAGAAATTAGGCAGTAACAAACCTTGGCACAAGAATCACACGCCTTTTTCCATTCAATATTGTCATACGGTATGCTATACAGCTCCTCTCGTAATGCCAATATAGTTGGAGTAATGGGCCCAACAAACTTCTTCCCGTAAAGATATGCCATTGACATATACACCAACCGGCAAAAGCACCAAAATCGCCCTATGAAGGATAAAGTTCACTTTAATAAGAAAATATAAAGAAGGTTTGATTATCTAGGGGACCGATCAGGTGAAGGTCATGGTGGTCCATGAAAAAGCCAAGCAGCTCATGTAAGAGTGAAATGGAAGGATCTCAATGGAGCGTATTTAGCTAAAACTTTATTTTGCTCTTATTCTTGATAGAAGTTTTTCAAGTACTACGCTAGTAATATTCCTTGTTTTTAGGAATGGCCGGAGTCAATTGCTTAAGCCACTGGTTTTTTTGCACAAACCATTGAAAGCCAGTGCCCAACAATTACTGTTTCCCATCTTGTTCTATTAGATCTGTTGCTTTCCAAGAAAGATGGGCCGAACATCTTGTTCCATTGATATTGTTGACTGATTCATTCGATGATGATGATGACGACGACGATGCAAAAAATGCTGATTGCACGTGCATTTCAGGGTGTGAGGACCATTTTATCTATCAAAGACCTGTTGATAATCTTAGTTACATTCACAGATGGAACGAGTACCTGGATGAATTGGAAGAAAATATGGAACCAACCACAATTCGGGAATAATTGGATTGTTTCCCGACCAGTCGTAAGCACCAATTATCTGTGATCAAATAGAAGAATAGCTTACATTAATGTTAGTCTAGTCAACAACTGACGTGTGCTTAATAATGTTTAATAAAGTACAATCTGATAATTATTTTCTAGGGCTATTCTTTCACGTTATTGCTAATAAGGAGTTAAGTGCTAAAAGTGTTGACGTGTTGTGGATAAGAAAAGCTGATGATGTAACTAAGACCATCATCTTGTCAAAGTTGGCTCAAAATTTCCATTCAGTTATGTTCATTATGGCGTAAGAATCATGTCTTTTGTTTGTTTTGATGCATACCGAGAGCAATATCTTTCCCCATTGTGGTACTGCAGTTGCACTTCCATGAGACAAAATCCAAGTACGCCCTTTGCTCAATGCATCATTCTTGCCATCTAGCATCTCACCAAGAAGCCTTAAGGCGGCATAATTTAAGCATGATCCAAACATGGTGCTTGGGCCCAAAACTTGTTTGCCCCAACCGCCATCTTCGTTCTGCACATATTTGTATATGAAATTTGTTGATACTCCATAGCCAAAATACAGATCTCTTACACAAATAATTTACTTTTGAGTATATGCTGGAATTTCCATGCCTGGTGGTTGTAAATGTAGCGACATATCTCTCGTCGATGTTCTGATGACATGACGATATTAAGTGATCCAGTAACATATAAAGAGAATACCTGCAAGAGAAACAAAAGCCCTCGTAATGTATTTGTAATGCCCATAGATTAAAATATAGCTACAATGAGCAAAGTTTCCAATGCCAGTGGAGCCATTGTTCACCATCAACAACCAGAAATGGCACTGAGTTGTAGGACATTTGAAACCATTCCATCAATCTTGTAACTCTATGTCACAGTTGGATCGATTTCATTTATTTATTGGAAGTTATGAAACTAACGGTTGTACTATATGGCATGCCATATGATAGTGTGGCACATATTAGGCAACATTTGTATAGTAGTCGATGGTATTAGATATGAGTATATGACACGTCTTAGGCAATACTGCATTTTATATTAATACCACAAAATCTAGGATTTCACAATCTATTAGCAAGTTAGGGTTTTGTTGTGTGCGCATATTGCTTCGAAAATAAAGTTAAATCACATTGCATCATATTGGACTAAAATACTTACGATGATAGGCATAATGAACAAAATTCCGCTGTAGTCACTAGGCCAATGCCCATCATGTGCTTGTAGAGTAGAATACTGATTTAGAGCTCGCCTCAATGAAGTTGATATAATCTCCTCTGTGACTTCTGTACTCTTTTCAATCTTCAGAGTCGGAAGATTCGCCGGAAGAAGGTTTAGTTTCGCATACTGCAATAGATGATATATACACTGTAAGGAGTATATAAGAGATGATGGGTGATAGAGAAACTAGTGAGAGTGAGGTAGTGTAATATCAAGTGAGTACATATTTTAGTTTAGGCCCCTTTTATCTAAAGACTAGAAAAATTATTGCAGAGTTGTCTACCAAATCTGTAAAAAAAAACAGGAAATATATCGGGCGTCTAGGCACACTATCGTCTTAGGATATCACTAGTTCGAAGTTACCCTCAAACTAAAAAAACTAAGAACACCCTTCTAGTATACCATGTGTTATTTTCTCCATCTAACTCCATTTTTTCTCCCCTCTTTTCTATTAACTTCTCCCACATCTCTTCTTTCCTCTCTAACACAAAAAATTCAAATTAGAAAATTTTAACTTTGAAGATTTTAAACAGGAAGTTTCATCTCGAAAAAAATTTACTTGGAAAGTTTCAACTCAAAAAATTTCAAATAGAAAAGTTTTAAATTAAAAAGTTTCACGTAGAAAAGTTTTAACTCAAAAAATTTCAAATTAGAAAGTTTCAACTTAAAAAATTTTAAATTGAAAATTCTCAAATTAGTAAGATTCAACTCGAAAACTTTCAATTCAAAAAACTTTCAGTTAGGAATGTTTCGATTCAAAAACTTTTGAAAGTTGCTAAAAAATTATTCTTATTCAAAAACCTAGAAGAAATTAAAAAATAAAACTATTTTGAATTCGAGGGAAAGGAATGGAGACAACCACTACGACGCCAAGTGTCACAAGAGGAGAGAAACCTCGAGGGAGAAAGAAAAGCGCTACCACATCGATTTATAGTTATCTGACGCTTTTCGCCCTGGGCAATGAGCATATGTGATCGAGAAATGCAGCGCTTCGTGTATTAGTGGCAGGGTTCAAAACTGAAATCGTGATTTTCGAACGGTTTGTGATTTTTGATTATCGCAAAAAATCGCCTAGAAACCGAAGGTTACGAAATCAATTTTTTGGGAAAAAAATCAAAAATAATAATAATAAATCGATCGTAACAATCGATAATCGTAATATTTGCCTCGATAATCGACCGACCAAGTGAACTTCTTCGGCGGTCGAATTTTTGAGCAATTTTCGGTCGATAATCGCAATACTTGCGTCGCATATTTTTTTTTGAAATTTTGAATTTAACCGCTTTACCGACTGGTATTTAGATGTCGAGCAGGCTCGATACGGTCGATAATCGCAATTGTCTATTGATTTTTGTCGATTTTGTGAACCGAGAAAAATCGGGGGCACAGGTTATAACATGGGGAATCCACTTGGCAGGTGGGGTCAGATTTTTATGGGGCCTAGATTTCAGCGATGGGTAAACACATGAAAGTAGGAAGGAGCAAGGGAATCGCACCCCAAAACTCCTACGCATTGTTTATTACTAGATAATTGATAGCGGTCTGCCACGCCGCGATTGTCGCTCCTTATGCGAGAAAATCGAGAAAACGTGCGATTGCTGCTTCCCACGCGAGAAAATTGAGGAAACACGCGAAACGGCTGAAAAGATACAAACATAATCGCGTTTTTCGCATTTATTCAGCGAAAAAGGACCTAAACGGGTTTTTTTTGAAAAAAGACCTAAACGGAACGCTAAAAAAACTGAAAAAGGACCTAAATGTAGTATAATTTTTTTCATAAAAAGGGCCTAAACGTGTTTTTTTTTTCCGAAAAAGGACCTAAACGTAATTTTGATTTTTCGAAGGACCTGAGCGCAACACTTAAAAACGCAAAAAGGACATAAGTGTAACATATTTTTCTTTCCCAAAAGAAGGACCTAACCGTAACGTTTTTCTAATAAAGGACCTAAATGTAATTTTTTTCAAAAAGAACCCGAACGCAAATCTTTTTTCGTGGCTCGCCGAGCCGGTGCTCTCCCGGCTCAAACGCGCAGGAGGCTGGGAAGTCTCTCATATTTAATAGAGGTAGTATTGCATAACTTTGACTTGTTCTCTCCCCAAAAGTTGTTTGCTAGGGAGGGGTACACACATTCATCTACCCCATGACTTCATCCATGAGACCATGACACTGGGACACTGGGTTATCTTTTTTTTTTTGAAAGACCTGAGACACTGGGTTATCATTTATCTTTTATCCATAGGTAGCGGATGAAGACACAAATGAATAGTCTTAAAATACTTTAGATTGATAATTTGTTAAAGATGCATTTAATAATTTAGGATAAAACTGATGATAATTTCCGAACTATTTGAAATTCATAAAATTGAAAGAAACCTTGATCAGTAATTTATTAAAACTAAATATGATTATTTATGGTGTAACTAATGATAATTATTTAATGTTTTCTAAATTCACAAAGCTGATGATATCTTGAACTTACGGCGACATTTATTAAAACTGTAGATGGTAACTTAGGTTCCAACTTGTGGTAATTGTTAAAAATTCAGATGGTAACTAGGATGCAATCGATGAAAACTTTTGAAATTTGGGTGGTGGTTTATTAAAACTGAATGTGGTGACCTATGTGGACAACTGATGATATATTTTTTTAATCTTTGCAAGGTCACAAAGATGATGGTACTTTTCAAATTTATTGTGGTAAAAATTTTAAATCTATAAATGGTAACTTAGGTTCCATATGGTAATTTGCTAAAAAATCAAATTTTAACTCAGGATGCAAATGGATTTATATTTAAATATTTGATATTCACAAAATCCATGATAATTTTGAACTTTAGGTTTGTAATTTATTAAAACAAAAGATGGTAAGTTATGAGATAACTAATGATAATTTTTTTTAACTTTTTCAAATTCACAAAGCTAGGTGTGACTTGGTGTGAGCAAGTAAGGTGCTCCAAGCACAAAAACATTTTCTTGTGCTACTTGCTTGCAATGCCGGACAGGGGTGGGACCAGGGTTCACGAAACTGTTTCGCGGGCGGTTTTCGCGGAGTCGACGGTACCGGTTTTCGCGTTAAACCGCTCGAAAACCGTGAAAAATCGAATGGTTTGCAAATTTGAAAATTTTGAAGTTTTGTCAAACGAGATCGCGAAAACCGGTTAAAATTGGGGGGGGGAAATCGAAAAAAATTGGGAAAAAATGCAAAAAAATTATTGTAAAATTTGTAGAAATACAGGGAAGGTTAAAATTGAGTAAAAATGTAATAAATATATTAATAAGGTATGTGAAAACGTGAAAAAATTCCAGAATGATCTCTCCTAAATTTGGAAAAAAATCGACATGACCTTTGCTATATTTTAGAGAATTAGAAGTTGTAAGTTATGTATTTAGCAATAATATGTCAATAAATAATTTTTCATTGCAATACTACAATCACATAAGTGCAAAAATCGGCATTTACATGACTATAAAGAAAAATCATTCGCAATTTCACTATCATTTACTTATCAACACCATTTACATTATAATGCATTTAAATTGAAGTTGTGGAGTAAGCATAAGCATAGCTTCGTCACTCTTCCATTGTCGCAAAAATGACATGTTCGACCTACATGAACGGAACATCGAAAACCGATGACAGATGAAAAATAGTGAAAATATAAGAACAAATTTTAAAAATTGCAAAAAAAATTTAAAAATGTAAAAAAAATCCAAATTAATCTATAAAACACCTAAGAGAAATTTTTAAAATTTTTTAAATCATTTATTTCTTCTAAAAAATCTAAAAACAGAAATTAATGAAAGGAACAAATACACTGTCATATTTTTATAAATAGTAAAATGATTTATTATATTCTAAAATTTTAATTAAAATATAAATAGTTCCAAAGGATCATGTAATAAAATTTTCAGAAATATTAGACTTCATTTATTTCCCATATAAAATCAAAAACAGAAGAGCATATACAATGATAATAGCACTTTCAGAATTTTAAAAAAATACACATATCTGATCATCATCTCAAAATTTTACATAATAATTTTTATGACGTTATAACATCACAAAAAAAGTTTAAGAAATATTAGACTTCATTTTGTGCCCCTAGAAAATAAAAAACTGAAGAGCATATATTGTGACAGTATCACTGTCAAATTTTTAAAAAAATGTACATATTTGATAATAATCTGAAAATTTTACAGAATCATTAGGATTACCGCAGGAACGTACAAAAAAAATTTCAAAACTGTTTGACTCTTTTTGCTAAATTTCTTCAATTTTTGAATTTACTGTTCATCTAGCTGGTTTTCCGAACGGTTTTAATTACCGAACCGGCTCGGTACAGACGGTTTTCGACGGTTTTTTGAACCCTGGGTGGGACCGTGGGAGGAACCCAAGGAAAAGCAAACAGCTGAGTGAGGTGAAGTAAAGTCTAAAGAGTGGACTACACGTAAAAAAGGAAGGTGTAGGAGGTAGCACCTGGAAACGCTGAGTCGTATAAAAATAGTATTAATGATTTGATAAACTGAATTGTTGTGTATACGTGTAAATGTGTAATGATGTCGAACCCTATGCAAAGATACCGGTATTCTATGGCGCAACAACCGTGAAGTAGCCCAATGCTTATTTATTTTAATTTAACTTATCATCGCTGTTTCTCAAGAAGGGAAAATATCGCAGGTTTTTTCAGCTCACTCAAAAACTTGCTTCCAAGGAAGGTGCTCCACGGGCCGATCGAGTCGACGTGTGCCATGCTAATTCTGATCTTCATTAATTTCTGTTCTTCTTTCAAATAACCCAAAAAAAAAAAGCACCTGCAAGCGTAGGAGGAGGTCCTGGGACTCCTTCCTCTGGAAGCGGTGCTCGGTGAACTCGTGGCGCAGCCTCTCGACCTCGGTGCGCTCTTCCGGCGTGCCGGCGTTGGGTTCGAACTCCCACACCTGCCTGCCGAGGAAGCCGTTGGTCGACCGCAGCCACGGCCCGCTGCCCTCGCCGATCTTTAGCTTCCACATATGGTGGTTAAATGGTATCGCTTCAGCACTCAGCAGTGGTGTATGGTCCGATCGAGGGGGCTGCAATTCCAACTGATATATGAAGCTGTGGTGTATGTAATGCGTCGGAAGCTAGCCTTTTAAATTGCATCTGTGTGTAGGGAGGTCTGGAGTGTCGGAGATATGCTCTAAAGTAATTATAGAGATGATTATATTTTTTTATGTTCATAATTTATTATCTTGTTTATTAAATAATATCATTATTATTTATTAGCAAGTATATAAATTGTTTGTGAAACTCCATATATAACTTTGTGATGATTATTCTAAAGTAATCCTAGTCGATAAATATATGAGAACACATGTAAATAGACTGGCATATGTATTAGTTGATGACCATGTTTCACGGGTCATAGATATGGAGATATCAAAGCAATAATATAAGCACATGTTAGAGAACATGAAGTTGGATCGACTCACCTTGAGACACTGTGAGAACGTTGTAATCTTATTTGTCATCAGTTGGTTTCATATACAATGTGTATGCTATATCCTTAGACCAAGGTTTTAAATCGCGATTTTCACGGCAAGGTCTCAAAAAAGCTATATAACCTATCGCTAGCTATCACGGAAGCTATCCTTCATCGCGTTTGCAGTATTAAAAGATTTACAAAGATTAAATATCTATATAATATAAGTCACCTCCAAACAAATCATTAAAACATGATACTTTAGAAGGTATTAATATTTTTATAGTAAGAATATGAGTCATGTCTGGAATCAACATACATATTAATATAAGTTCAAAAGACTAAAAATGATAACTATATCATAATGCTCTATTTCTTAACAATAAGTACTTAATCACTAAGAAATACGGATGTTGGATTATTGAAAAAGGGCGAGTTGAGGGCTTTTGCTAGGTTTTCTTATAGTTCAAGCTTATAAGAGATGCATATAGACCTTTTAGTAATGTTGGTTTTCAAAATAGACCCAATATTTTGACCTATGAGCACCTATATAGGATGGCGAAGCTATCGCTAGCTACAAGCTACGTCAAATAGCGAAGCTACTGCTAGCTATAGCATTTGCAGCTAATATAGCGGAACATTGGCCCGTAGCTCGCGTTTGGGATCCAAAAAAGCCATCGCACAGCTATAACTAGCTATTTAGAACACTGCCTTAGACTTGAGGTTGGCGCATATACTCGAGATGTGTAATGACTTATTTAAGGGTTGTCAAACGCTACTCCGTAACTGGGTAGTTATAAATGTGGCTTTCGGGTTTGTCGTGAAGCATGCTGCGAGATATGGTCAATCAAGATGGGATTTACCCCTCCATATAACGAGAGAGAGATAGCTCTAGGCCTCTTGAGTAGTCGGATTCCAGAAATGTATGGCTATGCTACTCGCAGTTAAAAAGTAACTGTAATCAGGGATTCTGAGTCACGTAATCGAGAAAAAGTGGTCGAGCTAACTAAACAAGGATAGCGTATACTCGCCTTGAGTTTGATCGCTATCACGAGGCAAAGGGAAATGCATATAACTAAATATTGTTAAGGTTCGTCCGATGTGATATTTATATATGCTCGGGAGTCAGCACATCTTGCTATGGACCGTTACCGATTAATAATCGAGTAAGAGTACTCGGGTCATGTCCGAGTATAGGTAAACATATAGGGTCGCACGTTTAAAGGGTTGGGATTTAATTCGAACGGTGATCCGAATTCTGATAGGCTTCGAGTTCAAATGGACCTCTAATGTAGAGACCTATTGTGTGGTGTCTATATAAAGGGGTGGTGACTTTAGGGTTAAGAGATACCATAAGAATTCGGAATTTTTTAAACCTAGTCACCACACCTCCTTTGTCAAAACCGCGCAGCCGACGCTAGCACTCCGACGCATAGCGTCCCTGTCCCGTACGTGTGGATACCTTAGATGCGTTGCTGCAAAGCCTCAACGCTAGGACGATCCGCAACCTGTAACGGTGACGAGGACGGACCACAATCTATGACGGTCACGAGGAGTTGTTGGAAAAGGTGAGAGGCTAGTACAACTACAATCGCACCAATGAGCTACATCGACTCTCTTCTGCTACGGGTCTACACGTCTAGTGGTAATTTCGTGATGTATAACTTGCAGTGGTTCAGGTTATGTGATAGAAAATTTTGATTTATGCTAGAGTAGTCTACATGTTTCTCTTTATAGAGCAGCTAGCGCGTATAGACAAGAATTTTTTCCCAAAATGATTATACTGTATTAAAGTAAATTGCACATCGCACAACCTAAACTGACATAAGTTACATAAAACACAACGGGTATTGCTAACCTTAATGCTAGTGTTAAAATGAAACGAAATTACAAAAGACATGACAATATGCGAAAACATTGACTAAATTTGATGTTTTAATTTGCAACGCATATCATTTTATGTGGTGCGACGTACAGTTTATTCTTCAACTCTTCTAAGACAAACGGGTACAGGTATGGAGGAGCTCAACCTGGATCTATTCCACCCGATTACCCCCCACACATTCTATTGACATATAGCTACAACAGACGCCTAGTCGGTCTTCTGATCCCTGATTTGTGGTGCCTCATATTAACATTTTGTGATTGGTGATATCGTGATTGATGATTTATGATGTGTGTGATGCCCGATGAATTGTTTCTATTTTAATTGTTGAACTTGAGCATGTGTGATGACCGATGAACTGTTTTCATTTTAACTATTGAACTTCAGTATCTGTGCGTCCTTTATCTGTATGTGTTATTTTAATTTTTATTCCTATGTGCATTTTAATTCTTATTCCTATGTGCATTTAAAATTTTGAATCATTGATAATCATTCTCTAATTCACATAATGTAGCTGATTTGTACAATTTTATCAAAAGGATTGTATCAGTACTATAGCTCATTAGCTCCTAGTGCCCTTTGGTTGGAAGGATTATTGATGGTGGCGAGTAAACGAGTATGTTCGCGAGTATCAGATACCCGTAGACGACAAGTATGAGCGAGATTCTTCGTCCACCATCCTTCATAGGTATACCCGTGAAGGAGATTTTGAGTGACGAGTATAAGTATGAACGAGCACTACTCAAATTGGCTGCATCTCATTGCCATCCCTGGAACATTGGTTTTTCGTGGGCCAAATCTGCATCCTGGCCACGTATATATATATATAACTAGTAGAAATTACCGTGGCGTGCCACATCGTAACCGCTGCTCCTCACGTAAAAAATGGTCAAAAGTATCTAAACGGGTTTTTTTTTCGAAAATGATCTAAACGGTTTTTTTTTAAAAGGACCTAAACGTTTTTTTTTCAGAAGAGGATAAAAAAGAACCTAAACGTAATGCTTAAAAAGACCAAAAGGATTTAAACGTAGTATATCTTTTTTTCGGAAAAGGATTTAAACGTAATTTTTTTTTCAAAAAAGGGTCTAAACATAGTTTTTTTTTTGAAAAAGAATCTAAATATAACTTTTTTTTTCTGTCTTTGCTCGAGCCAGCTCAAACTTACGGAAGAGCGCGATTCGTTCCATCTTTAACGAAGGTATGACTTCAGGAACAGATCCTCGAACACTGCATGTTCGCAATGAATTGAATACTACTACTACGATACATGTTGGTCTGCACCGACGAACTGAAGATACTAGTCCACGTGGCAACTATGCGTGCAGTATCAACTGGATTGATCGGATCGGAGCATCTTTTATCCCCGTGTGGAGGCAGGAGGATCATGCAGCTGGAGTATCGATTTTTTTTTTCACCATGTGCAGGCAGAGGGTATCATGCGGCTGGAGTATCTTTTAATTTTTTTTTCACCATGTGGATGCGGACGGTATCTTTTAGCTGGAGTGTATATTGATTAACCTGACGAGAGAACTGACGGTCTTCCAGAGGCGTTCAAGTCATCGAGCAACAGTACTCTATCCAAGATTCAAATTTCGTTTTCGGATAAAATCTACCGAAATCTCAGCATTTTTGATAAATCTCGGCCTAAATTCAAATCCGGTCCACTTGCAACCGAAAAAACCCAAATTTCGGTCGGTTGACCCAAAATTTCGAGCAAAATAGCCGAAATTTCGGCGGTTTTGCACTGGCCAAAAAGTGGGTCAAACAACGACGAAAAATTTTGAAATTTTTTCTTGAGAGTCCTAAAACATGAGTGATGTTCTCATAAAAATTTCAGATGATTATAAAAACTGAGAAAGTTTTAAAAATTCAAAAATTGGTACTGTCCTGATAAAATGCTGACCCACAAGTTTGAACCGATTGAAAATTAGAACAAATGAGGTTATAAAATTTTGAAATTTTTTGTGGATGGTACACATCCATAATATTCTCATAAATTGTTTAGATGATGATCATACTTTTTGTATTTTAAAAAAATCGGACAGTGCTAATATCCTATTAAAAGCCTTACCGACAAACTTAAACAAAATGAAAAATAGTTCAAACCACGTTAGAAATTTTTTAAAAAACAATTGGATGGTCCTGATGTATCAATAATATTTCAATAAATTTTTTAGATAATGATCAAGCTTCAAGAATGTTCACAAATTCTGACACTGCTAAATCCTTATAAAGGACTAATGATTAATACATAGATTTGCTTTAGAAATAAAAAAGTTTAGAATTTTTGAAAAATTTATAGAAGGGTGCTAAGGAAATTATTAATATCACATAAATTTTTTGAATCATGATCACACTCCAGTGAATTTATAAAATTCTTACAAAGCACTTTACCATTTATGTTCTTCCTCTTTTTGATTTTTGAAATATAACAAATGAAGTTCAATGCTTATATAGATTTGATTGAGCAAACAAAAAAGTTGAAATTTTTTTAAACTTTTATAGAATGGTACTGAGGAAATTCCTAAGCTCTCATAAAAATTTTGGATCATGATCACACTCGAGAAAATTTATAAAATTCTAACAAGGTTATTGTCCCAATTATGTTCATTCTATTTTTGATTTTTTAAAGATAAAAAATGAAGTTCAATTATTTTGAAAATTTTCATCTATGATCCTACACTACTAAATATAGTACCATAAAATTTTCAAATCATTATCAATCTTATAAAATTTTATAAAAAACTGACAGTGTTTCTGCCAAAATTTTAAAATGTCTCAAAAATTCATTTTTTCAACAATTTTTCATAGAAGATGACTTTTTTAAGGGTTATTGGACCAAATCCGGCCATAAAACAATAGAATCCGATTTCATATCCTAAAATCCGGCCTTCCTCCTCTTGAAGGTTTTGAGATTTTTCTGCTCCTTTCAGCTTTGCCCATTTTGTTATGAGGCTTTGTAAACCTCTCTTACAGAAATGAAAACTTCATTTACTCTTCTCTGAATTTATCTTACGCATTTACATTATGCTTTAAATTCAGTTTTTAAATTCCACAATTTACATTCTTGCAATTTAAATTTCGAACATTTGGATTTGCCTCCCCTCCTTCTAAATGCTTGTAGATCTTATGCCAAGGATGAATGATTGATGGATGAGTCTTCTTCAGACCATATCTCAATCATCTAGGCAAATATCGCGTTCTTCCTTGCAAGAAATCGATCTTTTGTTCTTGAAAGGAAAAAGGAAAGGGCGGTGACATCTTAAATAGGTAATTGAGAGAAGGTTTGACCAACTTAAATAGTTTGGACTGTTGTCTATCTCTTGTGAGGTTGGAAAAAGGAAAAGGCGGTGCCACACGCGCGCGCGCAGAGTCGAGTCGTGGCGTGTGCGAGTCGAGTCGAAACGTGCACGTGCGCGGCGCAGGCCAATCCGGACGTGATGTGCGGGAGCGGTTTGTTTTTGCCGTTTCAGTGATCAATGTGACTGGTTTATGACCAGTAACCGCCGTCAGTTACCAGTAACGGACATAGTCGGTTTATGACAAGTAACCGCCGTCAGTTACCAGTAACGAACGTGGTTGATGGCTGGCTCATAATCAACGTTGGTTACTGGTAACGGTTTCAGGAATTGATGGCTGGTAATGACTAGTAACTCCTGTCCGTTGGATTCCGTTGCATGTCGCAAGCCTATATAAGGAGGGCAGCGGCTGTGTTTTCCTCAACAAAAAACCAACGCTGGCTCTCGCCTGAACTCTCCCGCAAGACTCCATTGTTCCATCTGTAGCGCTGCATTGCTTGTCTCCCCACCTCCGTTTTCTTGCGCGTACAAGTAGCGAGAGGAGCAGCCTCGGAACCTCGCCCTTCTTGAGATCTTGCTCGAGATAGAAGGCCGATAAGGTTTTTGGGAAGCGTACCACGCGACTGCTCAAGCTTTTGTCCCGACCAGAAGCACCGGCGTCGGAAGGAGCCCTTCTGCACTGCATCAACCTCTCCACTGCACCAAAGGCTTCTCTGCGACAACCTGTGATCCTCTACACCGACCGTCATGGCAAACAACAATGAGCAAGTCATTGTTCCGCCTGTGCCTATGGTGGCACCGGCTCAAGGGTATATTCACTTATACCGTGTTTTTATCTTGTTGATTTCTTGTTCATTAGCCTTTGCGTTTGAGATAGATAGTTTGTTATCTAGTACCTTTGGCTTTGAACTAGAATTATGCAATTGTTTAATCATGATTTACATAATTTTATGGATTAAAATATTGAGAAAATTCCTAATATTTCCAACACGATCACCCCATATACAGGCGACGGGTACCCATTTCTACAATTTTTTCACTCAGCCGATTATTTTCGAAAAAAAAGATTAAAAACAAATATTAAATAAAAAAATTCATTGCACCACAACAGGTCACCATCGGGAAACCTGGCCACGGCCTGCTCCTTGCTGCTTCGATTACATTTTTTCGCATGGGTTTGTCTTTAGGTTGGGTTGGGCCGGGCCCAGCGTATCAGAAAGGGCTTCACCTAGAAGAGGCACGAGTAGGGATGAAAACGGTCGAAAAACACTGAAACCATTTTTGTTTTCATATTTTTCCTCGGAAACGATACCGGAATCGATAATTACGGAAACGGAAACGGCATCGGTAATTCGGAAATATCGAAAACGAAAATTCGATACAAAATATATATCGGTAACGATCGGAATCCGAAAAAAGAGATCGGTAACATCGTAACGACATGCACCATCAATTGACTTCAAAAAATTCACACAAATCGTACATCCACATAGAAATTAGTAATAAATAAATATTCACAAATTTATGATGAATATACATTACCAATGTAAATGTATACAATAGTATAACTAGTCTAAAAGATCAATATCTCATAACGCATAACCGCATAAGCATTAAGCAACATCACATAGCACTTACATACAAGCATACATTAAAGGCTTAAAGCATTAAGAAACAGATTCACATAGTACTTACATACAGACATACATTAAAGCATTAAGCAACAGATTCACAAAGAACTTAAAAGCAATACCTCACAAGCATTTACAGATTGATTTATATCACACATTCCAATGATTCCATATAGGCATACATAGCATAAGATAGTCTCCACACGAGTCTTTACATCACATAGCATAAGATAGTCTCAATATCTCATATCAAATAATACATCACAGTTCAATAGTTCATAGTTCACAATTCATACACGAGAAGAAAGAAACCAGTACAAGACAAAAATACATCATCATATTCATAGTCATAGATTCATATAGTTTCAGTTTCTTCCTTAAATATCACCAAACAGCAACCAACTTACAGCTGGACCTCAGGTCCATCTTCATCATCATCTAGATCTTCATCCTGCAGATTTTTTTAGAGCAATATGTAGTTAAACTATAGCTAATATTTTGTGCACAAATGAGAATAGAAAATGAAGAGAAATTAACCTGAAGAGAAAGATTACTAGCAATAGCCTCGAGATCGTCCAGATCACAAACCATGGAAGGAACACTCTTACAACCTGGGAATATAAAGAACCATCGGTGCATTAGTAAAAGAGTAATCACTAATAGAATTTTGAACAAGTATAAGTTTAGACTATAACCTTTTCTTGCTCCAGCTATCCAATCCTTGGTGCAAACAAGTGCTTCTACCATGCTAGGGTCAAGGCGAGTACGATATGGATCAAGTACACGGCCACCAAAGACTAAAAGCGATTCGAAGCTCATCATTGACACTTGCATAGCCAAGACATCACGAGCTAGCTGCCACATGATAGGATATTCATCTTTGTGGACTTTCCACCATGCTAATATGTCAAATGTGTCTTGATTACCTTTAGCAACCTTTAACAATGGGTCCGCCAAGTATTTCTCTAAGTCACTTGTGTCAATACAATCATCATCTCCTTGGGCATCAAATATGAAGCTATCAAGTTCATCATCTACACTATTCAAAAACATATCAACTGCGATCTTTGGTTCAAGTCAGTTCTTTGAAGTTGAGGTGCGTTGGAAGCATAGCATTGATACATCTTCTTCATAACATCATTAAATTTATCAAGTTCACTTGATAGGAATATGGGTACAACTTCTTCAAGTAAAATTCTACAATTTTCCTCTTGTACCTAGGATCAAGGACACTAGCCACAAAGAAGAGAAATATTGGACTTCTTCCAAGATTTGTCAAACTTTACCATCATAGTGTTTGCCATCTTATAAATAGTGGGATCACTACTATGGCACCAATCGATAAGCAACAACTTAATCTCACAAAAACCTCTAAAAATAAGTTGGCGATTGGATACAATGTACCGTAAAATAGCTCACCAAATCAAAGAACTTTCTCAAGCATGGTAAAAGAGACTTTGCCATATCCCATTCTGCAGAGGAAGGTGAAATTTTCTCATACTGCGACGTTCATATGACACAAGCCTCTCAAAGGCAGGCTGTAATATAGGGCATCCTCAACATGGCATACGTTGAGTTCCACCTAGTAAGAACATCAAGTGACACCAACCTTTGTGTCCATATCACATTCAAGAGCACACTTTTGGAACTCCTCCCACCGCAATGGAGACCCCTTGACAGCTAGCACAAATGCTCTAATATTCGAATAGATGATGCTATCACACTCATACCATCTTTAGCAACCAAGTTTAAAATATGATTAGCACATCTAATATGAAAAAAGCAGACCATCACAGATTAAAGGATCAGTGCTTCTTGAGCTCTAGAATGACATCCTTGACAAAGAACTTCATTTGCAAGAAGATTGTCTAGAGTCAAAGAGAGCATTTTCTTCTCTATGAACCATTTCAACAAACATGAACTGAGGGTAAGAGACATATTCTCACCGTGTGCCGATTTTAACATGAAAGAAATTGATAATTAAACAGATTTGCCATTCATCATCTACCCAATGTACGGTGACACACATGTACCCTTTATTCTGATTTGATGTCCACATATCCATAGTAGCACTCAAGCGGCAATCAAGGGTTTTGAAATATTTATATAACATACCCTTTTCTTGCAAGTAGAGATCCATTATTTCTTTCCTAACAATGACACGAGACTTTATAGGAAAGCTAGGCCTCAAGGATTTAATAAAATCCACAAAGTATTCATGCTCTGCAATGTTAAATGGGTACTCATGCATGATAATAGCAATATAAAACCTCCTCAAACTAGCTGCTTCATCATATTTATATGGCTGAACAACAGATATACCTTTCTCATGATCTTTTTCTGATTTGAGTTGTTGCTGGCCCTTCACAATGCTATGATAATGCTTCAAATGAGACCAAAACCCAGTTGTTCCTCTATGGCTTTCAGCCCTGCCTTTGCTGGTCTTATTTTTGCAGCCCTTAAATTTGCACTTGGCCCAAAGTTGCTTAACAGGTTTGCCATTCTCCTCCGCTACAACCGTGTACTTCTCGAAATATTGCCAAACATCTGAAATGGACTTCTTTGGCCGCTTTGAGGGATGCTCCCTATCATCATCAGCTTCACCATCCCCATCCAAATTAATTGCTTGTTCTGGATTTGTACCCGATGTGTCCAATGTTGGTGCAGGTGTTGTGGATGATGCAGACACACCAGTACCCTGGGCCTGACTCATGCCTGCACATGGACTGATTGCATCCGGCGAGGTGTAGCTCTGACTCTGAGGTTCAACAGCGGGGGCATCACAAGGCGCTGTTACCCCTGGCGGCTCCAGCAACATGCGCTTCCGTGGAGGTGAACACGTTGGCTTCTCGCTGCCACTGGCCATGTAGTATCAGTGTATCACTGTATCACTCAAGAACTGGAAAAAGAGACGAGAACAATCAAAACCAGCCATGACCATGAATGCGATGAGAATACAAAATACAAGTGAACAACCATGTCACAATATCCCAAATAGAATCATACAATGAAATTGTAGAAACCAAGATGATGTGCTAGATTTGTACAATGATAATATTTCTTTCATAGGTATACAATGATTTAAGTCTCTTCTTACAAAGGTTATGTTAACAGCAGATCAGTTGTGACATTTTTTATTCCTGAGCACAAAAAGTATATTCATGGCCAACATTATAATTACAAATGGGCTAGGCTGTCTTTTGTATGGCAAAGACAAACCCTACACACCACCGTATCCTTGGCTTTCTTCCCACTTTTGGGTTTAATGATCAACAACCATCAAAACATGCCCAGTATTCCTTTCTGTTTTACTGAAGTGGGTACTCCATTTAGAAATGAAAGTTCTATTTACTTCAGCAAACATACAATGTTCCAAATTACAAGTCTACTACAAGAAATCAATGCTGTCGGCAAGAAACTGACCCATGGCAATTAAGTTCATATATCACAAATTCTTACTAAAGGAAACCAGCTATGGAAGTGATGTTCATCTCTCTCTTGATCTCGACAGGGGTGATGCAATCCAGAAGAGTGATACTTCTAGGAAAAACAAAACCAGCATGTGTTAGTTAACCTGAATAATCTATTGTCTGCAACGGAAGCCATACAAAACTATTGGCTAAGCTGAATAATCTGTTGTCTGCAAGACTGCAACGGAAGCTAAACAAAACAATTACCAAGTGAAACAAACAAAACAATTACCAAGTGAAACTATCACAATAGTAAGTTAAAGGTAGATGTGTTGACATTTTTGTCTTAGTACAAGGTAGATCTGCAAACATTTTTGTCTAGTAAATAAGTAAAACATGCATGTACTAGAGCAATTGCATACAGGATCATTGATGAGCATCAAATTACAGAACAAAAATACTAATCAAATTACTGAGAGAATCAGACTATTGTCTACTACCAGCGCTGGAAGCCTGGAACACCAATAGCAGAGCCACAGCCACGGACGGCGCGAAGGGCGAGGGAGCGAGCCGCAGCGGCGGGCGCGCGGCGCAGCATGGGCGGAGGGTCGACGCGGACGGGCGAGGGTCGACGCGAGGGCCGGCGCAATGAGGCACGAGAGCGCGAGGCAGCGCAGAGGCGACGGCGAGCGAGGGCACGGAGGCGCGGAGGCGTGGGCGGCGCGAGAGCGCGGACGGCGCAGAGGGCGAGCGCAGACGGCGCGACGATCCAGACGGCCGGACGCGCGACGACGCTGGCGGAAGCGCGAGCCGCGGAGGCGCGGACGGCCGCAACGACGCGAGAGCGCGAGCCGCAGAGGCGGACGGCGCGAGGCGCGGAGCGCGGTGGCGCGGAGGGCGAGGCGCGACGGCGGTCGACGACGCAGGGCGAAGCAATGCCTTGCGCGGCGGCGTGAACTCAAGCTTGGGCCGAGGCGCGCGAGGCGGAGGAGTAGGGACGGCCACTAGCACCGCCACGCATCGATTTGATTTCTTTAGGGTTTTTAATTATGGGTGGGCCTTAGGGTTTGTGTATGTGGGCTTGAACGGTGTATTTGTGATTTATGGGCTGGAATAATTCCGGTAATTACCGACGGAATTTACCGATTTTTTCCGGATACCGAAGGAAACGGTCGGAACCGATCAAAACCGTTACCGTTATCGTTTTTGACAAAAATTACCGATTCCGATTCCGATTCCGAAAATTACCGTCGAAAAATTCCGGAAACGGTTTCAGGAATTCCGAGAATTACCGATACCGTTTTCACCCCTAGGCACGAGGGTAGTGGAGAGGCAGAGGTTAGCGTCGGCGTTGGTGGTGCAGGGGACGTCGACCGCACCGGCGTGGTCAATGAAGTGCGCGCGCGTCGAAGCCTGAGGCGTGTGCTTTGACTGTTGGACACTCTTTTCTGTGACTTGTTTGTGTGCATCAACCGGCCTGTCTGTTCTTGAAGCTAGTGATTAATTTCTCCCTTCACTTGGGATAAACTCTAGGTGCGTCTAAATAGAGTAGAAATCCACTACCGCAGTAGGACGCAATTGGGTTGATGTGACGTAGGAGATGTCCAAGATCGCGGTGGACGTTCTTCTCCTAGACGCCCACGGATCACGTTATTGTTTTCATCGTACCATTGTCGTGCGTGAAGCAATTTCCGTACTCAAAACAGTTCTGACTAATGGCAAACAGAAAACCGGTTCTGATAGCAACACCACGGGATCCTAAACTGCAGAAGGGAGTTGCCTCATATTATTCTGGATTTTTCACCTCACCAAGCGCCTCCAATGACGTACAGTACAGACACAGGCTCTGTCACTGACAAAGCAAAGCGCAGAAGATTATGAATGGACTAACCAGCTGCTGTTCCCAGGACAGGAGACGCAGCATTAGTGCATCTGGCCATAGCCAGAGCTGACCCCATTGATAAGGTGCGTGAACGCCTGAACCTGCGGGGTTTGATCGAGCGGGGGCGGGTCGTCTTGCCAGAATCCTCCTGGGGATGGGTCCAGAGCATGCATCACAGGGTTGGAGGCGGTGACGGTGGCGAGGGGCGGCATCACACTGCTGGAGTGCACCTGCGAACCAGACTGGATATCGGTCGAACCCCAGGAATCGTTTGACAGAAGAGAGAGAGCACGCCGAAGATCCGGGGCTCCATTCGAGTTGGAAATGACGGCAGAAGTTTCCACACCTGAAATTAGGACGGATGTACATCGGTTACATAGAAATCTCGTACTGATATTGGTTCTGATCCTACAGCTGTGCATGATTAGACTGCTCACAGATGACATGTTGGCTCCGAAGCTCGCAATGCTATTCGAGCTATTGAGATGAGTCACACACATGCAACACTAAGCTGGCATGTTCAATCAAATATTCGTTGGGTCCCAGGTTTAATACTAGGCTCAGATGGTACCAAGCTACTAGGTAAAATTTCTGGTAAATGTCATTATCAGGGCAGAGATGAGGCCATAAACCCAATACTCGGACCCCATTTGTTCGTCAAATTTGCGCAAAACACGTTTCGTGCTTTTTGGTTGATGAAAGATTCAAAATCTCCATCCAGAAAAACTGGACGAGCTGAGATTGAAAGATTATTGCTGTTACCACTGCCTCGATACAGTCATATACTGAGTCAGAAAGTCCATAAACTCAAGTAGAGAATTGGTGGATGTAGTCTGCTTTCAACGCCAACTAGTGTATGTTTAACCAAAAATCCATGGGAAAGAATGTTGATTGTTAGCAACAAATCATCAGACTGAGAACACTGTTGTCATACAAAGTGGAATCATAAAGAACAAAATGCCGAGTCCTGAGCATAGCTCAGTTGGCCAGCCAGCACTTCGTGTTGGCCGCCTGTGCTTGAACCCCGGATTCGGTTCGAACGCGGGTGCTCACCCAAGGGCACGGACGTGTGCGCATTCAACGGGAATGGGTTCCTAGCATTTGTAGGGGACGCGCACACGTGTATGTTGTGTGTGGTGTGCGTCGCCTTGTACCCCTCAAAAAAAAAGAACAAAATGCTTGCTCAATGGTGTGAAATTGCTAACAGCTTCAGATGTACAGTACATTTTCTAATGAACAACAGTACAGTATATATAACATATCATGATAACACCTAAAAAAGATTTTAATCATTCAAACAGATATGTGTATTTTCTCTTAAGGAATTGTAAAACACAGTCTCCGTAAGAGCTTTCATCAAAGCATATGGTTAAAAATTAACTGGCGCTACAGCTTTTTTTATCTTTTCTCTTAAATTCAGTGATAGGTTGGCAGATAGACAAGTACCTTGGTTGAGGACCTTCGTGTTGGTTCCCTTGAATGGCATGAGCCCATTGAAATCATGATGATGTACAGTATGCCCCACAACATTAATTGGCACCTGCGGGTTAGAGAAATGCAACTCATCAAGGCCTACCATTTTCGTTGGCTTTATCCACGGAAGTTTGGTTTCTGTAAATTTGAAGCCTCCCAGGCTATCCCGTGAAGAAATTGCATTGCTTCTCACTTGACCAAAAGGAGATTGTCTAAAGAAAAGATTAGTCTGCTGCCTTGCATCTGCAATGGAAGCAATGCCAACATTAAGGCTAAATTGTTTCAGCACAAGAAAAAATATATATCTAGAGAGAAAACAAAGATTTGTGGAGGATTTAATGACAATGTGATTACTATTTATTATGATTAAATATTTCCAAAGAAGATAGGTTAAGTTCCCTTCCAAAAAAAATGAATCACTGTGTAACACCCAACATGCATCTGCAGCAAACTGAAGTAGTGTTTATTGAGATGCTTAAGGACGTCTAATCCTGCTATTTCGAAGTATAAATTTGATTCGCCTTCGGTCATCAATTTAACTACATGAAGAGAATACGGCACAATAACAGATAATGTCCAAGCCATGTGTCAAGGCGTAGCAATAGGAAAAGTAAAAAACCATGGTTGTCAAGGCGACAAGGCGAGGCAAGGTGCTAGCCGAGCGCCTGGACGCCTAGGCGCTTAGCCAGGCAAGGATTAGACGACCAAAAATGATCTAGCAATATCAATATATCACCAATACATATATAACCAATAGCAATATATCACCAAAATAGATCTGGTTCCACCCATTTTCTCTTTTCTTCCTTTCTTTCCCTTCTTTTCTTCCCCTTTTCCTTTTTCTTTCCCTTCTTTCTTTTCCTTCCCTTTTTCTTCTTTCCTGTTTTCCTTTCCTTCCTTCCCTTTATTTGCCCTTTTTCTTCCTATGGGCGAGCCACACCCGGCTCCCCGCGCCTCCTTCCCCCGCCGCCCCTCCTCCCCCCCACTACCTCCACTATCCTCAACGCTCTAACATTAGGCTCTTTTTCCATGTTTAGAATCATCTCTATTGAGTTGCATGCACCAACTAATTCACCCAAAAGCTTAAACTTCAACGCTCCCCCTCACGTGTAGGCTCTCTCAGACTTAGGACGTGGAATAGAAGTTGACTGCAATTTTTTTTTAATTGCGTCAATCGGGTCTTGAACTCGAGACCTCTTGGCTCTGATACCATATTGAGTTGCATACACCAACCAATTCACCCAAAAGCTTAAACTTCAACAATCCCATCAGGTTAAAGAGTATAGGGCACCACTGTGGTACAATACCACAAGCACGGAAGTTAATGAATAGCAAGACAGTGTAAGGTGCATGACCATAAGAAGAAACTATTTGACACCAGTGCTCTCTTACCATCCAACGTTCAGAGTTAATGAATATGCGCCATGCAGTAGGTCAGTTTGATATGGTAAAATAAGAATTTTGAGCATTAGGGATACTTGTAGATAATAGATCAGTTTATTAAACCCGCAAAGCGACTAAGGGATAGGTACTACCATAAAACATTGTGGAGAGCCTTGATGAACTGAATGAAATTGTCTCTGGTTGTGGCTTCCTTCTTCGTGCATTATGATCGGATAGACGCCTGCGACAGCTTCGTTTTTTCTGGTCAAACTCAGCTAAGCCATGAAACCTACAGACCAACGAAGTATTAAAGGAGGAAAAAGGGAAGCAAGTAACATCAATTATTTTGGTTAAAGAACAAGCTGTAATCATTAGTTGCATTTAACTTTTTTTTTTCATGACATATAATGCTTCTTTCTAAGATCCACTTCCACATCATTAACAAACTAGTATAGCATGCAAAACGAAAATAAATGCCCAAATTCTTCATTGTGTTTTTTGCCCCACTGTTTCTGTGTATCTTGATTAAGCAAGCAGGTGATAAATATATACGGATCTCACGCAAAACAATTCAGCAAACTTAGCATCATCGAACAGTGGTTTATGTTATTATAGAACTTGTTAAATTCATCTCATTTCACTAATAGAGACTTTAAGATTGTAATATTGCTTTCAGTTGGTCATATTTTCAACTTTTCTCTCCTTTTCAATTCAAGGATGACAAGATGAACGAAAATAAAGTCAAACAGATATCTACTAGCCGATGAAATGAAAATATGTCCCTAAAAAATGAAATGAAAATATGCTCGACTTAGGGGCAAGAAATCTCACCGGCTACACTGTTGGCAAAAACGGCGCTCTAAACCAGCAACAACAACTTTGGAAGCCTTAGAGTGAGCTTCACAGACTTTGTGCTTGCGATGGTAATCTTTCGCAGAAGACAAATCAACTTTGCATCCTTCAACCTGACAGTATGAGCTTTGTGTGCTCTGCTGGGACACGTTCGCCTTCTTGATCACAGTAGATGGAGAAGTCACGCCTGAAGATGCGGAACTCTTGACAATCTGCCCTCCGCAAACATTTTCAAAGTAAGTTCTCTTTCCTAACTTCAGGCCAATTAACGGCTCTCCATGGCTGACTGCCATCATCGAATATGGAGATGCACCTGAGTCCTCAACTCTACCGACCTCACCACCCTTGCCCATGTTCTTGTCATGCCCTTTGACAGCAGCAAACTTGAACTCCAAGCTGTTCCTCACCTTGGACGGAGAATCAATCGATACTGACATGGAGCTCTTGGATGTACCATGGCCCAGCTCCGAGCTAGAAGTGAAAGTATCACCAGATGAATTTGTGGATCCATGACTAGCAGCCCCCACACCTACAACTCTTGGTTCAGGGTGTGACACATTCTTGGGGTTTTCCATTGAATTCGGGCCCAACGGTGCCAAATTTTCCCAGTCCCACAACATGGAGTTCCTTTGATTCCAGTTCATCCCAAAAGAACAAATACCAGAGTTAAAGATCTCAACTGCTGCTCAAACTTGTATATGTCAAAACTGTTGGCACTGCAGGAACAAGGGAAAGAAAGAACAGATGTCACACACAAATTGCACAACTGGGACAGACATAGATATATCCTTGGGCTAAAAACTTGTCATTCCGATAAAAGAGAAGTACAAAAGACTGCCAATGAATGATATGCACCAAATTTATTGGGGGAATCATATCAAGAGAATAATCATCATCGTCTTTGCAGCATCAAGAAAGGCAAAAAGATCAAGTACCTCAACTTTATTTTCTGCCAAAAAAACGACACAATAGATTCCTCCTCTTCTTGCAAATCTTGCTCCCGTTCAGCACCACTACACAAAACCTTGAAATCCACCAACCCGACAAGCTGAACCAGCAACCACGGTGCATCAATTGATTGACAACTAAAGCACCAGCGACGCCATTGTCCTTGCCTAAGTTATCCCCTGGCCTTGAGTTCTCTATCCTATGCCTCTTCTTTCTTTAACCTAAAAGACCACAGCATCAGCCCCATCAAGGCTGGCCCTATTCATCATCACAACCACCCCCCATTTAAACCCTCCAATCTTTCACCACAACTACCTCAACATTGCATTATTAGTTTCTTCTTACTGCTCCCACCAACACATGAACCAATACTGAATCAAAGCAGTTGCTTTTTGGGGGTCATAACAGAAACAAAACATAAAAAAGAAACTTTTTTCAAGAAAAGAAGAATACTGGATGTGAAATCAAGAATCTCACCTCCTTTACTTTAAAGAATCTTTATCCTGTTGAATTGTACCTGGCAGGCACAAAAAAAAAACAAGAACCATGAGTTGAGCAAAAAAGAAGACCAAAAAAGCAAAAGCAAGAAGATAAAGAGGGCATGACTCACAAAGATCCCCCCCCCCCCCCATAGCTAGCTCTCTCCTAAACCCCACCTGAGGCTGAGACTGAAGAGTAAGCGGCAGGAAGAGGCTGAGGCCCAGTGGATGGCTGCCTCCCCCCACAGCAACGAAGCACATGCCCTTCCCTGACACCCCAATAAAACTCACAAAAACTACTACTATTGCCTCTACCAGTTACTACTACTCTAACAACTCCACTCCTCAAAAGCATCAGCAACCCTACGAAAGAACACCCTTTTGTGGTGGATATCACCTTGTAGCCCGCCTCTAAAGATGGCCAATTCCTTCCCCCCATTGGGGAAGGGTGTGAGCATGGGGAGAATCTCTCCACAAACAATACCTTACCATAAAAAGATTATGGTTTACAAAGAAAGCACTAATTTCACACCTGAGGCTGGTTTTCTACCTCTTTCTTCCCAGGGTACCAACTACCAACACCAGAGGTTGCTCTAGGCTTTTCCCTGGTGGTCTTTGCAGCTGTGTTGTTTGATTTGATCATTGGTGTCACGGTGTGCATCTGAGCCTATAAGGATTGTGAAGGGTGGCTAGAGGACAAAGCCACTACAGTTTTCATCAGTGTACACAACAGTAAAATCATGTGAAAGTTGGGATGAATCTCTTGCCCCCATCCAGGTGCAGCCTTTTCACCCTTTCCCTCGTCAGATCCTCTACAGCGTTTCCACTGTTGCATGTCGTCTCCAAATGGACAATCAAAATGAGAGAAATTGTGCTGTCAGTTGGTTGGTCTAAGAGGAGTATGTTTAGAAAAATCGCTAATAACAAGTACATGTACTAGTATTACTTTTTCCTGCAAAAATCTCCGGCCCTTCTATTTTTCTACAAGCCTGTGAGGAGAGGACCGAGGACTAGGAGTTGAGGTCCGGTCAGTGTCCTGGTTGCACATGAAAAGAAATCAAACAAAGTACTAGTACCTTTTGCTTAATCTTCACTTGCTGAAATCACAGCTATATATAAAAAATATGATCATATTTTTGCACAAATTCCTGCAAGTGCTATTCATAGTCTCTAACATATTCAATCTCATGAATTTTTGAGATTTTTTGATTGCACAAGCACACGAACCAAAATGAGTACATATGAACTTAGGGCCTCTTTGTAATGCAGAAATAGAAAAAACATAGGATTATAATGTCATTACTTATTGAATCCCGCAGGAAACAAAACCACATGAGTTGTTCAAAAGATGTGTTTGGATGCCTCACAAGAAAAATAAAGGAATTTTGACATTAAATATTGATTAATTAGAGAGAGAATGGAGGAAGAGAGAAGGTGTATTGTATTGTAACTCAAAGGAATTGGCAACATGAAGTTAAACCTTATTCTAGAATTCCTATAAAATTTGTAGGAACTTTTTATATCGTATGAAATTCCTTTGAAGTAATCCTAAAACCAAAAACCCCTGATATGATCTTTTTTTATTAAATTCCTCCATTTTTTTTCTCCAAAATTCCTTTTTTTTTCCAAAGAGGCCCCCAAGTTCATAAAAAAACTGTCCGTTTTTCCCCTCAAATAGTATACTTTAACTTGAACTAGTATAAAAATGGATAGTCTTGTTCAACCAGACACCTCCTGTAGACCTGTTCTAATAACACTTCCTATTCTCAGTGAACAGAACACTCCATCTACTTTTTATTGCTTCTAATCGAGATACTTCTGCAGATACATCCAAAAAGGGTAAGACAAAAATATATGATCAAGAGAGTATACATTACAGTTCAGATTATATAAAATCTAGGTCAAGACAACTAATACCACAGGAAAAGAAAAAGGCTTGGATAGGAGTAGAGGAGGAGACTGCCCTGCACGACGAACGAGGATAGGACCGACCTAATCCAAACAAAACGACCGCGATCGGAAAAGTCGCCGGCCAGAAGCAATCGAGCAACCAAGCAAACATGACTGCAAGCTAGAGTCCACAGGGTGAATCATATTGGATTTGTCAGGGCCACAAAGATAAATTAAAACCAAGATCTGCAGCAAACCTGCAGAAACTCTGTAGGCTAGGCTATGCAGCAAGAAGATGAGCGATTCCTCTAGCGAAACATACGCACAAAACTACTAACAAGCGTATAGCTGGCGTAAGAACATAACGAATATTTGGTTTGATTCGCCATAGTGGTGAAGCCCCCGGTCCCCAAGTCCAAACCCTACTTCCCGCCACTCCGCCAGTGCCATGGTTGGAGAAATTGGTGGGAACTGGGAAGTGGAAATCAGGCAATCAGCCGCACCGCCCGGCACAGATAAACGGATGGAAACCGGTCAGTTACCATAGGGCACCGCAGCAACGTTACTCTTTAAAATGAAATGATGCGTTCTTCACCTTCTCAACTTTTATCTCTCTCACATCTCGGTTCAAATCCCTTCTTTGTCCTTACAAAATCTCTAACCAAAAAAAAATACCCCATAACAAACAAAATAACTACTAAAAATAAAATATTTATCCTAACAACCTCCCTTTATGGTGTGGGACGGAGGAGTAATGCAAAACAGTAGTGGTGAAGCCAATAGCATAGTGTAAGCCAAACTTGATAATAGAAGCATGGTGTGAGTCGAAACGGAGCTCGACCAGTCACTACGGTAGAGCCGAGAGCATAACATAAGCTAAACCCAATAATAACAATTTAACATGTTGTGTAATATTATGTTTATCAGTGATAAACAAAGTACGGGCGTTCCGCTAGTTACAGAATTTCAAGTACTACGGCGCAAATTGCAGAAAACCCTAAGTCTAGTGGTAAGTGTCACATGGTTACAGATGTTGCAGCCTAAACATTGCACAAAAGCATAAGATAATGGGTGTGATGCACAGGGTTTGAAATCTTGTTTTCGGTTAACATCTTAGGGTGGGCGAAATCTAAAATGTCGCCGAAATCACAGAATTTTGGACAAATCCTAGACGAAATACAAAAACCAAAATTCAAATCTATTTTTTTTAACCGAGATTTCGACGAGATTACCCGAGATTTCAGTAAAATTGAACCGAGCAAAAAATGGTGCAAAACACATTGAAACTTTTTTGTGGATGGTTCTGACACATCACTAATGTTTTCATAAAAATTTCAGATGATGATCAAGCCTGAGAAATTTTTTAAAATTTTGAAAGTGGTACTGTCCTGATAAAAGGCTGATTGGCAAGTTTTAAACGAATGAAAAATGGAATAAACCATGTTATAAAATTTTGAAAAACAATTTGGATGTTCCTGATGTATCAATAATTCTGTGATAAATTTTTTGGATGATTATCAAGCTTCAGGAATTTTAAAAAAAATTAACAGTACTACTGTCCTGATAAAAACCTTATCGGCAAATTTCAACCAAATGAAAAATAGTTCAAACCATGTTATAAAATTTTGAAAATTTTTGTATATGGTCCTCATGAATCATGAATGTTTCAATAAAATTTTCATACGATGCTCAAGCTTTAAGAATTTTGGAAAATTATGACAGTTCTACTGTCCTAATAAAAGCCTGATGATCAATAGATAGATATGATTGAGCAACGAAAAAAGAGTTAGAATTTTTGAAACTTTTATAGAATGGTCCTGAGATAATTATTAAGCTCTCATAAAAATTTTGGATCACGGTCGCACTCTAGTGAATATATAAAATTCTTACAATGGTATTGTACCATTTGTGTTCATTATGTTTTTTATTTTTGAAAGATAACAAATGAAGTTCAATACATCAATAGATTTGATTGAGCAAACAAAAAAGGGGTTTTAAGGCAATGCTTAAGCTCTCATTAAAATTTTGGATCATGATCACACTCGAGCAAATTAATAAAATGTTGACCAGTTTCTAACTAGTTCAAACAAGTTTGAACTGAAATTCAAACTAGAGTTTCCCTTTTTTATGATAGTTTTATTGTAGATATGTACTGATTTTATATATAAATTAGCAAAGCATGTGATCCAAAATCGTTCAAAATCTTTGAATTCGAGTATATTTTTTCAAATGTATATATTTCATTTGAATTGTTATAGGTGGGTATATACCCTAAAATTGATTTTTTTACAAAAATATACTCGAATATGGCTTGAATTCGTGCATTTGAAATTATGGTGCCCCATTTCGGCCTCCTATATATATATATAAAGCCTTTTCCGTACTCTCAGGAGTACATACTTCCACCTCTAATATACCACTTAAATGAAAGTATTATACTTCTTTATCACTTTTGATATACTCCAATAATAATTTTAAGATATTCCAATGCGACATGGTTGAAAAAAAATTCATCGGAGCCTTTTATCCTTTGCTATATACCTTTTTACATATGTGAAAGAAATATATAACCAAATTATGCTATAAATGGTGGACTTTGATGAAATTTTTCATAGAACTCACTTTGGAGTATCTTATAATCAGCATTAGAGTATACTCAAAAGGAAAAAGATGTATAATAATATCATTTAAGCGGTATATTGGATGTGGGAGTACGTACTCTCAGGAGTATGGAACCATTTTCATATATATATATATAAGAGAAAGATCTCCACCACTTATTTTGGTGGGGTCAGATTATAACGGTGCAGATTAATCATATATAACAAATACAATTGTATTTCAATCATTAGAAGTAGAGTTGTATATCAAAGAAAGGATATTCACCACTTATTTTAGTGAGGCCAGATTATAACGGTGCAGATTAATCATATATAAATAAAAGTTATATAACAAATACAATTGTGTATTTTAATCATTGAAAGTAGAGTTGTGTATCAAAGACAATTGTATCGTAATATCTAGACGCGCAGTTGCGCAGGTAAGTCTGATAGTTCTTACGAATACTAGGAACACAAGAAGATAGGGATTAGGCGTACATGCTTCATGTTATTTGGAATCATGGATATTGCTTGTATAACAATTGAAATTATGCAAATAGATGTGTGTGTGTTCACAATCGGAATTTTTTCAATTTGGAATCATGGACACTGCTCGAATATGCAAATGGATGTATGTGTGTTCACAATTAAAATTATTATTTCCTGTAAAAATTAAATATGTTTTCAACAGAACTGTTATGTGGTATTTTGCGTTCTATTATGGATACCAATTTGTAATTGCAAGTGTGGGAATGTGAAATGTAAGGGAAAACTTGCTCGAGTGTTTTTGGAATGAATTGAGAACTTTGGATTCTATTTCTTGCTTGTGAACATTGTCAGGTTGGCGGCGTGAGTGCAATCAGCTCTTATGAACAACGATGTGTGATAACATGAGTAGGGTTGATACTGCCAGCAAGCTGGTCCCTGATGATATTAGCGTGTTTTTGGATCCAAACCGAGAAAGAGAGAGAGTTCAAAGGATTGAGCTACATAGAACCTGTTTGCACAAAAGCAACAAAGAGATAATTTACACTCTAATCAATCCTGATACTATTCACAATCTTTTTCTAAAACATTCAGCCAGCAAGCATGAGCTACACTGACCAGTGCACATGCGAGTATTAAAAATGATGAGCTCAAGAATGAAGGCCAAATAACGAGAAATTCAGACATTTAGCATTGCCCAACTGGAGATGTTGCGTTCGTGGAGGGCATTGCCGGCGGTGTCTCCTATATATGTAGGCGACGGTCGAGTGGCTCCACCACCTTCCTTCGTGGCGGTGTGGTGGACGTGGCGGACAAGTGGCGCTCGTACAAGGCAGCGGCGCGCACCACCTTCCTCTGCAGCGCCGGCGGCGTGGTGGGCGGATTCCTTCCTCAGCGGTGGCGTGGCGGACGCGCCGGCCAGGAAGCCCCGCACGAGCGGCGCTTGCGTACAAGCCGTTCCAAAGAATGGATTATATTTCGATAATACCCTTCGAAAAAAATCACATTTACAGCGAAAAGTCTACAATGCCCTTCATAAATCAATGATGAGATTTTATGTATACTACCAGTAGAATGCAGTACTAATTAAGGTTAAATGCATGGAACAAAGGTCGGAAAAGGTCGTGGTTATTGTCCTATATATATGCACTGCACATCCATCCAGAATTAAACACGGTGGCCCAGTGAATTGCTGAAGAAAAGTCTACCACCCTTATGGCTAGTGTTGGATGTTTCCCTCAACGCAGCTAGCTGCACTCCACAAAGAATCTGCATGAATTGATGCATGCATCATCTTCAGAGTAGTCTGAATGCAGTTGAGACGGGTAATGCACTGCATCCGGAGCGGAGGCCGGCACAGGTTAAGTTGCATGCATCGAGCAACAATGGCTGGCTGCAGTAGTGACATCTGAGAAGATAGCTCGATCGGCTTGATTGAAGTGATCAGTGTTTGGACTGGAGGAGCAACTATGCTGTCTGCCATTCGGTGCTTCACATGGGGGAACGAAAGATATTGGAACGTTCGATTGGTTCATTCAGCGTACAGAAGATAAAAGGCGGCGTGCGTTTCACTTGGCCATATGGCTGTGTTTGATTCTTTCACTTTCAGTTTGGCCCTAGCCATGTATGTGATTTGTATATGTGCGTGTGCGCGCTGCAACGGGCAATGTGGGAATAGGACCAGCATGAGTTGATGACGAGCACTGGGTTTGAAATTGAATAATTAACCACGGCTGACCTCAACACCTGCGTGATGCTTTGGTTGGTCGCTGCAACTTTGCTATCCGGCCGGCCTGTGTCTGCGTCAGAAATCAGAGGGGCTGTCTGTCACAGGCTCAGGTTTTCGGTGGTGATCGAGCGTCGTGTGGTGGATGTCGACTCGATCGCGACGCACGGGGAAAGTCGCCGACGCCGTCCGATGGTTCGCCGCAGGTTGTTGCGCGGTAGACGTCGGCGTTTACGTACCACTCGAGAGAGACTGCGACAAGCACCGAGTTCGCTCGCTGCTCACCGCTGAGCTTCTGTTTAATTATTGCGAAGGACGAGCAATGCTTCTCTTGTACACTTTCTGTTGTCGGATTTCACTTGCCGAGATCAATCTAGCTCGCCCCTACAATTGACCTCCTATTTGCATAAGAATTTAGCAAGACATGGTCAAATTGCCAGGATAAAGATAAAAAGGTGTTTTGGCTGATATCGGATAAAAGAGTTAAAAATAGAATTATGACAGATATTGATCTAACCTTGGGAAGTTCCGGACAATTTAAGGAATGTGAGTCAATTTGAAAAGACGATCACGTGTGTAACCACTAATGACTGGAGGGCAAAAAATAATAGAATATTTAATCGATCCCTCAAAACCTACTGATCAAAGATTTAAGCGACAAGGTTTTAAAGTATGTTATCCTCGATAACGTGTTATATTATCGGATTTTAGAGGGTTTGTTGCTAAGATATCCTAGAGCCGATGAAGCCAAAGTAGCTAAGGAGTACTAGGTATTTTTTTGCCAACAATGCTGAAAGATTGTTTCAAATATTACAAGGGATGTCAAACTTGTCAGAAATTTGGCAACGTGCAATTGGCTCCAGCATCGGCTTTACATCCGATTTTCAACCCTTAGCCATTTAGAGCATGGGGAATAGATGTAATCGGACAAATATTTCCCGTATCAAGTAAAGGCCATAAGTTTATTTTGGCCGTGACCGATTATTTCTCGAAGTGGATTAAGGCAATCCCGATTAAAAAGGCTACGAGTGTTGAAGCCATTGGATTTTGTTACAGAACATATTGTCTATCAGTTTGGAATACCATAAACTATTACGACCGACCAGGGTACTATGTTTATGTCGGATGATTTTCAAAGTTTTGTCAAAGGTTTGAGCATCAAGTTATTAAATTCATCGCCTTATTATGCTCAAACTAATAGTCGAACTGAATCGTCCAATAAAATATTGATCAAGTTAATTAAAAGGAAGATTAAGGAAAAATCAAGGAATTAGCATGCAACGTTATCGGAGTCGTTACAGACTTATTGGCTTGCATATCATGGTGCAACGAAGTTATCACCCGCCCAATTGGTTTATAGACAGAAAGTCGTTTTGCCTGTAGAAATCAATTTTGCCGGGTGGGAGTGGTACCACCCCACCACCATCTTCGCTCGAGCCGTCTACCTGAGCATGTTGATCTGGAAGACGTGACCGATCGCCTCCACGTTCACGCCGATACCGCTCTGCGGCATCGTGAACATGTCCGCCACACCGTCACCGTGTAGTCATCCACGAAACTCGCCTAGCATCAACCCCATCACCTCCGTCTAGACCTAGCCACTAGGCCAGACTTTATTGGGCACGTCACGCATGTGAGCGAACCGAGCTAGCATGACATGAATGATAAGATCATGCCAGACCTCAAGATCGGCACGATGGACGGCACGTATGTATGTACCGTGCTTGGGCCGACACAACACGAAATATGTCCGATGGACTCGAAGGAGGGTGCCCTGCCGCGACACTGCGGCATGTTGTGGCTCGCCCTACAGGCGGCGCCATTGCAGTCCTCACATATAGAGAAATGGGAGACAACGGAGATGGCAAAAGGTGGAGAATAAAGAGTATATACTCACCAGCACCGAACGTTGCACTGAGCAGACACTCCCCTATGCCGCTCGTCGTCTTCCCATTTATCCCATGTGGTCATTGACGCCACCATAGTAGACGTATGCTGGCTTAAAACACATGAATGATTTTGACATTACGGAGTAACTAGTATGTATGCATGTTGTTACTGTACTTTTTTCTTACTATGCGAACCCTACTTTGCGACGTAAGATTTTTAACGAGACAATAACTCTATATCTGTACCTAATAAATAAAGAAATAAAATTTAGTTATTTTCTCCGAATAATTGTGTGTACCGGATCCTCGCTAGCAGTTGACGCTCTCTCCTCATTTTGGTGCCGTCCATGGAGACTGACCGACGGCAACAACGTCTATAACTCCACACATCTAATAAGATAAGACCTGGACCGGCATGGTGTGTTTAGGCCTTGTCGAAAGCGAGTCAGGCTGACACGGCATGCTGTGACCCGAAGCCGTTCGGCCTATGCTGTGTCGGCACGACATGCCCAACTCCCACATCTACCTCCATCAGAATGACCGCAAACCTACACACAGAAACAATATTAGTAGTATTACATACGTGATTAATTGAGCATTGATAGCTTTCAAAAAAGATTGCAGAGGTGTTTCTATGTTTTTTTTAAGTTGCACAAATATTAAAGTATAAATAAATAGTAGATGGTGATTATTTACTCATTTGTTTGCTTCAAAATTTATGCTGCTTGTATCAGGAAAGAAAGGACGTCTCGAAAAATTGAGCATAGATAGATCGATAGCAATGTGAATTAATCGTGGAAAAAATTGGACATAATCTAGTGATGAGGATTAAAGCCATATTCTCTTTGGGCCAGCAACTTATAAAGAAAAACTCATAAAGAAAAACAAAGCCCACGATCATTCTCGACCAGTATTAATGGTTGGGACAAAGCGGTTATCTCTACACACGTGTCCGTGCGGACAGTTATATTGACAGGTACGAATAACTACTCGGATGTTATTCCTAAAAGACACCCTTTGACGAGAAAACACATCTTGATGGGAATACACCTTTCGGCCATACGGCACCTTTTTAAGCCCAACTGCCGCATCTCTATTATGTATAAATAGGGAACCAGTTTATACCGTCAAAGAGATTATGAATATGGAATATAATCTGATCAATCTGTAACTTAGCCACTTTGTTAAGCAATTTCTCATTTTTCCCTTTCATAGTCTTAGTTCTCTGTAAGCCTGTAACCATTTTAAATCATAAACTTGATACAAAGAATTTAGATCTTGAAAGTCGACAGATAGGTCTATAGTAATTCGAATTAACGGTGGAACATGCATATGCATTAATTTGTCAATTACGTGTTACGTGATCAATCAGAGATGTTACCGTGCTTGAGCATCTCGAGGAGCGCGAGGGGGAAATGTAGATCTGCTCCGACGAATCAGGCAGCGGCGTGTTGCCGGTCGGCGCCCGCACCGGGACGCCGCGGCCAACGTGGCTTGCAAGCTCGCTCGATCCCATATGTCGATATACGTGACTAGCCTGTTCCCTGGCTAGCTGCTTCTTCAATTTCGCCTCAATGTGCCAAACGGTCGTCGTATGCATCCGCTTATGTGGTACTTCATTGTACTACTAATATCATATCGATATGGAGGTCGTCGTGTACCCTCTATGCAAATCCAACTTGCATCGATAACATAAATCTAAATTCTCTAATTGCAAATTTTGCGTGTAATTTCAAAGTAACTGACATTTTTTTGTATTTTTCCTGTTTAGAAAAATACATAAAAAAGAAAGGAGGTAGAGTTTTTTTTTGGAAATATAGTTAAAGAAGAAAACTTGGGTTGAATTTCAAGCATTCGGTTTCACTAATAAGACGCTTGACATTTCAAATTAGAAAAGCATTTGATTGCACGTGATATTACCTCATTGTTGCACGTGCATGACAACCGCGAATGAGTAGCTCGGGATGTGAAGAGGTTGATGTGGTTCGTATCTGACCGACGTATACTCCCTCCGTTACATTCGGGAGACTTTCCGGCCTCCCGTGCGTTTGAGCCGGAGCCGGGAGGGCGTCGGCTAGACGAGCGGGAAAGAAAATTTACTTAGGATTTTTTTTAAAAAAAAATTAAAGATGGGTTTTTTTCAGAGAAAAAAATTACGGATAAGTCCTTTTTAAAAAAGGAAAAGCATATTACACTTATGTCCTTTATGCGTTTTTAAGCGTCGCGTTGAGGTTTTATTTTGGAAAAAATAATTACTTTTAGGTCCTTTTTTGGAAAAAAAATACGACCGGGTCCTTTTTTTCTGAAAGAAAAAGCAGGCTGCGTTTAGGTCCTTTATGCGTTCAGATCATCATGTTTAGATCCTTTTTCGGAAAAAAAAATCGTTCAGCTCCTTTTGCGGGAAAAAAGGGAAATGCGTTTATGTCCTTTTTGCCGTTTTTTACGTGCGTAGTGGCGGTCGCAATGTTGCGCGCCACGGTGACTCATCTACCGTTTTTTTTAAATGAGCTTTCGTTTTAGCGAAATCACAGATCCTTCATGAGAGGATCCTCCGAATATCGCACGTTTTCTCAATTTACTCGCGTGGGAAGCGACGATCGCGACGTGGCACGCTGCGGTCGCTTATCTAGTTTGATCAAAGCTTAAAGGACGGGATAGCGTTTTAGAAATCTCTAGTTTGATGTCGAACTCGTCATTTTTATTCTGTTTGTATCTTGTCATTGTACCGAACTGCCTTATCCTCCTGCCGCTCCCATGCTGAGGCAGGAGATGTACGGAGTTTTCTCCATAATCTAAAAATATTGATGCTATGTTACTAATTGATCAACAAAAAATTTGGAAAATTTTCAACGTTGATGGATCTTACAAAAAAAAATCATTAATATCCTCATAAATTTTTTTCGGAGTTCCGCTGGAACTCCAGGTGGGGTTGGGGGTGGGGGTGGCAGGGGAAAATTTTTTTTGTAGGACCTATCAACGTTGAAAAATTTCCAACTTTTTTGTGGAGGTTCTTGACATATCAATAATATTTTCATAAAAATTTCAGAAGATTATCACATATGAGAAATTTTTAAAAATTCGAATATTGCAACTGTCTTGATGAAACACTGACAAGTATGTTTTAACCGAACGAAAAAAATAAAACAAACCACGTTAGAAAATTTTGAAATTTTTTGTCTATGGTTATGATGCACGATTAATATCCTCATAAAATTTTCTGATGATGAACAAGCTTTATGAATATTTTAAAATTCAGACAGTGCTACTTTCCTAATTAAAGCCATACCGGCAAAATTCAACCAAATTAATCTTCTGAAATTTTTGTGGAAATATCATTGATATGTCAAGAAGCTCCACAAAAAATTTGGAAAATTTTCAACGTTGATGGGTCTTACAAAAAAAAATCATTAATATCCTCATAAATTTTTTGAGTTCACTGGAACTCCCGGTGGGCTGGGTGGGGGTGCGGGAATTTTTTTGTAGGACCTATCAACGTTGAAAAATTTCTAAATTTTTTGTGGAGGTTCTTGACATATCAATAATATTTTCATAAAAATTTCAAAAGATTATCACATATGAGAATTTTTTAAAAATTCGAATATTGTAACTGTCTTGATGAAACACTGACAAGTATGTTTTAACCGAACGAAAAAAATAAAACAAACCACGTTAGAAAATTTTGAAATTTTTTGTCTATGGTTATGATGCACGATTAATATCCTCATAAAATTTTCTGAAGATTAACAAGCTTTATGAATATTTTAAAATTCAGACAGTGCTACTTTCCTAATTAAAGCCATACCGGCAAAATTCAACCAAATTAATCTTCTGTAATTTTTGTGGAAATATCATTGATATGTCAAGAAGCTCTATAAAAAATTTGAAAATTTTTTAACGTTGATGGGTCTTACAAAAAAAGATTCCCGAAAAAAAATTAAAAAATAGTTTCAGCGGACGGCATCCGCTGGAACTCCGGTGAAAATAATAAAAAAATCCCGCACTCCGGATCTGTTGAATTATACTATTCAGAGACTATTTTTGTAATTTCGTCCGGCTAGACTCGAAAAAATTAAAAACCGTCATCTAGAACAGTAAAACCTTCAGAAAAAGAAGCAGAGCAGGCAATTTTGGAGCTCGCGGAACACGACCCAGCCCCACCTAGCTACTACCGCTACCAAGAGAGCGAAGCGAGCTCTGCCTTTGAGATGGAGGCGGCGGCGGCGGCGGCGGAGAAGGCGACGTCGTACAGGTACTGGGTGCGGGAGGGCACGGGCGACGCCGCGCCGCTGCCCGCACCCCGCAAGCTCGACGCCGTCCACCTCGCCGCCAATCCCCCTCCCAGTACCCTCGGCTCCGTCTGGAACCAGGTCCGCTTCTTCTTGCTTGCATCCCCGATACCGGCAGCAGAACGGGATTTTTTGTTGCTATTCTTTGGTTAGTGGTACAACCGAATCTGGATTAGATCGGATTCAGATTCTGCTGCTAGTTGTAATGTGAGAAAGGAGCGGTTTTGTTCTAGTTTTCTTGTAAGAATCTGAAATCTGAATGGAAAATTTGGTAGTGTACTTAAGCTTACCCAAATCGATCTATCCGTGCATGAACCCTTCGTTTGTAAGCACGAATGTCACATCCACCACAGCCTACTTCCATCGTGTGACTAATATCAGAAGGGAACTTGGGACTTGGAAGCATGCTGCTTTTGCTATCTGTGGCAATCCCCAAAAGTCAAAAGCGACCAAGAAGGTGAATCACGAGATTGCTTCCACTTGAACAATTCAAAGGCACGAAACGGTTAACAAATATGTTGACCATTGCCTTTGTTCTTGACTGTAGTTCACTTTATCTAAGCATTCGGCCCTTTGACACAACATCGCTTTGACAGCGCTGCTCACTGGGTTTTCGTGTTCATTGGCATGATCTTTCCTGACCAATTTTTGTACCTGTAACAAATGATGCTTGACACCAAACAAGGTGTAATGTGGTATGTGCTAATGCTTAATTTTGGTATCTATGCAATGTTGACAGTCAGCAAGACAAGTACGTTGTGGAAAATAGTGCACAGGGAAGAAATTTGCTTTTTTGAAATCATAAAACATGTTAGCTCTGGATAGATTGCTAATTAACCTCATGTTTTGAATGCTGCTTGCAGGCTGGAACCTGGGAAGAAAAGAACCTGAATTCATGGGCCAACAGTAGGATAAAGGTACTGTAGTTTGCAGTAAACTGCTGGAAAAATCACATATCTTAACCGCAATGGTTCTGTTGTCTGAATTTGTTTCTGAGTGATCTTGGATAATTCTAAAACTACAGGATTTGCTGAAGTCTTTAGATCCTTTGGAATTCTCTACTGGAAAGGCATCTGTTTATGAAGTATCCAAATGCTCAGGCGATGTGAGTACCATATTTCACAGAATCGTTTGATTTTTCATTCACAAGTGCTCTGTGATGGAAGAAAATATTCTTATTATTTCATCAGCTCAATGTTGCATGCTACTATATGTTTGAAACCATTTTTTTCTGATAGTATATTGTTAATACAAAGAGGATTTCTTTATGAGCTTTCATGGGAATTCTTACGTATATGGATATCCTTGAATATAACCAACACTGTCGAAAGATACTAAAGTTAATATCCCTCTTAAGGACTTGACAGTCAAGAAGGAAACATCAAATATTCATGTATTTGAAGCACAAAATTTATCATAAGAATTTTATATGTATCAGCTTAATTTTTTAAACATGCCTTACTGCCTCAGCATTCAACCTCTTTATGTTGAATTCCTGGAAGTGTTGCCACCATAATGCTTGTTTGCGAATTGGCGACATGGCATGTATATACTTCTATGCAAGTTTAAGTTGTGATCCTAATATTTTGTACTGTATTAGTTCTGGATATGGACATTGAAACAATGTTGATAAAAGTAGAGTCGACGAGTGCCAAAAGATGTGATAGCTGTTCAAAGTAGCTCTGCAATATGCTAGTAAGTAGTAATAAATGGAAAGCTGGACAAGTATAGGGTTTTGGACAACTAGGAATATTATCCTTCATGTAGCTCCACAAGCTTTCCTGTCCTTTTTCAGTCCTTTTTTTTTAAGAGGACCTTTTTCAGTGGAGAATTAGGCAACGCATTCGATTTTGCTATACAGTAACTGTGTTTATTCTCGATAGCGAAGAATTAAAATGTATAGGCTGATGGAGGGTTATGTTCTTGCTGTTTCATTTACAATCTAGCTATGAAAAAAGGCATTTGATTTCTTAATGTTTTGATGGACTGGTACACCTGTTGTTTGAGTTCATTTTTAGTCTGCATGTAAGGTAGTAAGCCAAGATCAATTTGTCTCTACCATCTCTTTGACATGTATCGCTAGATGAAATCTGATGTTGTGTTTTGATAGCATTTTTCTTTGCTGTATAATTCCTAGGTTGCAATAGTTTTAGCTGAAAACAACGCGATGATTACTTTGGCAGGCATTTCTAGTCACCGTCCGTAATAAGAAGAGAGTAGGCTATACTTATGAGCTGAGCTTGAAATTTAAAGGTAGAACATCTGATGATTCTAGAGCTGATGACATCTTTATCAGGGTTATCTCTTTTTACTGAAATGACACTTGCGGGAGTGTTCTTCAGGTGAATGGTTAATTAAAGAAGAAAACAAGAAGGTTAAGGGTTATCTGGATATTCCTGAATTTTCATTTGGGGAGCTTGAAGACTTGGAGGTAACAATACTGTCTTTCATGGAATGTGTATTAGTGCAATTCTGAGGAGAAAAATTCTATCTATTCCTGTCCTGAGGAACAGCAATTGAGATGTGTGCTTTTGAAATGATGAAGCTGAAGACGCCATCAGCTGGCTTTCTGAATTGCTATCTTTTGTCTATTCCTTTCAGGTTCAAATACAGTTCAGCGATGACAAGGATCTCTCGTCTGACGACAAAGTGCAAATCTGCAAGGATTTGAAGTCCTTTCTTGCGCCTATTCGGGAGAAGCTGTGCAAGTTTGAGGAAGAGCTCAAAGATAGGTAGCGAACTAGGTAGAAGTATCAGGACTCCAGGCTAGTAACTGGCGCCGCTTTGCCCAACACATGAAAGATAGCCTTATTCATATTACTGTTTGAATGCATGCGACGTTATCAAGTTATTCCCCTATGTACCGTGATTTGCAATGTGCGTGCCCCATTGCCGAAATGTACGTCACTGGTGCTGTATGTGCACTGCTGTTGAAACTTCAATCGAAATGTACACCAACTCTGAAGTCTGTCTGTCGGTAGTGTAAGATCTGCATTCTTGAGTTTGTATCCAGGAAACCAGCCCATGGGTGGCAACATACTTTGTGCTTTGGCCCATATATCAGACGCAATAGTGATTGGATCTCCCCACAGCATGCTAGCCATATGAAGTACTCTAATGAACATAGGTCTAGGGTCAGGGACGATAAACAGTTCTATGGCTCTAAGCATCCAACATCCACTAATGAACAAAAAAAAACTTGCACATTAACTATAGTCAGTAGGGGCATATGCTGACAGGAAGAAGGGGACATAGTAACACGAAATTATAAAGATGCTTTTGGCTGCACTATGCTTCATATGCCCACTGCTCCAAGGACAGAGAGGGAGATGCAGAATCAGATTAGTAGTAATAAATAAATAAATAAATAAATAAATAAATAGCAGGCGATCCGTGATCAGTAAGCGTCACCGTCAGTCAAGTTATTTATTATGAGATTGATGTCATGGTCAGGCCCACTCGGCAGAGGCAGAGGGTAAGCTGAGCAATGGCGAAACGGTTGGCTCACGAAGGCCGGCGCGTCGCTCTCACGCGCGGGCCATTGTGTTTCTTGTTCCTCTTGTTGCAAGTTGCGGCTCTACGAGTGCGGCATTTGGTCTGTTGCGGTGTAGCACCATCGCTGACGTGAACGAGGACCCGTCTCCAAAGGCAAGAAAGAAGAATCGGCCTATCAGCATGTGGGAGAAGGATCTGATGCCGTCGTAGTGGGGACTGCAATTTAAGCGGTCTTTACAGACACGGACCCTCCGATTGAAGCATCGAACGGTTTGGATCATTGTTTGTTATAGTACTACGAACAATGTTTTGCTATGGGAGAAGGATCTGATGCAGTCCCGATGAAGACTACAACTTAAGCCGTCTCCATAGACGCAGACCGTCCGATTAAAGCATCGGACGGCCCGAATCGTTGTTTACTACAGTTCTACTAATAATGTTTGCTACAGTAAAAAATGTACGGCGCTTTTAGCCGATCCGAGCCATTTATTTTTGATCGAACGATCCCGTAGGAACTGCTTAAGTTGCAGACTGCATCAGATCTCAGTCCCAGAATGTGGTGACAAGTTTGGGTGTCAAGTCCGGCGCTGCGATGGCACGACTCCAAGAGAGAAAAATGGACAAGAAAAGAAACAGGCAACCGACGCGATGTGGCTATCCGAACCCTCGCTAGGACGGAAAAGAATCACGGCGCCAAGGACAGAATCCGGCGACATGCGGGCGACGTTTCAGGGAGGCCAAGAGCGGAAGAGCCCTCTGATCTGACGATGATACGGTGGAGAGGTTCGATCTGTTCACCGACGGCAATGGGAGCAATAACAGGGACATTTGCGCGCAGACGCAGTAGTGGCTGGTCCGGGCCAGCCGCCATTTCTGGCGTTTGTTGGCCCTCCCGTTGTTGCGGGGCGAGGTATTGATCCTCTGTGCGCTCCCTCCTTTTCTTCAAGAGTAGCAAGAGTGTCTGCTTCGCTCGGCCTTGGCGCGTAGACCACTTCTGTGTGTAGGTAAGCCCATCACACGCACTTTTTTCATCTCTCAAATCAAATTGCAAATCTAGCCCATTTGTTGACCACAAAAGCATCTATATATAACAAGTATTACCTAACATGTTTCACTATCGCAGCAGATAGTCGGCACACACATATACCTTTCTCCCGAGCTTGGTTACCATGGTAGATACCTACCAAGCTCGAGGGCATGGTAGTACAACAGATCTTGCTGAGCCCCATATGCTTGGTAGGTCAGTTTTCGTGGTTGTCCCGCCCTACTTGTTGCAACAAACGTAGTTGCCGTGGTTCTAACTGCCTGCCGAACTAGAGGAGCACACCAGACGACACATCGTATGCCGTTGCTTTTGAGACAGGAAGCAGAGCTATTTTTATAATTTTATTCAACCGAGAGCCAAATTAAAAACGAAAGAAATGGACGGGAACACGTAAGCAAAGATTCCGCGTAGGTCATACGAGCGCTCGCTGCTGCGCTTCCGCCTTACACTTTTCGGAGAAAGCGACCGCCCCAGCGGAGCTGAGTGGTTGGTTTGGACGAACTTGTCAGCCGGGGGGCCCCCAGCAATAGCCCTTCTATTGGGAGGATGGATGCTCCTGGATATACCCTAATAAATACTAGTTGATGATGTGCACTGATTTTATATAAAAAAAATCGACGGTTGGTATTGAATTCAGATTAACCGTATGAGACCGTCGTTTTAGATTCCTCGCAAGAACATATCATGTCTCTGGAATTTAGCTTGCTATTTTGTCAGGCCAGACATGACTAAATTCTCAACTCCAGCTTGCCTCGTTGAAACTTTGGCTTACCATGCGATCAGAACTAAACACGCTTTACTGCTTTGGGTTGATTTTGAGACCTTTGCATTTGTCTTAGGAGGCAGGCCGAGAGCTGTTTGGCCTGCTCCAGTTATCTGAAAGAATCACAATGTAACTGCTCCGTTGATATGTTCCCTACAAATTTGCACGGTCGACATCCATATTTTTGCACATTCTGATTGGGATTCACAACTAGTGGTTGTGTTGTGGCCATGTCAGCTACACTGGATAAAATAAATTCAGTCCTCTGTAGTACAGGCTAATACGACTACGCTTTGTTGAGCACTTGAGCATTCACGACATTGCAAGCTTGAAATGGATCCATGACGACATCTGATGGACAAATTTGGATCTTTTTTCGGTCACTACACGAGACCAGAGCTACGGTGATGTCTCTTGGTTCACTTCACCGCGATCTTGACGTGTTCTTATGTGCCGCCGCATATTCCATTTTCTCCCTGGCATCCTGCAGGTAGAAACTGACACTAAAAAGCCGTGACGTCGAAAGGAAAAGACGGCGAGATAGATGCATTCACCTCACCAAATGGCAACTAGCCTAAGCTAATATGATTACGATTCATACAAGTGAAGGCAAAGATCAACTTCGTTATCTCCTCAACAGATGAAGAGTTCATTCCTGCTATACAAAGCGAATGAATTGTTCTATTCGCATGAAATTCAAGTGTTCCAATCCACACAAACCCTACGCAAACGAGAAAGGATTTGGATAAGAAAGAAAGGTAAAAAAAAAAAGATCATGAGAAAGTTCATGGCGTGAGTGGAATGGGTATGTCGTGTTTGCAAGTTGCAACGACTGTATAGATAGCCTTTCTGAATGAAAGGATAGGTGGAAGAAAGAATGCGCCGAACCTTGTCTCTTTCCAACAAATTTGAGGAAGATTTTCACAGACACACGCCGTCGAGCGTCACCTGAAGTAGAGGAATATGGTTCGATCGCATGCGACCGCTTGGTAGTTTACTGTATCACGAGAGGATGGCATCTGATCAGAGGCAGCAAGCGCTGAGGCACGTAAAGAATGCAGGGGAGTTGTTTCTAGGCATCACTATTCTAAATTTGCACAAATATTGAAATATAAATGAAGAGTAATTACTCTTTCACTTACTTCAAAATTTGTAGAACTTCTATTATAAAGACGATACATGCATGGAAGCACTGCTTTGATTGCACTCCGGTGATCTGTCCCAAGGACTCTCAACTCATTCGCTGCTAATTTCCATGCGCAAGTGGGCATAAGACTTGGTTTGATCATGCCTTCTCTACGTTGCTCTATGGCTGAATTATATCCCTTTTCCGCCCCCATAGGGAAAGAAAATTAACGAATTATCTGCCGGCGGCGGCGAGATCGTCGCTCCATCCCAAGTCCTCCACCTCGCACCTCTCCTCCCTCCGCCGCCAGTCCCGTGCCGTGTGACAATCTCGAAGGAATTTGGCCTTACGTTACGTGCATTGTTAAGGGGAAAACCTAGCCTCTCTTTCTTTCTTTTTTTTCACTCACAAAGAGAAGGGCGATAACGTAAATTCATGACATGCTGAAGTAGCCTTGTCCATTCATTGGATCTGTATCGACCAATCCTAGGCTGAGGTCACAATGGGCCCACCATCAAGTCAAGTAGTGGCAGTGCGAAATTGCTTCCTCATTATTTGTAGAGGAGGCGAGTGGATGAATGGTGCCATGGTGGGGACAAATCTAATAAAAATGAGTAATGGATTAAAGGTGTATGCAGGAAGCTAACCCATCTCTGTGTCTCTCTAAGTACGAAGGTTTATGTGATCTAATTAAGACCTCACAGATCATAGTTGCAACTTGCAACTAATTGGAAGCTTGATTGCTGTTTTCTCATACAAATGCCAAGTTTGGTGACTTCATGGCCGTAGCATTGCTTTGGCTTCTTTTGCTTGCCTCACCGCACGGAGAGGGATTTGGTGCAGTGACAACGACGACTACAACTTTAGCAATCGTTAGCCACTATAACCATTTGATTATTGGATTGAACGGCTCATATCTCGCTATAGTGCTCAAAAACAGTATACGCTACAGATTAACAGGATTCTTCGAAAATCTGGACCATCTATTTTTTATTCAATGGTCGGTAATAGAACTGCTAAAGTTAGGTGACACGATCGACTCCGGTGGATCTCGATTCTCACCACGCATTTGGGAGTCATCCTAGACCTATACAACGCTAGTATAGCTAGGCTTAATCATGAACCAATTGGCTCCTCTTATCCACTCTTCTCCAAGTGCCTGCACTAACCACTAATTGAGCCCAACATTCTGTCTCACGTCATCTAAAACTAAACAAATTGCCACCTCTCCAAAGCAAAATAAAACACCATATTCTTCTCGCAGTTCTTATCAATCTTGTGCATGGCAGTGTCAGTGTGTGAATATTTCCATTGCTACTAACCTATTGGTGCGACCCGTGCTTTTATTACTTGAAAAAGGGTTCAAATGGTTATGAGAAATTTTGAATATATGTATGTATGTATGATATAACATATTATCCTATAAAATCTTGAATCTGAATTCGATGTACACATTGAGAAACAAAAAAGAAAAAATATACTAAAAAGAAAATCTGAAATAAAAAAGAAAAAGATATTGTTCACTGAGAATTGTCTTTTCTTTTGTTTATTAATGTGTACATCGAATTTGAATTTGAAATTATATGAAATGATATATTATATCATGCCCATCTATATAAGTTCTTTAGAATTTTTCATAATTATTTAAACATTTTTAAATAATAAGAGTATAGATAACACCAATAAATTAAGCGTACTGAAAATGTTCCCACAGCCCAACCCCGCTATAAGCTTTAGCAAACGATGATCCTTCATTTCTTCCTAAGTAATTATTGTTCATACGGAAATCCGATTCCTTCAGTGGCCATGTATATGCTTGCTTGTCCTCTGGATTACATCAGCTCAGATTCCATCTCCCATTTGTTTATTATATCCTTGGTTAACCCGATGCTTCTGTCACACAAAGCACACTACGCCTAGTTCAATGATGCTAATTATCCGAAGATTTGGCCATTTTGGTCCGTGCATACTTTCTTTTTTTCTATATCTCTTCACACTAAAATTACAAATATAACTTCCTCATCGATCGTGAAAATATTGACATGTGTCATTTACTATGCTCCCTACTGCAACAGGTGATCGACATCACAAATACTCTCATGCCGAGCTTGAGGACCTGGGCATCTGTGGTGCCCTGCCACTTACTATGGTTGGGAAACACGGTAGATGATACGCGTTGCCTATCGGTATTTTCGCGGTTGAGAAGGGGCTATATTTGCATATCATTCGAGAGGAAGCCAAAAATAAAAAAGAAAGTATACAAGGAACGTACACACTTTCAATTATTGCATGCCTTCAAAAAATTGCAATACCTTCCCCACATATAGGTTTCTGTGCAGTCTATATGGAGCCTGAAACTTAAGTAGTTCTCAGAGCCATCTGATCGAGCTAGCAAATGATTCGGATCATCCAACAACGACTTGTTACAATGAAAAATCATCACAGTATTTTTGGAATCCATAGGCATTATATCTGCCTTCCTTTATCTACTAACAAGCCTAGATTTTATTTGGAAGGTATCATTTTTTTAGAACCCTATAAAAGTTAAATTATTTTGTCATTCTTTTTGCAAAATTCATGTGAATTTTTTGTATTTCAAACATGTCCTAAAAATAGGATAATACGAACTCAAAATACTTTTGGCAGAAGAATAAATTATGCATTTTCGATCAAGTTGTTGCTTATACAATCGACAGCTCAAATCACATGTTTTTGTTATCACATCTTAAGGAGGGTTTTCATGTAATAAGTGAGCAATGCTTCAATACTTTTCCACTCAATATTTGACTTTCTTCGGGTAAGCAATTCATCTTGATCAGTGCTTCAATACTTTCTCTCTCAATATAAGTTGTACAAATCTTAAAGCAAACTAATGAGTAAGTAATCATCATCTACTGTACATTTATACTTTAATACTTGTGTAAGAGCTGTGCATTGTATCTGGCAAGTCAATTCCATTCTTATCTGTTTTCTAGTGATCGACAGGTGGTACGTACCCGTTCCAAAGGCCAAAAGTTTTCCTTTCGTGATATTTCTGCACTTGCAATATGTTTGTACGTCGCTCCACTCTAGCTTTGTACTACTATCCTGTGAAAATATAGCAAAACTATAAAATGTTCGAGCAATCATATTGTAAGTTTCACGCACAAATCGACTCACTACGTAATTTAATTTTAAGCAAATCTAGCCAACTTTGTGCTTACCGCTCATGTTTTCTCGCACATGGTTTGCACTATAACAATATTAACAAGTTGCGAAACATCGTTTCAAGATAGCAACACAATGAATAGAAAAAAGAGTATAATAGTAGCAGTCGACACACACGATAACATTTACTGGTACCAGCACTATCTCCAACCAAAAATGGCCTGGTTAGACCTCCCAAAAAAATACCAGAAACGGTTGGTAGGCTTATTGGGTAACTGACCTCTCTCGCTCCTCTCTGTAGGGTAAAAAAAAGGGCTGACAGGGAGAGCATCAGCCAACATGGACAGAATCACAAATAATCAAAACAGGGAAAAACTACAAGAAAGGCTTCACATTACACTATTAGCCCCTCTGGAAGACTAAAGCAAAACACACCCAACCAACCAACTGACCAAGATGGAGTAGACCATGAAAAGTACTAGTATAGTCACAGGGCACCAATGATTTGCAAGAAGAGAGACAGGACTTAGGTCTCTCAGAGAGAGAGAGAGAGAGAGAGAGAGATTGATTTGGCATTGGATAAAAGAAGAGAGTGGAGAGTAGAGTGGGAGGACTGGCAGCTTCCAGATTCTGAACTGCCTACAGTCCTACTTCCTATCTTCTTCGGTTTTTCAGGTGAGGCTGAGGTACAACGATCTTTCCTTTTATCTGCATACCGTTGTCTCCTTGGTTCCTTGGCTCCAATCTAGGAGTCGTAGTTCTCGGTATTGTTTTTACTTAGATTTAACTACTCTTGTATTGGTTTGTGCTGGTCTTACTAATTTGGAAGGGGAAACAAAGCTCATTCCTTGATTTGCCTTCCATTTCTGGTCTATGTTCTATGTTTTCCCCTTTCTGATTTTTGTTCTTATTTATTCTTTTTACTATGCATTGATAGGAATTATCATGAGTTGTGGTAATGTTTGAACTTTTGTGCTTTTTCTGAGACAAGGAATAATGATTTGTCTTGTAGTCATGTTAATTTCTTGTGACTGTTCCAAGAACTGCATGCTACTAGTTTTTCCCTTGACATCTGATTCTGTGAATTTGGCACCTGAGCAGTGTATGGGTATGCAAGTATGCACTACATGCTTAGCTGCCGGACAGACAGAACGGCATGACCTCACCTAGTACTACAATGGAAATTTCTCCAAGAAGTGTGTGTGGAATCTGAGAATCTCGTATCTTTTTTCTTTTCCTTTTTTTCCAATCATCAATTTTGCTTTCTTTCTTTATTTCATTTTGTAACTAAAAGAAACATTTGGTTACTCGGTTAGCCAGTGACAATATGACCGTAGTCAATGAATCAGGAAATGATATGCATAGTTTTTAGAGTTTTTCAGAAAATCTGTACGTATCTTTCCCATTTTCTTCAGTGAGGAACTATGTGGAATCTCGTGTTTTTTTCTAGGGGAAATGTTTGCCTGCAACTCTGCGAATTTATATTAACATAGATCACCTGTCAGGTTTACCAGGATTTCTTCATGTAAGTAGTGTTAGAAATGATCATTAATTCAGATCTAAGCCATTGATCCTTTTAGCACACTAGATTCGGTTGTTAGAAATGAGAACATTCGCTTGTGCACATTGTAATTTATTCAAACAAAAAAAATCTATGTGGTCGTAAACAAGCTTCTTCTGTGTGTACATTTTTGAACAGTATTTAAATTCTGAACTATCTGTTTGGATAATTACTAACAAGCATTAATTGTCATGTACTGAGCAGTAGATGATCAAACCATTAATCAACTGAAGCATCATGAGCTCCCAGATTGTTGTTGCTGTGAAGCAAGTTGCTGCTCCGGACAAAACAGTGCGTGATTGTACATCCAAACAGCCTTCAATTCATAAGCTATTCGATGCTAAATTGGACCACCAAGGGTTGGTGGATGACAATTTGTCATCCACCAGTCAATCGTCGAACATCAAGAACGAGCTGATCCGATCATCAAGCTTGCCAAAGAGTCTGCCATTGAACGTTCAGAAAAGAAGCCCTGAATCTGATCCTGAAAGTCCGTTGTCTCATGTCTCACATCCCAATTTTTCAGACCCCATATTCTCAAATTCATCAACCTTCTGCACAAGCTTGTTTTCATCGTCTTCAACAAACTCCGAGCCATGCCGGCAAATGGGCACTTTGCCTTTCTTGCCTCACCCTCCTAAGTGTGAGCAGCAGGTTTCAGCAGGGCAGTCATCAAACTCCTCCCTGCTCCTCAAAGGTGATATTGGCGATGCTCATGATGAAGCAGAACACTCAGATGATCTCAAAGACTTCCTCAATCTTTCCGGAGATGCTTCTCATGGCAGTTTCCATGGAGAAAACAATGCCTTGGCTTTTACCGAGCAGATGGAATTCCAGTTCTTGTCTGAGCAGCTAGGAATTGCCATCACTGACAATGAGAGTCCTCGGTTAGATGTGAGTTCATTGATTCCCTTAATGAAACATTTATTGACTGTAATGTGAGGGTAACAATTTGTCCACTGAAGTTTTGGCATTTCCAAATCCTCCAAGACTGTTCTGTTTCTAGATTCTTACTCTGTTTCTAGATTCTTACTGGCATTCTTCCTCTGATCTGTTGTTTTTTAGGACATATACGACACACCACTGCAACTGTCATCTCTTCCAGTTTCATCTTGCTCCAACCAGGGTTTACAGGATATAGGATCTCTGGTTAAAGTCCAGCTTAGCTCATCTCGCTCATCTTCTGGATCTGCAACAACTAACAAGGCAAGATTGAGGTGGACGCTGGAGCTCCATGAGCGTTTTGTGGAGGCTGTGAACAAGCTTGAAGGACCTGAAAGTAGGGTGATCCTTCTGCTTTATTTCCCAGCTAAACAAATCATCCTTAAGTTGTATCTAAATAGTTTACTTGAATATCTGATACAGAAGCAACTCCTAAGGGTGTGCTGAAACTTATGAAAGTTGATGGCCTGACCATCTATCATGTAAAGAGTCATTTACAGGTACCATTGTAGATTCTTCCCCCTTTTCAGTGAAGACTGAAAAATCAAGTATCTATTCTGTCTTTTTTATTGTTACTTAAGTTTTACCTGTCCTTATTGTACAGAAGTACCGACTTGCAAAATATCTTCCAGAAACTAAAGAAGGTAACCAACGAGAAAAATAATTGCTAATTACTTGGTACTTAGTTCAGACCTGTTTATAATAGCAGGTGTTTCTTGTACAGTTTTACCATAACTCACACACTCTATGTTCTATGTAGACAAGAAGACTTCTTCAGAGGATAAGAAAGCACAGTCAAGTAGTAGTGGAAATGATTCGGGCAAAAACAAGTGAGCCCTCCTAATTGCTTACACCTGAATTCACGTATGTAAACACCACTCTCTTAGAAGCTTACTTCGCTTTCCTTGTCCTATTTGTTAGGAACTTACAAGTGGCAGAAGCTCTAAGGATGCAAATGGAGGTTCAGAAACAGCTTCATGAACAATTAGAGGTGGGTATCAGAAACTCTGGAGTGCAGGCTAATCTGTTATTTGTATTAGAGGGTTCAAGCATAGGTTTATTTTCTCGGTAAATATATCAGATTTATCTTTGAAAATCGCCTGAAGTTGGGTGTCAGTTCTAGATTAATCTAAACTGTGATGTATCGGGTAGAACTGCATAATTCTGCATCAGTCATCACTATGATTGAATAGGCCAATTTAACAACATCCATATGTTTCAGAAATGACTACATAGAAGAACTATTTATTTACCGGAGTAATGCTTGCGTATATATTAACTGATAGATTTTCACCATCATGGCTACTTCAACACTATTGCGAGTTTTCTGCACTTCAGTTAAATTAGCATTTGTCATGTAAGATATACAGTAGTAGTCAAGAAATATGCTGCTCGCCAATTTTAGTACTACCTAGATATTACCAATTCTGACAATGTGTACTGTACCCACCAGGTGCAAAGGCAATTACAGCTAAGAATAGAGGAGCATGCCCGATACTTGCAGAGAATATTGGAAGAGCAACAGAAGGCCAGCAGCTCCCTCTCGCTGAAAAATCCAACCGAAGCACAAGCAGGGTTGCCTGAATCGACATCGAAAGAGAAGACTGAATCTAAAGCAGCCACCACCTCACCTCAGCCGTCCAAGAACAGAGCCCCGGACGCAGACACAGAATGCAGCTCGCCAGTGGGTAAGAAGAGAGCAAAGTTTCACGCCGATCTCGAGAGTGAGTCCCCGTGTTCATAGCCGTGCCGGGCATGGCCAATGCTTAGCACCATTGTTACCAGAATTGTTGTAAACCCCCCGCGAATCGTGAATCGGATTCGTCGAACCTGAGACGGTTTAGGTTATGGAGTTCATGTTCGCAGTGGAAATTAGAAGAAAAAGTGACGAACTACGAACCTGAATCCCGTGCTGCGACTGAGATAAACCGCGTTTCTGGTAACAATGCTTAGTGCTGCTTGTAACTTGTAGAAGCTTAGCATTTCTCAGTTCCTGCTGGTTTCTTCTCGTGCATCTTGTGAATGAGTTATGGGCTTATGGCCATGATTTATGGTGGTACGGACTTGAGATTTTAGCCATTGTATATAATTTGACTTTGGAAATGAAAAATGGGAACCCATAAGCAGATCATAGTATGGATTTTGTTATCCTAGTTTTTTTTACACACTTGATTGAATGGATTTTGCTAGCGTCCGGAGATATGGTGTTGTTTTTGGTAAACATTAGGAGATAACACTTCTTAGTCAGCTTTTGGTAAAAAAAAAGAGGGAGACTCTTTCAGTGTTACACCACCTTTTCCTGTTGTTTTTTTACCTAAATGCCCCTCCACCAAGGCCTCCTGGGGGCAGCCTGACACCACCCAAGTTTTCCCGAAATGGCGAGGGGACGAAACGCCTTTCGGTCTAGTCTCACCCGAAAAACCCCTCCTTTTCTCGTTCTTGGCCCCGCCTCCCTTCACCTGTGAGTGCTGTGCTGTTCGGAGTCCCCAAGAAGCACAACCGCAGCAAGGAGAGGGGATGGGAAGGGAAGGGGAACGGTAGGCGAAGTCGGGCTCGTCGTCGTCAGCGCCGGCGGTTTCGTCGGAGACGCCGGGGGGAGGCTGTAAGACGGCAAGCGTGGCGGCGGCTTGCTGTGATCCCCTCTGGTTCACGCGCGGGAGAGAGAGAGAACGGTAAAATTCTTGAGAGGACGGTTGCACAAATATTAAAGCATGAAGATTTGTGTAATTGGTATTGGGCCAATAGCTGTGAAAAATATTCCCGGCCAGATCAGGGCTCTATGCTACACAAGAAAGTCCTTTTAGTTCAATTAGAAAAAACCACCTTTTTCTTCATTTAGGTTTTGGCTGCTTAGGTTGCAATGTTGGATTCTGAAAGGCCTGAGTCGATTAGAGTGAGGGATCACATGGCTGGGTTCTTTTCATTTGAAAAGAAAAATTAGCACACGAGCATTGCACGGGAAAAAGAGCTACCAAACGAAGGAAGTGCTTAAACTTTGGATTGTGGCATATTTATAAAATCTTCTATTGTTCCGCGGGAATTAAATTTTGTATTGGAAGGTAATTTCGCTGCACGCCACTAGTTCTGCAGGGGTATTAGTACTGTAGAGCCAGCGTTTAGTTTTTCCCTTATATAATATCGCTATCCAAATTGTTCGGTCGATATTACCAAAATTGTTACTCTTTTACTTATGTCGGTGGGGACGCAAGGTTGCAAACCCATCCAACCAGGTTTGAGCCACACTTCTAACTTAATACAAAGTGTATGGGGGAATACGTCTTATCCCTTCACACCATGTTTATTTGTGAATCCTTAATGATTGGAAAATCAATTTTTAGACAACAAGAACTGTGTCCATCCATCAAATCTGTTATATTTTTATTTATATTGGACTATTTGTAAGGTTCATTCGTGAATCCTTCATGATTGTAACAATCAATTTTTAGATATCTTACACTCCCTCTGTTGATTTTTATTAGGCGTCCACGCATTTCGAGATTCTAAGTTTGTAAACTTTGATCAACAATTAGCCCAACAATATATAGATTATATGACAGAAAAGTGATACCGTTAGATTCGTATTTGAAAGCACTTTCCTATAGTTATGATTTTGTAGCTATGAACAAAGTATTATAAAAGAAATTAATGGTCAAAGTTTAACTTTGAAAACCGTACCAAGTTAAATCACGCCTTATAAAAATCAACGAAGAGTATTTATTAGGAAGAACAGTGTTGATGAGGAAGCAGATGAAATATGATAGTTTGTGAAACATACGTTAGATACATGAAAATTTGGAATAAGACACTGTTAATTATTGTGCATTACAGTCTCTGTCTTCACTTATCTTCAGGTTTGCGCTGTCCAAGGAAAAGCATGGCAAAGCCATTGATGAGGAAGGCAAGAAGGTTAGCTTCACTTACTGCGGAAAGGTGGTTTTGGGGTACAACCGTCTGGAGCACCACGTATCAGGCATCAGGGGCAATGTTTGTCCGCTCAACGTAGTACCTGACAGTGCCAAGGTTAGCATAAAGAGTTATCGCAAGGAAGATTGGGTGATCAGAGAAATAGGCAAACTGAAATATCCTGAGGTTCCTCTGATAAGAAACACATCCCCTCCATCTGCTCAAGTCCATCGACCACTTTTGCAGCCAACTGCATCAAGTACGGACCAAGGGGGCTCTGTCAATGTGAACCGCTGCTATCTTCAGTACACACAGAATTCGATGCAGCCCATGGCAACCACACAAGAAAATGCTAATGATTTTTCTTGCAGTGCAACTTCTTATCAGCAGGGAGGTCAGACTTTTTACTCTGATTCTCTGGCAACAAAATCAATAGGCAAGCTCATATTTGAAGCCGGACTTGAGCCTGGTATTCTCCAGTCACCATCTTTTGAGCACATGGTTGATATGCTCACCCATGGGGCCCAGTTTGCAATGACTTCTTATGAATCTATTCTGCAGGAACAACTAAGAGATGTTCAGCACCGTGCAAGGGAACTAAAGCAACACTGGGAACGAAGTGGTTGTAGTGTAATTTTGGATAGTTGGAAAAGCCAATGTGGTAAAAGCTTCACAAGTGTTTTGGTGCATTGCAGCAAAGGCATGTTGTTCCTCAGATCCATGGATGTCTCTACAATCATTGATGACATGATATATGGTGGTACGGACTTGAGATTTTAGCCAAAGTCCTCCTTCGGCCGTCGACTTCCTCCACTGCCGAGGTAATTTGTACAGATTTCTCGGTCGCATCGGTGGGTATTTTTAGTTCATTGTTCATATATATGTTTGAATGTTTCCTGACCTCTGTATTCTGTAAGGCGCTCTACGAATGCCAATTGTTGATTGCTATCTATTCTCCTATTTAGAAATTAGAAAATTGTACCGAGACGTAGAAATTGTTTTCTTGAACTGAAATATGTACTAAGGATAAATTGTGTTCTTGAACTGAAATTTCTAAGCCATAGTTTAATTGTGCAGGCACTATACACAGATGCGATTGTCTCTACTCAACATATATGTCGGTGATTATGACCTCAAGATAATATATGGCATGTCACTGATGATATAATATGGAGTAACGTCACCATTCGAATATGTAAATTCGAACTCTTTATGTATATTGAATTAGTCTAGAATCATATTAGTACACACAGTTACAATATAAATGTAATATCAATTCTATACGTAGCAAAATAAGAATAAACGAGCTAAATTTAATTACTAAATAAATAAATAGGTGTTATGATTTTGTGGTCGAGTTTACACTTGTTATGCCACGTAATACTTAAGCAGTAGAAAAGAACTGTTGTGGAAAAACAAATAAACTCCCATGTGACCTGTCACACAGGCAATCGACTAAGGCTCAAATTAATAGTCGGTCTCTTCAAGATACTCATTCAAAGCCGGTGTTGACTCTTTCTCTTTTCTAACTAAGTGATGTTTATTGCAAAGGTGAGCATATGGAGTACTTAACAAGTTGTGTACATAATACAAGTCTAAATAATTATATGCAGGCTTATTACAAAGGATGACTGATATGATTTATGTTTGCATAAAGTAATCTTCTGCATTTGAATACAATTAATAGGTTGAAAGAATAAGTAAAACAGATATCAATAATAGTAGGCACCAAGAACTTTCAAAAAGATGCATATAGCCTAAACCACCTTTCTAGTTTTGTTTTATAAAATCTAACCTAATGTGAAATTTCCGAGTATTATTTATTACTAGGGACATGACTATTCAAATTGTTTTAGACTCTGTAGAAGTTGTATATTTTACCCACAAAATGCTATTAGCTTGATCGAAGACGATCACAACTAAGACTTTTTGAAACATTTCCACACCAATTGACCCTTCGAGCGAACTTTGAACCAGTAGCCTAACACACATAGTAGGCTCGGAGCGCACCGTTAGATTACAGGATAGGATCCGTCCATGATGTAGCACACCAAGTGAGACTACACCTTTCACCCAAGCACACAACCTAATCTATCTCCCGAGGTAGCCAATGATGAGACTCTGTAACTTTTTAAGCTAGGCACGCATGTCCTATTATAGACATATGGTTGTACGATGTGTCTCAATTCAATGGCGTATAAGATTAAGTCCTTAATTGACCATAGCAAGACTACCCAATGCACTACTCTTGGACATAGATTAACAAAGAATTATACAAACCCTCACTCAATTCACTGCACATAGGTTGTCACAGTCTTGCCATTTGCCCCCAATCTAAATCATTTTTCTACCTCTGTTGGTTAAAAGCGCAATGCATGCACCATCAGATGACAACACATGATACACTCTTTCTCACAAAGATATTCCATAATCACTTAGTCATGTCCAAATTTGTATTTCAAAATAATACCAATAACCCGCTAAGCATACTAATCAAGTCTAAACCAACCCACGTTGGTTCTACATTATTGATCAACTAATAATTAACCAACATAGGATGACAAATGATCATAGTAATACAAATAACAAGGTAGTCATATCTCAAACAGGTTGTATAGCTAATCTCGAAATAATAAATTATTTGATACTTTGAATTAGCATACAATAATTCGAAGCAAAATATATGTGTAAAAGTTGCATGCAATATGGTCAAAGCACAATTTGCCTTGGAATAAATTGTGGTCTTAACTCTTAAGCAAACTCTTCTCCTTTGTATGCTCCTGACACTTCAAAATCTACCTAAAACAAACGATGGAAAGAAAATAAATAACAAACAGAGGAAAAAAAACTCCAAAAATCAAAATAAATATATCGGAAGGCAGTGCTTCATTTTATAAAAAAAAATTAAAAACCTGAACAGACTCATTTGAAATTCGTATGAAGGAGAACAGGATCTTAGAAGTTTGATTGGAAAGGAAAATACTGATAATTGACAGAGAAAAGAGAATACTCTCTCGGGAATGAAATGGTAAGATGAATGGAGGCTAATAGGTGGGGGCTATAGTCTATAGACCGTGCTCATTGACTAGGATTTGGGTCTACAGTGGACTCGGTTCAAGGATAAGCGGTTTAACTTGTAGACCCATATGTCATATGCTTAGCTCACGGTGGACTTGGTCTACGGTGAACCATTCTAGGGTTTGTGATTAACGTGCCACGTGTACACGGCTAATATGGCAGCGGCGCTAAGGTAGTGCACACGTGACACCGAGGTGGCTGTTGACGGGGTGGCTGATGTCGGTGGTGATGCTCGGGGACCAAAGTCACGGCGGATGGCAGCGCTCCGGCGAACGACAGTGACGACCACGAGTTTTGGATGAGCGAAAGGCACAACCGAGTGAACACGACGAGATGAACTTGATGACATGGACGGCAAGACCTGTGGCGACCTCCGGCGAGCGGCGGCCCGACCCCAGGTCTAGTTTGAGGTCTTTCCGTTTACTCGAGTCTCGGCGAGTGCAGTGAATCTTATGAGTGAGCAGGAGTAAGACTCGGGAGCTCCTCTGACCTTCAATTATCTTTGGGAGCCCGTTCACGTTTCACGTGACAGGCCGTAAAAGAGACGAGCGGCCTAGTAATCGTTTGCCTGCTCCATCTTGTCTGCAAATGCAAATGCAAAAGCAGATGCATCGCTCTGTATGTGCAAGTGCAAGCAAACGAGCTACTGGAGCCAGCTCAGGCACCGGCCTGGAAGCTTTGGCTCGATTGCCTCGTTATACTCTTTTTTTTTCTTTTACATATTTGACCCATTCAAAGGAAATTATGTTTTTAGCCTCCTCCCTTTTCACGGAAGCAGTGACAGATGATACGTATCACTTGTCGTGCTTCCGAACCGTAGCACCTTGCCGGTGCGCTGTGGTAGCACAGTGCATCGCAGCAGGTAGAGTGAACCCACTATGACAAAAAAACTTGATGTGATCCCCAGGCTCGACAGGAGGTTGGACCCGCCGCGGTAGGAAACGTGCCACACACCTTAGGCTCGGCAACAAATCTATTGTGGTCCTACACCGCAACAGGTGGTAGCGCCGCACCTGTGCCACGGTTTACGTGCTGCGACAGGTGATACGTGTCGTCTGTCGCTAATTTCATGATCGAAAAGATGGCTAAATTTGCAAATTCGTTCGCATGCGGATCAAATATGGGAAAAAAAAAGTGGCCTAATAGGCCAAAAACTCCAGCTATTGTCGTTTGCCACCTAGCAGCTGACGCGAACCATGCTGGCTGCTGCGTTGATTAATTAAGCATAAACTGCTTACTTCAGAGCTTAGTTGGCTATTATTGTTACGTGTCCCTGCGATCTACTGTTGGGGCCTGTGCTGCATCACCGCTTCTTAGAATCACTCGTTGATGGGATCACGTGAGACTGCTTAATACACGCTCACCATTCCTCATATGATCGGATTGGGAAGCCACTCTTCCCCATTCCACTAGCACATCAACCAGCCTGCTAGCTCGACTGATTGTGTCATTGTGCGTGTTAGTGTGTGTGTTTGCTAGTAGTAACTAGACTACTAATCGGGCGTATATCATTTATATGGACGCAAATTACGGATTATTGAAAGCCTTGAGTCAAAACTCAAAATATACTCGGTACAATATTTGCAAAATGGAGTACAACTGAGTGCTGACTACACGATGCAAATGAAAAACGAGCCTCGTCATGTTGGGTAACATGCAATGCAAGACGGCTGCGGTTGAGCCTTTTCAAAGTTGACCATCTACTTCGATCTCATGCCGCACAAGACGGTGGCGGCCTGACGGGCGAAGTACGACAGGATGATGTCAGCACCGGCTCGCCTGAGGCACATGAGCGACTCCAGCATGACCTTCTCTTCGTCGATCATGTTCAGCGCTCCGCCAGCCTTGATCATCGAGTACTCACCAGAAACCTGAAGAGTTAATTGGAACAAACCCAAGATTGTTAGGTCCATATTAAGGTTGCCCCATACGAAAGCTAAATACTCCCTAAAGATAACTTTGGTAAATAGAAAATCTTATGTCCTTCAAAGCACTGATCAAATCATCTAGAACTCCAAGGTGGAGATCCATTTAGTGAAAGCTTGGTGGTGTCTGAGAATACAAGATCATGAGTTAGCTGGTTATGTTTACTACTCCGTTGAGAAATATAGGAAGTATATTGACTTTGCACAAGGATTAAGGAGGTGATCAAATTGAGAAAGGTATGTGATAAAATGACTTAGGTACCTTTCATAGCTGTCCTGGAAAGATGAGTGAAAATACTTTGTGTATATGGTAATAAATAAATGCATATGATAGAGAGAGAATAAATAAGGGTATATGAGTAAAAGTCTCATTAAATCTACATGTAAGTCTTATATTTATCAACAAAATATTTCAAACTATATGCCCTTATATTTCTTACAAAGGGAGTGATACTCTCCCCTCTTTTTTTGGAAGAGAATAAGAAATCCTCCCTTTAAAGGTTCAAGTATACAACAATCTAACATCAGGTCAGCTTCTAAAGAACAAGGCCTATTGATGCTAACAAGAGCATATTTTAATGCCTTACAAAACATGCAAAGACGGAGCATAAGAACAAAATCCATGAGATGGGTAACGGATCAAGGATCAAGCCCTTTCTGTATTCTTGGTTGTGCATGTAATGGAAAAAAAGAATATCTAATTATCTACTCCAGACATAGGCAGGTGTAGTCACTACATAGCAATGCATAGTGAACTAGGAGAACTCTAGTAGCGGTAATGCTTGAAATGACCCAATTGATGGCGTTTTAATTTAAGTACAAATAAACATGAAGAAACATATGGCTGATATTATTAAGAGAGGAGAAGTTCTTGAGGGGCACGGAGTATACGATGAACTAGTGACTAGTGAGGCGTGCAGCAATTGGATAGACTGAATTATGCAGTATAGTGCTAATGCTAAAATGATATCATCGATGTCATTGGATGTAGACAGTAAACACTGAACACCTGGTTTTTTGTGTGTGTGGAAAATGGAAATAGTAAAAGAGAAGAGGGACAGAAAAACACAACTTCACAGCAGTGTGGATTAGCCAATGAACTAACCTGGTATGCAGCAATTGGCAACGCTGAATTATCCCGAAGAAGACGGATGATATCCAAGTATGGCAATCCAGGTTTCACCTGTCAAATGGGAACCACGATTGTATAACAATATACAAACGAATTATCCTGGTAATATGCCACTGTTATATAAAGCAAGAAAATTACCAAAAGAATATCAGCCCCTTCTGCCTCATCTGCTGCAGCTTCTAGAAGGGCTTCTCTGTAGTTGGCTGGGTTCATCTGATAACTTAAAGAATGGAATGAAAGAACACATTTAGATAATAAGCAACTAAGCTGTACACTAGATGGAAATAGTAGCTTCAGTGTCGGCTCCATACGTCTTCTTGTCCCCAAATCGTGGATTTGAATCTAAAGCTTCTCGGAATGGGCCATAAAATGAACTGGCATATCTGCACAAACATATATTACAGATGTATCATTCAAATTATAAAGAAATGCAGCAGATATAGGATAATGGAAATAATATGACGCCATGAATGACATAGATATGTACTTCGCAGTATAGGACATAATGGAGACATCATGGAAACCCTCAGCATCCAAAGCAGCACGGATTGCTCCAACACGACCATCCATCATGTCACTAGGGCTGACTACATCAGCACCAGCACGTGCCTATTTAGTTAGAGAAACATCATTCAAGTTACCGAACTATTGCACTTATGAAGGTACTCAACCATCAAGACCAAAGCATAATATCAAGAGAAGGGGTGGACCTGTGAAACTGCCTGTTTGCACAACTGATAAACTGTTTCATCATTCATGATTACTCCTGACATGATATGGGAACAAACCAACAATTAGGTGGAACTATAAAGGTTGTATTTGCAGACTTGCTCCATTGTCAAAAACATCTAACTCTGCCAAATACTTTGGCCAGAAAATAGAAATGAAAATAGCTTCCTTAAATTTTAATACATAATTCTAAACTCTAGCATCACCATCCAACATAACCAAAAAGCCACACTGATGCCTTGAGTGGTATTAGTTCTTAAGGGTTATCAAAGGGAACACTGAAGAGTAGAATTGCTACAACTAGGCACTTACTGCCGATAACCAATTTTCTGAGAACTGTGTGGTTTAATATTATGTATTAGGGCCTTTAAGGATAAGTAGCTCTGGTTGAAGGCTTAGGGCAGACAATTTATGCATATTCTAGCTGAATTCCATACCATTCTTGCATGGATATACATTGTTTGCTGCATCTTTGAGGAAAAGGAGGAAATTATAGTTCCATTGCAATTTTGCAAAGGGGCCAAAACTGACCAGTTGACTGAGTTATCGACTGCCAACATTCTACACAGCAGCATCTCACATTCTCATGTCCCTAGCCAATACCGAACTGGATGCGACAATAAGAACTGAAGTACTACTGGATTGGCTATAACCGGTTTTATACCAGTTTTAGAAAATCCAATCAGGACATGGATAGAGATGTCTTGAAACCAGGAGGTCTACATCGATATTTTTCAGAGTAGCTACTAGCTAAACATGTTTCTCACACTACCATCAGCACGTAAGCAATGGATGAAAATGATCACATATTATATGTTTAACTCTCTTAGGAGTGCAAGATCAAAAGGTGGCCATTTTCCTTACCATCTTCCCTCACAATGCCATCATGACCATCAGATGAATAAGGGTCCAAAGCAACATCCGTGAAAACAACCTAAATCAGACATATAATTTGAGCAAAGATATTAGCAGCAACAGAGCAAGCCACAATCTGCATTGAATGAGGATACACAACTTACAATATCAGGGAATTTATCCTTGAGCAGGCGGATTGTTCGTGGAACCAAACCATTGTCGTTGTATGCCTCATCTCCTGTTTGAGACTGGAGGAACAAACAGTATACATCATTCCAAGACACAAATACAAGTATAAAACAAGGAATTTATATTCGGCAAAAGACCTTCAATGCATCAGGAACTTTTGGAAAGAGCACGAAGCTGTTAACACCAACATCACGTGCCCTGTAGACCTGCATATAAGAGTGGTTGTATGGATAATACTACATCAGGTCTGAAGACTGATAGCCACTTTAAGATTATTGATCCAGCCAACAAAGAAATTCAACCGAAAATACATGACGAATACACAGACTCAATCTTAGCTAATCCCTAGTACTCTCAAACCTCATCAAGAAGCCCATGCCTCCATCCAAGCCTAAAGCACCCCGGCATAGCTCCAATAGGAGCATCCTCTTCCCCTGTAGATCACGCCAAAAAATCCTGATGTATCAAATCTAAATGTGTTCACCATTGATATCAGTATATTTCACCACCAACCTTCGTGAATGAACAGCGGGAGAACTAAGTTGGCGGGTGAGATGCTCGCCTCCTGGAATGCAGCCCTAAGAGCAGGCGATCTCCGGTTGCGACGAGGGCGCTTTGTCAGGTCCTGAATAGTGAACACACATCAAACATGTCTACAATTCAGTCTTTTGCAATTGCACTATAAAGCATCAGAGACATCGCAAATCCGGTTAGCGCTTACAAGAGGCCTGATCTCCGGTGTTCCTTCAGGTGCCTTTGGTCTAACCAAGGGTGGGGGAGCGGGGAATCTCCCAGCCACGGCGTCGGCCTCGCACTCCTCGATGCTCCTCCCCGACGGCGCCCTGACCTCCTGTTCGCTGCTGACCCTAACGGCCGTGGAACGAAGCATTGGCCCGGTTCTTGGAACAGTGAAACAACTCCCAAAGGTCGCATGGCCGTGGCAGTTCCTAGCCTGGAGCATCTGGACGTTGGCGGGGGAGAAGGAGAGGGTGGAAGCCATGGCCTAGCTGCAACGCCGGGACGAAGAAAACGGATTTCGCAGACATGGTCAACAATTGGGAACTATCTTAACTTCCAATGCAGTATAATTGGACTAAATTAGGTTGTGGACTCCAAGAAACAAGTAAAAAGACGGATCTTGGAGACTGCAAGAGCCGGAGCGGTAGGATTGAATTGAGCTTGGGATTGGGATTGGTGATTCAGAAGAGTTGGGAGATTGAATCGAGCTTGACAGGTTAAGGGACGTGCAAATCTTGGAGTATAGGAGGAGATGCGGCACACGTACCTGAGGACGGAGAAGAAGATGAGGAGAAGACGCAGCTGCAACAGAGGGAGATTTCGGAGAAGACTAATCCTGTGGCCTCAGTTCTCCGATGGCGACGCCCCACCTTAGTAGACTAGAGGCTTGCGTTCCTGTGTCTCTATCTACTCTCCCTTCTTTTGTCTCTTCTAATATTCAGTTCTGTGCATGCACATGCCACAGGTACAAGCTGCTACATATCCAATTCTTAGAATTCTAGACCTATATCAAATACTCTCACTCACCGATCACACGAATTTACTGCTAAAACCAAGAAAACCTGAGTATTGAAGCTTTAGTTGCCCACCATAAGGTGCTGTGCTGCAAATGCAGCAGACCAGATGAAACCAACTTTCCCAAGAGAGGAACGGTGCTCCGGACCACTGGTGCTGAAAAAGGATGCAAGGTCAGGCGGCTGTATGTGGTGGGATTTTGCTGGTGCAGGAGTGATGGGATGAAAAATAGCTAAGCTTTGCAACTCACAATGGGGGAACTGGGTCTCCCTTCTGAACTTTTATGGTTACTCTGGCCCTTTCAAGAAATCAAGATGACCTTGTAAATATGTCATATCATCAACTGCTGCTTTCTTTGCTGCAAAAGCTACCATTTTCTGCTTTGGAAAAAAAAGGCTATCCACTTCTTTTCTAATTGGTCTTTTTTTTGGAGGGAGAGCGAAACTTTGCAAGCTTACATTATCAGTGGAAAAAGAGTAGGAACAGAAGAAGATGTCATTACAGTCGTCAATTTTGTTTTCTGAAGTCAATCTGTTGATGACAAAATGGCATATCATATGAATTCCACAGGGCTTCTATTGAAAAAACACATATGGCTTTACACGAGGAAAAGTATACACATTAGATGACCCGTATATGACACATAGCTAAGTCTCAGAGACACATCAATCAGGTGTTCTTCTCTAGAACAGATAATGCCGGTGTAAGATAGTTGTTAGCCTTGTCCGGCAAATGAGCCACCTGCAAAACGTATACAGTACATTAGCAAACACAAAAATAAAGATAAAGGCCTTCTTGATAGGAACACGGAGATCCATCCAGTTCCACTATTGTTTCGATTAGAACTTACAAGTTCATACAGTTCGTTCCCTTGTTCAGCAACATACTCGTAGCATACCTGAGTGATTAGGTAGTAAAAAGTTAGTTATTGCACCACTGAAGATTATTATCAGTTGTAAAAGTTTCACCGTGTTGAAGAAAATGGAAGGACAAATCAAATCTTACATCAAAACTTTTATTTCTTGCAGTGGAATCATGCAACGCTTTGACACAAATATCTGCTACATCAGCACAGCTGATACCCTACATTACAAGTCAAAGATTAGTGTTCCATATGATACAATATCCACATAATAAGACACATGCAAGCTCCTATAGTTCATGAAGTTCACCTGAGAGATTCTGTTCCCTTGATCAAAGATCAATGCACGCTGACCACCAGGTTCTTCCTGGAAAACATTTGGTTGGACGATCATGATGCCACCACTTTTAACTTTCAATTGAACTTAGACAACACTTAAAGTAATTCTGCTCTCACCATCCTACTTCAGATTGTTGAACATGAGATGAAAGTAAAGTGCTACTAGGTTAATACATACACTAAAAGAGGAATGTAAAATCACGAGCTAAAAGCAAATTGCTAGAAATTTCATTAATGTCAGTAGGTGTATTAGTATGCCCTACCTGCAGTGGGCCCGGGCGTACAATTGTATATCCAAGGCCTGACCTCCTCAGTGCATCCTCTCCAGCCTAGAAGAATATCAGGATCCTTAACGATTTGATGAACATTTTGATTAGGGAAGCATTGATGTGTTAAGTGGTTCTGAAAAGTAGAACCTTCTTTGCTTTGAGAACTTGTCCTCTTCGGTTAGGTTCAATTCCAGAACCAGCGCATGAGACCAGTATGAAGTCTGTTTCTTGACCAGTCTGCAAAAACAATCAAAGAGGTATGTTTATAATATACTGATAGAAATCGGAGGGAAATGTTGGAGATGTTTGAATGAAAGAAGACTTGGGTGTAACAAGAACTAGAAAAAAAAAGGAGCAATAAAGAAGCTAGGACATGCCATAGCTAATCAGTCTAGGAACAACTTACAGGTAAAGCTTTGATGTATTCCATTATTAGCTCAAAGTTTCTGGGGTCGCTAGAACCATTAGATACATCACCAGGTCTCTGCATAGCGCATTAGTAGGAAAGTCACAAATTTCATGTTGTAAACTACAAATCTACATTTGCTGGCTTATGGAGATGATGGGAAATAATCATATTATACTAACCTGCCTTTTTGGTTCAAACCTAATGGTTAGTGTATGCACAAGAAAAGGGTCTAGGGGAGGATCTTGTGGATTTACTGACCGAAAAGCAGAAAATGGCACTCTTACCTGCAGAAAACAAACATAACAAAAAAGGAGGAGGTCAAATTCTACATGCTTCGATTGCTAGCAAGCAGCACAAGCAGCTGATATAGCTAGATTATTGCACACTGCTTACCCTACAAAATCCTACTTTTGTAGTCATGCGAGCAAAATACTTCTTACTCTGCGAGGTGTCAGCCAGTGGACCAGTCTCAAGAATAACAACATATGATCTTCCATTTCCACCCACCGAAAAAAGCAAGCCATCGTACCTTTGCAAGAATGACAGAATTGACATGCCACAGAGTTCATTGTAATGGATCAAGATTTGTCTACATCGGAGAAGCTGTTAGGCAAAATATAAGAGTTCTTCATACCTGTCTAGGGTGGAACCCAGAGGAAGAGAAAGACTTTTTGATATCTCAACATATCCACCTCTTGTGAAAACAAATCCTGAGAAAAGGAGGTTTATAAGAAAACTAAGACAAAAAACAAAATCAGCACATCGAGGTCAAACAGTAGATTTGCTGAGAGCCTGAGAAACAAGCTCTAAAGTTACACAGCAGAAGGTGCTACCTGAGAAAACGGCCTGGTGAGCTTCAGAAAATTCAAATGATGCATCGATACCTTCATCGAACCTAGAAGCGAAGGTATTTGGAAAGTAAGATCCCTGGCTCACCTCCCAACCATTAAGAGACCTGGCTGATTTAAATTTTGCAATCAAGAGTTTGCTCTTGCTGCTTTTACCAGCCCTGAGCTGAGCCAACTCATTGTAGTAATCCTGCAGTATAAAGGACATCTCAGTGAAGGTCTTTTCAACGAGGCAAGATGGTTCTCCAAAATCATGAATACTAGTAGTTGGTAAGGTGAGAAAAATAAGGTCAGAAGAAATACCTGGAAAGCCTTGCTAATATTCCTGACTCCTTGGTTATCAACCCTATTTAGGTCTCCAGTAATGGTTGAACGTGCAGTTGCGCAATAAATTATCTTGCTGCAACCCGACACAGCTGCTTTCACAGTTAAAGGATCACCAACATCGCCAACAACAATATCCACCGACCTCGGAAGCATATCTATCACTTCAGGATCGTTCCTTCTAACTAAAGCCTGTTATAATGGTAAAATTATGTCCAGATTTCCCTAGTTTCTCAAAAACAAGAAGGATAAGAATCCTTTTAAGCATCTTAGATACAGTTTAACTGCTTAACTACACGATGGCGAGTGTCTGCGGATGGTTTCGCAAATTTTCTATTTTCAGTAATGGAAACTATGAAACATGTTTTCTGCTAACACTGGTCATTTCCCATGAGCCAATAGCAGTAAGAACCAGTCCTCGGCTATTCATCAAATTCTCTCATTCCTCATTTCCTACTGTAGGTTGCACCTCATTTCCTACTGAAGATTGCTAACAAGTGTGTCGGCGTTACACATTGTATATATTGTCATATTTAACTCAGACCTAAAATTCATAACAATTCAGCAAGTGTATATGGAAGCAGACAACCAAATGCATTCCTCTACACTCAACTAGATTAGACCAACAATGACTATCGTGCAAAGCTGACAGTTTTGAGTATATCAAGAGCACTTGCCATTTGTCAATTCGATGAGTTACTATCAATAGTAGTGGTGCACATGATTGAACACGAATCATTCTCGAAAAAAGGAGAACGATTGAACACAAAACAGGAAGGAGTGGAAAGAAAGTGCATGTTGCTGCTGACCTTGACATTGTATCCCCGGAGCATGAGCTTGCGGACGACGATGCGTCCGATACGGCTGGTGGCCCCGACGACGAGGACGGTGGTGTCCTGCGCGCCGGGGACGGTGAACTCGCACATGGGCCCGCCGCGGATGAGCACGGCCTGCTCCTCCTCCGCCAGCGCCGTGGAGGACGCGCTGGACATCTGGCCCAGCCGCGAGAACTTGCGCCACACCTCGTCGAATATCTGCCGCGACCGCCGCCCCAGCCCCACCGGGTTCACCATCACCTCGTCCAGGTCCAGCCCCGCCACCGCCCGGCTCCCGTCCTCCTCCTCCTTCTTCGCCTCTTCCTCCTCCTCTAGCAGCGCGATGGACTTCTTCGCCTTCCTGGAGCGGCGTGACCGCGCCTTCCTGCGCGGCTTCGTGGCCGCGGTGGCATTGGTCGGCCCCCCGGCCGGCTCGGCACCGTCCTGGTCCAGCTCGGCCGCCACTTGCGTGGGCTTCACGGCGAAGCAGCACGCGCTGCTGTGGTAGCGCCTGGCTACACCGGTGGAGGAGCCGGCCGCGAGTGGGAGCACACGGCAGGTGGAGCCCGGGGGCGCGCAGTGGTTGTTCTGGAAGGACGCGAACGCGATGATGGTGCTCACAGCCGCCGCACCGGGAGACGCCCGCGAGGCCACGATGGCAGCCATGGTGGTGATGGAAGTCCGGCGTCGCGGAGGAGGAGCTGTGCTGATCTGGTTTATAGCTTCGCGGTGCACCGCAATGTTCGGAGACCACCCGCCTGCGCTGATAAAGCGGGGCGGCCGTCCGAGTGGCGCTGCCGCCCTGTCCTCCAGTCCAGTACTTGTGGCTGCGGTTGCGACTTAACTTACCAGACAAGCTCAAGCTCAAGCTCGCACCCGGTGGGGCTCACGGCGCAGAGACAGACGCGCAAGCGCGTGGTCAGCGACCGGCGCCGTCACTCGGATTTCCAAGCTTGTTTCGTAGCGGATAAAAGGCCACTTCTCTCGCTCTTCCGCGTGCTACTTACTATTCTCGTGGTTTTGTTGGCCCATGCTTACCACTAACTACATTTGGCAGTCAAGTCAGATCCAGTGGATGTGGCAGGCAAGAACTGGATGACGTGGAAATGCCCAGGCCTTCAGGATTCCTGCCAAATTCTGAGCTAGGAGATCCGAGTCGGCTTTTTCACTATTTCTTTTTACAAATCTATCCTCCACACCGATTATAATTGCAAAAATAATCCACTGTAGACGCTATCATACTCGTGTACTGCGACAAAGTGCTTGGGTCGTTGCCGCGCTAGTGCACCGTGTCCGTGGCACATCCTACTGACTTTCCACATCACCGCCCGCCACAAAGCACGCCAACCACCACAGCAATTGCTCGCCAAACTAGTGGTACACGGCAGGTCTACTGCCGTCGTGGATCCATCCGACGGTGGTGCTGTAGAGTAAGACACATGTCGCTGCTTTCGAGGTTAGAAAGAGATTCATTTTTACAATTTTATTTATATAAGAGACAGAATTTTTTAAAAAAATAAATAAATGGCTAATTAAGCCAAGGCTTCCGGAAATCCTGCACCAGTAGTTTTGCTTTAGTTCCTTCCTGTTGGGAAGTGCTGCTACCTAGCTATCTACTGAAACTAGCATGCTAGGCACTCGTTGATCCAAATTAACGGCCGGATAAAGAAATAAAAATTACTACAGTAATTTCATTTTTTCGGTGAAATTTCGTCCAAATTGGGCGAACTTTCATGTAATTAATCTGGATTTTGTTGTTTTATGGCCAGATTTGACTTCAATTACATCAATAACACATAATAAAGTGATCTTTGATGATAATTTGTCCAAAAAATTATTTTTTGAGATATTTTAAAATTTTGGCAGAAACATTGTTGGAATTTTATAAAATTGAAGAAGCTTTTTCATGCTATGAAAAATTTATTGTACTATCTTAAGAAGTCTAGGATCAAACAGGAAATTTTTAAAATATTTTAACTTCATTTGTTATCTTTAAAAAAACAGAATTAGCATAAACGATGTAGTAACAGTGTCGAAATTTTATAAAATTTTTCAAGTTTGATCATCATTTGAAAATTTTATGTTAACATTAGTGATGCATCAAAACTATCCAGAATTTTTTTTAAAATTTCCTAACATGGTTTGAACCATTTTTCATTCAGTTGAAATTTATCCACCAGCCTTCAATTGCACTGTCCGAATTTTTAAAAATTCATGAAGCTTGATCATTATATAAAATTTTTATGAGAATGTTAATAATGCATCATAACCATGCAAAAAAATTTCAAAATTTTCTAACGTGATTTGTACCATTTTTTCCTTCGGATCAAACTTGTTGGTAAGTGTTTTATCCAGGAAAGTAGCAATATTCGAATTTCTCAAAATTCCTCAGATGTGATAATCATCTGAAATTTTTATGGGAACATCACTGATGTGTCAGGAAGTTCCAAAACAAATTTCAAAATTTTTTGACATCGTTTGAACTATTTTTCGTTCAGTTGAAATTTGCAGAAATTTTGGAAATTTCGCCCGAAATTTCGGATTTTTTGCCAAAATTTTGAAAATTTCGGTCGCAAAAACCCTGATTTGAATTTGAATTTCATCCGGATTTTGTCTGAAATAATGAGATTTCGCCGAAATTTCGGATTTCGGTGGGTAACAAAGTATAAACCGAAAATGAAATTTGTAATCCTAGCTGACTTCCACATTCTTCGTCTCTTTGGGTCAATGCCTCTTAAGAATATCATCTTCCATGAAATTTTGTTGAAAAACCGAATTTTTGAGACAGTTTATAGAAATAATAGAAACACTGTTAGATTTTTATGAAAAATATAAAAGCTCAATCATGCTTTGTAAAATTTATGGTACCATCTTTAGCAAACTAGGATCATATAAAAAAATTCAAAATAATTGAACTTTATTTGTTATATTTAGAAAACAAAAAATAGAAGGAATATAAATAAGACAGTAACCATGTCAGAATTTTATAAATTTGCTCGAGTGTGATCATGATCCAAAATTTTTATGAGTTTAAGCATTGCTTCAGCCCTCTTCTCTAAAATTTTCAAAAATTCTAAACCTTTTTTTATCGCTCAATCAAAACTATGGAAGCAATACATGTATTCAGCCAAGTTTTTATCACCATAGTAGCACAGTCAAAAACATTTAAAATTCCTCAGGCTTGAAAATATTAATGATGCATTAGGACCATCCAAAAAAAATTTCAAAATTTTCTAACGTAGTTTGAATAAAATTTCATTCTATTTGCTGGTAAGGATTTTATCACGACAATACCACTGTTAGAATTTTTTAAAATTCCTCATACTTGATCATCATCTGAAAATTTTACAGGAATATTAGTGATACGTCAGGACCATCCACAAAAAAATTCAAAATTTTCTAACGTATTTTGAATATTTTTTATTTAGTTCAAATTTGCCCGTAAAGCTTTTATTAGGACAGGAGCACTATTTGAATTTTTTAAAATTCCTCAGACTTTATTATCATCTGAAATTTTTATAAGAACATTAGTGTGCGTCAAGATCATCCAATTTTTTTAAAAAAAAATTCTAACGTCGTGTACTATTTTTCGTTCGGTTCAAAATCATAGTAACGATTTTATCAAGGTAGCACTGTCTAAATTTTTTAAAATTCCTTAGGCTTGATCATCATTTGAAAATTTTATGGGAATATTAGTGATGCGTTAGGACCATCCACAAATTTTTGAAAAAAAATTCTAATGTGGTTGAACCATTTTCATTTGGTTCAAATTTACCGAGATTTCGGCAATCGGAAATCTCAGTCCAAAAATTCCAAATTTTACTTTTACATTTTAAATTTCAACCGGATTTCGGTCCCCTCCAAGATGTGATTGAAAACGAAATTTAAAACGTCAGTCAATGGCCAAGAAACATCTCGTCGATCGAAGGACAAGCATGGTAGACACCATAAACTAAGGAAAGAGATCCAATATAATCCTCATAACGACTGCAGTTTAGCATTTCACATGGACTATTATTCAAAAACATGGCGACGATCTTGGTACGTAACAACCACTGCATCAACACAGTTCTAGATCACTGCTGAGAAATCCAAATCATTTGTTCACTCAATCGGATGGCTCTAGCCTACAAGAGCAACTTAACTTGCAGTCCCTATAAAAACTACATACGAATCTTATCCAGAAACTAGGGGCAAATAAGCACAGCATCGAAGCGTGCAACGCAGACTATATATATATATATATATAAAGCTTTTTTCGTACTCCCAGGAGTACATACTCCCACCTCTAATATACCACTTAAATGAACGCTTTATACACCTTTATCACTTTCGATATGCTCCAATAATAATTCTAATATACTCCAATGCGACATGATTGAAAAAATTCATCAGAGCACTTTATTTTTTTGCTACATACCCTTTTCCATTTGTAAAACGAATATATAAACAAATTATGCTATAAATGGTGGATTTTGATGAAATTTTTCATGGAATTCACTTTGGAGTATCTTATAATCAGTATTAGAGTATACTCAAAAGGATAAAGAGGTATAACAACATCATTTAAACGGTATACTAGAGGTGGGAGTACGTACACCTAGGAGTATGTACATACTCCCACTCTAATTATACTGCTTAAATAATGTTGTTATACCTCTTTATCCTTTTGAAATGAGTTCAATGAAAAATTTCATCATGCTCTACTTTTTATAGCATAATTTTTGTATACACTCCTTTTACATATGGAAACGTGTATATAACAAAAATAAAGGGCTTCAATGAAGTTTTTTCAACTATATCACATTGAAGTATTTTATAATTATTATTGAAGTATACCGAAAGTGGTAAAAAAGTATAACATATTTGTTTAAGTGGTATATTAGAGGTGAGAGTATGTACATCTAGGTGTACGGAAAAGGCTTATATATCTCTACTACTTCTAATTAGGAGTTGGTGGCAGCGGTCCGTTCTCCTCTAGAGTATCTGATTTGTTGGATCTGATGTGAACGGTTGAGATAGAAGAGGATTTAATCATATCTTACATGGAAGGATTTTATCGTACCTTTTTTGAATAGAAATATTATTTTAACATATCTCTATTCATATGTTCTTACTATGGAAGGATATTAGTCATATATCTTATAAATGAAAGGATTTTCTCATCATGTCCTGTATGGATAGAAGGATATACTCACCATATCTCATAATACGGGAATTCCATCTCATCATATCTGGAAATGCATAGATTAAAAAGAAAGAATCACGCAACTAAATCACGTGCCAATCACGAAGATGTCGGGGAGACATGGCTTTCATCCGCCTGCGTACGCTGCCTTCTGTTTTTATCTACTCCCTATTAGAGGACACCCACTCTCATCTCCAGGAGGACAAGCCGGTCGATAGTGGAGACACACGCAGGAAGATAAGAGAAAAGAAAGGCTGCGTGCAAGAAGCAAGAAGATTTTCTGCAATAGGAAGGCAATAACTTTCTCCTCCTTCAATGGTAAGGATTGATCTCTCTACTAATTTTAATTAAGAGTTGGTGACGATCGTCCGTTCTCCTTCAAAATATTTGATTCGTTGAATCTAACATGAACGATTGAGATGGAAGAGGATTTAACCCCGATAGTCAAATCTCTTCGAGGAACAAACTTTTCCTACTATTGAAATATAACTAAAGTTAGTGTTTTTTGCAAATAAATTTTTTGTCGCAAATTGAGTTTTCGTTGCAACGCACGGGCACATGACTAGTATATATATAGAGAGAGAGAGACTCTCTCTATAGGATGGCGAAATGAGGCACCATAATTTCAAATGTGCGAATTCAAGCCAAATTCGGGTATATTTTTTAAAACTTTCAGTTTTAGGGTATATATCTATCTATAATAATTCAAATGAAACACATACCTTTAAAAAATACTTGAATTCAAAGATTTGAATGAATTCAGATCACATACTTTGCTGATTTATATATAAAATCAGCACATACCTACAATCAAACTATCATAAAAAAAGAAAACTCTAGTTTGAATTTCAGTTCAAACTTATTTGAACTAGTTAGTAAACTGGTTAAACTCAATATTATAAAATTTTCAAAAAAATTTGCATACAAATACATAAGGGAAATACCCATTTTCTCTACTACTTCTAATTAGGAGTTGGTGGCAGTGGTCCGTTTTTCTCTAGAGTATCTGATTCGTTAGATCTGACATGAACGACTGAGATAGAAAAGGATTTAATCATATCTTAGATGGAAGGATTTTATCATATCTTTTTTGAATAAAAATATTATTTTAGCATATCTCTATTTACATGTTCTTACTATGGAAGGATGTTATTCATATATCTTATAAATGAAAAGATTTTCTCATCATATCCTGCATAGATAGAATGATATACTTACTATATTCCATAATACGGGAATTCTATCTCATCATATCTGGAAATGTATAGATTAAAAGGAAAGAATCACGCAACCAAATCATGTGCCAATCACGAAGATATCAGGGAGACCTAGCTTCTATTCGCCTGCGTACGCTGCCTTCTGCTTTCATCTACTCCTTCCTGCAAGAGGAAAGCAATAATTTTCTCCTCCTTCAATGGTAAGGGTTGATATCTCTCTACTAATTCTAATTAAGAGTTGGTTACGATCGTCCATTCTCCTTCAGAGTACTTCGTTAGATCTAACATTAATGGTTGAGATAGAAGAGGATTTAACCCGCTAGTCAAATCTCTTTAGAGGAACAAACTTTTCCTACTATTGAAACATAACTAAAGTTAGTGTTCTTTGCAAATAAATTTTTTGTCGCAAATTGAGTTTTAGTTGCAACGCACGAGCACATGACTAGTAGATCATGATGCCCCAGGTAAATGTGTACACGGTAGTACACTTCATTTTCACATACATTTTCACATACTACTGGGACTGGGAGTATGTACTCCCACACAACCAATTCGTAGTGTACCATAACAAACCGCATGCATGCAGCTTGCTTCACGGAAATGAGTGCATGCAGCTTGCTTCACCATACGCATCATGAATCAACGGAAATAAGTTACGGGTGTACATACTCCTGGGAGTACAAAATAGCCTTGTTCTTCTAAGATGAATAAGCCATACAGAAATATGATGATGCAAGACTTAATTATTCTTTGATATATTTGAATAAATAAAGATCCGTCCTACACAGATTGCAAAATGTAGGGGCTGGAATTAACAAATGAAATGGCTTATCATCCCTATTTCTTTCCTTTATCCCTCTCCAAATTGAGAAGAAAAACCAACTACGCCTTATTTTGCGCATCAATAGAGACTGCCCAAAATCCTATTTTACAAGAGCAAGTTGCAAAACAAGACAGGATTAAAAAATAATCATCCTCTATGGTTCGGAGCCTATCAACGATATCAGCCCAATCGGCATGGGCAAACCACCGGCTGCAATGCACCCTTTTCACTTTCAGACAGGTGAACTAGAAATGCCCATGTTGACCATGGCTAGAAAAGTAGAAATGCCCAAGATATTTCATCTCCAGTATAATACATCTTTTGCTAGCTGTTGCTACGCAGATCCTCTTAATTTGGCCATTGTGAGCTTGTCTTTTGGGCTTCAGAAGAGGTGAACTATCCTATATACTTTATCTTCTTTCGAGAGAAGTAGTATACCTGTATAGTTGGCTTTACTAATTACCAGCAACTTCTGCAGCTCTTTGCCTCATCATCTCATTTACAGCAGCTCTCCTCCTGGAATCGGACTGCTGTTGCAATCTTCTTAGGTGGACTTTGAGATCCCTATGTCCAAGCAACCCGAAACAGCACAACTCAATATTATTCTAGATGGTAATGGCATGGGAGTGAACATTGTACCAGGGGGGCGTTTGTTCTTTACCTGCATCTTGGCATACTGCAGTTTGATTTTTTGCAAGCTCGGGCATGGAGCCGAATCAGGGACCACATTTTCTTACACGGTTCACAACCACCAGATACACGTATTTTGCAAAGATGCCCATGACGGAAGAGCCCCTTAACTCTTCGGCAGTTAGGATACTGGCAATCAGGAACACGGCAGAGTGACACATGCACCAAAAGTTCAAGCATTACCCGTACCTGCAGGACCATGAAAAAACACCCCAAAAAAATGGTTCAGATCAATTCCTTCATGGATTAATCTAGTGGGTGGATAGCACAAAAAGAATTTGAAATTTTTCCAAAAGGAAAGGCACTTTATTGGGAAAGTTTATCGATAACCTAGCTGTCCTAGCTCATAGAGCAAACAATAAATCACAACCTCAGCACTAACAATGCACAAAGTTATATGCTATGTAGAAAGGATGACATATATCTCACTGTTTTCCTATGGCATGTAGCACAATAGCATAAGTGGACAAGTATGTTTCTGAAGAGAACAAGTGGACAAGTATTGACATAGATTTAGCAATGCAAACAAAGGTATGGAGCGGTTAAGTTCGTGACTTGTGACCAAAATGATCACCTGACATTAAAAGGCAGCTTACAAAACTGTGTAGGTTAAAATAAATTCTTTGGCATTTATTTTACTCAGAAAAATAAAAATCACCTGCTGAACACGCTTCTCCCGAGCTTCCTTATTTTGAGCATTACGGTCAGCAGATGATGGACGATTTGTTAGCTTGTGATGATGACTGGCACCTCCATCCTTTTTGTAACATGCAGCACACACATCAAAGTCTGGGCATTCTTCACACCGCCACCCTTGACCAGTTTCAATATCGTGATTGCAGACATTACATGTGGTAACAAAAGCTGGTGCAGTTGGATTATGAAGGTGGTATAACACCATCATTGAGGAATGCTTTGCACGGCGAAGGGTGTCATATTGATAGTGATTTCCTTGACAAAGACTAAGGAACGCCTGTCTGGTGTCAAAAAACTCACTTTCTAAGATATCATCTCTGTCCTTGGTATCTTCAGGCACCCCAACAATTTCAACCTAAATAATGACATCAAGTAAAAATGTTTTGTGAAGACATCAAGTAAAAATGTTTTGTGATTATTTGTTTTTGCTTTACTAATATCTGATGAGTGAAAACTTAAAAGTTATCCAGATGACCTACTGGGTGGAGCGTATGTGAGTCTCTACTATTACTCGGGTGCCTCTCATTCTCTTCAAGCCGCCACTCTGCATCATAACACCTGCAACAAACTCACCAGTTTCAACAGCAAGGCTAGCTGCTATTAGACTAGCTGTAAGCTGTAACAACATTCAAATAAGGGTAAACCTTAAAGCAGTTTGTTCACTTATGACATTGTGTGGAGAGACGAGAACCATAGTTATCACCAGCATCACAAATCACAATTCCTTTCATATAATGACAACTTGACAAGAAAAAAAAACTCCACTTATCAATTCTAGAATATTTAGCTGATGCTTTGATGTTGCACCACGTATAGACCCATAATCATGCACATCTATCAAACAGAAGTACCATAATTTGAATCTATCGAATAAAAGTAGCATATAATGAAAGGAATCAACTTACTTGTCACAAATATGAAAACTTTTGCATTGGTCGCAGACCCAGCGTCTTCCAGACACCATAAGGATAGAGCAGTGACTGCAAGAGTACTGCAAATGGACCATGATGAAATCTTCCTTCATTGGGTAAATGGTTTCTCCAAGCTGCACAGCATAAAAATGATGGCTAAGATATGACAATTGAAATGAAACTTGGTGTATCAAGAAGTAATGCATTATAGGAATAAAAGTACTTTTTGCATCAGCATAGCATCCTTTGAAGCATTCCCACTTAGATCAGTGTGGCCAGCAGCTTTCAAAGATCTTTTTGTGACAGTCTTCTTTATTTTACCCTTCTGCAGCTTTCCACCGTCTTCTTCTAGGCGAAGTTGGTTGATCATATCTTCTGCAGCCCCTGGCCAATAATCTCCATCAAAATATGGCAAGCGAGCTGCAGTCACTTTGGCCTTGCATTCTTTTGTAGTTTTAAAAAAGTGATCATAGAGATTCGTCAGCTCAACAACAATACGCTCCTTAATAGCTTTTCGAAGCATAGATAAGTACCTGTGTGGAAAGGAATTATTAATTCATACGTACATCAAGAGTTGCAGATGTTAAATAAGATATTAATTAATCTCTATAATGCAAAACATTATTAATGAGCAGAATAACATAAATGCCAATCTACAGACTTACCATTCACGTAGTTTATCAGACTTTGGTGTCTTCTGAATCTCCGGATGGCAATAAAGAATGTAATCTTCACCCTTCAAAGGTGGGCAAGCCCATATGTAACAGCTAGTGAATCCACGTTGCTTACAATACTCAAGATAACCTATCTGTATGCATAGAAAACTAGTATTATATTGTGAGCAAAGAATAATCCAAAATAAGGAAGCTGGTGTTCGAGGAAATGATTGATTTAGGAAACCATTCCCAATCTGCTCACAAACCTAACTTTCTAAAAAAAAACTTTAGTTATAGTAAATTACCAGAATTTCATGATAGACATATGTTCGTAAGGCCTCCCCAGACACTGTTTTTATGTCAGGTCTAAAGTATTTGACAGAATCAAGGTATGATAGATAAACCCGACGTTGGTTTGGAAATGCGCATTCTGCACCAAATTCTTGAACATACATGCCAAATAGGCATACTTCAACACCTTCTATTCTCTGAAATAAAAGAATAGCCTGCAAAATATTTGGAAATATTACAGATGATAAGAACATTTTCTTAATTTAAGAAAATGCTCCTCTAAGAAAGGAGTCATTAGAATCACCAACAGCAACAACTGATTTTATACTTCAAACGAGTGAATGACCAGAGCACTTTCTTACCTTAGACTTGTAAGGGAATTCTGCTGGGTAATTGTCTTCTTGAAAAATCTCGAAAAAACGTGGCTTGACTTCCAATGTCTTGTCCACCGATGAAACAACTCTGACCACAAGTCCATCTGCTCCAGGAACCTAACAAGTGAGAAAAAAAATTTAGGAGAAAACCAACCCTATATATATATATGTGTGTGTGTACAGTTCCACTTACATACTAGAAATGAGAAAAAACAATAGATTGGTGAATATATTAGTGCCACATGCTGAACTAGAGGCCAAATGCCCCAGCAAGACACATGAGGCACAGCGGATCAGGGTTCAGAGCTGGTTACCGAACCAGCCTGGTACTAGTTTTTTAAACCCTGGTTTTGGTTCACCCCCCAACCCACCTTTTAAATTAATCTTCCATAACAAAAGGCTTATAATTCCATCTAGTTTTTATCCTACACTTCAAATCTGCAAATAAAAATTCACAATTTTTAAAATAAAATAAAATAAAATAAAAAGGCTGGTTGAGTGGTTTCTGCAAAGAAACCGGAACCAGGCACCATCCTTTTTTTGTTACAAAAAACAGTCTTCTGAACAGTGGTGTCAATAATTCATAACCTAGCACATTAAGTATTAGACTATTAGCAAAACAGTATCATGAGGGCATGTGAGCCTTGCTAGTTGCTTCGACATGAGGACAGTTCATCTTATCAGCCTACCGAAGACACCTGATCATCAGCAGCACAGTTTACAGGGCAAGGGAGATTGTTTATCAGAATGGTCTCTCCACTCACAGGCTATATCAATAACAGCAGCAAATAGAACAGCAGTCTGCTAAGCTCTCAGCTGGTTGCTTTGCAAACTTACTGTTCATACTCCTTTATTGGCGACTGACAGTTCCAAGCATTACACAGTGCCAAACCACATACAGAAGAAGCTAAGGCAAACTAATTCCTTGTCTATATTTTAATTTTTCTCCCTGTATAACTTGGTTGCGAAAAGCAGCAGTGCTGCTTTCATAGGCTTTCAACCACTAGAATCCGTACCGTCAAACTTTCTAAAGTCTGACCGCCAATAAGTTTAGATTGGCTATACGATTTGTCGTTAAAAATACTTTCATAATATCATACTTTTATTAGTACATCTTAATGTGAAGTTATAAAAAGTAACGGTCAAAGTCGCATCTCGGAGACCGTGAAAAGTAAAAAAAAAAGAGTCAAGTAAAAAAGAACGGAGGGAGTAGCTACTAGTTATTAGCTAATATGATTAGGCTTTCTATGTGGCCAAGTCTCTAATTTAGCCGAGGAGATTTTCAGGCTAAACAAAACAGGAGTTCAGGATGGAAAGCTAGCATAGCTAGCATTTGGTATCGAAGGCACTTTCCAAAAGAACTACCAACATGGCAACACCGCTCAAATAAGATTTTTCTACTTAAGCTATCTCATAGCATCTCAATCTTCACTTCACTGAACCAAATATTGATGATCTTACATTACAAAAATTCAGATCAACAAAATAAACATGCGTGCACACATGCAAATATTTCAAGTACGAAAATGAACGTTCTCTCTCTAAAGATGACAGAAAGAACTGCTTGGTTCCATTAGGGCAGTGAACTGTGTGGTCCACAAATAAGCTGGACATGTAATCTAATGGATGTCTTTGCATATATAAACTCTTAAGAAATAAAACTATGTATTCCATTGATACGTCAGAGGTTTGTTTCACTCTGATGCTACAGCTATTACAAAAGCATTACAGTTACACTATTCAAATAAAATTTTACACGTACTAAAAGTATGTAAATAAGATATAATATCTACTCAAAGAATTAAATTCTAAACATATGCATATTTGGATTTTACTAATGTTGGTATGTCTTCAATATATGCAATAAATTTTATTATTTACAAACTAAAGTCCAATCGATATGATGCAGCGTATCTATTTAAACATGCCAGCTAATTTCTGGAAGCTTTCTTAGCATTGCACTTAATATGTTATCGCATGTAAAAGGAATGTACACAATTAAATTACACAGGGAACTGCTGAGCAGCATAATAGGAGGTGACAGATGCATGATGTGCACAAGTTGTGCAACTCATCTAAAAATTTCTGTGGTGCATGTAACCCTTGTCACAAGAGGCAACCAATATCTCAAAAGGTGAACCTGCAGTAAATAAGGACCTAGCAAAAGTGCAAGGCAATGTTCTTGGTGGATGCAGTTACAACCTCCTCTGTCTTTGTTTTGTGAAACATCGCCATCGGCGCTCTAACAAAAATACTTGTATGCACCGACAGATAAATACCAAGGTCACTTTAGAAAAAAGTGAAATAAAGTATATAAGGACCTAGCAAAACAAACTTTTGAATAAATAGGTCGTTCTAACTTTTTTTTTTGGAATACGCAGGAGAATCTGCACATAATTGTTTTTAAGAAGGGGATTAACCTGTGACCTCTTGCACCACAACCAAGTGCTCTACCACTATGGTACACAAGTACAGTTCTTGATTTCAGAAAAAGAGAAAACAAGACATACCAAACCGTAAAGCTTAAAGAAAAAGAAGCAAAAACTTAAGTTAGTGTGTTCCAGAACCAGCTTTTATTACACTAACCTGATCAAAACTTTTCTGAGAAAGATTTGCCCGCTCCTGCCTCTCGTCCCTGAGCCGTTTAAAAAGGCGTTCTTCTATATGATCGCTAAGCACAGTCCTTGGCAAATCTTTCGCCCCAAGAACAGCACTTTGTGGCAAAGGCGTGCGCAAACCAAGTTTTATCTCATGAACATAGCACTTATGGCAAGTATATTCTGCTTCTCCTCCATCATTCCTTCTGACATTGAAAAGGGCACAAATCTGATGCTGCCAGCATTCACATTTGTCACACTGAACCCACTGTCGAGCAAGCAATTAGAATAAATTAGTATGCAAGAAAAGAATACAGAACTATGATTACAGTCTACCATAAGGGAAATGGAAATGCTTACCCCTTCTTCCGATACATCATCGTTTCTTCTTTTCTCAAGATTTGCCTTGAGAAATTGAGTACCTTCCACCTCAATTGTGTGACTGCGAGACTCATTGTAACACAGGGTACAGAAATGGTGGCGGGTCTCAGTAGTAGAACCAGTATAGTATGATGCATTCCGTTTTATCCGAGCACCACAGGGAGAACAGTATATTGGTGGAGGTTCGAAATTTAGCTTTTCTACTTTGCAAAGCTGGCATGAGTTCTCATTTTTAGAAAGTCCTATCACTTGATTCTTTTCAGCTTTAGCCTTACTCTGGCAAATGATGAAATTGAATAAATAGTTTATACTTTATAGTGCCACAAACATATATTGTTGCACATGCTTCCATTACATTTCATTGTAATAGCAGTAACACATGATTTCAACCAATGGATTATTGAAGACAGCAAAAGAAATGTATTGCTAGGGTTTAAAAAAAAGCAGTAATCGGACATGGATCAGGGTAACAAAATCTGGTAGCAATGTAGTATCCAGCAGGTTACTGTGGTAATTGAAAATCCAGCTCAGACGAGGAATGTTAAAACCACCAAAACTTAAATTCAAATTTATTTTCCTAAGTTGAAATTTTGAATGAAAAGATTTTTTAAATCATCGTATGAAAAATGCCACCTTTGCCAGCAATGTTATGAACTTGTGATTTGTCAATGGTAGACTCGATATCAAATTGCATTGTGTGCACACACACACAATGCAATATATATATATATATAGATATTTCATATTTAGTAGAGGTTTTCATTTGTGCTAGTGAAAGTATAGCATCTTTCCCAAAAAGCTAACATTTATCTTGTGTGGCAGTGGGAAATCCCACTCGAAATTGACTACTTACTATTTTCATATTTACGTCTTTTTTTCTATAAAACAAATTGACAAGCGAAACCACCTGGTTAAAAAAAGAACATTTATGACTGGGGAGCAGGGAATTTTCTGAAACCAATTTCTATAACTATGGTACAGATCACAAAGAGCCAGGATCAATATAAACTCTAGAAAAATCAACCAAAAATAGTAATTTACTTCAAAAAAAATCTGGTTTAATATAGGAAAGCAAGGGCGAAGAAATATGACCATATCCATATGGGCCAAAGAGCCAGGATCAATATAAACTCTAGAAAAATCAACCAAAAATAGTAATTTACTTCAAAAAAAATCAGGTTTAATATAGGAAAGCAAGGGCGAAGAAATATGACCATATCCATATGGGCTTCCTTAATTCGTTTGACATTCCCTTACATCTACTCAAATGTGCCCAGCAACTGTGCAAAAAGATTTCGAAGCGTACTAGAGATTTTTACCAGGTCAAGTAGCATACCTGGCCAACCCACTGCCTTAGACTGTCAGTGTGCTCATTCACTTGTTCTGTAGTGAACAGTTCCATGAGAGAAACGCCTTTTATCTTTGGTTTCCCCAATTTGGACATCATGACATCCGTAGAGCTATTGTTTTTGTTCTGAACATCAAGAACATTCTCATTGATCTCTTTATCAGCCAAGAAGCTTTGCTTGACATGAGAATCTATCTCATTTAAAACACTAGGAATCACATTATTTGGCATAGCACCTATTTTTCCATCAGTATCATAACCAATGATTACAGGCTTTTGTGGAGGCCGTATATCAACCCTCACATTTACCTCTTGTTTTGGGACCATCTTGTTGTTCTGCTCAAGCTGTCTAGGATGGTCTGCCTGTAACACAAACCCTGGGTTTGCTTGAGGAACAGGGACAGGAGAGATTCCATTCTCTGATGAATTGGAAAACACAGGCTGCAACCTTAAACGCTTTGGTTCTGATGGTTGGTCATCAAAGGTTTCAACTGCCACCAGGTCAATGTCCATTCTATCATCATGTACCCCATTGGTGATTCTTTGAATCGTATTCTGCTGACTAATTAATATAGGCTCAGCAGTACTGTGCTTGTGTGCCTGTTCAGAAGAGCGGCGCAATCTTTCCTTTGCCTTGCTGCAAACAGGACAGTGCTCATCAACACAATTCTTATAGTGATAAAATACCTTCTTTGACTCCCTGCAGTACCTATATGAACAATCTTTCGTTTGACAGTACTTAAAATGCTTCACTAACTTCTGTACACAAACACAATATTGAGATTTACAACTTCCTATAGGAGCTGCACAAGATTTTGCATGGATCAACATTAACAACCACCGCAGTTGAATGTGGTAGTTTTTAATGTTTCTTGTGGCCTGTTCAGATTCCCTTGTTGGGAGCTTTGACAATTTGGGATCAAGTGAAGTCACGGCACAACCAGCAATGTGCCGATCAGATGAAACAGGCTGCTGTGCTCTATCTTGTGCCATTGTTCTCTGGCAAAAATTATCCTGGACCTGTTTTTCAATCGATAAACTATTAGTCACATGCACATTTTCTGTTGGTTGAGATCTACAATGTGGTTGCAACAATGGTTCAACGTATGTTCCTTTCAGGAAACAACTGGCACCATTTGAACCATCATCAGATTGCTGGTGTGGGGGCAACAGCTGCCGAGAATCATGACAGAATGGAATGTGAAAAATTCGAGAACTAGACAATTGTCCAGATATTTGGCCCCTTTTGTCATTATCATGGGAACTTGTTATCTGGTAGTGACCCTGGAGATTTGGAAGGTCAGCGTGCTTTGTTGCTTGTGAAGACATCAGTTCATTGTGCAATAGGTCTCCCTGGTCCAACAGTTGCTCAGCATGACCAGAACCAGTTTGGCATTGCTCCAATGAGTTGTCCCTCCACATAACCTGATGGTGCTGTATATTTTGCTGCTGGAGATCGAAACTATATTGATTTTGCATAAACTGGGAATGAGGGTGATTAGGCTGCAACTGATGTTGCTGATGGAGTAGCTGTTCATGAGGTAACTGTGATTTCCTAAAATTCCCCTTTTCTTGTGGATCCAATACTTCAGCTTTTATATGAGGTTGTGGATGAATGGATTGCATGGTTGTCTGATTTTTAAGCAACCCAGAATACATCCTTGAATTGGACAGCAAATTTGCAGGATTCATGTCCAGATTACTTGTAGCTGTTAAGGCAGACAAACCAGTGCCATGGAAACTTCTAGAAGCAGCCATATCAGCTGATGCTGTAGAAGAAAACAGCACAATTTACTGTCTTGCAATGCCAAATCCTATAGTGAGCATTACTTTGCTAATCGGAAAAACCAAAACCAAGACAAGTGAAATCAACTTCTGATAGTAACAAGTCCCAGAGTCAACCATATGGAACACATATGAACTTTATCAAAACAAGCAGTACTACCTCCACGACTTCGGATCAAATGATTAGCAACAAGACAAGTCTAGTGCAGATGATAAGGTTTGAAGGTAGAAGTCATAAATCACTTATAAATTCCACATTGTAGAAACAGAGAAGACTATATTTTACCACCAAATATTATGTGCACCATCTCACAGCAAGATCATAAGGATTCGGTACCTCTATTGACATCCATTGTATAGATGTCTATAGAATTTGTCAAAATATGTAGGAATTTTGTTACATGAAGAGTTTAAAAGAGTATATATATTTCATTATTTCCACATGTATTTTGTTATGATCCTTAGACGTTAGATAATTGGTAGAAGAAACAGACTTGGGGAGGACATATAAAGAGAGGTGAGGAAGAAGACTTTTAGGGAGAAGACTCTTAAATCTTAATTCCTTCTAACTTGATCTCATGCTTAAAATACTCATCCTCATATAGAGGATGGACTAATATAAAACTAACCTTATCTTTACAAAAATAATTGATATTCCAAATAAATAATCCTTATCCTAGGAAACAAATCAAATTTGTGGGAAACGAGATAAGTTGATTGAAAAAAAATGAAACCTTCCCAATCCTGGCCGTGGGGCCACTGCCTTTGTGACGCGTGAAAACATGAACAGTGCGTGCTACAGTATAAAGAAATAACAGTATGTGCTACAATACGAGCTGTGCTTGCAAACTTTTTATTACCACCAAAATTATGGTGACAATGGATGGAAATATCATCCCTCATGTGTAATATAACCATTACAGACAGGTTGCGTTTATTTTATACCAAAATCAGCATACTTTTTCCTTTTGCTCCCTAATTAATGAAAAGTGCTCCAAATTTTTATTCTTTCTTTCTTAAATACATTCCTTTTAGGTGATATGGATAATGTATAGGAATTAGATTTCAAAGCCATGTGCCTTTTCAAGAACTTGTTGCAAAGAAGTTTCAGTGTGGTCAACTACCGACTTTCCAACACAAACGATCAAACAGAATGGTGCAAAACAGAGGACAGAATGCATACTTGGTGTCCTTTGAAAAGGAGGATGATTGAATTGTTGCAGCAAAGGTTTTTTGGGAGAACTGTCATACGGAGATAAGTTAGTAAATGTTTCTGACGCCGCAGTTCTGTTTATTATCTGCATATTCGACCTATGTAACCCCATTCCACCATTCATCTGTGCATCCGATAAACCATATGAGGAGGAATTCTCCAGCATGCTTGAGTGTAATCCAGAACCAGCATGGCCCCCAAGGTGCTGCACTGGATAGCAACTTTGATTACTACTTAATGGTTTCTGTTGCTGCTGCATTTGTAGCATGACATTCGACTCCACATTTAAGTATCCAGCTCCATTTGAGTACTCAGAATTGGCAGGTAAAGTCTGTTGATTGCTAAATCCTGGAGTTGGGATCGTATGAGTTACCTGCCGTTGCATGCTCACAGGACTCATTGCTGATGAGACACTACTGTTGTTAGAATTTAGTGGGACATTGGTGGATGGGTGCTGGTACCCATTAGACATGGAACCTACAATGGAATATATTAAGTAGCAGCATATGAAGGAACCGGCCAACGAAAGAAGCATATAATATCTGCAAACATAAGTCAACTACAGTTATTCACACCTGCCGTTGAGTTACCACCTGTGTTGTCCATCATATAGGGCATTCTAGAATTCCCACTTGCACTCTGAGCCATACCAGGTGTTGGAATCATTGTGCCATAGCTAGAAGAAGATGTTATCTGCCGCGACATTTGTTGACGTTGCTGACCTTGGGCTGTAATGGTCCTAATAGCATTGTTCAAATGTGGACCAATTGGTTTCTCCAATATATTATAGTATTCATCCTGCTCATAGGGAGAAAAAAGGAAAAGTGATAGCCAACAGTGAAAACATTGACACGGTAAAGCAACAACTGTTAAGAAAACGGAAACGAAAGTACTGCCTTGTCTTTTAATGTATATATATATAAGCAACCGCAATAAACAAATTATATATCTAGGAAAGAAAGAGAGGCTTTTATAATTATTAGCAGCGCAATGATGTCTCATAGTGTCCAGAGTGTTTAACTGGACGTTGTTTATTCTTCGTCCACAAGATTTCATCAGACGCTCAAATTCCACATAGTCCAACTGCATGGGCCATTCGCATAAATCACAACTTTGTGGTATGTTGAGGATCTATTCCTCCATATCAAGCTTCTTCATCCTCCTCCTGACATTTCTCTAGCCGAGTGTCACAAACTTGTCATCTTTCACCTATTACTTTTTTTTTGAGTTAAGTTCATCAAGCAGTGATCGGTGGGTGATGTGTGCATGATGGGCCTGATGACCGAGAGACGCTTGCGTGTGTGGTTCTTGAGCACAATGAAGCGCAGGGGTGTGCACCGAGCACCAGAAGATCGAAAGCTTTCTGGATTTTTCAATGTCTTACACAGGGACTTGTATTTTATGAAAGGGGCGTGGGCTGTAGATACCATGGACTTTTAGTTTTTGGGATCGTCCCTGCTATTTTTTTTGTGCTGAAAAAATAACCACGTCCTATTAAATGGTCTAAATTGGCCACATCCGGTTGAATGACATGTATGGTACAAATCTAGAGCATCCTGTTTAGAAATAAAATTGCCTCTTATTCTTTTTTAGGCCTGGAATTTCTATTCTTTGTGTGCCTAAATATGAAATTGGATTACCTTGGTCGGATACTGCCTGAACATAGCCTCCTCAAACCGCCTTGCGAGGTCTGGAGTCCGGTTTTCGGAAACCATTTTCTTCTCTTTCATAAACTCTTCTCTGGCAATGTTAAATTGGCATTAATTAACATCATAATTCAAGCTTCTGATTAAATGCACACCTTCTGATAAGCAGTTCTTATGTTAACTTGATGTACACCTCAACAAGCATGATTTATTACACCAAAGCCAGTCCACTAGTTTGGGAGTTTCGCAACAAGTAAAAGCTTACATCTTCTTGTACATGCCTTTGCGCATGCTTTCGAACTCAGGATCCATGCCGGGGTGGCCTGAAGCGACCTGTAGCTTCCGGTGCTGCGGCAACCTTCCACTGCTGCCTGAATTCATCTGCACGGCCTGCCCGGACAGGTGCGCCGCCTGCCCCAAATTCATCTTGCCCACCAAACGAGTATCAATGTATCGCCATCATCAATCGTCGATCATAAGCGGCTGAATGCAGCAACCAAAACAACACTAAAAAAATGATCAAACTTTATCAACAGCCCAATGCAGAGGAACAGACAGAAAAACAAAGGAGCAAGCTTAATCCAAATTCCGAAACCAAAAAACAGCCCAATCGATCAGCACCACCGCCTCCGCCAATGGCGGCGGAAGGGGCGGACTTAACTGAACCCCCAATAATCAGGGAAAATAAACCGCTACTAGTGGTACCAGTTCGGGGTAATCGAAACCCTAACACAATGTGTACTCGAACATGAGTGGATGCACCCGCACCTTGCTACGGGGTCAACCGAGATGGATCGATCTTGCGCGCGATCGCTGAAGAAGAATAACCGAATCCAACAACCACGCAGCAAGCAAATCCGCAACTAACCAGGTATCCGGAGAGAAAGAAAGGTTTCGATTGGATCGCTCACAGCGAATAAAAGATCCGGCGGAACAAAACTCACCCTTAGAACAACAATCCAACCAAGCTAGGGCTTCCTTACCCTCAGATTAAAGAAGAAATCAATCCAGGTCCGGATGGATCTCCACTCCACGCCAGCCCGGTGGAGGGAAGGAGGGAGACGACGGCTATGAAAGAGGGCTTCCTTCGAGGACGACGACCTGTAGGCGTGATCGGGCAAAGAAGGGTTTGGTTCGAGCGAGCGAGCGAGCGAGAGACTTTTTGAGACGAAGGGAGTGCAGCCGCGCAGATGGGCCGGATAAATTTTTGTGTTTCTTTCCCAAATATTTGTGGATCTAGAGTTTTTTTTTTAACCTTTGCACTCACTTTAAATTTTAAAGTAGCATGTAAGACTAATATGAACACGTTCAGATGATGCCGGGCCACAGAAACAACAATCGAGTTAGACCGAAAGAGCGCTAGTGACAAATGGCACGTTGTTAGACACACATGGCAAATGTGCTTGTCAACAATACGGTAGGACGTTGATGATTATGGTAAACGGTAATGGTAAGGGAACAACAGCGGATTTTAGCAAAGAAATCTAGTAGATCTATAGCTGCGTAATGTCGTACATATGTAGTACTGTAGAGTAAGTTCTTATGACTATTAAACATAGTGGTATGCCTAGTATAATATGCCACGTTTTTGTAACATGCGACGTAATTATATGGCAGTGTTTGGACCGTGAAGTTCGCTAGACTTATGTCAGTAAATTTGGTATTGTTAAAAATGTAGCATAAGTAATGCAGGGTACATTATGACTAGTTAGATTTGTCGGCCTTACGTATGTTACAAAGATTCATGTGGTAGTAAGCGGTATTTGCACGCCAGAAATGTGGGGTGTGTTTACGTATTTGTTCGATGAAATGGGAAGAAGTCGCTGACATGACTTACTATGATGAAATAGTTGACAGACATGGATGAGCAAGTGCACTTTAAAATAAACTATAGAGAAAGAGTTTCACATATGGGCGCAGAAGGGGTTGAATTGGGTCATTTTCCATTTGTGACTGTTAGCATGTCTAGTGCAAAGCAGCATCCATAGGGCGCTATTATGATACAGTTGTACCAGATGTTCTTGTTGGACTATGTGTTACATGATCTGAAATTACACGGTGTTATCACTCGTGCATAACAACACACTTATTGGGAGTTAGTGGAATTAAAGGGGCTACAGTTCTTAGAGCTTGTACGTGCGATTGGCGAAGGAGCGAGGATAGTCACTAGTCCTACTTGCCCAAGCATTTCAGAAACTTTCCTCGGCTTATGTTGAAGATGTTGGGCAGTCCAGCTGTAGTCAACCATGCTTAATGAGTGAAGATGCGGTGGCCGTAACGACTCAGTGGAAGTGGAGACTCTAGATCACTCCATACTGGAGGTGATTGAACCTATGGGCATTGCAGATGAAGGTGAACAGATCGAAACCTTGGTGGAATAAGTAGAAGCTAAAGACTTGGACTATGAGGCATTTTTAGTTGACAATGGTTCTGGTGATGATGGGGGGATACGTAAGGGGCTATTCCTATGGGGTGGAACGAGTATCAATTTTCCAAGCTAGTAGTCACTAATGGTGATGGGGTTGCATTGAAGTATCAGTGAAATGAGGTCTAACAAGGAGCAATATATAAAAGTAAGGTGAAGGTCAGGAAGCAGTCAAATTCTGGGTAAAGTCATTGCAGAGGACATTTAAGGCAGTGAAGTTAGTGCAACGAGTGTATGCTGTGAAGTGTGAGATAGAGGGTTCCCATGGCACGTCCATGCATATCAACCTAAGTGGAACACCCTTTGGAAGTGCTCAATAGCCGTTCCGCACACATGCGTAGTGACAAAGTCCATGCAATCTCATAGAAACATGTTTTTAAACTTTTTTGAAGATGCAATGTACGGAGAGATTATGAACAACCTAGATTAGAGCCGTATGCTATTATACTTGCAATAAAGCAGAGATTTTAGTACACAAATAGCTATGCGAAGGCCTCGAGGGCGAAGAAAAAGACGCTGGAAGTAAGGTTCGGTACATACGAAGACTGATACCACAACCTATCCGGTATGCTTCGAGTCATACAATAAAGAAATCCTAGCACTTTTGTAGATATTTTCAAACAGGCATCCGAGCACTTCCACGGGAAGATAGTACTTAAGCGAGCATTCTTCGCTTTTGGTCCATGCATCAATGCCTTCAGATATTTGTCGTCACATGCTTTGCGTGGGCGGGACATTTATTTTGACTATGAAGTACAAAGGCCATATATTAATTGTGACTAGGGTAGATGGCAACAACTAGGTTCTTCTTGTTGCACTTACATTTGTAAAGTGTGAGAACACCGATAGCTGGTTGTGGTTTTTGAAGAATGTGAAAGTAGGTATTGTGGGCAAACGACGTGGAGTCTGTATCATACATGATCGGCATCCTGGCATATTGAAGGCAATTATTCAGCTGCAGCAAGGGGAAGATGAGCGATATCCATTGCATGATATGCATAGTATGTTGTGCAAGAGGCACATAGGGGCTAACTTCTACAAGCAATTTAGGGACAAGAAGCTGATGGAGCTTTTCACCAGGCTGAGAGTCAGAATCAACATTGAAGGTTTGAGGTGTTTTGGAAGAAGTTGGATGAGCTCATGATGAAACATAAAACAGAGGCAGCGAAAAAGCCCTCCACTGGCGTGGAAGAGCTCCCCATCACACTCGAGATGATTCCTACAGATCCCCCCATTGGTACGGAGGAATGGAAGGTAGACAAATGCTTCTCAGAGTAGAATGAGCACGAGCCTGGGGAAAAGTGGCTATTGCTTTACGACACTGACGGCTCGAGGTATGGGGTGATGACCACCAACCTAGTCGAGGTGTACAATTAGATCATGAGGGGTCTGAAGCCCCTCCCTCTGGTAACTATCGTTGAGAGAATTCTATGTGAGATTATCAAACACTTTATTGATCGGCATGTCGTGGCGTTGGGATATATGAATGATCTATAACTGAAATATTCTACTATGATCACTAGGTACATGGAGGAGAAGAGCAAGAAAGCGAGAAAGCGAGACACACAGAGCATTTATAATAAGGACTGGGGAGCTTCATTTTGAGGTCTTGTGTGGGGGAAAGGCAGGCGGGGGACCAACCGTGAGAAAGTAGTTCACGAGTGCAGCCTTGGGAGGTGAATTTGTTTATGCACATGCAACAAGCTCTATCTGTTACATAGGCCATGCACACACTTGATGGCAGCATGCTCAACAATTGGACATGACTTGGGCATAGGTGGTGGCAACCTGAAGTGGTGAACTCTATGGGTTCGGCGTGGTTAGATGATTCAGTGACATCAAAAGGCTAAAGGGGATTGCTCGCTGTTAAACCCGATGTACCAGCAATGACATGGATGCATCAAAATAAGGGTGTCTTTCACGTCGGTGACCTCGCACGTGTCGTACCCCAAATACATAGCCATGTTTAACTAGCTCACTAGCGACCATGTAATCTGGAGGCCATACACCAGGAGGTCATCGGGGTGTATTCACTGCAAGGGCTTTCCATGCAGTGCACTCAAGATGTCGCCTTTTGGCCCATATGCCATCACCTGGTGTATGACGTCTTTGTCTAGATGTACATTATTCACCAGGTGTTGTGGCAGTTTAGAATACGATAGGTGTTCCCCATAAACCCTGACGACCATGTGCCAATGCACACCTATGGGTAAGTTGCGTGGTTTTTTTGGTTCCAATAGTTGATACATGCAAGTTATCATTAACTGATGTACATGTGTTCTTTTTGGCAGGCACACTTGCATGAGGGTGACTGGACGTGGAGGTTGGGATGTGCACATGTAGCCACATATGGCACAATGGACAGTTGCATTGCTAGATGTGATCCAGGAGGATGCCTCCTATGACCGTGTGATGTACGGTGTGTACATCGAGTGGTATAGCACAAGCACATGAGCTCGTGTTATGCGTGCTGTGGAGGATCCTCCAAGACACGTCGTTATGATGGGAGACACCTACCTCACCTAGCTGTACTTCGCATTCCATCTCTCAATAAGTCAAACATCCCACAAGGCTACATAGTACAAAATCATAAATCCATGACGATAATCATCGGTTCTAACACATTACCCTTCCTACACAGAACGATCTTATCAAGGAGGTGTATGACGAGGCTACCTATCTTCTATCTTGCATCGAGGAGACAATTGATATTTCAGTGGATGAGTTGAGAGTCGTGCTTAGTTGGATCAGGGACAAGGCCAAGTGCGTCATCTAGCTTACACCATGCAGGAGGTCCAGGGAAGATGTGTACATGAGCAACCACATATTTACGTGGTACGTGGCCACAGAGTCAGGCACACCACACAGCAGACAGTGGAGGCCCATCCTCCTCTCTACTGGACGTCGACGCCTCCTCTCCGTCCGACGTCGCCTCCTCTCCGCCCAACGCCCGCTCGTCCTCTCCACCCGATGCCGCCTACTGTCCGACCACTGCTGCCTCCTCTCCGCTGGACGACGCCTCCTCCTCTCCGCTCGACGCCGGTCTCCACCTCTCCGTCCAACGCCACCGCCTCCTCTCTAACCAAGGTAAACCCCACTCGATTTATTTCTACTTTTATCCCTGATCTAAAGATTAATTTCCACGCAATCTTGGCCTAAAGGCACTAACTTATCAGATTTCCTTGCCCCTAAACCAGATTATTGAAAAAACTTATCTATAATCCCAGTAGCTATTGGTAGTCCATCAGTTGAGGTAGTTTTCAGAATCTTGCAGCCTGATACTATTGATTTCTAAACTATGCCTACATTTGGAGCATCTCTACTAAACATAATCAGCATGCATGTGATGAGAGGATTATAATGATACATATTGTTAACAAGCCAAAATGTTGCTTATCGTCAACGCATACCAGACATTTCGTGACTTAAACCTTAAAACTTGCTTATATGGATTCTAAAAAGTACATGCATGAAAATACTACTAATACCACTCAACCCTACGTCCCCGAAGTCCCTATCCCCACCCGAGCCCGGTTATGTTGCCTCCTCCTCTCCCCTTGTACTCCTTCCCTTGGCGGCGCACCTCTCATTATGTCCACCCGGCACCTCCACCTCCTATCCGCTGGCCGTCGCCTCCCCTCTACCCGACGCCGACTCGTCCTCTCCACCCGCCGCCTCCTTCGCTCCGACTGTCGCCGCCTCCTCCTCTACGCTGGACATCGCCGCCTCCTCTCTGTTCGGCGCCGCCTCCTTTCTACCCGACGTCGGCACATCCTCTCCACTCGCCGCCTCCTCAGTTCCGATTGCCGCCGCCTCCTCTCAGTTGGCCGCCGCCGCCTCCTCTCCGTCCAGCACCTCCTCCTCTCCGCCCAACGCCTGCTCGTCCTCTCCACCCGACACCGCCTCCTATCCGACCGCCGCTGCCTCCTCCTCTCCGCCAGACGCCACCTCCTTCTCTCTGCTTGGCGCCGGTCTCGACCTATCCGCCCAACGCCACCGCCTCCTCTCTGACCAAGGTAAACCCTACTCGATTTATTTCTACTTTTATCCTTGATCTAAAGATTAATTTCCACGCAATTTTGGCCTAAAGGCACTAACTTATCAGATTTCCTAGCCCCTAAACTGGATTGTTGAAAAAACTTATCTATATTCCCCAGCAGCTATTGGTAGCCCATCAGTTGCGGTAGTTTTCGGAATCTTGCAGCCTGATACTGTTGATTTCTGAACCATACCTACACTTGGAGCATCTCTACTAAACATAATCAGCATGCTTGTGATGAGATGATTATAATGATACCTATTGTTAACAAGCCAAAATGTTGCTTATCCTCAATGCATACCAGACATTTCGTGACTTGGACCCTAAAACGTGCTTATATGGATTCTGAAAAGTACACGTATGAAAATACCATTAATACCACTCAACCCTACGTCCCCCGAAGTCCCGATCCCCCACCCGAGCCCGATTGTGTTGCCTCCTCCACTCCCCTCGTACTCCTTCCCCTGGCGGCGCACCTCTCGTCACGTCCACCTGGCGTCGCCTCCCCTCCACCCGTCGCTGCCTCCTCTCCGTCGGCCGCCGCCGCCTCCTCTCCGTCTGGCGTTGCCTCCTCTCCACCCGACGCCGCCACCTGTCCGACCACCGCTGCCTCCTCTCCACCGGACACCGCCTACTCCTCTCCGCTCGGCACTGGTCTCCACCTCTCCGCCCAACGCTACCGCCTCCTCTCTGACCAAGGTAAACCCTACTCGATTTATTTCTACTTTTATCCTTGATCTAAAGATTAATTTCCACGCAATTTTGGCCTAAAGGCACTAACTTATTAGATTTCCTAGCCCCTAAACTGGATTGTTGAAAAAACTTATCTATATTCCCCAGTAGCTATTGGTTGCCCATCAGTTGCGGTAGTTTTCGGAATCTTGCAGCCTGATACTGTTGATTTCTGAACCATACCTACACTTGGAGCATCTCTACTAAACATAATCAGCATGCTTGTGATGAGATGATTATAATAATACCTATTGTTAACAAGCCAAAATGTTGCTTATCCTCAATGCATACCAGACATTTCGTGACTTGGACCCTAAAACGTGCTTATATGGATTCTGAAAAGTACACGTATGAAAATACCATTAATACCACTCAACCCTACGTCCCCCGAAGTCCCGATCCCCCACCCGAGCCCGATTGTGTTGCCTCCTCCACTCCCCTCGTACTCCTTCCCCTGGCAGCGCACCTCTCGTCACGTCCACCCGGCGCAGCCTCCTCTCCAACTGTCATAGCCTCCTCCTCTCTGCTGGCCATCGCCTCCTCCTCCTCTTCGCCGGACGCCGCCTCTTCCTCTTAGCCCAACGCCACTGCCTCCTCTCTAACCAAGGTAAACCCCACTCGATTTTTTTCTACTTTTATCCCTGATCTGAAGATTAATTTCCACACAATTTTGGCTTAAAGGCACTTACTTATCAGATTTCCTAGCCCCAAAACTGGATTATTGAAAAAACTTATCCATAATCCCCAGCAGCTATTGGTAGTCTATCAGTTGTGGTAGTTTTCGGAATCTTGCAGCCTGATACTGTTGATTTTTGAACCATGCCTACACTTGGAGCATCTCTACTAAACATAATCAGCATGCTTGTGATGAGAGGATTATAATAATACCTATTGTTAACAAGCCAAAATGTTGCTTATGGTCAACACATATCAGACATTTTGTGACTCTGAAAATTACACATATGAAAATACCACTAGTACCACTCAACCCTACATCCCCGAAGTCCCGATCCCCCACCCGAGCCCGATTACGTTGCCTCCTCCTCTCCCCTCGTACTCTTTCCCCTGGCGGCGCACCTCTCATCACATCCACCCGACGCCGCCTCCCCTCCACTCAACACCGCCTTCTCTTCCTCCTCTCCGCCCGACGCCGGCTCATCCTCTCCACCCGCCATTGCCATGTGAATATATTCAACTGAACCTTTGCACCATAAATCTTTAGTTTAAATTTACACCAAGTTAAGATTTATGATTTTGAAGGAGTTTTAATAGCAACCAAGGGAGTTGAGTCCGGTGTGCCAAAAGCAGGGGCGGAGCTGGGCCCAAACCGCATTGTAAACATCCCAGCCACAACCATAAGCCGCCCGAGCTGAACCTGCTGAGGTGCGCCCTAGCTAGAGCAGCTCAGGAGGCCGCCGCCACTCTCGCTCGCGCTGAGGTTTGCCGCCACCACCGCCAGCCAGCCCCGCCCGCCGGTCACCGCTCCCACCCCGGCCCGCAGTCGCAGATCCATGAAGCTTCCACCTTCCGGTAGCGCCGCAAGACCTCGCCTCGGCTCACGATCCCACCCCGGCGATAGGCCCAGCGACCCGGCGTCCCAGCAGCTCCGCGCCTCCACGACCCAGCGACCCGGCGGCTCTGTGCCTACGCAGCTCGTAGCCTCCGGTGATCTGGCTCCCGCCCACGGCTGCCCGACAAGGTGAGTGATTGGAGGAATTAGATTTGTTTGGAGAGCTAGGGACTGACAGATCCCACCAATACCTCCTTGTTCTTGTTCTTCTTCTCCCATCTTGTGGTCTTTTGAGGATGGTAATCTGATGGTTTCTGATAGGAAGATGTATAAGGCTGTCTTGTTAAATTTGTATGAATCTTTAGGTAAGAATTTAGCATCTGCTTGACTACCGATGCCAAGAATTGTAAACAGAGATATCGATTGCGTGTTGCCAATGCTTATTGATCACCTCACTGCCTCATTGGCAGCTTGATTTGAAGTCATCCTTTAATGCCAATTTTCAGCAGTTGAGCAGAACTCGCACAAAAAAAAATCTGTTAGGTTGGCAAAGAGAGTACAACCACAATTCCTTAAGCACCACTTGAGAAGAGACTGGATTATCACAACCCTTACAATTTTGTTCAACTTGTGGACCTTCTTGGAAACTATAATTTCTGAACCTTAAATATCTAACATACTTGACCACCTTCCTGAACCACTTTGACTTTGTTCTTAAGTCTTGTAAGATGAACATTAATTTATTTTATAGATAAAGCTGTGGACTTGCAATATCTCAGAAAGCTATTGTCAAGATGCAAAAGTCATGTTTAGGGCACATCTTTTATCTAATTGAAGCTACACAAATGAGGGCGAATGGGTGATGTAACTTAAGTTGTGATAGAATGATATTGATACACTGTAAATGATCCAACCTAGGTAGGCTTGGTGTTAGATTCTGGAATCGAGGAAGAGCTCCAACTCTGCCACTTGCAGGTTGTAGATGCTGCTAGGGCTTCTCTTGGCCTTCCTGTAGTTGAGTACATTGTCACAGATGCTCCTTTGGAGAATTGGAGGTGCACAATCTGTTCATAACTTCTTATACTAGTAGTTCGAAAGAAAATTTAATGCTGAGTAATGTTCATGGTTACTTTTGGAAGTAGTAGTTGAAAAGACAATTCTGTGATTTTGAAAGTAGTAGTTGAAAATACATGTGCAATTTCATTTTTTCAGGTTCAGGTTCTTGTTTTATAGTTGATGAAGATATGATAGTCTCGGATACACCAAACCTTTGTTAATTAGGTATTAACTTTTCTACCACTCCACTACGCTATATTGTTTTAACATTTTTTATCTATTTTATTGAAATGTTAAGCATGGATCCAAATTTATCTTTAATTGTATATTTATGCTGTACTTTTGTTATACCTAAATGTCCATAATCTTTAATAATAGGTAATAGTCGCTTATTTCAGGCCGAGGCTTATAGCCAAAAGCCCATCTCCTGTTTGCGCAATCTCGGCACGGTCGTTCCCCCTTCCTCGCCGCCACCTCTAATTAGGGGCGTGTGCACCTCTGCAACCGCGGGCCACCGTCGCCACCGTCGACCATCGCACCGCGCTTTTCGTGCACCGCGTTCGGCCCCTTGTCGCCATGGGAAAGGCCTCCAAAGACAAGAGGGTACGCAACTTCCATCTCCTCAGCCAGCTTCCCTTTCTCGTCGTCGTCCGCTTTGCTTCGCTGCTTCTTACCATGCGTGGGATTGGGTTGGCCGTCGGTTGCTCAGGACATCTACTACCGGAAGGCGAAGGAGGAAGGGTGGAGAGCCCGCAGCGCCTTCAAGCTCCTCCAGATCGACCAGGAGTTCAACATCTTCCACGGTCTCGTCTCAACCCACCTCATGCTCGACTCTGCCACTGACTTCTGCTAAACAACAACGAATTGACGAAAAGATGCTATCCTTTTTTGCAGGAGTGAAGCGTGTCGTTGACCTGTGCGCTGCTCCCGGGAGCTGGAGTCAGGTATCCGTATGCCCAGCTGCCCATCCATACCTGCGTTTGTTGCTCTGATTGCTTATCGCTATTTGCTGTAGGTTTTGAGCCGCAACTTGTATGTGCCAAAACTATCACCCGATTGCAAGTAAGTAATAGTGTTAGTGTGTTACCTTCGTTCTAGCGTAATTTCATTATTAATATCGATTGCTTTTCACTTTGTTTCGGTTTTTATAATAGAAGGGGATCTTCCTCGATAGTCGCAATCGATTTGCAACCCGATGGCACCCATAGAAGGTGTTATACAAGTTTAAGGCGACATCACTAATGCTCGAACTGCAAAAGTGGTGAGATGGATTAAAAAAAAGATAATCCTTTTGTGATGGATTTAGATTGATGTAACCGATCTATATATGTTAATAGGTTATTAGGCATTTTGACGGATGCAAAGCGGACTTGGTCGTTCTGACGGTGCTCTGATGGTAAGATAGGAGTACTAGAGAATTGATCCTTAACTCTATTCCAGTAGTTTATGGTACTAGTGTATCTTTCATTCTTATGTCGCTTTGGATGATTACGATTCTCGCCTTCATGATATGGACGAATTTGTTCATCCCACTTATATTAGCGGTTAGTTCAATTTATTTGTCTTTGTACATTCAATTTAGATCAGATAATTTTTTGAATAACTTGCAATGTCAACAAGAGATGATTTCAAATAAAAAGCTCACTTTAGGTGCAATGCACTCCATGTAGTCTATGTTAAACGTTCTACCATTTTTACCTGATTTTTGGATTAATCCTTGCAGCTTATGGTATAGAACATCAGGGTAAAACACCATGGTTCCATCAACGTCTGTTTATGTTTTACTCTAGTTTTAGTTGTCTTGTGCTTTGTTTCCGGTTTGAATTGGCAAGTTATCATGCTTCTTTGGTTTACTTGTGACTTACACCTTGCATTTAGGCACTGACAATTGTGACTCATGTACTCAAAATTGGTGGAAAGTTTGTTGCGAAGATTTTTCGGGGTAAAGATACAAGTCTCCTATATTGCCAGGTACTGGTTTTCACTTCTGTTTTTTTTTAAGAATTCCCAAATTCCAAATGAATGTTAAAACCTTTTTTGTTTCTATTTCCATTCTGGTTTGATTAAGGTATTTGAACCATCAGCTTTCGTGTGGCTTATCCGTGTTATACTTGTATCGGTGTTCTATTCTTCCACAATTCTCCATCATTGTAACAATTTTGCACTTCGGAAGAAAATGTACATATGGTTGATGACTATAGTCTATAGTTTTACCCAGATTATTGCTGCCAGTGTTTGCCCCTCATTTGTGGTCGGTAGAGTTGCGATAATACGATTACGATTTACACCCTGTAGAGTAAGAGTGGCATTTAATTTGTGGATTCAGTTTAGATGTTTACATGAGGTGCTACTGTGTAACGAATGTACTTATTACAATCAATGCTTTATGTAGTTAAAGTTGTTCTTCTCACAAGTTACATTTGCGAAACCCAAAAGTAGCCGTAACTCAAGTATTGGTAAGTCTTTATCTCTTAAAAGGATAATAGATTGATACATGTACCTTTTATATGTTCATCTATCTTCCCTATGGTTCATATCAGTTTAGCCGCATTTCTGATATTCTGTTCAGTTATTATTTTTATATCATTTATGTTTTGTTGGTTAAAAAAAAGTTTGTACGGTCTTAGACATCTTTATACTTGTCAAACAGAGGCATTTGCAGCTTATAGAATTATTCACCTCTGAAGGGTTTAATGAGAAAGATTTGTACCACTTTTTGGAGAAAGTGGGAACTCCTTCAGTGGTGATTTAGGTAAGGATGCGTAACTACAGATGTTACAATATTCCATTTCTCGCAATGAGCCCAACACATTGTCATGTCCAGATTGCGAGCGGGTGGTTAGAGGACCAAACAAGGTCTACATTCCATTTAAACTTGCGGGGATCTCGGTGGTTATGATTCGGACCGTTCATACCCACTCAGAAGCACGAAGGTGGCTCGCACTGCAGAGCGGATCGATCCGACCTCCAATTGCGCCACCTTACAAAATCGCGCCGGAGATGAGAAAGGCATCCACCACGGTGCGGTGCGATTTCAAAGAAATTATCTCGACTCTTGAAATACAAACAATGTAGATGCGGTTTGTGCTCATTGTAATCGCTAGCCGTGTGGAAATTGGCAGATTGTCCAAAGACGATGCTTCACACAGATTAGCTTAGAAGATGAATGAAATTCAAGCTAAGCTTGATTCTTATGATCTCAACTCGAGTTAAAATGTATCACTGGCGACGAATACTAATAAAAGGATACCCCAACAGCCCGGCGACAAGCCGCAGACCTCAAGCATATCTCCCAATTAACAGCTACGCTCGCCCGCCGCCGACCGAATCGCTGCGAGATCACAGAAGGCATCCGCTCCCGACCGGCCAGGGAAGCGAATCCACTGCAGACGGCGCTCGACCCTCTTGGCGGGCGGAATCTCCGACTCAACCGAACCAAGGTGATTTAACGCCGAGTGCCGCGTGTCAGTCCTCATCGGCCTACCGCCACGTACCCCGAATAAGGTCAATCGGAGCGATCAGACAAGGGCGGTGGCTCCTTCCCAAGAAGATCTAGTATCGAGAAGACAAAGCTTCCACCCATCAACCGATCCACGTCGGCCTGGAGCGCACGCTCCCTCCCGAGGCAAGACCGTCGCCACGCACTCGGCGTCGATTCGCAAGGATCACAGAGGGCAAGCACGCTATTTCCTGAAATACCTAACCTCCCGACCACCAAGGCTACCAACCCGGCATGGGCAAGACGGGTGGCGACATCCACGGATCGAAGGACCGAGCTTCTAGCATAGGTCACCTCGCTTTCCTCCCAACTCGATGTAACTCGCCCTTCCTTCGTATAAAAGGAGGCGGGGCTAAACGATCGAAAAAAACAAACTAGAACGAGAAGGGAGAGAGCGCTATCAAACCCATCTCGCTAAGCCATTGGCATTCTCGCTTGTAAAACTTTGTGCGATCATCCATACCAAGAGCAATACAACACCACCACACGAATCGGAGTAGGGACCTTGGCCAACCAAGATACATCTTGGACTCACGAGTCTAACCATTCGAGGAGTGGAACGCGCGACCCCTAGACTTACAAATTTACTTGCCGCGCTCCCCAAAACGCCGGTTGGCGCGCCAGTAGGGACTTCGCGCCTTCATCACCATCTTCGGTTCCGTTTATCTCCCCGATGACATCCACCCATCGCGACGGCATGATCGCGCTGGGAACCGGATCCGCCGGCTCCTCGACTTCGTCGTCACCCGACGGGAGGGCTCACGCTTCGTCCCCCGCCGCCTCGGAAGACAGCGCCCGGCGAGAGCTTGGGCGTCCTCTCCGGCGACCGCTAAAGCTCCGGCTTGGCGCCCTGCAGCCCCGGCCGGAACCCGAGGAGTGCTCCGCGCGGTCGGCGAAACTCACGTAGGCAGGCGGGTGACCATGTCACCTCCGTAGGCTCGCGATCGTGGCGATGGCGGCTACCGCCGCCTCCATCCACGAAGCCGGAAGACTCTTCCGACGCGACTCAGCCCGACACGGAGTACCACCGCCGCGCGGCACTCTCGCGAGTGCAACATGGCGGCACCGTCGATTGCCGTGGCCCTCGTGGCAGCGGGACCTCTGTCCGGCGACTCAGCGCGGGAGGAGGAGTGCCAGCCAGCGCGTCTTGAACGCGCTCGGACGCCACGCCGAGCTCCAACAACAACGCAAAGAGTTGGAGGAACGAAGGATCGAGCTCGGCCGGCTCGTGCCAACTGGAGCGGGAGGGGCTCGAGGCCCGCATGTGCTGGCGACGCGCGCGCGCGCGCGAGGCGTCGAGCACACCCTCAAGAGAGCGGAAGGTCCGACGGTCCTCACTTCTTCCCCACGCCCGGTCAAAAGCGTGGCGCGGCCGCAATCTTGCCGAGGCCTCCGGAGCCGATCACCTGCAGGCCAAGGCCACCTACCAAAACCTCCGGGGCGGTAGAGCATGCGGCCGTCTGCGACATGCACGCCTCGGCTCCTATCGCTCGAGCCACCTCGCCACCGGGCCCGTCATTGTCTGGCCGGATGGGTCCGCGACAGCGTCGCCGCACCGCGAGCCTAACAGCCTCGCGCGCCCGGTGCGCCAACGCCTCGGTGATGCCTCGACATTCGCGCTACCCTTGGGCGCGGAGAAAGATGGCGGAAGAGGCCGCCCACTCACGGGTTGCGGCGGCGGCACCACCATCGCGGCCCGAGCCCCGACGGTCTGGACGCGGGCGTTACGCGAGGATCCGCCAGCGGACTTCCCCGGTCCGGCGCCTACCAACATTGCCAAATACAGGGCCACAAACCGGTGTCGGCTCAAGATTACCGGCTCGCATGCCGGGCGGGAGCAACAGCGGATGACCTCTTCATCATCAATACCTTCCCATCTACCTCGCAGACTCGGCGAGCACGGCTCGAGTACTAAGCCAAAACCATCGTGGACTGGACCGACTTGAAGGCCCTCTTCGTCGGCAACTTCGTGGCACTTACAAGCGCCACGGAAAACTCCTGAACTGAAGAAGTCGCAAACAGCAGCCAGGGGAAACCCTCCGGGACTACATCCGGCGGTTTTCCCGCCAGTGCAACGAGCTCCCCGGCATCTCCGACGCCGATGTCGTGGGAGCATTCATCTACGGCACCTCCTGCAACGCCTTGGTACACAAACTAGGTTGTCTCAAGTCCAGAACTACCAAGGAGCTCCTCGATATCGCCACCAACCACGCCTCCGGCGAGGAGGCTGTGGGGGCCATCTTCGAGGAGGAAAGGCCAGCCGAACCCGGCGTCGCGATCGGGTCCCGCCGACCGCTCCGACAAGCGGGCGGCACGGGAAGCGATCCGCGAGCCCCAGTGGTCGCCACGTCCGACCGCCCGCCAGCGGCCAGTGCGACCGGCCGTCGCGCCCGACCACCGAGAAATTGATGGGCGGCCGTGCCCAAACCACGGGTTCTCCGTCAAACACAAATACCGGATCTGCGAGGTCTGGCGTTACCTCTCCGCGTCCCGCAGCGCGCCGCGTGGCAAGGGAAGAAGCTGCTGCGGCCCGTGGTCGCAGAGAAAAAGGCGACGATGAGTTCCACGAACCCGACGGCCGCCTCATGATCTTTGGAGGACCGGCTGCTATGCCGACAAGCGCCCGGCTCAAGCTCGCTTATCGCGAGGTCCATACCGTCGCGCCATCGTCCCCAATACCTCCGGTGGTCGGAGTTCCGATCACCTTTGATCGGACGACCACACCGACCACGTTCGCGGGAGAGATACCCCGGTGGTCGGCCCGTCGTGGGAAGAAGCGCCTTTCAAAGGTGCTCATGGGCGAGGCGGCGGCCTCAACATCCTCGTCGAGGCGCTCGGCGCTATGGGGATCCCGCTCCCACCCTCCGACCTAGCCTTCCATGGCGTCATTCGCCAAGAGCCCATCCACTCGGCGGATCGACCGCGTGCTACCTTCGAGGAACCGGAAAACTTCCGCACCGAAACCCTCGCTTTGAAGTCGTGGACTTCCCGGTTCTTACCATGCCATCACGGGGCGGCCATATTACGCCAAGTTCATGGCGGTCCCGGCTCGCCTACCTCAAGTGAAGATGCGAGGGCCACGAGAGTCATCACCGTGGCATCATCTTTCGGCTTGCCTACAATCGCGGCGCAGTGGCTTGTGAAACTTGCCTCGGCGATCATCGTGTCTGCCGAGCTCGACAACCTCGGGAGGAAGCCTCGAATCCGCCCGAGTCCGGCAAGTCGGGGCGAGATCCTTCAAATCCGCCGAGGACACGAAGGAGGTCGCGGTCGATCCTCGTGATCCGATCAAGACCGTGCGGATCGAACCACGCCCCGCCAAATAGGAAAGCGCTCGTCGACTCCTCGCACCAACAAAGACGTCTTCGCATGGAGGTCCTCCGACATGCCAGAAACCCAAGGAAGTCGCGAGCACTCCTTAAGCATCGACCGGGCTCAAAGCACGTCGTCCAACGCCGCACCGCCGACGAGGAGAAGCGCGAGATCATAGGGAGAGATCGCCAAACTTACGGCTGCGGGGTTAGTAAAAGAGGTGCGCCACCCCGGTGGCTAGCCAACCTGTACTTGTAAAAAGAAAAATGGGCAATGGAGGATGTGCGTTGACTATACGAGTCTCAACAAAGCATGTCCCAGGATCCGTTCCCTTTGCCCGCATCGACTCCACCGCGGTGCGAGTCCTCTCTTTCGGATGCCTACTCGGGCTACCGCAGTTGCGCTAAGGGAGTCCGACCACTCGCGACTTCCTTCATCACCCGTTCGGCTCATTACGCTCACGTTCACGATGCCGTTCGGCCTAAAAACGCTTGGCGCTACATACGGCGATGTATGCAAACGTGCTTCAATAACCGATCGGTAGTAACGTTGAGGTGTACGTCGGCGATATTGTCGTAAAAACCAAGAAGGCCGACGACCTCGTCCCGACACGGAAGAGACGCTGCGAACCTTCGGCGATTCCGCATAAAGCTCAATCTGAGAAATGCGTTTCGGGGTTCCCAAAGGAAGCTCCTTGGCTTCATTGTCTCGGCGAGGCATCGAGGCCAACCGAGAAGAAGATATTAGCAATCGCAAGGATGGGCCCAATCAAGAACCTCAAGGGGGTCGGAGGCCGGATGCCTAGCGACTTTGAGCCGTTTCGTGTCTCGCCTCGGCGGCGCGAATGCCACTCTCTGAGCTACTCAAGAGATCCGACCGCTTTAGTTGGACCCCGAAGCTCGGAGGCCCTCACCCGCTGAAGGCCTTCTGTCCTCGCCTCGATCTGGTCGCCCGGCACCGGAGGCCATTGTTCCTCTACATCGCCGCCACTACCCAAGTCGTCGCCGCGGCCCTCGTGGTGGAAGCGGCGGAAGAAGGCCGCGATGACTTAAGGTACAACGACCGGTTTACTTCATTAGCGAGGTCCTTTCCGAGTCCAAGACTTCGGTACCGCGAGTCGTGGCTTACTCTACACTGCTCATTGTGAAGAGGAAGCTCGTCCATTACTTCGATCGGCACAACATCACCGTGGTGACCACGTCCCGTTAGGCGAGATCGTCATAACCGCGACGCCTCGGGAAGGATAGCCAAGTGGGCACTCGAGCTCGGCGGCCACGACATCACATCGTCCCTCGGACGGCGATCAAATCGCAGCCCTAGCCGACTTCGTCGAGTGGACCGAAACCGTGCACCACTCGGTGATCGAAGACCCGTGCTTGGACAATGTACTTCGATGGGTCTTACAACAAGAATGGCGCGGCGCCTGGGTTATCATCATCTCCCACTTGGAACAAGCTCGATGCGCTATCGGTGCTTTTCGGCGCCACCAACAGCGTTGCCGAAGTCGAGGCCCTCGTCAGCGGTCTCGGATCGCTGCCGACCTCGGTGCTCGCCGACTTACGTCCACGGGACTCCAAGCTTGTCGTCGACCAAGTCATGAAGGCCGCGGGCCAGAGACGCCCGTATGGCGCGTCTTGTCGAGAAGTCGCGCGGGCTCGAAATCGCGTTCAAGGGCTTGAGCTTCACCATAGCTACCGCGCTACAATAGCGACGCCGACTACACGCCAATCGGCCTCAAAGACCGGTCCGCCGGAATCTTCGTCTGCGACCTCCTCGACCTTCCATCCACCGGGCCCGGTGGCCGACCGGTCCCAAACCTACCTAACACGTCGCCGCCCGCCATCATGTGATCGAGCGTGACTTGGCGGGTCGAGCCACGGCGTGCTAACAACCGAATCCGTGGAGAAAGCCATTCATAGATCGTTTGACGGACGGGTCGCTTCCTCCCGACCGACCAAAGCCGGCGCCTCGCCCGGCGAGCAAAGTCTTTAAATCTGATCGGTCGGACCTTTACAAAGGAGCCCCTCGGGTCCTCCAAAAGTGCATTCGGCCGACCAAGGAAAACAACTCTTGGGCGACATACACAAGAATTTGCGGTCACCACGCCGCCGATCTCGACGGTGGGAAAGGCCTTTGGCAAGGTTTCTATTGGCCGACCGCCGTGTCCGACGCAGAGCGCATCGCACGCACTGCGAAGGATGCCAATTCTTTGCGAGCGGACACATTTGCCGGCTCGGGCCTTCTGAGACAATCCCCATCACGTGGCCTTTTGCAGTTTGGGGGCTCGATCTGGTCGGACCTTTCAAGAAAGCGCCGGGGCTTTACCCATTTGCTCGTCGCGGTGGACAAGTTCACCAAGTGGATAGAGGCCAAGCGGTCGTAGCGTCACGTCGGCTGGCGGCCATCTTCTTCCGCGACATAGTCTTTCGATTCGAGTCCCAAACTCCATCATCACGACAACGAACGCAGAGTTCACGGGAAGGAATTCCTCGAGTTCTGCGATGACTTCAACATCGCGTCGATTAGGCGTAGTGGCCCATCCGCGGACCAACGGCCGGTCGGCGCGCAAATGGCATGATCCTTCAAGGGCTCAAGCCGCGGATCTTTAGTCGGCTCAAGCACTTCGCAGTATTGCTGGCGGCCGAGCTACCCTCCGTCCTCTGGAGTGCGGACCACGCCGACCGGGCGGCCAGTTCACACCGTTCTTTATGGTATACGGTCTTTGAGGCCGTCTTGCCGGCTGACACAGGTATGGCACCCCAAGGCGCAAGCCGAGGAGGCTCGGGGCTCGCCGCACAACAAGACTCCGTCGACCCGGATCGACGAGGCGCATGACGTGGCCGTCTGCGATCGGCGGATATCAACAAGCTCTGCGACGTTACCACACCGCCCGAGTTCGAGGGCGGTCTTTGATCTTTGGCGACACAGTCTGCGTCGGGTCGGACCGGCAAGGATAAGCACAAGCCGCCGCCCTCAGGAAGGCCCTTCACCGTCGTGCGGATCCTCCGCCACGACATCTTCCGAGGAGACGGCGGAAGGTGAAAAGAAAGGTGGGGTTTTCTTTCCTTAGCTCTCTGGTGCTCTTCTTGTTTGAGGCGAGAGAGAGAGGCAAGAAAGCGTGACCACTCGAAAGCACCCAGGCGTATTTATAGAGGATTTAGCGAGCGCCGCCAGCGGCGCCCGTCAGCGAGCGTCGCAGCCACCCTCGTCTGTCGCGCCCGACTGGTAACTCCAGTTTCTAATACCACTCGCTTTTAATCCTGTCTTGTCAGCGTCAGGCCATAAAGACGCCGCCTCGAACAACGTGTCCGTAACCTCTCGGTCTCGCCTTTAGGCGAAACAGTTGCTCGGGGCGCGAAAAGCCCATGGGCAGCTGCGCCCCAAGGCGGCAAAGCTTTGTGGCTTGCGCCAGGGCCCAGAGAGTGTGGGTTCAAAAGGCCTACCCCACGGATGGGTATAAAGCGCCCAAAGAAAACTTGAGCAAGGGGCGGTATGAGGTGAGCCACGGTGGGCCCTCGGTTAGGTCGGTGACGGCCTAATCACCTCTACTCGCGTCAGAGACCATACTTCACACTCTCCCGGAGCTCATCAATGGCGACGACCACAGTGTGCTCTGGTCGTGGACGACCTAGAGTCCATCTGGATTGAGTAGAAAGGTTTTTATGGGTCGCCCACAAACAGGCTGAGACACCCTACTGCAGGACCGTCCGCTCGGAAGGGTCCCCTTGGCGGGACCTCCCGGGACCCACTCGGACTACCCGCTATTAGCTCCACGAGCACGGCGTTCAAACCAGCGCAGTAAACGCGCGCGCTCATCCCTCCGGGTCCCACACTGCGGATGGTGTATACATGTGGGATAGGCGGCGGCCATTCCTCTCGCAGACTACCCTCGCCTAACGAGGACTCGAGAAGGATGCCCCACGTCCAGCTACGACGGTAGCGAGCACTCACGTCCGGCTCTGACGGTAACGAGCACTCACGTCCGGCTACGACGGTAAGCGAGCACCGTCTAGCTACGACGTTAAGCGAGCACTCGGACACGAACCTCACGAGAGGCATCCGGTCGTCCCTGCCACCAAGGCACTTTGTCTAGCTACGACGTTAAGCGAGCACTCGGACACCGAACCTCACAGAGGCATCCGGTCGTCCCGCCACCAAGGCACTCGGACACCGAACCTCACGAGAGGCATCCGGTCGTCCTGCCGACCAAGGCACTTTGTCTAGCTACGACGTTAAGCGAGCACTCGGACACCGAACCTCACGGAGGCATCCGGTCGTCCCCCGCCACCAAGGCACCGTCTAACTACGACGTTAAGCGAGCACTCGGACACCCGAACCTCACGAGAGGCATCCGGTCGTCCTGCCAGACCAAGGCACTTTCGGACACCGAACCTCACGAGAGGCATCCGGTGCGTCCTCGCCACCAAGGCAGCGTCTGCTACGACGTTAAGCGAGCACTCGGACACCCGAACCTCACAGAGGCATCCGATCGTCCTGCCACCAAGGCACTCGGACACCGAACCTCACAGAGGCATCCGGTCGTCCCCGCCACCAAGGCACTGTCTAGCTCTGACGTTAAGCGAGCACTCGGACACCCGAACCTCACGGAGGCATCCGGTCGTCCTGCCACCAAGGCACTCGGACACGAGAACCTCACGGAGGCATCCGGTCGTCCCGCCGACCAAGGCACTCGGACACCGAACCTCTCGAGAGGCATCCGGTCGTCCTGCCGCCAAAGGCGGTCGGACACTCGAACCTCTCGAGGCATCCGGTCGTCCTGCCGACCAAGGCACCGTGTCTAGCTACGACGTTAAGCGAGCACTCGGACACCGAACCTCACAGAGGCATCCGGTCGTCCTGCCACCAAGGCACTCGGACACCCGAACCTCACGAGAGGCATCCGGTCGTCCTGCCGGCCAAGGCACCGTCTAGCTACGACGTTAAGCGAGCACTCGGACACCGAACCTCACAGAGGCATCCGGTCGTCCTGCCGACCAAGGCACTTTGTCTAGCTACGACGTTAAGCGAGCACTCGGACACCCGAACCTCACAGAGGCATCCGGTGCGTCCCTGCCACCAAGGCACTTGTCTAGCTACGACGTTAAGCGAGCACTCGGACACCGAACCTCACAGAGGCATCCGGTCGTCCGCCCCGGCCAAAGCACTCGGACATCCGAACCTCACAGAGGCATCCGGTCGTCCCGCCACCAAGGCACCGTCTAGCTACGACGTTAAGCGAGCACTCGAACACCGAACCTCACAGAGGCATCCGGTCGTCCTGCCACCAAGGCCTTTATCTAGCTACTGACGTTAAGCGAGCACTCGGACACCGAACCTCACAGAGGCATCCGGTCGCCTCGCCACCAAGGCGCCATCACAACGATTAAAATTAAAGCAAACTCATCGCAAAGACATTTTCATAAAGAAAAAGAAAATTTCATTATAGGCCGACAGCTCAAACCTTACACAACTTTACACGACGCATCCGGATACAAGAGTGGCCCGCGCCGCACCACTACAGGACTCTACCCATGCCTAGAACCTATCAAACATCCGTGCGGCATCGGTGGCACCGACGGCATCTTTGGTAGGCCCTTGCACGTCGACGGATACCGCCACGACCGCTGGCAACACGCCGATGCCTCACGTGCCGTTCGGCGACATCGACGCGCCGCACCGCTACTGATCGGCGCCCTTGCGCCATCGCCTCGAAGGGGCCCCTTACCACCTCGAGCCTCGGGCGGCCTCGGCGGTAGCGTCAACGAAGCGGCGTCGCGGTGCGACTTCTTCCTCCACGAGCTCGCCATCGCTGGTTGAACTCAAATCAAAGCTCGGCGGATGATCTTCTTCTTCCACCGCGGCGCCATCGCCAAAGCTAAAGATTAGAGGTGTCTCAAGCCATTTGAAAGAACAAAAGAAAAACTCGTCCCTTCAAGCAAGCTACGAAGCCGCAGATATATATATCCCGGCGAAGGGAGGCTAAGCGTCTCGAGTAAATGCGGGTGCGAGAAAACGAAGCATCCTTCACGAAACCCGAGGCGATCAAGAAGACGAGCGGTAGCGCGCGCAAATTATGCTCGGCATGCGCAACGAGTAAAGCCCCGGCGGTTCAAATGCCCCGGCCAAACTCGAGACATACCGTCGGATCAACGGCACACCGACGAAATCGCTTAATCGGATTGGTGGGACCGACCTACCGGCCCGGCCACCACTTTCGTCAAGTTCAACCCCAACCGAATCTGCCGAAATCGCTTGGGAGTTCGGGGCTCTTGACGAATACTAATAAAAGGATACCCCAACGGTCCAAGCGGCGAGCCGTGACCTCAAGCATATCTCGACCAACAGCGCGCGCGCTGCGCCGCCCGACCGAATCGCTGCGAGACCGCGCAAGGCATCGCTCCCGATCGGCGGAAGCGAATCCGACCAGACACGGCGCTCCCACCCCCTCTTGGCGGGCGGGATCTCGACTCAACCAAACTAAGGTGACGAACGTCGAGTGCTGCGTGTCGTCCTCATCGACCTACCGCCACGTACCCCCCGAATAAGGACAATCGAGCGATCAGTACAAGGGCGGTGGCTCCTTCCCAAGAAGATCTAGTGACTGTAGAAGACAAAGCTTCCACCCCATCAACCCCATCGACGTCGACGAGCGCCGCGCTCCTCCCGAGGCAGCACCGACGTCACGCACCTCGATGTCAGCATTCGCAAGGATCACAGAGGGCAAGCACGCTATTTCCGGAAATACCTAACCTCCCCGACCACCAAGGCTACCAACCCGGCATGGGCAAGGCGGTGGCGACGATCCACGGGACGGGACGAGCTCCTAGCATAGGTCACCTCGCTTTTCCTCCTAACTCGATGTAACCCCCCTTCCTTCAGATAAAAGGAGGCGGGGCTAAACGATCGAAAAAACAAGCTAGAACGAGAAAGGGAGAGAGCGCTATCAAACCCATCTCGCTAAGCCATTGGCATTCTCGCTTGTAAAACTTTGTGCAGTCATCTGTACCAAGAGCAATACAACACCACCACACGAACTGGAGTAGGGACCTTCAGCCCGAACCAGTATACATCTTGGACTCACGAGTCTAACCATTCAGGGAGTGGAACGCGCGACCCCCTAGACTTACAAATTTACTTGCCGGCGCTCCCGAAAACGCCGACACCTGCCATACGGACAAACATGCATTGTGTTTGTGAGCTGACTTTATGCAATGCATAGATGAGTAGAATATCAATATTGCGGATGGAGATCGTGCCTATGGCTTTGTTTAGCTGTGCTGCGCTTGTTGGGAGTTATTCTGCATCTTCTGGATAACAATGTCTCCTACTTGTTTGTAACTTGAAGACGGCCGGTAGCGCCTCTGCTGTCGCGGCGTGTGGATTCGGCGTCGCTGTCAACCGCAGACACCGAATCATGGATTTGTATTGTAGAATTTGTGGTCGGGTGATGTGAGTTCTTGGTTCTTGATGGATGGCCGCCCGGTTCCCCTCAGGGGATACTGAGAGATGGTGTTAGGGCGTACGCTATCCCGTCCCGTGGCGCCGTCCGTATACGATGCACTTGCCCGAAGCTACCACTTTTAGTAGCCGCAGTGGCCTCCTCGTAATTGAGAGATGAGTAGCCGTGGAACGTGCAAAGTGCGTTTCTCGAGTTGAGAATTTGATCCGATTCTTGATTTCTCCAAGTAGTAGCGTTGCGACATCCAAAGTAGAACAACCGAGAGAGTGGCTGCCGCTTTCACCTTTGAGCCATGGAATGGAACTACTGTCCGCATCGATTCTGGCCACGTCTCGTACGTACTAGCATCACTTTTGCAAATGAACACAGATTGGAGAAGGCATCTCTCTATATATATCTATAAATTCCCGAAAAGAGGAGAAGAAATTTATTAAAGCTCGTGAAATTCATGATTTTCCGAGTCATCAAGTGAAGAAAATTCTCACTGCGATGCCTAGTGAAGAACAGATTGCAATTGCAAGACAAGAAGAACCAAGACAGCAGTAGCGGTACTCGCTCTTCCATTTGAAAAGGAAATCGCGGCTCGGCCTCGGCTCATCTTTGTCAATTAGTGTCCCAAGACCAAACCAAATCATTTCGTACAAGTACTACTACCAATCGGGCACGCCACGATTTGCTCGCCATTTCTTCCCTCCTCCTCTTCTTCCTCCATTGTACGTGCCATCACCTTGAGGAGCTTGCTGCGTGTCTTGGGGATGACCAAGCTGCACTGCAGTGCAGTCGCGAGGGCGAGCAGAGGCACGGCCTCACAGGCTCCTCCCCGCCACCACCTCCTCTTTCCCCTCACCGCTCGCCACCCGACCACCACCGCGGAAATTCACGCTTTGCTTCCTCGTGTGCCTCCTCGCCCTCGCCGCGGCCACCACCCTCGCATGTGCCCTCACCATCCACCGCCGGGGCGCCCACCGCCCGCGCCACCTCGCCACGGTAAGTAACCACTAGCCAACCACACGTCGCTAAGCGCTCGACTAATTACTACTCCGGTTAATGTCTTGCACCTCCGGTGAATGTAACTATCTTGTATGTCTCGTCCGTAGCGGCGGCGGCTACGCCGTGGTGATCAACACGTGGAAGCGCTACGACCTCCTCAGGAGATCCGTCGCGCACTACTCCGGCTGCGCCGGCGTGGAGGCCATCCACGTCGTGTGGAGCGAACCGCAGGAGCCGCCCGAGGCCCTGCGCAGGATCCTTCTCATTTGCTCCCAATATCGATAATTTAATCTTTAAAGAACAGGTATTACTAGTCATACTTAGTTTTACATTGGCGACAAAATTTCTTCAGATAGTCAATCTTAGTGTTCTTTGTTTGCCTGCGCATTTTATCATCCAAATGGATTGTCAGCAACCATAGGAAGCTAGGGACCTTATCCTGCTATGCTCTTCTGAACCTACAATTTAGGAGAGCTATGCGGTTCATATTGTTTAATAGTAGAACAAGAGTTTGTGACTTGACTATGTTAACTAGAAGGCTTCATTTACAGTGTAGTAGTCTTAACTCATGGTATTTCAGTTGTGGTGTGGCGACCCGCATAATTAGCCCAAAATAATAACAGTAACACTGTCATTACTCTGAGTTAATTATACTGATCTAGGCATATTAGCTAACAAAATATCGAGCGCACCCGATATTTTATCAGTTAATACACCGTGTTCAGAGTGTTGTAGCAAAACAATAATTAAAGACTGAATGTAAATATATTACAAACCAAGCCACACAGGGCCACATGTCCAATACCATAATTATACATCAGATCCAAGTACAATAAAAATATATTACAACCATCTAATCATCCTGACGACCAACCAAAACGGGAATACGGTCAACCAAAACCCCTAGTCCTCCTGGTAGTAATAGTAGTAGTAGTCCTCCTGTAGGTCCTGGTTCTGTGTATAACCCTCACCCCATGCCTCATAGGTGGTTCCATAGGACTTACCTTCTAAGCAAATGAGGATTTAAGCAAAAGTGAGTACACGCGTACTCAGCAAGCATTAATAGCAAATGCAATATATGAATTTTTCCCTCATATTCAATTGATGCTCACCTTTCCTCAAATTCAGATTTGTACCGAAATTAGGTTTTTTTAGTTTTCTTTAAGGTTGTGTATTTTAATTACGAAAATTTCTACTAGCACTCGTATAAGAGACAAACTTAGCTTCTGTAGCCTCTAATCCAGGAGACAGGTATGAATTTATGATTTTAACCCTGCGTAGGTTTGTATCACTTTACCCATAGTGATCTCATCCTGTGAGGCCCCAGAATGTTTATCACTAATCCAGTATTAGATCTCCAACCTGTTACTCGAGTCAGAGACACCTATCCCAGGCTGTCCTACCAGACTCGAAGCTAACAGTTGTACTCCGACCATCCGTCGGCATTAGCTTTACCCATAGCTTCAAATATACCGTCATTCCAGTTGCCAGCCTCTCTGGCCTCCCAGCATATCCCAGAGGGGCGCACTATTGTTTACACTTACCCAATGTGGAGATCCTAATACCTTCGTAGGATAATCTCTTCTAACCGTTTTCACACACTATGGTTGATACTGTAATTGCAACTCATTACCCTTGAGTTAGTCGTTTATCCTTATATCATAGTGACGAATACTCATAAAACAGGGGTGCACCAACGGCCCAATTGCAACAAGCAAAGCCCGGGCGACAAGCGGCGGCCTCGAATCGGCCCGGCCTAAGCAGCCGTCCCGGCCGCTACCCAAATGCCTCTGAGACCATTCAGGAGACCATTCCCGACCGGTCCCGACTCCGACTCAAGCGGGTTCCCGACCCCGCGGCGGGGCGGATCCCAGACTCCGACTTCAAAGAGGTTCCCGACCCCGCGTGGGGCGGGATCCCCGACTCCGACTTCAGCGAGGTTCCCGACCCCGCGGGGGACGGGATCCCGCGACTCGACCGAACCATGATAATCCCGTCGAGGGCGCGTCGCGCATCGAGTCCGTGTCAACCTAAGGCCACGTGCCCCACGAACGGTCATTAGTGGCGGCGAGGGTGTGGTCCCTTCCCAAAACGATTTGATAGGCTGCTGAAGCCACGTCTCTGTCCCCATCACCACCACCCACCACGGTGCAGGACACGCTCTCTCGAGGCAACTCCAGCGTCACACGCGACTACGTCGGCACCCACATGGATCACGAGAGCGGCTCGCCACTTCCCGGAGGATTACCTAACCGCTCGACCCGGCTAGACCACCGACCCAAAGATAGGCTCGTGAGCGCGACCGATCGGCGAGCAGCGACCGGTCGGCGAGCGATTGGTCGACGGGCGGGGCAAGACCGAAGCCCTAAAGTAGCTCGCCCGGCGCCGCCAATTCTCGATGTAACACCGCCTTCTTGAATAAAGGAGGCAGGAACCTCCTAACAGGGCAGCGAGTAAGAGCTACAAGAGAGCTTTTTCCTCTTCTTCCTCTTCTTCTTTTTCTTCTCCTTCTGAGAGCTAAGTTTAGATCATTCTAGTGTTGAGGCTCCACCTCTCGCTTGTAAAAAAACTCGGTGCAGTCATCCGCACCCCAGTGAATACAACACCAACGCCTGACCGGGTAGGGACCTTGGCCGAACCAAATACATCTTGGACTCCAGGGTCTAACCATTCAGGGAGCGGGAACGCGCAGCCCCTTAGACTTACAAATTTACTTGCCGGCGCTCGAAACGCCGACAGTTGGCGCGCCAGGTAGGGGGCTTCGCGCGTCTTCAGCAGCATCTCCGGATTCCCATTCGTCTCCTTGATGGCATTCTTCTCCAACGACGGCATGACTGTGTTCGGGAGCCAGATCCGCTTCGGCTCCCTCAGCTTCACCGTCACCTCGGAGGGAGAGCTCACGCTCATCCCTGCTGCCGCCGGAGGGCAGGCGCCTGCGGGGAGCCTGGACACCATCTCCGGCAGCTTCGTCCCACTCCGGCTTGGAGCGCCCCCGCGGGCCCCAAAGCCGGAACCTGAGGAGCGCTATACCTCCTTTGGCGAAAGCCCCTCCGAACTGCGCGGAGATCCGTCACCTCACTTTGCTCACGACTTGTAGCTATGGTGGCTACATGCCAACCTCAGTCCACGAGTTCTTTGGAAGACTCTTCCGACCACGGCTCCAGCTCCGACACGGAGTATCCCGCCATAGCGGCACTCTCGCGAGTGCAGCGTGGCGAACCTGGCCGATTGGCCGTAGCCACCGCGGCTCTGACGGTCCCGTCCGTGCCGAGAGGCACAGGAGGGAATACCGGCGATGGCCTTGAGCAGCCTTCGAGCTCGCCGTGGCCCGAGCTCCAACGGCAACGCGAGAGCGAGGAGCGAAGGGTGAGCTCGGCCGCTCGAGCCAACACAGAGCGGGGCGAGCCGAGCAGCGCAAGTCTTTGGGCGGCAGCGCCTGCGGCGCGCGCGCCAAGAGCACCACAAGTTGGGGCGTAATCCGGCGCCCCGGTTTTTCCTCACGCAAGCCAAAGCGTGGCTGCGGCCGCAATCTTGCTCCGAGGCCTTCCGGAGCCCGCAAACCCGGAGGCGAGCTACCTACGGAACCTTCGGTGGTGGGGAGCGCGCCGTCTGCGGCTTATCTGAGCCTCGGCTCCTACCACACCGGCGCTACCAGGCCGCCATCGGGCCCGTCTGCATGCAGCGAGCCGGTGAGTGCGGCCAAGACCGCACCCCACCATGAACCACCCGGGCCTCACGCACCCGGTGCGCGGCGCCTCGGTAATGCCTCGACATCGCGCCACCCTCGGCGCGAAGAAAGATGGCGGAGGGCGCGCCAGCTCACGTGTTGCGGATGGTGGCGCCACTACGCGGCCGAGCCCTCGATGGTCGGACCACGGGCTTTTTGCTGCAGGATCCGCCAGGTGGATTTCCCGCCCGATTCCGGCGCCTACCAACATTGCCAAGTACACGGGGCCACCAACCCGTGTGTCGGCTCAAGATTACGGCTCGCGTCGGGTGGGGAAGCGACGGATGATCTCTTCATCATCCAAGTACCTCCCCATCTACCTCGCGGACTCGGCTCGAGCCTGGCTCGAGTACCTGCCTCCAAAAACTGTCAGGAACTGGGCTGACTTGAAGAATCTCTTCGTCGGTAACTTCGAGGGCACTTATAAGCGCCCTGGTAACTCCTGGGACACGAAGGTGCAAGCGGCGGCAGGGAGACTCTCGGGACTACATCCGGAGGTTTTCCCGCTAGTGCAACGAGCTCCCCGACATCTCCGACGCCGATGTCGTGGGAGCCTTCATCTACGGCACCTCCTGCAAGGCCTTGGTGCACAAGCTGGGCTGCCTCAAGCCCAGGACCACCAAGGAGCTCCTCGACATCGCCACCAACCACGCCTCGGCGAGGAGGCCGTGGGGCTATTTTCGAAGGAGGAAAGGCCAGCGAGAGCCGGCGTCCCAAACGGGTCTCCTTCCGGCCGCCCGACAAGCAGGCGGCAGCGAAGCGGTCCGTGAGACCCAAGTGGTCGCCACGGTCGATATACCTTAGCAGCGGCGCGCGCCGGCCGTCGCGCCCACCGCCGAGAAATTGATGGGCGGCCCATGCGAACCATGGGTTCTCCGTCAAGCACAAATGCCGGGGCTGCGAAGTCTGGCGCTATCTTTCTAGCGTCCCCACCACGCCGTGAAGCAAAGGAAAGAAGCCGCCGCGGCCCGCGAAGCGGAGAAGAAGGCGAGACGGCGAGTTCCCGAGCCCGGCGGTGCCTCATGATCTTCGGAGGCCGGCGCTACGCCGATGCGTCGGCTCAAGCTCGCTTCGCGAGGTCCACACCGTCGCGGGCGTCCCCAATATCTTCGGTGGTGGAGTTCCCGATCACCTTTGATCGACCGATCACCCGATCGCGTCCACACACCGTAGGTAGTACCGGTGGTCGACCGTCGTCGAACGGCGCCTCCACGAAGGTCTTGATGGGCGAAGGGCGGCGGCCTTAACATCCTCTACGTTGAGGCGTTCGGCGCTATAGGGTCCCGCGCTCAAGCCTCGGCCAAGCAAGGCACCTTTCCATGGCGTCATCCCCGGCGGACAAGCCCATCCGCTCGGCGGTCGACTGCCGTCACCTTGGGAGGCGGAAACTTCCGCACCGAGACCCTCACCTTCGAGTCGTGGATTTCCCGGCGCCTACCACGCCATCTGGGAGGCCATGCTCGCCAAGTTCATGGCGATCCCGGCTCGCCTACCTCAAGTGAAGATGCGGACCGCATGGAGTCATTACTGCGGCATCGTCTTTCGGCTGCCTTCAAGCTGCGGCGGGCGGCTGCGAGCTCGCCTCGGCGATCGTTGCCTCTGCGGAACTCAACAAGCTCGGGAGGAAGCCGCGAGTCCGATCCCGAATCCGACCGTCGGGCGATCCTTCAAATCCGCCGAGGACACGAAGGAGGTCACGGTCGATCCACGTGATCCGACCAAGACCGTCTTGGTCGAACCCACGCTCCCGCCAAATAGGAAGCGGCTCGTCGACTTCCTCGCACTAACAAAGATGTCTTCGCATGGAGGTCCTCCGACATGCGGGCATTCAAAGGAGGTCGCCGAGCACTCCTTGGCGTCAGACCGGGCTCAAAGCCGGTCGCCCAACGCTGCGCCGCCGGCGAGGAAAGGCGCGGGGTTATAGGAGAGATCGCCAAACTCTTGGCGGCGGGGTTTGTAAAGAGGTGCGCCACCACGAGTGGCTAGCCAACCAGTACTTGTAAAAAGAAGAGCGGGCAATGGAGAATGTGTGTTGACTATCACGAGTCTCAACAAAGCATGTCCCAAGGACCCATTCCTTACCTCGCATCGACCAAGTCATCGACTCCACCGGCGGTCGCGAGTCTCTTTCCTTTCGGATGCCTACTCGGGCTACCACCGATTGCGCTAAAGGAGTCCGACCATTTCGCGACTTCCTTCATCACTCCGTTCGGCTCGTTACGCTATGTCACAATGCCCTTCGGCTGAAGAACGCGGGCGCTACATACCGATGTATGCAAGCGTGCTTCAATGACCGGATCGGCCGCAGCGTTGAGGCGTATGTCGGCGATATTGTCGTAAAGACCGGGAAGGTGGCGACCTTATCGCCGACCTAGAAGAGACTTTCGCGAACCTTCGCGGTTTCGCATAAAGCTCAACCAGAAGTGCGTCTTGGGGTCCCCAAAGGAAAGCTCTTAGGCTTCATCGTCTACGGCGAGGCATCGAGGCCAATCGGAGAAGATCTCGGCGATCGCAAGGATGGGCCTGGTCGGCAACCTCAAAGGGGTCGGTGGCCGGGTGCTGGCGGCTTTGAGCGTTCGTGTCTCGCCTCGGCGAACGCGAATGCCGCTCTGGTGCTCAAGAAATCCGACCACTTGGTTGAACACACGAGGCTCGGGAGGCCCTCACCCGCTTGAAGGCCTTCTGTCCTCGCCTCGATCTGGTCGCCCGGCACCGGGTGAACTGGCTGCTCCTCTACATGTTGCCACTACCCAAGTCGTCGGTGCGGCCCTGCGTGGTGGAGCGGCGGAAGAAGGCCGTGAGCTCAAGGTACAACGGCGGTCTACTTCATCGATGAGGTACTTTCCGAGTCAAGACTCGGTACCCACAGTGCGAAGTTACTCTGCGGTGCTCATCGCAAAGAGGAAACTCGTTCACTACTTCGATCGGCACGCCATCACCGTGGTGACCACGTCCCCACTGGCGAGATCATCCACAATCGCGATGCCTCGGGAAGGATAGCCAAATGGGCGCTCGAGCTTAGCGGCCATGGCATAATATCGTCCTCGGACGGCGATCAAGTCGCGAGCTCGGCGACCGTCGCCGAGTGGACCAAGCCAGCACCACCGGTGGTCGAAGACCCGTCTTGGACAATGTACTTGACGGGTCTTACACCAAGAATGGCGCGGCGCGGAGTAAATCATCATCTCCCCGCTCGAGACGAGCTTCAATCGCCATTAGGTTGCTCTTCGACGCGACCAACAACATTGCCGAGTCTGAGGCTCGTCAGCGGTCTCGGATCGCCGCCGACCTCGGTGCCGTCGGCTCGTCCACGGGGACTCCAAGCTTGTCGTCGACCAAGTCATGAAGGCTGCGGGCCCCGAGGCGCCGCGTGGCCGCGTCTTGTCGAAATGCGCCGGCTCGAGGAGCGGTTCAAGGGTTTCGAGCTTCACCATAGCTACCGGCGCTACAATGGCGAGGCCGATCACCGCCAATCTTGCCTCCAGCAGAGAGCTTGTCCCGCCGGATCTTCGTCTCCGACCTCCTGCGGCCTTGTCCACCGGACTCGGCGGTGGCGGCCACCGACCAATCCAAAGACGGTCGCCCGGCCAACGCGCGATCGAGCGTAGACTTGGCGGATCGCCCGCGGTGTGCTAGCACTTGAGTCCGATCGGAGGAGGCCCTACATCGACCGTTTGACTGACGGGTCACTTCCCGACCCACCGAGGCCGGCTCCTCGCCCGTGAGCAAAATCTTTCGTCTGATCGGCCTGGACCTCTACAAAGGAGTCCCTCAGGGTCCTCCAAAAATGTATCTTGACCGACCAAGGAAAGCAGTTCTTTGGGCGACATACGGTAGTCTGCGGTCACCACGCAGACCCGATCTCTTGTGGGAAAGGCCTTTCGACAAGGTTTCTCTTGGCCAACATGTGTCGGGCGCCGAGCATATCGTGCGCACTGCGAAGGATGCAGTTCTTTGCTCGGCGACGCATCTGCCGGCCAAGCTTCTGAGCGATCCCCATCACGTGGCCTTTTGCGTCTGGGGACTCGATTTGGTCGAACCTTTCGAGAAAGCGCCGGGGCTTCACCCACCGCTCGTCGCGGTAGATAAGTTCACCAAGTGGATAGAGGCCAAGCGGTCGTGGCGTCACGTCGGTACAAGCGGCCATCTTCTTCCGCGACATCGTTTTTAGGTTTGGAGTCCCAAACTCCATCATCATCGACAACGAACACGGTTCACGGGGAAGGAATTTCTCGAGTTCGTGGCGACTTCAACATCCGTGTCGATTGGGCGTGCGATAGCCCATCCGCGGACTAACGGCGGTCGGCGCACTAACGGCATGATCCTTCAAGGACTCAAGCGCGGATCTTCGATCGGCTCAAGCATTTCGCGGTATTTGGGTAGCGGAAGGCCCTCCGTCCTCTGAGTCTGCGGACCACGCCCGACCGGCGGCCGGGTTCACACCCTTCTTTATGGTGTTGGCCTGAAGCCATTTTGCCCACACGGAATCGGCTCCCGAGATTGCAAGCCTTGATGAGGCTCGGGGCTCGCCTGCAACAAGGCGCCATCGACCGGCTCGGCGAGGCGCGCGACGTGGCGAATCTGCGGTCGGCGGATATCAACAAGCCTGCGCCGCTACCACGGCCGCCAAGTTCGAGGGCGATCCTTCGTGCGGCGACTTGGTTCTGCGTCGGTCGGACAACCAAAGATAAGCACAAGGTACGCGCCCCACAGGAGGGTCCTTTCACCGTCGTGGAAGTTCTCCGACCGCACCTTCGACTCAAGGGCGCCGATGGTCGCATCCTCCCTAATGCCCGAACATTGAAAAGTTAAGGCGATTCTATCCTAAGCTCTTTTCTTTTTCTGGTATAAGTCTTTACCTTTCTCCCAACCGAGCACACGGTCGCCACGTGACGACTCGAGGTGCCCCGTGGCGCCCCTGTTCAGCCGCTCCGGATGGTGTCCGTGCGGGTCGGTGACCCGGTAGACCACGAGGTCTATCCCGGCGGTAACCCTCTCGACCAGTGCTACGGCCTCGCCCGGTAGGCTATGGTTGCCCGAAGAGCACTCCGCGGAAGAAGGAAGCACTGAGTGGGATGACCTTACAGTCGATTGGGAACAATCTTCCCCACACGAACTCGGCTAACTCACGTACTCATGTGGGTCGGTGACCCGACTAGTCACAGAGTCTATCCCGGCGGTAACCCTCTCGACCGGCGCTACGGCCTCGCCCAATGGCTATGGTTGCTAAGTAGCACTTTGCGAAGAAGGAAGTGCCCGAGTGGAAAAACCCTTGGCGATCGGGAACACTCCGAACCCCATGAGTGCGCGTAACTACCGCATAAACAAGACTCCTATCCTCTTGGCCCTCTCAAATTGACCCGACCTACGCGCCAAGCGACCCGTGGTCCTTGAGGCTATGGTCGGTCAAACCCAAACGCAAAGGAGAGCAAAGAGGCAAACCGGAGCTTACAATTACTTACGATCGTTTACACGAGTCTTTGCAAGAAAAGAAAAAAAAAAGGGGCTAACTTCTTTCTTCCTCTTCTTCACGGTGGCGGCCAAGCACGGAGGAGGAGGACTCGCATCTTAGGCGACCTCGGGCGGGGCGTGGTGGCGATCTCCGAGCATGCGGCTCGACACGAGCTCGAACACATCGACCTCCTCGTCGTCGGTCGGTTCCGGCGATGCCGCTACTCACCATCGCGAGTCGATACCGTCATAGTGCGAGCGGTGTTGACCAGGTCGCGACGAAGCTCGATCTTTGCGCCCGCAATCACAGCCGCCTCCACAAGCCCGGCTTTTCGGGCCAGTAGCGAGGCAAGTGCGCTCGGGCTGCCCACATGCCCAAGACTTGGCGCGAACCTCTGGCCGGCCTCGAAGGGCTTCGATTCGGCGCCCATCTCGGCCTACCATCCTCGGAGACCCTCGGCCGCGCGAGCCTCGTCCACGGCGCGATCGCCACGTCGCGGTCTCGCCGCGCGTCCGAGCCTCCATGGCGGCGCTTCAGAGGCGAGCGGGCGCCGACCGAACGGACGCCTCCTCGAGCGAATCGTCGCGTCGCCCTCGTCATCACGCCGGCACAGTAACTCCGATTTCCAATTCCACTCCGCATTTAATCTGTCGCGTCGAGTTGCGAGTCATAAAGCGCCGCCCGAGCGGCGTGTCCGTTACCTCTTGGTCTCGCCTTTTGGCGGGGCGGTTGTTCGGGCGCCTGCGAGAGGCCCATTGGGCGGCTGCGGTCCCAAGATGGCAAAGCTTTGTGGCTTGCGCCAGCCCCACCAAAGTCGTGGTTCAAAAGGCCTAACCCACCGGATGGGCGTAGGGCGCCCAGTGAAAACTTGAGCGAGGGCAAGTGCGAGGTGAGCCCCGGTGGGTCCCGGTTGGGTCGGTGGACGACCAGTCCACCTCTACTCGCGTCAGAGACCATACTTCACACTCTCCCGGAGCTCATCGATGGCGGCGGCCACCGTGTTCTGGTGGTGGACGACCTGAGGTCCATCTGGATTGAGTAAAGAAAGGTTTCTTATGGGTCGCCCCACGCAGGCTGGGACACCTACTACTGGGACCGTCGCTCGGAAGGGTCCCCCTGGGCGGACCTCCCAGGGACCCACTCGGACTACCGTTACTAGCTCCAAGAGCACGGCGTTCAAACCAACGCAGTAAGCGCGCGTCGCTCACCCCCTCCGGGTCCCACACCACGGATGGGGTAAACTTGTGGGATAGGCGGCGGCTACTCCTCTCGCGGCTTCCCACGGACGGGGACTCGGGATGGATACCGCGTCCGGCTACGACGTTAAGCGAGCACTCGGACACGGAACCTCGCGGAGGCATCCGGTCGTCCTTGCCGACCAAGGCACTCGGACACCGGAACCTCGCGGAGGCATCCGGTCGTCCTTGCCGACTAAGGCAGCGTCTAGCTCCGACGTTAAACGAGCACTCGGACACCGGAACCTCGCGGAGGCATCCGGTCGTCCTTGCCGACCAAGGCACTCGGACACCGGAACCTCGCGGAGGCATCCGTCGTCCTTGCCGACTAAGGCGATGTCTAGCTACGACGTTAAGCGAGCACTCGGACACGAGAACCTCGCGGGGCATCGGTCGTCCTTGCCGACCAAGGCACTCGGACACCGGAACCTCGCGGAGGCATCCGGTCGTCCTTGCCGACTAAGGCAGCGTCTAGCTACGACGTTAAACGAGCACTCGGACACCGGAACCTCGCGGGGGCATCCGGTCGTCCTTGGCGACCAAGGCACTCGGACACCGGAACCTCGCAGGGGCATCCGGTCGTCCTTGCCGACCAAGGCACTCGGACACCGGAACCTCGCGGAGGCATCCGGTCGTCCTTGCCGACTAAGGCAGCGTCTAGCTACGACGTTAAACGAGCACTCGGACACCGGAACCTCGCGGGGGCATCCGGTCGTCCTTGCCGACCAAGGCACTCGGACATCGGAACCTCGCGGAGGCATCCGGTCGTCCTTGCCGACCAAGGCACTCGGACATCGGAACCTCGCGGAGGCATCCGGTCGTCCTTGCCGACTAAGCAGCGTCTAGCTACGACGTTAAACGAGCACTCGGACACCGGAACCTCGCGGAGGCATCCGTTCGTCCTTGCCGACTAAGGCAGCGTCTAGCTACGACGTTAAACGAGCACTCGGACACCGGAACCTCGCGGAGGCATCCGGTCGTCCTTGCCGACCAAGGCACTCGGACACCGGAACCTCGCGGAGGCATCCGGTCGTCCTTGCCGACCAAGGCACTTTCGGACACGAGAACCTCGCGGAGGCATCCGGTGCGTCCTTGCCGACTAAGGCGGCGTCTAGCTACGACGTTAAACGAGCACTCGGACACCGGAACCTCGCGGGGGCATCCGGTCGTCCTTGCCGACCAAGGCACTTTCGGACGCCGGAACCTCGCGGAGGCATCCGGCCGTCCTTGCCGACTAAGGCGGCGTCCGGCTACGGCGTTAAGCGAGCACTCGGACACGGAACCTCGCGGAGGCATCCGGTCGTCCTTGCCGACTAAGCCAGCGTCTAGCTACGACGTTAAATGAGCACTCGGACACCGGAACCTCGCGGAGGCATCCGGTGCGTCCTTGCCGACCAAGGCACTCGGACACCGGAACCTCGCGGAGGCATCCGGTGCGTCCTGCCCGACTAAGGCGGCGTCTAGCTACGACGTTAAGCGAGCACTCGGACACCGGAACCTCGCGGGGGCATCCGTGCGTCCTTGCCGACCAAGGCACTCGGACACGGAACCTCGCGGAGGCATCCGGTCGTCCTTGCCGACTAAAGCGGCGTCTAGCTACGACGTTAAGCGAGCACTCGGACACCGGAACCTCGCGGGGGCATCGGTCGTCCTTGCCGACCAAGGCACTCGGACGCCGGAACCTCGCGGAGGCATCCGGTCGTCCTTGCCGACCAAGGCACTCGGACATCGGAACCTCGCGGAGGCATCCGGCCGTCCTTGCCGACTAAGGCGGCGTCTAGCTACGGCGTTAAGCGAGCACTCGGACACGGAACCTCGCGGAGGCATCCGTCGTCCCTGCCGACCAAGGCACTCGGACAACGGAACCTCGCGGAGGCATCCGTCGTCCTTGCCGACTAAGGCGGCGTCTAGCTCTGACGTTAAGCGAGCACTCGGACACGAAACCTCGCGGGGCATCCGTGCGTCGCCCTGCCGACCAAGGCACTCGGACATCGGAACCTCGCGGAGGCATCCGTCCGTCCTTGCCGACCAAGGCACTTGGACGCCGGAACCTCGCGGAGGCATCCGGTCGTCCTTGCCGACTAAGGCGGCGTCTAGCTACGACGTTAAGCGAGCACTCGGACACGGAACCTCGCGGAGGCATCCGGTCGTCCCTGCCGACCAAGGCACTCGGACACCGAACCTCGCGGAGGCATCCGGCCGTCCTGCCGACTAAGGCGGCGTCTAGCTACGACGTTAAGCGAGCACTCGGACACCGGAACCTCGCGGAGGCATCCGGTGCGTCCTTGTCGACCAAGGCACTCGGACGCCGGAACCTCGCGGAGGCATCCGGTCGTCCTTGCCGACTAAGGCGGCGTCTAGCTACGGCGTTAAGCGAGCACTCGGACATCGGAACCTCGCGGAGCATCCGGCCGTCCTGCCGACCAAGGCACTCGGACGCCGGAACCTCGCGGAGGCATCCGGCCGTCCTTGCCGACTAAGGCGCCGCGTCTAGCTACGACGTTAAGCGAGCACTCGGACGCCGGAACCTCGCGGAGGCATCCGGCCGTCCTTGCCGACTAAGGCGCGTCTAGCTACGGCGTTAAGCGAGCACTCGGACACCGAACCTCGCGGAGGCATCCGGTCGTCCTGCCGACTAAAGCGCGCGTCTAGCTCGACGTTAAGCGAGCACTCGGACACCGGAACCTCGCGGGGCATCCGGTCGTCCTTGCCGACCAAGGCACTTTCGGACATCGGAACCTCGCGGAGGCATCCGTCGTCCTGCCGACCAAGGCACTCGGACATCGGAACCTCGCGGAGGCATCCGGCCGTCCTTGCCGACTAAGGCGGCGTCCGGCTCGGCGTTAAGCGAGCACTCGGACACGGAACCTCGCGGGGCATCCGGTCGTCCTGCCGACCAAGGCACTCGGACATCGGAACCTCGCGAGGCATCCGGTCGTCCTTGCCGACCAAGGCACTCGGACATCGGAACCTCGCGGAGACATCCGGTCGTCCTTGCCGACTAAGGCGGCGTCCAGCTACGACGTTAAACGAGCACTCGGACATCGGAACCTCGCGGAGGCATCCGGTCGTCCTTGCCGACCAAGGCACTCGGACACCGGAACCTCGCGGAGGCATCCGGTCGTCCTTGCCGACCAAGGCACTCGGACACCGGAACCTCGCGGAGGCATCCGGTCGTCCTTGCCGACCAAGGCACTCGGACATCGGAACCTCGCGGAGGCATCCGGTCGTCCTTGCCGACTAAAGCGGCGTCCCACCACGACGTTAAGCGAGCACTCGGACACCGAACCTCGCGGAGGTATCCGGTCGTCCTTCTGCACCAAGGCACTCGGGCACTAAAACTTAGAAGGTATCCGCTCATCCTTGCCGACCAAGGCACCGACTAGCTACTGGCCCAAACGAGCGCAAAGGAAGATTTCTTGAGGAACAAACCGCGAGTTCGCACGTCCGACCACTCGGAAACCGATCGCCGAACTTTCTAGCGCCGAGCTGATCAAAGCAGAACAAGCAAAGCTAACTCCTTCATGAAGTCATTCATAGAGAGAAAAAAAGGATTTCATTAAAAAGCGGCGAGCTCAAAACTTTACACCACTTTACATGAGGCACATAAGACTCTCTATCTACACCTGACTCCTAAAACTCCCTACGACAACGCCGACGGTAGGCCCTTGCTCGGCCGACGGATGGACCTTGGGGTCGGTGGACTGAGTCGTTGGAGATGACTTCTTTGGTAGGCCCTTGCCCGGCGTCAAGGTGAAGCCACACCGCGAATGGCATGCTCTGCCGTTCGGCGACATCGACGCGGCCGCGCTTATCGCAATCGGCGCCCTCGCGCCATTGCCTCTAGGAGGGCCCCCTTGCCACTCCAAGCCTCGGATCGCTCAAGTAGCGCGTCAAGCGGCGACAACGTCGCGAGCTACTTCTTCTCTCTTTGGGAGTTCGGCTATCGCTGATCATACTCAACCCAAAGCTCGTTCAAAGGTCTTCCTCTTCCACCACGATGTCATCACCAAATCGAAGACTAAAGGGTGTCTTGAACACATTTCAAGAAGGAAAGGATTCTCGTCTAAGAGTCCGCGCTCGAGCAACCCGTGGCGCCCTTATATACCCATTCAAGGAAGATCAAGCGACTCAGAATAAATGCTGCGTGCGAAAACGGGCGCCACCACCGAACCAAGCGGTCAAGAAGGCGAACGAGCAAAAACACACCTAGCCGTGCGCGCGCTAGCAACGGCAATTAAGAGGCTCCGCGGTTCGCATACCTCAGAACGTAATCCGGCGACGTCGGATGCGTTGAGAACACGCCCGGCAAAAATCGGTAGGCCCCGTTGGCCCACCTAGTTGAGCGGATCGATCAAGCTCAACCCCAACCGAGTCTGCCGAACTCGATTGGAGGTTCGGGGCTCTTGACGAATACTCATAAAGCAGGTGCACCAACGGCCCAATTGCAACAAGCAAAGCCCAGAGCGGCAAGCGGCGGCCTCGAATACGGCCCGGCCTAAGCAGCCGTCCCTACCGCTACCCAAATGCCTACGAGACCATTCGGAGACCATTCCCGACCGGTCCCGACTCGACTTCAAAGCGGGTTCCCGACCCGCGGCGGGGCGGGATCCCCGACTCGACTTCGGCGGGGTTCCCGACCCCGCGGCGGGGCGGGATCCCCGGCTCGACCGAACCATGATAATCCCGCCGAGGGCGCGTGCCGCGCGCCAGTCCGTGTCAACCTAAGGCCACGTGCCCCACGAGCGGTCATTCGAAGTGATCGAGCGAGGCGGTGGTCCTTCCCAAGACGCTTTGATAGTTTGCTGAAGCCACGTCTCTGTCCCATCGGCCCACCACCCACGGTGCAAGGACACGCTCTCCCGAGGCAACTCCAGCGTCACACGCGACTACGTCGGCACCCACATGGATCACGAGAGCGCCTCGCCACTTCGGAGGATTACCTAACCGCTCGACCGGCTAGACCACCGACCAAAGCATAGGCTCGGCGAGCGCGACGATCGGCGAACAAGCGACCGATCGGCGAGCGATTAGCGACGGCGGGCAAGATCAAGCCCCTAGAAGTAGCTCGCCTGGCACTTCGCCAATTCTCGATGTAACACCTGCCTTTCAGATCTTGAATAAAAGGAGGCGGGAACCTCCTAACAGAGCAATGAGTAAGAGCTACAAGAGAGCTTTTCCTCTTCTTCCTCTTCTTCTTTTTCTTCTCCTTCCGAGAGCTAAGTTTAGATCATTCTAGTGTTGAGGCTCCACCTCTCGCTTGTAAAAAAACTCGGTGCTGATCATCGCACTTGATGAATATAACACCAACGCACGAATGGGTAGGGACCTTGGCCCGAACCAGTATACATCTTGGACTCCAGGGTCTAACCATTCAGGGAGCGGGAACGCGCAGCCCCTTAGACTTACAAATTTACTTGCCGGCGCTCGAAACGCCGACACATAGCCTATGTAGAGAGCCCCATCGGCATTAAACTCCTTCTCATCGGCGCCCTCTACCCACCATATATAAATATACGCCAACGGCTCCTTTTGTTGGATGAGCCAAATCAATATACCAATTTATTCACAACCCATATTTCCATCTGTGTCTGATTTAAGGTTTTCAATTGTAATATATGTTTTTCAATGCATTGATGATATATGTAGGTATCTGAAAGCATTTAAAAACATTAATAAAGATGATCAAAAGAGAGCTTGCCTGATATAGAATCGAAATGTTTGACCTCGCTCGAATTTTGAAACTTGTTGACTGATGGGTTTAGTTTGGGTCCTGAAATAATTGAATATTATATTTATGTGGCAATTAATTAGAACGTGTTTTAAGGCGTACAACCATTTCCGAACGGGTTGAAATTAGAAAAGATTTTGCCCAATTAAAACTTATTTAAGTCGATACATTTTAGTTTGGCGTATTTTAATTTCTGAGATTCTGTATCGGTATTTTAATTTAGCACAGTTTTATTTTATGAGGCTTATTAAAATCCCTGGTTGAAATTTTATTTTAGAAGAGGGGTATTAATTCTCATTTTTAGTTATTAATGCATTTGCAAATTTTATATAACTATTTATTTAATTAATCGCGGTTATTTACGATCTTTTAAATCTTTAGGCATACCGCAAGATGATTAATTAAATCTCACACGGTTCATGACAACCGGAGATATTTTCCTATTTTCCCCTCTCTTTTCTTTTCTCCTCTTCTCTCCATTTCTTCTCTCGTTTCCTTTTTATCTTTTCCCTTTTTCTTTTCTTCCCTTCCCCTTCTTTTTCTCTCTCTCCCCTTCTTTTCTTCTCCTTGCGGCCGAACTACTCTTGGTCTCTCTCGGTTTCTCCTACCCCCTGTCCTTCTTCCTCTCCTTGCTTCTTCCCCTTAATCTACTCCTCTCTACTTCCTCTATTCCCCTTACTCTACTCTACTCTACTCCTCCCTACTTCCTCTATTCCCCTTACTCTACTCTACTCTACTCTCCCTACTCTACTTCCCCCTCTCCCCTTTCTCTGCACTACTTGGCCCAACGTCGACCTGTTGTGGCCTGGCTCTGTGCAGCCCACCCCGGCTCCGGCCTTGGCCCCACTAGTCTCTCCCTTCTCCTTTGCGCGCACTTGGGGTGGCTGCCCCGAGCCACCGCTTACGCGACTCCGCCTGGGCCTCGGTCCAGCCGCGCCCTACTCATCCCCGTGCACCTCCCTTCACCTCCATGTCCGAGGCCATGGTTGTGCAACGGACCCCATTTCTCCTTCTATTTTGTTTTGCATTACATTATGGTGCTGTTTGAGCAGAAGATTGTGATGTGTATGCATAACGTACATATATTCCTTTGGGTCAATGATGATTTGAGGGTATGCTCTAGGTTTAGGAGGCACGGCGACGATACCCGGTGACCCCCTAGTGCGCCAAGGAGCATTAGGCATCACTGGGCACGAGCTATGCAGCCCCTAGGGTGATCTTCCTCACTGAGGCTAAGGAAACTACCCCGAGCTATTAGCTATCCACCCGATTTACTCCATCTACGCCCCCCATACATTTCTAGCATTGGTTCTAGTGTTCTACTATAATGGTGCACTTGATGGGCTGGGTCTGATGGTGAGGATGGTTGATGGCGTTAGGGTGGAGGTGCTGGTGGGGAATGGCCGAAGTCCTGCCTCCTCTTGGCCTTCTCCTCCTAGTTCCCCTCCTTGGCTTGGGCTTGCTCCTGGCTTCTCCTTTTGCTCCTAATCTAGCCTTCAGCTTGGGGTCTTCCTGGCACCTCTCTGGTTCTTGCTCTCGGTTTGGAGTGTGTGGAAATGGAGGATGAATGGTTGTGCTCTTATCCTCTTTTACAGTTGTCTAAGTTACCTTTTTACCATTGGCCCCTTTTTACTAATTTACCATGAGATATTTTGTTACTATTCGCGTTTGGCTATGGACACCCGCAATCCTACCAGGTTTGTATAAATTGCCGGATGATGAAACCCGAGTCTAGCGAGAGGCGCCGATTTGGCCCCGGACGGATCATGTATCTCGATGAGCGATACCTCGCCATGTGTCCGACGCAGCTCTCAAAAATCTTTACTTTTTGCTATGCTCGCATTATGGTTTACTTACGCATGAATTTTGCTATTAAGCAAATTACCAGCTAACTTATTAATCGGTTGTTTAATGATTTTACTTGCTTAATTAACTCTTTGGGTTGTTTCATGTGGTTAGTTTTCAAAATGTTTCACAAGATTCGCCGTGATCTTTACTTTTCGTTGCACGTTATTTTGGTTACTATCATGAAATCTCGAATCCAAGTTCTTCAGATCATACTAGACTACTAGTCAAGTAGTTATGGCTTGTCAATTCTTAGATGTATATATATGCCTATCGAAAATTCGTAATGTGGAAATAATCAATATGCAAACTTTGGCCTCAATGCGTATCACAAGTTACTTTCAGTTTCATGGAATTTTCCTGATTAAAGCGTATTGCAGGTAACTCTACCCAACCTCTAGTGTCTATTAGGAAAGCGCAAGTTCTTGTAGCTTTGATTCTTCGTTAGTATTACTTGAAGTGCCTTTCTTGAATTAGCAACAACCATGTGGAAGCGATGGAAAAATCATTGCAACAAACCGAAAAGAACCGATAGCAATAGTATAATTTGACATTAATACGAAAAACAAAAAGAACCAGCCACGAAATATAATGGGACGTGAGTACCGACTATTGAGATGACTCTGCTGTTATCTGGTGTTGTTCTCGGGAGGCCATACTCACGGTCACATTCTTGGTATTACTGCGGAAGGATATTCGAGATCGGATCGAGTGGCATAAGCGATTTGAAAGGCCATGATTTGCAGAGATCTAGAGTCCGAATACATTTCTTTGCCATGTATGGGCATATGCCTCGTAGCCACCACACAAAGTCGTTGATAGCCGCATGTGGGTTCACGTGATGCGTTTTTGAGTTTGGTTGGCTCTGTTCTCTGCTTCAGTTTTGCCTTTAACTTAGGTGCTGCCTTAGCCCATATTACCAGGCTAGTGATCTTGTGCATAATTTATGAACACCAAAGAACACAGATTGGATTGTACACGCTGAAATTAATACACAATGACCACAATCATAATACTGCTAATGTGTAATGGAGCTGCTATGAGCGTGACACTTCCACTACGCAAATGTACCATAGATTTTGCTACTTTTTTTCATCTAATAACAAATGAAGACAAGTACTTGAGGAACCGACATCGCACATGACCGGAAGGCGATGCAATGGAACATAACATATTATAAATATGGGAATCACAATTTACAACTTCGCAAGATCATGTCGCCGCGGCGCCAGACAGTTCGCCACGAGTGAATCGTCACCACGCCGCCCGACCGGATGTGCATCGCTCTGTCGTAGAGGTCCCTACCGTTAAGCTCGTAGTGCACCACCCGATCTCGACCTTGTTTACGCGTCACATGCACGTTTGAATCGATCAACCAACCATGCATGATCGCTAGCTATACCATCTTAATTAATTGTAGAGATTTACATGCATGCTACGCATGTGATACGTACGTACCTTGAGCACTTTCAGTGTGATATATTTTGCTTGGCCCCATTGGGCTGAGAGACCGTATCAATGATGTCCCCCGGAACTATGGATGCTCCAGTTTCAGGCTTAAACTCCGGGCACTTCATATTGTAGCAGCCCGTCTTTTCAAATCCATCGCTCTAGGAAAACAAGACATGAACTAATTAGTATAAAAAGAAATACCATTAACACCATAATGCAACCTAGCACAAATTAAAACATAAGTACTGGAGTATGTTATAAGGGCAAAAATTAATTTTAGTCCAAATAACTTGGGACTCACTCACCGTCCAAACAACAAAGAAATGAGTGCGTGAATCGCCGTACAGAAAAGGTGAAACCTAGCAAGAAAATGGAACAATTAAGAACCAATTAATTGCATATATATATATATGAGAAAAAATCCATAAACATCCTCATAAGTCACATATCTTTTCAATTTGCCATCCATATCTCTTTTTTTTACTTTACACATCATAAATTATCTTTGGTACTTGTTTCATTAATTTTAGTAATTATGTAAGTGATATCAATTAATGCTTTTTATCAGTGATTTCAGTATTTGTAATACACTATTTTAGCACTGAAACATTAGTAATGAAATGGTGCATTACAAGTACCAAAATCACTCAAATAAATATTCGCATCATTGAAACCAGTATTGACACCATTAAAACAAGTGCCAAAGGTAACAAAAACCATGAAAGATAGTGCTACCATGCGGCTTAGGGTTATTTACATGCCAACTTAAACTTATGGGGGACAAAGTAAATGATAATTAGATATTTGGAGAGATTGAAAATGTAGGCGACTTATGAGGGTACGTATTTATGGAGTTTTCCAAATAATATATAGGTATATGCATGTGACGAGCGAAAATGCAATCTTACTTCCCAACCAATCTGAATGTTGTTCAAGCTGGTTATTGCACCATCTCCTGCATTGACCATCCAAAACGAGGCCAAGCTAAGTTGATCGGGACTCAGCGAGAATCCGTAGACGTCCATTGTCGCGATGAAGCCGTAGTAACCATCTGATCCTTTCGATCTGGTATCATGCACTGCAAACTATATATGTTATACAACAAAAATATCAATCTTTGTTTGCCTAAAAACACAGACAGGGAGATAAAGAAAGAACAGAAAACTCTTAAGTCATCGGGACACCGGATTTATCATCATCAGCTAGTGGCGAAACATGATCGATCAATTGCCGGATCGAGTACGATCTGTTGAGGGATGAGTGATCTTTCGGTGGGTAGAGCCGGCCTCCATAGGTACCAGGAGCAAAAATCAGCAAGCAGAAAGCCACTGTGACCAGCATAATTCTTCTATATATCCATCAACACATGCAACAGTATGAATGGCGGGTTACAATAGAAAGCGATAACAATCCCGCCCAGGGCAAAGCAAAACTTAACTTACATAGTGCAACTTTGGTGAGATATATATCGAGCATTAACCTTTTTTTGCGAGGGCATCGAGCATTAATTTTGATGAGATATCAAGAATTAATTTGAAAGATACTCCGTATGCATGCATGGCTTGCTATGGAGTCAATCTGTAGATTTTACGGTGGCAAATAACACTAGTAACAATGCGTCTAATTAATTAGCTTGCCGCTTGGTGAAATTAATCCACCTGGTGGATTTATATATCAAATCGAATCTATGGAATCTATGAAAATAATGTATTTTGCGATGAGAAAAAAGATTGGTGGAAAATCTATTTTTTCCCTATTAGTCGAGGAGATAAAATCTAAAATATAACCAAATTGCCTCCCTTCTCTTCTTCTTTATTCGCCTTCTTTCTTCTAATCTCACAAAGGGAGCACCCAATCAAGGTGCAAGTGGCACGTATGTATGTATGTATGTATGTATGTATGTATGTATGTATGTATGTATGTATGTATGTATGTATGTATGTATGTATGTATGTATGTATGTATGTATGTATGTATGTATGTATGTATGTATGTATGTATGTATGTATGTATGTATGTATGTATGTATGTATGTATGTATGTATGTATGTATGTATGTATGTATGTATGTATAAAACTGAGTTTGGTGCACATAATGGCTTGGCCAGGGTTTCAAATTTCGCCAAAATTCGGTTCTTTTGGGTGGGTTACAAAATATACTTGTCCTAGTTATATTTCTTTGGGTTTATTTGAATTTTTTCCCCAAAAATTCAAATTTTGGTCAATTTTTTTCCAAAAAGAAATCAGATTTTGGTTCCACCGTTTCGTCCCCAATTACACCGAAATTCGGTCATTTTAGTGTGTGCCAAAAAAAACCGATATTCGAAACGCTGGGCTTCGCATGTGATACGTACGTACCTTGAGCACTTTCAGTGTGATATATTTTGCTTGGCTCCATTGGGCTGAGAGACCGGATCAATGATGTGCCCCGGAACTATGGATGCTCCAGTTTCAGGCTTAAACTCCGGGCACTTCATATTGTAGCAGCCCATCTTTTCAAATCCATCGCTCTAGGAAAACAAGACATGAACTAATTAGTAGAAAAAGAAATACCATTAACACCATAATGCAACCTAGCACAAATTAAAACATAAGTAATGGAGTATGTTACAAGGGCAACAATTAATCTTAGTCCAAATAGCTAGGGACTCACTCACCGTCCAAAGAACAAAGAAATGAGTGCGTGAATCGCCGTGCAGAAAAGGTGAAACCTAGCAAGAAAATGGAACAATGAAGAACCAATAAATTGCATATATATATATATATATATATAAACATCCTCATAAGTCACATATCTTTTCAATTTGCCATGCATATCTCTCTCTTTTTTACTTTACACATCATAAATTATCTTTGGTACTTGTTTCATTAATTTTAGTAACTATGTAAGTGATATCAATGCTTTTTATCAGTGATTTAAGTGATTTCAGTATTTGTAATACACGATTTTAGCACTGAAACATTAGTAATGAAATGGTGCATTACAAGTACCGAAATCACTCAAATAAATATTAGCATCATTGAAACCAGTATTGGCACCATTAAAACAAGTGCCAAAGGTAACAAAAACCACGAAAGATAGTGCTACCATGTGGCTTAGGGTTATTTACATGCCAACTTAAACTTATGGGGGACAAAGTAAATGATAATTAGATATGTGGAGCAGATTGAAAATGTAGGCGACTTATGAGGGTATGTATTTATGGAGTTTTCCAAATAATATATAGGTATATATATGCATGTGACGAGCGAAAATGCAATCTTACTTCCCAACCAATCTGAATGTTGTTCAAGCTGGTTATTGCACCATCTCCTGCATTGACTATCCAAAACGAGGCCAAGCTGAGTTGATCGGGACTCAGCGATGATCCGTAGACGTCCATTGTCGCGACGAAGCCGTAGTAACCATCTGATCCTTCCGATCTGGTGTCATGCACTGCAAACTATATATGTTATACAACAAAAATATCAATCTTTGTTTGCCTAAAAACACAAAGACAGGGAGATAAAGAACGAACAGAAAACTCTTAAGTCAGCGGGACACCGGATTTATCATCATCAGCTAGTGGCAAAACATGATCGATCAATTGCCGGATCGGTGCGATCCGTTGAGGATGAGTGATCTTTCGATGGGTAGAGCCGCCTCCATTGGTACCAGGGCAAAAATCGGCAAGCGAGAGCCATGCGACCAAAGATAATTCTTCTATATATCCATCAACACATGCAGCAGTATGAATGGCAGGTTACAATAGAAAACGATAACAATCCCGCCTAGGGCAAAGCAAAACTTAACTTACATAGTGCAACTTTGGTTAGATATCAAGAATTAATTTGAGAGATATCGAGCACTAACCTTTTTTTGCGAGGGCATGGAGCATTAATTTTGATGAGATATCAAGAATTAATTTGAGAGATACTCCGTATGCATGCATGGCTTGCTATGGAGTCAATCTGTAGATTTTACGGTGGCAAATGACACAAGCAACAGCAGTGTCTAATTAATTAGCTTGCCATTTGGTTGGAAATTAATCCACCTGGTGGATTTATTGTTAGAAATAAACTTAGGGTTCTTAAGCCATTAAGCAACATTAATCTGATAGCCAAAACTAGAACACTAAGAAGCGGAAATCGTTAGCATATATACCGTTAGGCGAAGCCATCGGTTGTTGCTCGGTGGAGATGAGGAGGTGGAAGCACTGATCATCGACGATGACGAAGAAGGAAGAAGCCGTCGGTAGATGATCTTCAAGCCGATCCGGTGCGCGCTAAGGATCTATTCTTAGTTTAGTAAGTATGTTAGGAGATGTAGTCTAATGTGTTTTTCTTTGTGATGATCACAAAAGCTAGCTTCTCCTTCCTTTTTATATGCGCACCGCACGACTTGGGATCACAACCATCTGCTGGTTGCGCCCCCGATCAAAGCGCAAGGTGGGACTTATCTCTCCTGATATCTCTCGGTTCTGTTAGCCAAGAGTCTCGATTCTGTTAGCCAAGAGCAAATCCAACATTCTCCCACTTGATCATAAGGCTAACATAAGTCCACACTTGACAGAACAGTACACCAAGATAATGCATTTACAATTGTCGATTAATGCTACTGAAACCCCATCATCTGTAGTATACTATTCCATCTCGATAGGATAGCCACTTAAGCTTAACGGGAGTTGGTTTGTTTTCTTATGGTCCTAATTTTCCAGGATCAGATTCTGAATTCTTATCATAATTAATTCAGAATCATAGGCTTTCCAATAAACCCATGCTAACAACATGTTCTCGAAAGATACTGGGTGGTAAGCCTTTAGTGAGCGGATCCGCAAGTATAGACTTAGTGCTTATATGCTTAACATTAATAGTTTGATCCTGGATTCTATCTTTCACAACATGATACTTAATGTCAATATGCTTGGCAGCACCACTTGACTTGTTGTTACTCGAATAGAAAACTGCGGCGAAATTATCGCAGAATCTATACCCCTTTATAATACACGTAAGCAATTTTTGCTACGTCCACCCTAAATAATGCACCTCACTAGAGATGGCCTAACGTTCGTGCACCCAACAAAATGTCCCCCGAAACTTGCATTCATCAAAATGAACATCTCGGATCTTTCCTCAGCTTTACTCACTCACATCTGATGGCCATTATTTAGTGTGTCTAATCATCCCTGTGGCCCACAACAGACCTCCCCCACCTACATATTTGGAAGGAGAGCGAACCAAACAAGGAAATAAATAAGGAGGATCCGCATGCAAGGAAACCAGACTTGAATTTTTTACTCGCAAAAATTGTACGTACTACATATTTGGAAGAAGGGCGAATCAAACAAGGAAAAAATCAGGGAGGATCCGCATGCAAGGAAACAAGACTTGAATTTTTTAGTGTCCTGGCATTGTGAGCGTATTTTTTTCTGAATATGACTCTTCTCGAGACTTTTTTACGGATCTAGCCCCATAGAGCCTAATTTCAGCGCACGGAGAGCGCTGAATTTTTGTTTTCATTTTTATCTAAGGAACTAACAGTCTGTGAGTGCTGCTTAATGTTTTTCAATTTTTTCTCGCGGAACCAGCGGTCGACGAGCACTGTTTAATTTTTATCTTTTTTTTCCTTGCAGATCCAGCAGTCGACAAACGCAGTTTATTTTTCCATATTTTTTCGAAATCATCCCTGTGGCCTACAACAGACCTTCCCTCATCTCCAGCATCAACAAGAAAAAGGAAACAAATGTCCTGGAATAAGGAAAAGGAAACAAACATCCTGGAAAAGGAAAGGACCATACATTACGTCTTTGGAAAAGGAAACCGGAGATAGGCAGCAAATGGAGATTGCACGCGCGCGGCGGCGAGGCGGCGGAGAACGCAGTCCGCAATGGCTCCACGGTCGCCATCGGTGGCTTTTTCGACGCGGCGAGGTTGTTGGTCGGCGACCTCGCGGCCGCCGTGCCTCGGCAAATTTATAATTTAATTTTTTTTGAAAATAATTTTATTAAGTACAAAATAATCGAAAGTTTTTTTGAGAATTTTTATAGAATTTTTTAACCTAATGTGCTATCTTTTAAAAAATCCTTCTATATTTTAAAAAATGAAGGCAACCCACCTATAGCTTCTTCTAGCTGCAGCCCAGACCAAAGAATCTTCTTCTCTTCCCTCCCTCCATTAAAGCAAGAAAGAAGCTCCAAAGCTTCATCAATCCCGCACCAAATCTCCTCTTTTCATCTATGATGTCAATTCCTCAAATTTCGTGCTCTATTACCAAAATTTCCTCCCAAACTGATTTGATCCCAAATTATGGTTTCCATAAATATGCTTGTTTCGGGGCTATAAAAGCCGGCGAGCTCTCCTCCACCCCATTGCATTACGTAAATCCCCAAGTGCGCCCTCTTGTAAAGATCGCCGGATTTTGGAGGTAACCCAAGCCATCACCGTCATCTTTCCCGACGAAATTCACCGCAACCGTGACTCCTTCCCCACAGGCGCCGGTGCCGACGATCTCACCGCACCAGTGCCGACCCACTGCGACCGGCCGGCCACCCCGGTCTTCCTCCCTTGCTTGTTAAGCCAGAGAGCCTGTTGTGCTCTCTGTGGAAGCTGCAAAAAAATAATCTAAAATCAGAAAATTCTTTTTTTCTCTTTCTTGATTTACAATCTTTTGGGAGCCTGTTTTCGCCCATTCGACCTCCATTTAGTTTTGTTTTTATTTCTAAATTCATTTAAAATTCTAAATTTCTCTTTTATTATTAAGTGTTGTATTCATACTTATCTTCTCATTTAATTAATAAGCAGGTGTACTGCCGTCGTAGCGTTAGCACAGGCACTATACTAGTATAGTAAGTGGTTTTGATATGCTGTCAATCACCATTAGTCCGAGAATAAAATTCTTAAGCCATACAGCTTGTTCGGTAGCCTCATAACATGCCACAAACTCGGCTTGCATCGTTGAAGATGCCGTAAGGGTCTGTTTGGAGCTTTTCCACGAAATGGCTCCTCCCGCAAGTGTGAAGACATAACCTGACGTGGATTTCTTAGTGTCAACACATCCTGCAAAGTCAGCATCTGAATAACCCATAACCTCAAGGTCATCAGACTTCTTATATGTGAGCATGTAGTTCTTAGTGCCCTGCAAAAAATACAAGACTTTCTTAACAGCTCTCCAGTGGTCCAAACCTAGATTAGATTGATATCTGCCAAGCATCCCGGTTACGAAAGCTAAGTTAGGGCGAGTGTATACTTGAGCATACATAATGCTTGTGACAGCTGAAGCGTAAGGAATCGACTTCATTTGATCAATTTCTAATTGATTCCTTGGACTTTGGAATAAACCAAACTTATCACCCTTAACAATAGGAGCAGGCGTGGCAGAGCAGTTATGCATATTAAACCTCTTAAGCACTCTGTCAATGTATGCCTTTTGGGATAAGCCTAATATCCCTTTGGACCTATCTCGGTGAATCTCAATGCCCAAAACATAAGAGGCATTACCAAGATCCTTCATGTCAAAATTAGCGGAAAGAAATCTTTTGGTCTCATACAGCATATTCTTATCGCTGCTAGCCAATAAGATATCATCCACATAGAGCACTAAAATAATAAGTTTGCTCTCTTTAGTCTTAATGTAGATACAATTATCCACCTCATTTTCTTTAAAGCCAAATTTCCTTATTACTTCATGAAACTTAAAGTACCACTGTCTGGATGCTTGTTTTAGTCCATAGATGGATTTCTTAAGGTAACATCCCATTTGTTCCTTGCCTTCCACGACAAAACCTTCCGGTTGAGCCATGTATACATTTTCATGCAAGTCACCGTTAAGGAATGCAGTTTTTACATCCATCTGATGTAGCTCCAAATCATAATGAGCGACAAATGCCATGACAATTCTTAATGAGTCTTTTTAGACACAGGAGAGAAGGTATCAACATAGTCAATCCCCTCTCTCTGTGTAAAACCTTTAGCTACAAGCCTAGCTTTGAATCTTTCAACGTTTCCCTTGGAGTCATGCTTAGTTTTATAGACCCACTTACAGCCTATTACTTTAACTCCATCAGGTATGTCTACTAAATCCCAAACATCATTAATGCTCATAGATTTCAATTCATCTTCCATGGCCTCGAGCCATTTGTCTGAATCCTTATTAGTTATGGCTTCTTTAAATTAATGAGATGGGATCATCCACCTTCCCTATATCGCTAACATCTTCATTCATGTACACGACATAGTCACTTGGAATGGCGGATCTTCTAACCCGCTGTGATCTTCTTAAGGTTTCATCAGGTATCACAGATGGCTGTTGAAGTTCTTCATTAATTGCTGATGTAGGTTCATCATCAGGAGCAATATTACTAATCCCAGAATCATTAACTGGGGTTACAACACCAGGGTTGTCACTTAGAGGTGTCATTATATGCGGCACATTAATAAAAGTCTCTTGGATTATCGGTGATGGAACATAAGTCCGAATCTCCTCGAGATCTATATTTCTGGCCTTTGAGCTCCCACTGATTTGACCATTCTCCATAAACACAGCATGTCTAGTTTCTACAAATTTAGTATGACGATCCGGGTAGTAAAATCGGTATCCCTTAGATCTATCAGGGTATCCGATAAAATGGCAGCTCACTGTTTTAGAGTCTAATTTCCCAATATGTGGGTTAAAGACTTTAGCTTCAGCAGGACAACCCCACACTCGTAAGTATTTTAAACTCGGTTTTCTACCAGTCCAGATTTCATAAGGTGTCTTAGGGACTGATTTGCTAGGAACCCGATTAAGTATGTGGACAGTTGTTTTTAATGCTTCCATCCATAAGGTTACTGGTAAACTGGAATAGCTGAGCATACTTCGCACCATATCCATAAGTGTGTGATTTCTTTTTTCAGCTACACCATTTTGCTGAGGTTCACCAGGAGTTAAGTATTGAGCTACTATGCCATTTTCTTGAAGATATCTAGCAAAAGGACCAGGAATTCGCCCATAAGGAGCATGTCTACCATAATATTCTCCTCCTCGATCTGATCGCACCACTTTAATCTTTAGATTGTGCTGATTTTCTATTTCAGCCTTAAATATTTTAAATTTATCGAGCGATTCAGACCGATCACGAATGGGGAAAATATAACCATAACGGGAGTAATCATCAGTGAATGTAATGAAAGAATCAAAACCATCCACTGATGTCACAGGAAAAGGTCCACAAATATCAGTGTGGACTAATTCTAATATCCCTGTGCTTCGGGTAGCCCCTTTCTTAATTTGTTTTACGTATTTACCCTTAATGCAATCAATGCAGGGGTCTGAGTCTGAGAAATCAAGCGGGTGGAGTATCTCTTCCCTAATGAGACGTTCCATTCTCCCCTTCGAAATGTGGTCTAAGCGCCAGTGCCACAATTTCGATGAAGTCTCATCATCAATTCTTTTACGTTTATTTGTGCCATCGCATACATTCATTAACACAGGTGATTCTTTAAGGGAAAGAACATAAAGCTTGTCTCGTTTGAGAGCAAGACCAACATCATTAGAATTAAACTTTATTATGCATTGGCCGTTCCCAAACTTACAATAAAACCCTTCATCATCTAATAATGAAACTGAAATAAGGTTCCTTCTCAAACTAGTAACATAAACTACATTATTTAGATGAAGTACAAAGCCATTTTCTAATACTAATGGTAAGGTCCCAATGGCTTCAACTTCAGCCTCCTTCCCATTAGCGACTCTAAGGCTTCGCTCCCCCTTTCTTAGCGTCTTCACGGAAAGGAATCCCTGTAAAGAATTTGAAACATGTATAGAGGCACCTGAGTCCATCCACCAAGAATTAGGAGAAAAATCAGCATAAATAGATTCCTCAATAAAGGTGATTTCATTATTACCCTTCTTCGCGAGCGACTTCAGAAATCCTGGGCAATTTTTCTGAATATGCCCATCTTTCTTGCAGAATCGACGTACAACGCTGTTGGATGAAGAGGGTGTTGCAGGAGTTTTGCCTTTATGCTCCGCCTTATTTTACTCAGTTTTGGGAGAGAAAATGAGTTTCTTCTTGGACTTATGGTCTCCCTGGAATTTTCTTTTCTTATTGCCAACAAGGTGGACAACATCCTTCTTGTCGGCCTTCAATTTTTTCTCCTCCTGAACGCACATGGCACTTAACTCGCTCATAGTCCACTTATCCTTTTGAGTATTGTAATTGATCTTAAAAGGACCAAACTCATAAGGTAAAGAAGTCATTATGAAATGAATCAAAAAGCCTTCTGAAATAGCCATGTCCATTCCTTTAAGCTTGGAAGCCATATCTGTCATCATCATGATATGCTCCCTGACACTGCCCTGTCCCTCATACTTAGAAGTGAGCATTTTCATGATTAATGTACTGGCATAGACTTTTGAGGAGTCTTTAAATTGCTCCTCCACTGAAGCCAGATACACCTTAGCATCTTCGGAGTCGGGGATTGCTCCCCTAATTCCTACTGATATTGTGCTCTTCATTATCATCAAGGACATGCGGTTAGACCGCTCCCATTTCTCTGCTGCAGTTTCATAGGACTTCTTTAACTCAGAGAAGTTCTCAACATCAGCAGTAGGAGGAGTGGGAGCAGCCTCACTAAGTGCAAGGTCCAAATCCATTATTTTGAGAGTTATGAGCAGTTTTTCCTTCCAGGAGGGGAAGTTATTACCAGAAAGTTGTTCCATGCTATTTAAGGTACTGGCAATGTTTGTAGTGGTCATAGCTGAATAAAATACACACAAATATTAGTAAGCAATTTAATGTCTGGCATAAAATTAACCCTACGTTAGTCTGGTTAATAATATGCTAATGACAGTTCCAATTCATAATCACCGTTGGGCAGAATATGAAAAAGAACTTAACTTTTAACTTAAATAGGTATGACTCATGAATATAATCAACTTTAGTCATAATATAATCATGATCATAAAATTAATCCCAAAACATTATTAAATCTCTAATCAAGATTTGTCGTTGGTTCCATCTTAATTAGAGACAACTTAATTAAATATTTTATCCAACAATTAACACTCTTAAAACAGTCCTATCATCATATTAATAGAATAAACAACATTTAAATTCTGAGAAAATGCTATAAATCAAATTAATCCCACAAATTTATAATATTTTCGGGCTAAAAGACAAAATTAGCCCAAAACTTCAGCACAATAAGCCCAAACCTTATTTGATTCGGCCTGAGAAAATGCAGCCCATAAAACCCTGCCTGGATCCAAACAAAAAAACCCAAAACGGCCCATAACCTTGCGGCCTAGCAGCGCGCAGCGGCCCTGAGCGACGACGGCCCGACGCGAGAAATAGCCAGGCCTTCGCAAGTGCGGCCCAGGAACGCGCGGCCGAGCTAGCGACGCGCAGCGGCACGAACGGCCCGGTCGCGCCGGCGAAGCGCAACCCACGCGCGAGGAAAGAAACGGCGGCCCGCGCGTGTGGCGGCGGCCCGCGCGGGAGGCAAGGCGACGGCCCGCGCGCGAGAAGCGAAGCGGCGCCGAGCGCGCGATGCGAGGCGACGGCCCGCGCGGGAGAAGCGAAGCGACGGCTGCGCGGGGGGCGAGGCGTCGGCCGACGGATTCGAGCGGACGGACAAGCTCAGATCAACCCGAGCCAGCACATAAAACACGCACGGTCCACGAACCCTAACCCTAGCCAAAAAGATCCGATTTTCACGCGAGAGCTGGCAAGGGCGAGGCGGCGCACACGGCGCGGGACTCCGTCGGCGGGCTAAGGCGCGGGGCTCCGGCGGCGCATGCACAAGACGCGGGCGGAAGAGCGTGAGCGGGAGCGACGGTGACTTCACCGAGGAGGGGCTCCACCAAGGTGGCCGCGACTGAGGCGACGCACTCGCGCGAAGGCCCCGCCTCGGGCAATGCTGATGCCCGTGAAGGAGACGACGGCGAGAGCGCCAAAGGTAAGCCCGAAAAACCCCCCTTTTAGACATTAGGTTTTGCTTGATTTGAGGATTAGGGTTCGGGTTCATGATCCCGATTTGGGGAATTTGAAACTAGGGTTTTCCAAAAACTCATCTCCTTCTGAACGCTTAATCCGAAACCACAAACACATAAAACTGGGGTTAAGCACCACCTAACCGAATCAAGGTCGCATGAGACAAACTAATTGGTTCAAGAAAGGCTATCGGCTGCTCTGATACCAAATGTTAGAAATAAACTTAGGGTTCTGTCACGTCCCTTGGACGTCGACGAGAGAATCGTCGGGCGTGAGACCTCAACTCTCGAAGGAGAATACCCCATGGCCGCCGGCGAAGATAGCCGTGACGTGAGATGAACACTCGAGAAAGAAGAAGCAGGGAAGGAAAACTCTGGTTTCAATTCCATTCAAATGTTCAATCCCTTGCTTCGTATGAGTGTTGGCTTTTAAGCCCTTTCTTACTCCCGCTGACATCTGGGTCTCACCCAGTCATTACATTACTGCCCCCTAGAAACATTGCTTGTCCCCAAGCAATAGCGTAATCTCTGAGATTGTATTTATAAGAACAATTCCCATAATTCCGGGGTCCCATTGCACATAAAGCCAAATTTCAAGTGGATAGAGCAACCCATCTTCAGCTTTAAGTGATGATTTTACTGCATATCCGTCTAGACAACTGCGGAACGTGCTTGGCCTAGTCACTTTAGCACCAGATAGGTCGTGATGGATCTTGGAGAATACCTCATGTATTAGGCCATTGTAAGAGCCCTCCAGCCTATCCTTGTACTTTTCAGCCAAAACCTCCTCACTTAATGTCAGGTCCCTTTCAACTACTGCCTCTGTCTCAAACTGAATAACAATGTGAGGATATAATGTTTGTCCTTTGCGAATTGGTGGATCAAATGTAATAACCACATAGGTATGTGGATTGTTTGACTTTGGCAAAACAAACAGACGAAGAATACTGCTATATTGAATTTTGAAATCATTAGCTTGTCCTTGGAGTCGCAAGAATGACAGATGAAGCTCAACACTGTATCGCCCTCTTGGTGTAAGAATTGCGATTCCATCAAATGTAACAACATCCTCCTCTGATGAGCCAACATCAGCCTTATTCAAGATCGTCTGCCATAAAATCTGAGCTGGGGGACGATGCTCATCTCCAACAAATAGAGTTTTTGAAGTTGGTACATGAAAACTTTAATCCATCAGCGAATCTTTCACGTTATCCCCAGTAGTATCATCAACATGGAACTCTAGAACATCTGTTTTTCCTTGCATCTGAGTCGGTGATACATCTGCTAGAGAGACTTCAAATGCTTCCTCTGTACCAACATTAAAACTAAGCATATTGCCATTGATTTGAATTCCACCCCAATTATGGCCGCTAACAGAAAGCTGCTTCTCCTCTAGTGAGATTCCAGTGCTCTTTTGTACGAAGTTAGTAAGGTTACTAACATCCTGTTCACGGAAGTCGATGAAACTGTAAAAGAGGCCCTCTTTGGTCCCAACACCAAGCTGATAAGATCTAGGGATTCTCATCCACGTCACAGAAGTGATATCAGCTTTATCAACCTTAATGGTCTTTCCTCCACCTTGCTTCTTCCATGCAAGCCCTCCTGAATAAAGTTTAAACTGGCCAGGGTTCTTACCTCCTCCCAATTGCCGACATTTGCCATGTGCCTTTAAACTTGGTGATGCCACCACATTAACTAGATCCTCTTCACTGGTATTGATGAATGTTTGGATTGCATCTCCCATACCAAGCTCCAGGAATAGTGACATGCCACCCACATAGGTGAGCACGTCACCAGTGACCTCCTTCGCGAACAGCACCTCCTCCTGGTCGTCCAAGCACTCATCACACCATGCCAGATGTTGTGAACAGTCATTGCGTACGTCGAGTTCATTTGTTGTCTGAGTGAGCACCTTATCGATGATCGGCTCAACAATCGGTTTCCTATTCCCGCCATCCAAGTGCTCTCCACATTGAGCTACCTGCTGCAATATGCCATCGTAGAGGTTGAGGTCGTGTGGCGTCTCCTCATCCCACACCACATCCTTGAGAGGAATTGTGTCGAACACCTCAAGGGCAGACCCAGCTACCAGAGATTGCAACAACCGTGGGCTAGTATCACACTCCTTGCCCTCCTGGTCACCCCACACCGTGACCTTGCGAGGCATTCCATTGAACATCTGGTGCATGCTCCCTTCACCTACATCTCCAATGCCCAGATTGGCACATATATTTCTCACCGCTGCCGCCGTTCCTTCCATTTGCCTTTGTAGCGAAGTTTTAGACCTCAGTGACATTCCATCGAACACTTGAGAGGAAGCAACCATGGGCTGTTCTGGGTGTGGCAGCGTGGTGCCATCCCAATCCTTGTAGCCGCGCATCCCCTTGCATGGCGTCAATAGTGGAAGTGGTGGCTTAGGCACACCTTTCTTGATCCCAAAAGCTCGGCTACCAGAAATTCGGGCCACTGCTTCAGCTGTCAACTCCATTTGTGTCACCATGTCCACCTCGTCGCTCCAGTCGCCGCGGAAGTGGTGTTTTGTCTGCCGGAATACGTCAGCCGCTCCATTGCGCTGATACCAACTGTCACGTCCCTTGGCCGTCGACGAGAGAATCGTCGGGCGTGAGACCTCAACTCTCGAAGGAGAATACCCCATGGCCGCCGGCGAAGATAGCCGTGACGTGAGATGAACACTCGAGAAAGAAGAAGCAGGGAAGGAAAACTCTGGTTTTAATTCCATTCAAATGTTCAATCCCTTGCTTCGTATGAGTGTTGGCTTTTAAGCCCTTTCTTACTCCCGCTAACATCTGGGTCTCACCCAGTCATTACAGGTTCTTAAGCCATTAAGCAACATTAATCCGATAGCCAAAACTAGAACACTAAGAAGCGGAAATCGTTAGCATATATACTGTTAGGCGAAGCCATTGGTTGTTGCTCGGTGGAGATGAGGAGGTTTTAGGACTGATCGTCGACGATGACGAAGAAGGAAGAAGCCGTCGGTAGATGATCTTCAAGCCGATCCGGTGCGCGCTAAGGATCGATTCTTAGTTAAGTAAGTATGTTAGGAGATGTACTCCATTGTGTTTTTCTTTGGGATGGTTACAAAAGCTAGCTTCTCCTTCCTTTTTATATGCGCACCGCACGACTTGGGATCACAACCATCTGCTGGTTGCTCCCCCGATCAAAGCGCAAGGTGGGACTTATCTCCCCTGATATCTCTCGGTTCTGTTAGTCAAGAGTCTCGGTTCTGTTAGCCAAGAGCAAATCCAGCGACCCGGCGTCCCGGCAGCTCCGCACCTCTACGACCCAATGACTCGGTGGCTCTGCGCCTACGCAGCTCGTAGCCTCCGGTGATCTGGCTCCCGCCCACGGTCGCCCGACAAGGTGAGTGATTGGAGGAATTAGATTTGTTTGGTGAGCTAGGGACTGACAGATCCCACCAATACCTCCTTGTTCATGTTGTTCTTCTCCCATCATGTGGTCTTTTGAGGACGGTAATCTGATGGTTTCTGATAGGAAGATATATAAGGCTGCCTTGTTAAATTTGTATGAATCTTTAGGTAAGAATTTAGCATCTGCTTTACTACCGATGCCAAGAATTGTAAACAAAGATATCGATTGCGTGTTGCCAATGCTTATTGATCACCTCACTGCCTCACTGGTAGCTTGATTTGAAGTCATCCTTTAATGCCAATTTTCAGCAGTTGAGCAGAACTCGCACAAAAAAAAATCTGTTATGTTGTTAAAGAGAGTACAATAACAATTCCTTCCTCAGGTTGCTCAGGACATCTACTACCGGAAGGCAATGAGAGTATCATATCATTCAGAGGGGTCAGTACCAAATGCGGCCATCGTGAAGGCGCCATCGTCGTCATCGGGAGGCGCTGCAGGCTCTCCACCCTTCCTCCTTCGCCTTCCGTTTGTAGATGTCCTGAGTAATCGACGGCCAACCCAATCACATGCACGATAAGAAGTAGCGAAGCAAAGCGAACGACGACGAGAAAGAGAAGCTGGCTGAGGAGATGGAGGTCGCGTACCCTCGTCTTTGGAGGCCTTTCCCATGGCGACGAGGGGCTGACCGCGGCGCATGAAAAGTGCGGTGCGATGGTCGACGGTGGCTACGGTGGCCAGCGGCTGCAGAGGTGCACACGCCCCTAATTAGAGGTGGCGGCGAGGAAGGGGGAACGATCGTTCCGAGATTGCGCAAACAGTAGATGAGCTAAATGCCAGAAAAAATCGGCCCAAAAAGCATACGGCCCAGCCAGCCTCCGCGCAGACCAGCAAAGAGGCCCACAGCCCCCGTGTCCCAAAACAAGGCTCCAATGAGGCCACACCATGGGCGCGCCCGAGGAGGAGAAGAGGCTTTGGCCGCGAGAGAGTGGCCGACCGGGAGCGACACGAGGCGCTGATTGCGCGCGACGCGAGGCGAGCGGCGACCGTCGATCGCGAACAGACGACTAAGATGCCGCGCGAGCCGGTACAAAAACGAAACGGCGAAGAAACCCTAACCCTAATCCCATGACTTGGGCGAGGCAAAGGCGAGCGAGCGGGATCCGGCGACGCAGAGCAACGACGCGCACATGCGCGGCGGGCTAATGCCGTGCGCGGTTGTGGCGTGAAGAGCTACAAGCCCGAGCACAGTCGTGGGCGAAGCTAAGGCTCACGACGGCGACAAAAGCATCGGCGTCGGGAACGACGACGACCTGATGAGGAAAGTCCCGAAGAACCCCTCTTAGATCTTTAGGTTTTGCTTGATTTTGGGGACAAAATTGGATAAAAGGGTTTCGGGATTTAGACACTAAGGTTTCGGATCTACTCTTTCCCCTTCTTCTCAATGCCGACCGAGCAAAAAAAAACCCGACAAGAACAAGAACCAAAATTGGGCTTAAAGGATCAAGATTAGGCTAGGGTTGCTCTGATACCAAATGTTAGATCTTAGGGTTAATGAACATGAACATCATTAGCTAGCCTAAAACAAGATCACCAAAATAATGCCGAAACTAACATTAGGTTAAACTGACCCGGAATGAAGGTAGAAGCCATTAGAGTTCTTGTCGGCGGTTGATGAAGAAGGTAGAGGCGTGAAGAACTTGATGATGCGCGATGAAGAGGTAGGACACCAAGATCTACTCGGTGGTGGTGATCGTCTTCGTTAGCTTTAGCACGAAAACTTCAGATCCTTGAAGAGTGTCGGGGGAAGCAAAACTTGTGATGATTCCTTAATCAAAGAGTGACAGTTTCTCCCCTATTAATATCGCGTTAGCTAACGGGACCGAAACAAATTGTGGGTAGTTGCGCTCCCGATCAAAGCGCTCAAGTCATTAAGGTGGGTCTAGCCCCTTAAATTTCTGCTCTGTTAGTTCAAGCCGTAGATCACAACCAACATTACCATCTGATCCTTCCGATCTGGTGTCATGCACTGCAAACTATATATGTTATACAACAAAAATATCAATCTTTTTTTGCCTAAAAACACATAGACAGGGAGATAAAGAACAAACAGATAACTCTTAAGTCAGCGGGACACCGGATTTATCATCATCAGCTAGTGGCAAAACATGATCGATCAATTGCCTGATCGGGTACGATCTGTTGAGGGATGAGTGATCTTTCGGTGGGTAGAGCCGGCTTCCATTGGTACCAGGGGCAAAAATCAGCAAGCAGAGAGCCACTGCGATCAGCATAATTCTTCTATATATCCATCAACACATGCAGCAGTATGAATGGCAGGTTACAATAGAAAACGATAACAATCCCGCCCAGGACAAAGCAAAACTTAACTTACATAGTGCAACTTTGGTGAGATATATATCGAGCATTAACCTTTTTTTGCTAGGGCAGCGAGCATTAATTTTGATGAGATATCAAGAATTAATTTGAGGGATACTCCATATGCATGCATGGCTTGCTATGGAGTCAATCGGTAGATTTTACAGTGGCAAATGACAATAGCAACAGCGGCGTCTAATTAATTAGCTTGCCGTTTGGCTGGAAATTAATCCACCTGGTGGATTTATATATCAAATCGAATCTATGAAAATAATGTATTTTGCGATGAGAAAAAAGATTGGTGGAAAATCTATTTTGTCCCTATTAGTCGAGGGGATAAAATCTAAAATATAACCAAATTGCCTCCCTTCTCTTCTTCTTTACTCGCCTTCTTTCTTCTAATCTCACAAAGGGGGCACCCAATTAAGGTGCAAGTGGCACGTATGTATGTATAAAACTGAGTTTGGTGCACATAATGGCTTCGCCAGGGTTTCGAATATCCCGAAATTCGGTTCTTTTCGGTGTGTTCCAAAATATACTTGTACTAGTTACATTTCTTTGGGTTTATTTGAATTTTTTCTCCAAAAAATTCAAATTTTGGTCAATTGTTTTCAAAAAAGAAATAAAATTTTGGTTCCACCGTTTCGTTCCGAATTACACCGAAATTCGGTCATTTTAGTGTGTGCCCAAAAAAAAGCCGATATTCGAAACGCTGGGCTCGACATAGCTTAGCTAACTCTTGTGTGGCTACGCTAGTGGCACCTAGATTCTGAGGATAAGGAGCTTCCATTGGACCAGTCAGGCAGGCAGTCATGCACCATTCTTTTCTGAACAAGATGAACATCAATTGTCTTTTCAACTACTACTTTCAAAAGTAACTATGATCATTACTCAGACATTAAATTTTCTTTGACTTTGTTCTTAAGTCTGGTAAGATGAACATCAATTTAGTTTATAGATGGAGCTGTGAACTTGCAATATCTCAGAAAGCTATTGTTAAGATGCAAAAGTCATGTTTAGGGCACATCTTTTATCTAATCGAAGCTACACAAATGAGGGCGAATGGGTGATGTAACTTAAGTTGTGATAAAATGATATTGATACACTGTAAATGATCCAACGTAGGTAGGCTTGGTGTTAGATTCTGGAATCGAGGAAGATCTCCAACTCCGCCCAGATGCTCCTTTGGAGAATTGGAGGTGCACATTCTGTTCAGAACTTTTGATACTAGTAGTTCGAAAGAAAATTTAATGCTTGAGTAATGTTCATAGTTACTTTTGAAAGTAGTAGTTGAAAAGACAATTCTGTGATTTTGAAAGTAGTAGTTGAAAATACATGTGCAATTTCATTTTTTCAGGTTCTTGTTTTATTGTTGATGAAGATATGATAGTCTTGGATACACCAAACTTCGTTAATTAGGTATTAACTTTTCTACCACTCCACTACGCTATATTGTTTTAACATTTTTTATCTATTTTATTGAAATGTTAAGCATGGATTCAAATTTATCTTTAATTATGTATTTATGCTGTACTTTCGTTATACCTAAATTTCAATAATCTTTGATAATAGATAATAGTGGCTTATTTCAGGTTTGAGGCTTACATAAATCTTGGTTCCGCCACTGGCCAAAAGCCCATCTACTGTTTGCGCAATCTCGGCACGTTTGTTCCCCCTTCCTCGCCGCCACCTCTAATTAGGGGTCTGTGCACCTCTGCAGTCTCTGGCCACCGTTGCCACCGTCGACCATCGCACCGCGCTTTTTGTGCGCCGCGTTCGGCCCCTCGTCGCCATGGGAAAGACCTCCAAAGATAAGAGGGTACGTGACCTCCATCTCCTCAGCCAGCTTCTCTTTCTCGTCGTCGTCTGCTTTGCTTCGCTGCTTCTTACCGTGCGTGGGATTGGGTTGGCCATCGGTTGCTCAGGACATCTACTACCGGAAGGCGAAGGAGGAAGGGTGGAGAGCCCGCAGCGCCTTCAAGCTCCTCCAGATCGACCAGGAGTTCAACATCTTCCACGGTCTCGTCTCAACCCATCCTCATGATCGACTCTGCCACTGACTTCCATTGCTAAACAGCAGCGAATTGACGAAAAGATGCTCCCCTTTTTTGCAGGAGTGAAGCGTGTTGTTGACCTGTGCGCTGCTCCCGGGAGTTGGAGCCAGGTATCCGTATGCCCAGCTGCCCATCCATACCTGCGTTTGTTGCTCTGATTGCTTATCGCTATTTGCTGCAGGTTTTGAGCCGCAACTTGTATGTGCCAGCAAAACTATCACCCGATTGCAAGTAAGTAATAGTGTTAGTGTGTTACCTTCTGTTCTAGCGTAATTTCATTATTAATATCTGATTGCTTTTTCACTTTGTTTCTGGGTTTTTATAATAGAGAAGAGGATCTTCCTCTGATAGTCGCAATCGATTTGCAACCGATGGCCCCCATAGAAGGTGTTATACAAGTTCAAGGCGACATCACTAATGCTCGAACTGCAGAAGTGGTGAGATGGATTAAAAAAAAGATAATCCTTTTGTGATGGATTTGGATTGATGTAACCGATCTATATATGTTAATAGGTTATTAGGCATTTTGACGGATGCAAAGCAGATTTGGTCGTTTACGACGGTGCTCCTGATGGTAAGATAGGAGTACTAGAGAATTGATCCTTAACTCTATTCCAGTAGTTTATGGTACTAGTGTATCTTTCATTCTTATGTCGCTTTGGATGATTACAGTTACTGGCCTTCATGATATGGACGAATTTGTTCAGTCCCAGCTTATATTGGCGGTTAGTTCGATTTATTTGTCTTTGTACATTCAATTTAGATCAGATAATTTTTTCAATAATTTGCAATGTCAACATGAGATGATTTCAAATAAAAAGCTCACTTTAGGTGCAATGCACTCCATGTAGTCTATGTTAAACGTTCTACCATTTTTATCTGACTTTTGGATAAATCCTTGCTGCTTATGGTATAGAACATCAGGGTAAAACACCATGGTTCCATCAACGTCTGTTTATGCTTTACTCTAGTTTTAGTTGTCTTGTGCTTTGTTTCCGGTTTGAATTGGCAAGTTATCATGCTTCTTTGGTTTACTTGTGACTTACACCTTGCATTTAGGCACTGACAATTGTGACTCATGTACTCAAAATTGGTGGAAAGTTTGTTGCGAAGATTTTTCGGGGTAAAGATACAAGTCTCTTGTATTGCCAGGTACTGGTTTTCACTTCTGTTTTTTTTTAAGAATTTCCAAATTCCAAATGAACGTTAAAACCTTTTTTGTTTCTATGTCCATTCTGGTTTGATTAAGGTATTTGAACCATCAGCTTTCGTGTGGCTTATCTGTGTTGTACTTGTATTGGTGTTCTATTCTTCCACAATTCTCCATCACTGAAACAATTTTGCACTTCCGAAGAAAATGTACATATGGTTGATGACTATAGTCTATAGGGTTACCCAGATTATTGCTGCCAGTGTTTGCCCCACATTTGTGGTCGGTAGAGTTGCGATAATACGATTACGATTTACACTCTGTAGAGTAAGAGCGGCATTTAATTTGTGGATTCAATTTAGATGTTTACATGAGGTGCTACTGTGTAAGGAATGTACTTATTACTATCAATGCTTTATGCAGCTAAAGCTGTTTTTCTCACAAGTTACATTTGCGAAACCCAAAAGTAGCCGCAACTCAAGTATTGGTAAGTCTTTATCTCTTAAAAGGATAATAGATTGATACATGTACCTTTTATATGTTCATCTATCTTCCCTATGGTTCATAACAGTTTAGCCGCATTTCTGATATTCAGCTCAGTTATTATTTTTATATCATTTATGTTTTGTTGGTTAAAAAAAAGTTTGTACGGTCTTAGACATCTTTATACTTGTCAAACAGAGGCATTTGCAGTTTGCGAGAATTATTCACCTCCTGAAGGGTTTAATGAGAAAGATTTGTACCACCTGCTGGAGAAAGTGGGAACTCCTTCAGGGGCTGGTGATTTAGGTAAGGATACAGAACTACAGATGTTACAATATTCCATTTCTGCAATGAGCCCAACACATTGTCATGTTCAGATTGCAGAAGCGGGTGGTTAGAGGGACCAAACAAGGTCTACATTCCATTTCTGGCTTGCGGGGATCTCAGTGGTTATGATTCGGACCGTTCATACCCACTCCCAAGTGCAGAAGGTGGCTCGTACCAGAGCCTGGATCCAGTCCAGCCTCCAATTGCGCCACCTTACAAAACTGCACTGGAGATGAGAAAGGCATCCAGCCACGGTGCGGGTGCAGATTTCAGCAAATTATCTCTCGACTCTTGAAATACAAACAATGTAGATGCAGTTTGTGCTCATTGTAACTGCTAGCCGTGTGGAAATTCGCAGGTTGTCCAGCACTTATTCTCCTCACAGTTAGCATAGAAGATGAACTGAAATTCAAGCTAAGCTTGATTCTTATGATCTCAACCTGAGTTAAAATGTATCACCTGCCATACGGACAAAAATGCATTGTGTTTGTGAGCTGACTTTATGCAATGCATAGATGAGTATAATACCAATATTGCGGATGCATATCGTGCCTGTGGCTTTGTTTAGCTGTGCTGCACTTGTTGGGAGTTATTTCTGCATCTTTTGGATAATAATGTCTCCTACTTGTTTGTAACTTGAAGACGTCCGGTAGCGCCTCCGCTGTTGCGGTGTGTGGATTCGGCGTCGCTGTCAACCGTAGATACCGAATCATGTACTGTAGAATTTGTGGTCGGGTGATGTGAGTTCTTGTTTCTTGATATTGGCCCGGTTACCCCCAGGGTCAGGGGATACTGAGAGATGGCGTCACGGCGTACGCTATCCCGTCCCGTGGCCGTCCGTATACGATGCACTTGCCCGAAGCTACCACTTTTAGTAGCCGCGGTGGCCTCCTCGTAATTGAGAGGAGATGAGCAGCCGTGGAACGTGCAAAGTGCGTTTCTCGATTTCTCCAAGTAGTAGCGAGAGAGTGGCTGCCGCTTTCACCTTGAGCCATGGAATGGAACTATTGTCCGCATCGATTCTGGCCACGTATCGTACGTACTAGCATCACTTTTGCAAATGAACACAGCATTCAGAGAAGGCATCTCTCTCTATATATATCTATAAATTCCCAGAAAAGAGGAGAAGAAATTTATTAAAGCTCATGAAATTCAACAGATTTTCCAGTCATCAAGCTGAAGAAAATTCTCACTTCTGCAGTGCCTAGTGAAGAACAGATTGCAATTGCAAGACAAGAAGAAGCGGGCAGCAGCGCAGCCTCAGCTCAGCTCAGCTCATGCTGTCAATTAGTGTCCCGGCACCAAACCAAATCATTCCGTACAAGTACTACTACCAATCGGGGCACGCCACGATTTGCTCGCCATTTCTTCCCTCCTTCTCTTCTTCCTCCATTGCTTCTGTGCCATCACCTTGAGGAGTGCTGCCTGCGTGTGCTGGGGATGACCAAGCTGCACCTGCAGCTGCAGGCCGCGGAGGCGGCGAACAGGAGGCACGGCCTCTTGAGCTCCTCCCGCCGCCACCACCTCCTCTTTCCCCTCACCGCTCGCCACCCGACCACCACCGCCGGGAGATTCACCGCCTGCTTCCTCGTGTGCCTCCTCGCCCTCGCCGCGGCCACCGCCCTCGCGCTTGCCCTCACCATCCACCGCCCAGACGCCGCCACTGGCCCCGCCGCCGCCTCGCCACGGTAAGTAACCACTAGCCAACCACACGTACGCTAACTGCTCGACTAATTACTACTGCAGTTAATGTGCTGCACCTCCGGTTGCTGTAACTAATACTGTATGTCTCGTCCGCAGCGGCTGCGGCTACGCCGTGGTGATCAACACGTGGAAGCGCTACGACCTCCTCAGGGGATCCGTCGCGCACTACTCTGGTTGCGCCGGCGTGGAGGCCATCCACGTCGTGTGGAGCGAACCGCAGGAGCCGCCCGAGGCCTTGCGCAGGAGCGTCCTCAGCTGCAGCCGTCGGCTCGGGGGCGCCAACGCCGCGGAGGTGCGATTCGTGATCAACGAGGAGGACAGCCTCAACAACAGGTTCAGGCCGATCCAGGGGATCGGGACGGACGCTGTCTTCTCCGTCGACGACGACCTCATCGTCCCGTGCTCCACGATGCGGTTCGCCTTCGCCGTGTGGCAGAGCGCGCCCTCTGCGATGGTGGGCTTCGTGCCCCGGATGCACTGGCATGCTGACCCGGTATGGATGGATGCTCTGCTGCATAACGAGTACTATTGCTGTATTTGCAGTGTATCATGTGAGACATCTGTAGTATGATTGCAAGTGGCTGCTTCAGTGTGTATGCCGAATTTTGCATGGATATAATGAGGAAGTTAGTTCGTTTTTGTTAATTGGAACGGTTGCTTCTGCAGAGAAATCAAGAGGAACACCGATATGGAAGATGGTGGTCAGTTTGGTGGACAGGGACATATAGTATGGTTCTTTCCAAAGCCAGCTTTTTGCACAGGCGGTATTTGGATCTATATACCAACCACATGCTACAGTCTATTCGCGATTATGTCAAAGAGAACAGGTGCAACTCTTATCTTACTGCATCACCGTTTTTTAGAAAATTTCCTTCAGTTATGTGTTACTGTACTACTGTAAATGATTCCCTTATGTAGTATGTCTTAAGATTTTCACTAATGCTTGACAGGAATTGTGAGGATATTGCTATGTCCTTTCTTGTTGCAAATGTAACTGGAGCTCCACCAATATGGGTTCAAGGTCAGTAAGCATCCTTGTGGAGCGCTAAATTTTTTTTTGCGTCATCTTCTGAGAAACTTATACAGCCTTATTTAGTTTAATAAGATCATATGCTGCAACGATCCTTCGCATTTGCTCCCAATATCGATAATTTAATCTTTAAAGAACAGGTATTACTAGTCATACTTAGTTTTACATTGGCGACAAAATTTCTTCAGATAGTTGATCTTAGTGTTTTTGTTTGCCTGTGCATTTTATCATCCAAATGGATTATCAGCAACCATAGGAAGCTAGGGACCATATCCTGCTATGCTCTTCTGAACCTACAATTTAGGAGAGCTACGCGGTTCATATTGTTTAACAGTAGAACAAGAGTTTGTGACTTGACTATGTTAACTAGAAGGCTTCATTTACAGTGTAGTAGTCTTAACTCATGGTATTTCAGTTGTGGTGTGGCGACCCGTACAATTAGCCCAAAATATTAACAGTAACACTGCCATTACTCAAAGTTAATTATACTGATCTCGGCATATTAGCTAACAAAATATCGAGCACACTCGATATTTTATCAGTTAATACACCGTGTTCAGAGTGTTGCAGCAAAACAATAAATAAAGACTGAATGTAAATATATTACAAACCAAGCCACGCAGGGCTACATGTCCAGTACCATAATTATATTCAGATCCAAGTACAACAAAAATATATTACAACCATCTAATTATCCTGACGACCAACCAAAACGAGAATACGGTCAACCAAACCCCCTAGTCCTCCTGGTAGTAATAGTAGTAGTAGTCCTCCTGTAGCTCCTGGTCCTGTGTATAACCCTCACCCCATGCCTCATAGGTGGTTCCATAGGACTTACCTTCTAAGCAAATGAGGATTTAAGCAAGAGTGAGTATACGCGTACTCAGCAAGCATTAATAGCAAATGCAATATATGAATTTTTCCCTCATATTCAACTGATGCTCACCTTTCCTCAAATTCAGATTTTTATCGAAATTAGGTTTTTTAGTTTTCTTTAAGGTTGTGTATTTTAATTACGAAAATTTCTACTAGCACTCGTATAAGAGACAAACTTAGCTTCTGTAGCCTCTAATCCAGGAGACAAGTATGAATTTATGATTTTAACACTACGTAGGTTTGTATCATTTTACCAATAGTGATCTCATCCTATGAGGCTCTAGAATGTTTATCACAATCCAGTATTAGATCTCCAACCTGTTACTCGAGTTAGAGACACCTATCCCAGGCTGTCCTACTAAACTCGTAGCTAACAGTTGTACTCCGACCCTCCGTCGGCAATAACTTTACCCATAGCTTCAAATATACCGTCATTCTAGTTGCCAGCCTTTCTGGCCTCCCAGCATATCCTAGAGGGGTGCACTATTGTTTACTCTTACCCAATGTGGAGATCCTAATGCCTTCGTAGGATAACCTCTTCTGACCGTTTCCACACACTATGGTTGATACTGTAATTACGGCTCATTACCCCTGAGTTAGTCGTTTATCCTTATATCATAACCTATGTAGAGAGCCCCACCAGCATGAAACTCCTTCTCATCGGCGCCCCCTACCCACTATATAAAAATATACGCCAACGACTCCTTTCGTTGGATGAGCCAAATCAATATACCAATTTATTCACAACCCATATTTCCATCTGTGTCTGATTTAAGGTTTTCAATTGTAATATATGTTTTTCAATGCATTGATGATATATGTAGGTATCTGAAAGCATTTAAAAACATTAATAAAGATGATCAAAAGAGAGCTTGCCTGATATAGAATCGAAATGTTTGTCCTCGCTCGAATTTTGAAACTTGTTGACTGATGGGTTCAGTTCGGGTCCTGAAATAATTGAATATTATATTTATGTGGCAATTAATTAGAACGTGTTTTAAGGCGTACAACCATTTCCGAACGGGTTGAAATTAGAAAAGATTTTGCCCAATTAAAACTTATTTAAGTCGATACATTTTAGTTTGGCGTATTTTAATTTACAGAGATTCTGCTGTCGGTATTTTAATTTAGCACAGTTTTATTTTATGAGGCTTATTAAAATCCCTGGTTGAAATTTTATTTTAGAAGAGGGGTATTAATTCTCATTTTTAGTTATTAATGCATTTGCAAATTTTATATAACTATTTATTTAATTAATCGCGGTTATTTACGATCTTTTAAATCTTGAGCATACCAAGAAGATGATTAATTAAATCTCACACTGCTTCATGACAACCGGAGATATTTTCCTATTTTCCCTCTCTTTTCTTTTCTCCTCTTCTCTCCATTTCTTCTCTCGTTTCCTTTTTATCTTTTCCCTTTTTCTTTTCTTCCCTTCCCCTTCTTTTTTTCTCTCTCCCCTTCTTTTCTTCTCCTTGCGGCCGAACTACTCTTGGTCTCTCTCGGTTTCTCCTACCCCCTGTCCTTCTTCCTCTCCTTGCTTCTTCCCCTTAATCTACTCCTCTCTACTTCCTCTATTCCCCTTACTCTACTCTACTCTACTCCTCCCTACTTCCTCTATTCCCCTTACTCTACTCTACTCTACTCTCCCTACTCTACTTCCCCCTCTCCCCTTTCTCTGGACTACTTGGCCCAACGTCGGCCTACTTTTGGCCTGGCTCTGTGCAGCCCGCCCCGGCTCCGGCCTCGGCCCCACCGGTCTCTCCCTTCTCCTCTGCGTGCACCCGGGGTGGCTGCCCGAACCGCCGCTTGCGCTACTCTGCCTGGGCCTCCGTCCAGCCGTGCCCTACTCGTCCCCGTGCACCTCCCTTCACCTCCATGCCCGAGGCCATGGTTGTGCAACAGACCCCCTTTCTCCTTCTATTTTGTTTTGCATTACATTATGGTGTTGTTTGAGCAGAAGATTGTGATGTGTATGCATAACATACATATATTCATTTGGGTCAATGATGATTTGAGGGTATGCTCTAGGTTTAGGAGGCATGGCGACGATACCCGATGACCCCCTAGTGTGCCAGGGAGCATTAGGCATCACTGGGCATGAGCTATGCAACCCCTAGGGTAATCTTCCTCACTAAGGCTAAGGAAACTACCCCGAGCTATTTGCTATCCACCCGATTTACTCCATCTATGCCCCCATACATTACTGGCATTGGTTCTACTATAATGGTGCACTTGATGGGCTGGGTCTGATGGTGAGGATGGTTGACGGCGTTAGGGTGGAGGTGCTGGTGGGGAATGGCCGAAGTCCTGCCTCCTCTTGGCCTTCTCCTCCTAGTTCCCCTCCTTGGCTTGGGCTTGCTCCTGGCTTCTCCTTTTGCTCCTAATCTAGCATTCAGCTTGGGGTCTTCCTGGCTCCTCTCTGGTTCTTGCTCTCGATTTGGAGTGTGTAGAAATGGAGGATAAATGTTGTGCTCTTATCCTCTTTTACAGTGGTCTAAGTTACCTTCTTACCATTGGCCCCTTTTTACTGATTTACTATGGGATATTTTGTTACTATTCGCGTTTGGCTATGGACACCCGCAATCCTACCAGGTTTGTATAAATTGCCGGATGATGAAACCCGAGTCTAGCGAGAGGCGCCGATTTGGCCCCGGACGGATCATGTATCTCGATGAGCGATACCCTCGCCCGCAGGTCTGACGGCAATTCTCAAAAATCTTTACTTTTTGCTATGCTCGCATTATGGTTTACTTACGCATGAATTTTGCTATTAAGCAAATTACCAACTAACTTATTAATCGGTTGTTTAATGATTTTACTTGCTTAATTAACTCTTTGGGTTGTTTCATGTGGTTAGTTTTCAAAATGTTTCACAAGATTCGCCGTGATCTTTACTTTTCGTTGCACATTATTTTGGTTACTATCATGAAATCTCGAATCCAATTTCTTCGGATCATACTAGACTACTAGTCAAGTAGTTATGGCATGTCAATTCTTAGCTGTACATATATGCCTATCGAAAATTCGTAATGTGGAAATAATCAATATGCAAACTTTGGCCTCAATGCGTATCACAAGTTACTTTCAGTTTCATGGAATTTTCCTGATTAAAGCGTATTGCAGGTAACTCTACCCAACCTCTAGTATCTATTAGGAAAGCTGTAAGTTACTGTAGCTTCCGGTTACTGTTAGTATTACTTGAAGTGCCTTTCTTGAATTAGCAACAACCATGTGGAAGCGATGGAAAAATCATTGCAACAAACCGAAAAGAACCGATAGCAATAGTATAATTTGACATTAATACAGAAAACAAAAAAAGAACCAGCACAGAATATAATGGGACATGAGTACCGACTATTGAGATGACTACTGCTGTTATCCTGGCTGTTGTTCTCAGGAGGCCATACTCACGGTCACATTCTTGGTATTACTGCAGGAAGGATATTCGAGATCGGATCGAGTGGCATAAGCAGTTTGAAAGGCCATGATTTGCAGAGATCTAGATGTCTGAATACATTTGCTGCCATGTATGGGCATATGCCTCTGGTAGCCACCACAGTCAAGGCTGTTGATAGCCGCACAAGCTGGTTCTGGTGATGCGTTTTTTGAGTTTGGTTGGCTCTGTTCTCTGCTTTTGTTTTGCCTTTAACTTAGGTGCTGCCTTAGCCCATATTACCAGGCTAGTGTGCTTGTGCATAATTTATGAACACCAAAGAACACAGATTGGATTGTACGGTCATAATACTGCTAATGTGTAATGGAGCTGTTATGAGCGTGACACTTCCACTACGCAAATGTACCATAGATTTTGCTACTTTCTTCATCTGATAACAAATGAAGACAAGTACTTGAGGTACTGACATTGCACATGACTGGGAAGCTGATGCAGCCGGAACATAACATATTATAAATATGGGAATCACAATTTACAACTTCTGCAAGATCATGTCGCCGTCGGCCGCACAGGTTCGCCGCGCGAGTGGTCACCGCGCCGCTGAACCGGATGTGCATCGCTCTGTCAGCGCAGGGTCCCGGCTGTTAAGCCCGTAGTGCACCAGCCAGTCTCCTGACGCGCTGTACGTCCTGTGCACGTTTGAATCGATCAACCAACCATGCACGATCGCTAGCTATACCATCTTAATTAATTGTAGAGATTTAAGCCTAGCAAGAAACAAAGAAATGAGTGCGTGAATCGTCGTGCAGAAAAGGTGAAACCTAGCAAGAAAATGGAACAATTAAGAACCAATTAATTGCATATATATATATATATAAACATCCTCATAAGTCACATATCTTTTCAATTTGCCATCCATATCTCTCTTTTTTTTACTTTACACATCATAAATTATCTTTGGTACTTGTTTCATTAATTTTAGTAATTATGTAAGTGATATCAATGCTTTTTATCAGTGATTTAAGTGATTTCAGTATTTGTAATACACGATTTTAGCACTAAAACATTAGTAATGAAATGGTGCATTACAAGTACCGAAATCACTCAAATAAATATTAGCATCGTTGAAACTAGTATTGACACCATTAAAACAAGTGCCAAAGGTAACAAAAACCACGAAAGATAGTGCTACCATGTGTCTTAGGGTTATTTACATGCCAACTTAAACTTATGGGGGACAAAGTAAATGATAATTAGATATGTGGAGCAGATTGAAAATGTAGGCGACTTATGAGGGTACGTATTTATGGAGTTTTCCAAATAATATATAGGTATATGCATGTGACGAGCGAAAATGCAATCTTACTTCCCAACCAATCTGAATGTTGTTCAAGCTGGTTATTGCACCATCTCCTGCATTGACTATCCAAAACGAGTCCAAGCTGAGTTGATCGGGACTCAGCGAGAACCCGTAGACGTCCATTGTCGCGATGAAGTCGTAGTAACCATCTGATCCTTCCGATCTGGTGTCATGCACTGCAAACTATATATGTTATACAACAAAAATATCAATCTTTGTTTGCCTAAAAACACATAGACAGGGAGATAAAGAACGAACAGAAAACTCTTAAGTCACCGGGACACCGGATTTATCATCATCAGCTAGTGGCGAAACATGATCGATCAATTGCCGGATCGAGTACGATCTATTGAGGGATGAGTGATCTTTCGGTGGGTAGAGCCGGCCTCCATTGGTACCAGGGGCAAAAATCAGCAAGCAGAAAGCCACTGTGACCAGCATAATTCTTCTATATATCCATCAACACATGCAGCAGTATGAATGGCAGGTTACAATAGAAAACGATAACAATCCCGCCCAGGGCAAAGCAAAACTTAACTTACATAGTGCAACTTTGGTGAGATATATATCGAGCATTAACCTTTTTTTGCGAGGGCATCGAGCATTATTTTTTATGAGATATCAAGAATTAATTTGAGAGATACTCCGTATGCATGCATGGCTTGCTATGGAGTCAATCTGTAGATTTTACGGTGGCAAATGACACTAGTAACAGCGACGTCTAATTAATTAGCTTGCCGTTTGGCTGGAAATTAATCCACCTGGTGGATTTATATATCAAATCGAATCTATGGAATCTATGAAAATAATGTATTTTGCGATGAGAAAAAAGATTGGTGGAAAATCTATTTTGTCCCTATTAGTCGAGGAGATAAAATCTAAAATATAACCAAATTGCCTCCCTTCTCTTCTTCTTTATTCGCCTTCTTTCTTCTAATCTCACAAAGGGGGCACCCAATTAAGGTGCAAGTGGCACGTATGAGTTTGGTGCACATAATGGCTTGGCCAGGGTTTCGAATTTCGCTGAAATTCGGTTCTTTTCGGTGGGTTACAAAATATACTTGTCCTAGTTATATTTCTTTGGGTTTATTTGAATTTTTCCCCAAAAATTCAAATTTTGGTCAATTTTTTTTAAAAAAGAAATCAAATTTTGGTTCCACCGTTTCGTCCCCAATTGCACCGAAATTCGGTCATTTTAGTGTGTGCCCAAAAAAAACCGATATTCGAAACGCTGGGCTCGACATAGCTTAGCTAACTCTTGTGTGGCTGCGCTAGTGGCACCTAGATTCTGAGGATAAGGAGCTTCCATTGGACCAGTCAGGCAGGCAGTCATGCACCATTCGTTTCTGACAATATCGCACCTCTTCTTCTTCTTCTGCTGCTGCTGATTCCTGAGATAAAATTCTCTCAGATCGATCGATTGTCCAATGGTGGCCATTGTTTGGACGCTTGCCAGATACGCCGCGGCGTCCAAAGCGTCACCGGCGGCGGCTGAGGAGTTGCCGGTGCAGCATTCTCTTCCTTCAGCCAAGGCCAAGAAAAAGGCCATATCATTCAGAGGGGTCAGTACCAAATGCGGCCAGCGTGAAGGCGCCATCGTCGTCATCGGGAGGCGGAGCGGCCTCCTCCTTCTCCCCCGCCGACGCTCAGGCCGCCATCCTGGAGGCGAACGACGACATCGAGCTGCTGGAGCGCGTCAAGGAGGACAGGAAGAAGCGGCTCCAGAATTAGGGCATCAGCACCTCCTCAGGCGTCGAGACAGGTCAGTTCATGAGAATGCCTAGTTCATATAGATTTTCTTCTCAATAATTGATTAATCTCTGATGCTCTGCATATGATAGTAGTAATGATACTGTACTTTAATAATCACAATTTACAAAGCCACAGGTTATTTGCAGGACCTCATCTACAAGCTGAGCAAGGTAGGGCAGGCCATTGACAAGAATGATCTACCTGCTGCAAGCAATGTCCTGGGCCCACACTCTGATGCTCAGTGGGTGCAGAACATCAATACAGCTTTCTCCGAGGTAAAGCCAACCACAGAGACAAGTTTTTGTTTCCTCTTCATCCTGGTTAATCTTCAATTTACACGGAGACTTCGATTCGCTTCTTAAATACATTTTTTCATCCATTTCAATCACTGCATATCAATGTTCAAAAAAGCGCTAGACGGTAGACGGACGGAGGCCTACTGCCTAGCGCCTAGCCCGTCTAGGCGGAAATTGCAAAATGACATGTTGCAGCGAAACAAAAGAGTGAAAGACATATAAAAAATAGAATATAGTCATAAAACATAATCCCACGCATAATATAGTCACAAAACTAAGTTCCACATATAATATAGTCCTACATATAACTAAGTTCCACAAAAGAATGAAAGACACATAAATCTAGACCCCTAGTTCAAACTAAATTGTAGACACAATCCTAACTAAATCAGTAGAAACATTAATACATATCCTAACTAAATCAGTAGACACAATCACACAAATCAAGATATCACATCAGAGTTCACTAATCAAGATAATCGAAGTCGCCAAGACTATGCCGTTTATCCTTTTACGATTACGGCTCGCTCATTCTGTCATACAAATGCCCGAAGGTCATACCTCGCGGTCCTCACAGGAAGACGAAGCAACCAAAGAATGCGGAGGATGTTTGAAGCGACCAATGGCGCAGGAGGAGGTCAAGAAGCGGCGGTGGCGCTGCCAAGACGGGAGGAAGACTCACCAAGACGCATGGCGGCGCTGGAGGAAGTTGAAGCACGCGGTGGGGACAATCCAGTTTCCGGGGAAGATCGGGCGGCGGCGGGGAAGATCAGGCGGCTGCGGCGAGGAAGATTTGGCGGCGATGGCAGGGAAGACCTAGGAAGACGAGGATCGCACGCCCAGCCGAGCTCCCCCTGTTATCCTTCTGACTCCCAGGCCCCCAGCTGAGCTCTCCCTATTATCCCCTCTCTCCCCCCCCCCCCGTTATCCCCTCTGGCTCTCAGCCGAGCTCCGCCTAAGCGGTGCCTTTGCTCCCCTCAGTGCCGCCTACGCACACCTCCGCGTCCGCCGAGCTCCGCCTAGAGCACGCTTTTGTGCCAAGGCGAGGCAAAGAGCCACCGCCAAGCGCCCAGACGCTGCCTTTTGCTGCTTTTTTGAACACTATTGCATATATTACAGTTTAGCTCTAGCCCGGAGGAGAAGAACGTGGTTGGTAGCTTCAATTCCTCGTTGGCCTCCTTATTTACATACATACGTGCTTGTTTGCTCCTCCTTGTTTCTTAGACTTAATTAGGCATGCTCTGTTGTGTCAAGTGAATTTTGATAGAGTGCTCAGATCGTAAAACCAATCTCCATAGCGGATGTCATTTTTTGTTTGGTTAAAACCTAAAAAATATAAGAAAAACTGAAATAATCACAATTTTAGCATTCGTGGGAGCCTTTTCGCACAAACGACGAATGAGAACAAGATTTCGGGAAATTTACGAGCATTTTTGCGAAAACAGGGATTCATGATTTGAGAGGAATTTCTGGAAGCATAATTTTTTTGGCAAAAGGGCTCGGTCTAGATCTAGATGCGAATTTGCAGAATCACAAGAGTTTTTTTGCAAAAGAACTGGAGGGAGGATCTACACCCAATTTCGGAATTCACGGAGGGCCTTTTCGCAAAATTGATGACGTGGACACCTCCAGCATGCACTGATTCTTCCGCCTTTAAGAGTTCTACTAGGCATGTATGCGCGGCAGCACGTGGCGCTGCGTAGATAGGCGTTGCCGCATAAAGAGGATTTTTTTGACCGAAGAAAAAAATCGCATAAAAAACCTAAGGATTTTGGAGGGTGTTCTCGTAAAAAAAACTACATAGACCACTAAAAAAAAGACTACAAAAGGCTGGCAGCATACACAGGTAAACTGTACAAAAATACGAAACTTTTGATGCCTTTTTTTGCAAAAAAAGACTCTAAAAAAATTCGAGGGGCGGGGGGGTCATTTTGCTAAAAGCAGCATTTTTAGGCCTTTCCGCGTAAATACGAAAAACCTACATAAAACGCTAATTTTTTTAAAAAAATAAACTACAAAAATCTAGGGACATACACGGGAAAAACTGTAACAAAATACGAAACTTTTGAGGCTTTTTGTGCAAAAAAAAAACCTCTAAAAAAATTCGGGGGGACATTTCGCAAAAAACAGTATTTTTATACCGTTCTGCGTAATTTCGAAAATGTCGAGGGCTTCTTCGCAAAAAAATCGATGCCACGTGTCACACGCACGGCAGGCCACGTGGCCGCGCGACTCGTTGCCCACGCGCTGGCGCCACGCGTCGCTCGGGGAAAAAACCAAGTGGGGCGACGCAAGCGCGGGCGAGCGGAGTCGAAATGCGGGTCGCTCGTCCGCGCGCGCGAGCTCCTACCGCTGCGCCGCGCTGCCGTTTGTGTCTAAGCGGCGTAATCTTTTACTTGAGCTTGAGCACGGGGTTAACCATGCGGGCACGCGGCCATGTCTGCCCGAAATCGACGTGGCCACGTTGAGAGCGTCGGAAACCTGCAAAGTTTAATAGATGTAGTACTAGTATCTGAATAACCTATAGCTAGTTCCAAACTTCCGTTTCTATCTTTCAGTTATCTGTTTCTTGTGCCAATCTGAATCTGATACACTTCTCACATATCATCCTCTTTGCAGTGAACAAGCGTGATGTCGAGTCGTCCAAGTCTGCGTTTGTGTCGTCCGCGGCAGCCTTAGAGAACTGGATTGCGTTGGCCGGGTTGGGTGGCCAACTCAAAAGGCTTCTGATCTATACCCCTTATAATGCACCTAAGCAATTTTTTATACGTCCACCCTAAATAATGCACCTCATTAGAGATGGCCCAATGTTCGTGTACCCAGCAAAACATCCCCAGAAACTTGCATTCATCAAAATGAACGTCTCAGATCTTTCCTCAGTTTTACTCACCCACATCCGATGACCATTATTTAGTGTGTCTAATCATCCCTGTGGCCCACAACAGACCTCCCCCACCTACATATTTGGAAGGAGAGCGAATCAAACAAGAAAATAAATAAGGAGGATCCGCATGCAAGGAAACTAGACTTGAATTTTTTACTAACTAAAATTGTACGTACTACATATTTGGAAGGAGGGTGAATCAAACAAAGAAATAAACACGAGGATCCACATGCAAAGAAACAAGACTTGAATTTTTTATTGTCCTGGCATTGTGATCGTATTTTTCCTGATATGACCCTTCTCGAGACTTTTTACGATCTAGCCCCATAGAGCCTAATTTCAAATAGCATGGAGAGCGTTGAATTTTTGTTTTATTTTTATCTAAGGAACCAATTGTCAGTGAGTGTTGCTTAATTTTTTCAATTTTTCTCACGGAACCAATGCACATGAAAGCATCTGCTTTAATTTTATCTTTTTTCTTCCGGATCCAATGGTGGCGAGCGCAGCTTTGTTTTTCCATATTTTTCCGAAATCATCCCTGTGGCCCACAACAGACCTTCTCTCACCTCCAGCATCAACAAGGAAAAGGAAACAAACGTCTTGGAATCAAGAAAAAAGAAACAAACATCCTGGAAAAGGAAAGGACCATATATTACGTGCAGGGAAAAGGAAACTGTGGGAAAAAAATTCTAGCACCTCTCTGCTGATTTTTCCTGTCTCAAGGCTACAATCGCAAATTCATCGCCCGAGAGCCTGATTTAGAAAAATTATAACGACGATACTAATATAGTAAAAAGTTCGAGCCTGAGCGCTGGTAAATAATACCGCGCCACCGCTCCGCTGAATTTTTCCGGCACAAGGCTACAATCGTAAATTCATCGTCGCGAGAATGATTCAGAAAAAACTTATAACGATAATGCCAATACAGTAAAAAATTCCAGAAAAATAAAAAAAAAACAATCAAGCGGTGTTCGTCCGCTTAATAATTTTGGCAAAAAAAATAAATGCTTGGTAGACGCTGAAAAATTCAAGCGTGGGAGAAAAAATAAAAAAAAATCAAGCGGTGCCCGTCCACCGAATAATTTTGGAAAAATATAGAAAAATAAATCGTGCTCATGATCACTGGATCCGCAGGAAAAAGATAAAATTAAATAAAGACTCACGGCCACCGTTCCGCGAGAAAAAATTGAAAAAATTAAATAAAGACTCACAAACCATTGGTTCCGTGGATAAAAATGAAAAAATCGAGCGCTCTCAGACTGTTGAAATTAGGCTATATGGGGCTAGATCGTAAAAAATCTCAAAAGGTTATATTCGAAAAAAATACGATCACGAGGCAAGAACAATAAAAAATTCAATTCTGGTTTCCTTGCATGCGGATCCTCCCCGTTTATTTTCTTGTTTGATTCGCTCTCCTTTCAAATATGTAGTACATACAGTTTTGGTCAGGACAGTAAAAAATTCAATTCTGGTTTCCTTGCATGCGGATCTTCCCTATTTATTTCCTTGTTTGATTCGCTCTCCTTCCAAATATGTAGTACGTACAATGTGGTCACAAGATTATTTACTATTAAGTGTTATATTCATACTTATCTTCTCATTTAATTGATAAGCGGATGTACTACCGTCGTAGCGTTAGCACTGGCACTATACTAGTACCAATGAATTGGCTGACAAAGTGACGAGGCGAGTAGATGGACGATGTTTTCCTTAAAACACTGGCACTGCCCTATAACGTCTCGAGGCAAGCAAGACTGCTTTTGCACAAGATGGCTATATATGTGCTGATCCGGTAGCTGTGAATCTTCTTGGGTATGGTATCGTAAAACGCATAATTCGTATCGAGAAATTCTTTGCAATCTAGTAGGAAATTAAGCAAAGGCTCCCTTTTTTCCCCCGTCTAGTGGCCATTTGCAAGCAATTGATGCTTCTGTCTGTTTTTATCCTCAACTTACAAAATGACATGTGAAACCGAGGCATGTTCATGCTGATACTGACAGTACTACGTGTGGTTGTATAGACAAATCAAAGAGCAACTTACCATGACAAATCAGGTGTACGGCCGTCATGCTAGTGTTGCGGTGGGATTTAGTCATATAGAGCTATCACAAACTAAACATTGGTTTCAACATTCACTTGGAATTGACGAAACTTTCTATGGTACATGCCAGACAAAAACATGAACCAACGGACCACAGATTCGACATCACAGCTACTAATAGTTATCTTACAGAACCACATCAATGTACACATACAGGAAGACGAATCTACTTATATCCTCTAATGGAGACACAACTCATCCCAGATTACCACATTAGACGACAAAAGAACTAACAAAGGAAAAGCTAACGCAAAAGCGGCTGAAGTACTCCACGGAGATTTGCCTGCCCAAACAAATATAAACAAATGGTGGATAGCTACTCAACCTGCAGACACAGCATGAATTAACCAAAAGTAAATACCAGAACGCATGTTTCGCACGAAAGAAAAAACCAGCCGGACAGGAAAAAAAAAGGGAGACAAAAAACAACTCAAATAAACTGAAATAGAAAATTGATAGCATGCACACGTAAGAGGGCGCGTGCGTGCACAATACATACACGCTAATGCAACAGAACTATCAGCTACAGGGGGAGGAGATGGTAGTGCTGGTGGTATGTGTATTATCATGCCTGGATATGAAAGGGAAGCAAAAGGAGGAAAATTGTTTACCTGTATGTTCCCCACCTGTAGAATCCGAGAAGTTATTTGGCTCAGAAGCGAGGAATGGTGACTTACCATAACTGTCTAATATTTCTGTAGGTAACCCACAAGGCCACAACAAGACAAATAATGTTTACACCCAATGACAGGATATGGGAAAAAAATGTACTCGGTAATATCACTAGAATGTACCTGCACTTTGGCTGAAATCCTCTGTTAAGTCTGAAAAACTAAAATTTCGGGGAATCTGGCTCAAGAAGCCAAATGATGATGATTCAATGTCCAAAATTGAATCATTCAGTGGTTGCCCGTTCAACTCTGAGCTGCTAAAGGATCCACCAGAGGCATCGCCAATTGATTGGCACGATTCCAGGAAAGCATTCCCACAGAAAGCAAAATCAGCGTTGCTCGAATAGCCCGATTCCGTTTTTATTGTTGTCCCATTGTCTGCACAAAACAGCACAGATGCACTCTGCGCTGACAGCAGACTAGTTGAAGCATCCATGCCACTATGAAGGCCATGAATGTCTTTACCAGCATAAATTAATTGATCACTAGATGGTGTGCCATTTACTACACCACTTGAAACTCCGTTGCGCATTGCACCATTTGGCATTGCAGATATGGGAGCAGACTCTGGTAAAAAGCATGAATTTTGCTTCACTGAAACAAGGAATTAAAACAACGGATCATGTTAAAATGGCATTACAAGGAAGGACGGTAGTCTGCACTCAACGAAAAATATAGACTCACTACCTTCAAGAAAACCCCAAAACATAGACTTGTCCATAAGCAAATAAAGAGTGGAAAGTGGAGACAAACAAATATAGCTCTCTTGGGCAACAATACCAATTTGACCAAATAAACATAAACTTCTTGACCTTATACTTGGATTAGATCACTTTGCAAAAACGTTTCTCGAGACTCCCAAAGATTGTTCTAGCACCTTTTCTCTGCACAGCAATTATTTGTTAATTGTTCTATATTCACTTAAATGGTGAGCGAGCATTGCATTATTACACCGGTTACAGACAAACAGTCACTATAGAAAGATCTAAAGCTGGAAAAAAATGTCTTACATGGGTTGGAGTTGGAGACACTAGGAAGCATAGAAGGGACCCCTGAAGGATATTCTTTATTCATAAGCCGGTACTGATCCTCAAGAAGCTTGTTGAAGGCCATTATTTGATTCTTAAGCATCAATCTCAAATAGTATGCCTTGAAAAACTCACGATTCTCTTCCTCCAGTTTTTGCCAAACTGGAAAGAACAAACAGAAAAAGAAATCACCCAGATGTTGACAATGAAAATGACAACAACAAAAAAATACGTTTCTTAAAAAATAATTAAAAATAATGCGGCGAAATTAATATTATTGGGAAGTCTAAGAGAATGCTTTAAGTTTAATGAAACGTAAGTTAAAGATTCCCACTCACATGCTACTTAATAGGATCCTTTTTCATGCTAATGGAGTGGCAGTTAAGTTTGAACCACTAGTAAACCTTCAATTCAAAGCAATTCATGCAAAACAAATCTTCAAACAATTGGGTGGTAGAACTGGAACTTGGTGAACATGCTTTCCTATTTGGCTATTTCTGTTATTAGCTATTAATGTCAGGACTATGGGTCTATGGGCTGAATCTTTGTTCTCATACATGCTTTCTGCTGGTTCTTGCACTGCGTGCTCAAGTTGCCAGCTGCCACAATTTTAATGCAGGGATGGGAACAAAGAAATATTTTCATCGGCAGAAATTAAAAAGGTGCAAATCAAGATTATAATCTAAACAGAATGCAAGTGGTGTTTCCATGCTGTTGGACGACAATGCTTCTGAATTCTGACAGGTCCGAAATGGAGGGGGGGGGGGGGGGGGCATAGCACTTTCCAGCAACACAATTTTAAGAATTTGGGCAGCACAACAATGCTTGATGCAAAATTTGAAGACATGGTTTGAAACTAAAGCATTATTTATGGTATGTGAACCAGCATTTTTACATAGTTTCAGAGTCACAACTGTAACAAGAGAACCATCCTTCCAACTATGTATGAACCATGCTATGCTTGCCAGTTTTGAAACCACAGACCAACTTACAAGTAAGGTAAAGGATTTTTTTAGCATGTAAGGTAAGAGCATTACCAAGCTCAGTAAAGCTAGGTTCTATCTTTGCCTGGTCAGAGAGGGTATGAACCACTTCTTTCTGGTTCATATACAGCTGAAGGCAGCGCTCTATAAGATTCTGGACCTGAAAAGCAGTTGTTAATAACAGGAGTTATCGACTCAGGCCATATGTCACATGAAGAACACTGGACCTTATCCAAAGACAGGTTCCAAGCAAAATTTTGCATGAAACAGATACAGAAAATATGCATAACAGCAAATCTTGCTTGCTTGTGTGCGTTGCAACAAGCGCAGTACATGCATATACGAGACTGCCCTAGACCCTAGCTAGTTGGAGTGGATGGTAAACGATAAAATCCGGGAGCAAAAATCAGCAAACGTAGACGAACGAGCACATGAGCAATCAAATGCAGCAGAGGTACTGTCAGTGAAATACTACTGACGAGCTGTATGTCCTGACGAGAGACCTTGCGGACGTCCTCGCCTGACATGCCGTCTGGGCGCTCTTGCAGCCTTAATCCCCTCTTTCCTTCCCTCCCGAGTCCCTTCTGCTCTCCCTATAAGAATCAAAAAACAAACATGGGGTGAGACGAGCAGCACCAAGAAGATGAAAAGATCCGAAGATTCAGACCAGTTCTACGGATCATACCAGCCCTAATCTGACGCCCCGGGAGAGAATTTACAGCTTGCCCTTGCGCTTGCAGCGATGCGAGAGAGAGCTCGGGGAGGGATCGCGAAGCGGAAGGAGAGACTCTAATCAATCGATCCACTCTTCGCTACTTACGCGAGTTGGGGAAAGGGGGAAGTGGTGGTGGTGGTGGTGGTGGGCACTGGGCAGCGTGAAGGGTGGTGAGTGGTGAGGTGAGCGGGGGTGGGGTGGAGTGGAGGAGCCGAGGAGGAGGAGGACAGGGGGGCCCACCAGATTCCTAATCCGTTCTGGAATCTCTCTTCTCTGTCTGGGTCTGGGGCACCAGCCGCCACTTCTAAACTTTTACGGGAATATTTTCGGTTTCCATTTTACGAAACTATGTGTTTCTATAAGCTATAAAACTAACGGTTTTAGTTTCTATTCTACGAAACTACAGATTTTGAGTAGTGCTCGTATGCATTTCCTCCCATACAACTTACATAAATCTTACATCAAACTAAGAGGTAAGTAATCAGCATCAACTATTCATTTATGCTTTCATATTTGTACGCATAGAAGCACCTCCCGTTGATTTTATTTTAGGAGAATTTGTGTAATCAAATTTTTGATTTTAGAATTGGTCATTTCTTGTGACCTGTCAAACAGTGTGGGCCTGTAACACTTTGGCTCAAAATCCGCTTAAATACTAGCCCACTATAGGGTGGATCCACACATGCATAGCACTCCACTTACACTTCCGTCGTCATCTATACTCCTTTATAATGCACCTAAGCATTCTTTTCTATGTCCACCCCAACTAATGCACCCCACTAGAGATAGTCCAACCTTCATGCACCCAGCGAAACGTCCCTAGAAACTTGCCTCCATCAAAATTAACCTCTCAGATCTTTCCTCAGCTTTACTCACCCACATCCGATGGCTATTGTTCAATGTGTCTAACTCATCCTTGTGGCCCACAACAGATCTCCCCCCACCTCCAGCATCATCTCAAGGAAAAGGAAACAAATATCCTGGAATTAAGGAAAAGGAAACAAACGTTCTATAAAAGAAGAAGACCATATATTACGTGCTGGGAAAAAGAAACCGAAAGACATGTCACTATACTAGTTTTGTGTAAAATGATTAATTCGAAGATGCTATACTTGGACTCAACACGTATTATATACTACTACAACTCGCTTTAGATAATTAATGTGAGACTAATCCCACCAACGCTTCACATAAGCCACATAGGCCTTCATACTAACGGTTCGAGGTATTACAGGCTCCACATGACAGCCTCACACGTTCCCATTTCCTGTTTCATTCGCACGTGAGGTTGCTATATGGGTCTACACTGTCACACCTGTTAAAAAAACGGTCAACTTTAAAACCTATAATTTCGTGACATAAGTTCTGATAAATTATATAATTTTGTAAAATAAAAACTAAAACCTGTAATTTTTTTTATAGTTTGCATAAGATATAGTTTTGTGAAATTTACTCGAATATTTTTAATACCACTAGTGGAGTGACGAATCTTTCTGCACAGCTCCATATCTTAAAAAGAAGTTTCCACTAGCCGCTACAGCTACCACATCGACAGAAGTAAAAAAAGAGAAAAATTTAGAGTCGGTCAGAAAGAGAGATATTTAAAGCATATCTTTGTAGGTTCAAATTAAAACGATAATTGATAAGTATATTACCAAAGTTACTAAAGTTGTATAAAACATACAAGTATATTTTTAATCATATGCACTAGAATCGTATAAACATATCTGTTGAAGTATCTAGGAGCGTAGTTGCACGGAAAGTTAGACTACTAGATGCGTGTGCGCAGCACGACGCCACGGCGTCGCACGCAAGGGGCCATGCCACGCATTCGCCCCCAATTTATTTCTTTATTGTATTGATATTAAAGTGTAAGAGATTTATAAAAACAAATATAGGCAGGATATACACCGAGGCTAAATCATGTTTATACCTTTGATCCTGTCAATTCCAGCATTTAAAATTTTCTCGTTTACTTCTTTTAAGTACCGCAGGATTGTTACTCAGTATCATTGTGGTTGCAATTTCCGAACCCATAAGTCCACCACGTAGAATGGAGACTTCAGTTGTTTTCCTAGGGATGAATCCCGAGCCTGTAGCGCCAGGAACTAGTTGCATTTAGAGACGACTAAGACATGGTATGATTCCATAGTAACAGTTAAGAAAAAAGTCATTCGTACCTTTGATGTTGCCCGCTGAGAGAAAAGTGCATGAACTAGGGTTTTACATGTATCAGAGAAAAGAAGTTCTGAAAAGCAGTTGCTTCCTGCATTTGCATTAAGGAAGTGAATCCGAAATCCTGTAAAATTTTACATCAGGAAAATAATAAAACTTAGTTCATTGTATCTCTGTATCACATACCTGATAGTAGAAAAAAAATCGTAGGGGCGTAAAATATGAAGCTCATCTGTTGGATCGTATTTATTTACAAATTTAAGGAGTTTTATCAATTTTATCTCATCCATGCTTTGTTCAAAGAAATCCTTATCATTTTTTTTTATTATTTTAAAGCAGACATCCATTCCCGTACAGAGATCATATGCCTGTACAACCTTGCTAAATGAATATGAGCCAAGGTACGTACGCAGTGACACAATAGGAAAATCTTTGTTTTCCTCAAAGCCAGTCCTGTAGTGGACACCCATCACATGAGCATATGAGTATATTCACAGGATTATTTGGCACCAAAAGAAAAAAATATGTATCCGATAGTGAACCTGTTCTTTTGGCCAAAAATTCTTAGTACAAATACCTCATATTCCTGATGAAAATCAGAAGAGAGTGCAAGATCAATATTCCTTTTTTGGATCTTCCTCGATTTTCGCAGTAGAATTCTAAACATTTGTGTCTGCTGGCCCAAAGTCCTCCATCTCATAAACATCCTCAGGATCACCAATCTCAGGAAAAGGATGTATACTGTAACTTTTTAAAAAAAAATTCTTTGTCATCAGCAATTTGCTCATTTAACTGGATACACTGAAAAATGGTAAAAATGTCATTTACTCTTGTCCTGTATGTATCAACAGAATAGGCTGTGCTACAAATCCAAAAAAAAACAAACAAAGCAATGCTGACAACAATCAACAATTGATATTTCAGGATGCACAGAACGATGTACTGGCACACAGTGTTAGCATCAATTGGAAAGATGTGCCATCATATGGTATGATTCAAATAAACTAATAGAAATCCGTGTCACAATAGTTTGATCTCACCTCATTCTAACCATTAGATGTTCTATGGGCCTCAGAGTGGGAGAAAAAAAAGGAAGATAAATCTAGATTTGGTTTCTTGCCAGGAGAGTTGCTTTATTGAAAATTAGTCCTACCATTGTTGATTTTTTAGCTACTTGGGCACGTGAGGAAAAATGTACATTTATTCGTTAGACAAAATATGTTCAGCATTTCTGCTAGAAGCCTAGATCCAAAATGAAGTTTGGCTATAGTTATTTTACGATTTGTGGATAGGGGTTCTAGATTTGCTTAATTGGTAGGATCCTCTCCTCCCAGTCCCAGGTTTGCTTTACTTAATAGTAGAACAATTGGGAATATTGGCCTTAACACAGAAACCAGAAAGTCGCAGGATCACGACATTCGACAAGTAATTTTTGCAGCAGAAACAACAACATGAATAAGAAAAGTAAGAACTAATTAACTCCTATAGAACACCAGCCCCAAACTGCAAAACTCGTAGCCAACAAGTGCATCCATAAAAAGATTTGACCACTGCTCCCTCAGTAGTTAACATGGAATGAACCATAAATCAGGGACCTTATACCATAGTGAGAGCGAAAAATTAGCAGTAACAAAGAACAACTTAAATCTACAGTACTGCAGTGACCGCAGCAACAAAAACACCGAAGTACCTAAGTAGGAAACTAACAAAGGAGCATGTAGCAGTACAACAACACCACAACAGTGCAATCATGAAAATCAAAAACTTCACAGCGCCTACCAACTATAGCTTATATCAAGACCGCCCAATCCCAAACATGAGATCACATAAAACAGTAGGAACTACCCAGCATCCCAAACACGAGATCGCCTAAAACAGTAGGAACTACCCAGTACCCACCACACCCCACACTTAACAAGGATCACAAGCGTGGCTCCCTCGACCTGAGCGGCTGAGCACCAAACCTAGTCCGCTCACAACAGCAACACCAGCACCCGATCAAAACCCTAGCCAGATGGATAGCCAAACATATTGTCCGTCAGTTCTTCTATATGGACACTCAAAGAAGGGCACAGGATGTACCGATGCAGAACCAACCAATGTAAAAACATAAAGGATGTCGTCAGCCACATTACATGCATCCTGTGCAGCTTGACAATCTTACTTACGTTACCTGATCTGAAGACAGAATTCTACATGGATGAATAAAATGCCTAGATTACAGAATTAAAGTGATCCCAAGCCATTTTGCACAGTAATCAATGTTATCTCCTTATGCATATAGTTCTCGTTTTTCAGTTTTCAATGTTTGCATAAATTAGCGTTCAGCTACTTACTTCACCAATTGGGCTGTAAAGACAATGGTGGCTCTTTAGTTGAAAAATAGATAGGTAGCATAGGTCACAAGCATGATGCAGCTACTAAACCTTGAAAGAGCAACTTCGGATTTTCCATACTGCACTTCAGAATGTGTAAAGTGAAGCACTGCTGGAAACATTAGACCCAAGACAACCATCAATAACAATCCTGAGTTTACAACAGCTGATGCCTGCATCGATAAATGCAAGTCAATAGAGATCAAATGTGCGGATTATAATAGAACAGATTGTAAAATATAAATATATTAAGGAAAACAATTATACTACATTGTTCATAAAGGTACCTTATTAAAGGAGCTCTTTTAAAGTGGATTAAAATCAATATAAGTCGTCCATTCCTTTGAATCTAATGGTTGAAATCAATTTAGATCTAGTTATACTATCACCTGTAGTATTGGTAGTAAAATTCAGAGATGGGTAAAAAGGTAAAAAAAATTATGTTATACTATTTGTCCTCTACAGTAAAACACGTCTTGTGATCATAATGAATGGCGGATGAATAGATAAGAAGTCTCTGAAGATCACCAGGTATCCGATGAATCCAAAACTGTGAACGAATTAGAAAAAATCTAAAATACCCTGATGAATGGATAGGAAAAGCCTAAAATACCCTTGAGAAATGGATGGTTAGATTTGATTTCTACTACCACCACTTACTACATATGTTATTCACTATAAAAATTCTCTATTAAAGACCTGGTCCCTATTAGAGTGGACAAGATCACCGGCAAAGAAAGCGCACCTAAGAACTAACAACACGTTTGATAATATAGAGCCTAGTAATGACTGCTGGATGACACGAACCATTCCACTTTTCAATGCATATATCGAGAAAATCATCTCTGTCGCATTTCCAAAGGTAGCATTCAGATGCCCCCCAACTGCAGTTCAGAAAGGTTGAGTCTTTACGAATTAAGCTGCTGAAGCAAAGCTTTGCATTGGAAAGCTAGCATAATATGAAATCAAAGAACCTACTTGTCAGACCAGTGTAGCAAGCAAGTTGCCTGAAGGAGATAAAGCAACATCCATTAGGACATATCTCTAGGAAAATTCAGGCATAATAATTATAGTTAACTGGAAATGCAGGGAAATTCACTGGCACTTACTCAGTTGCATATCCCAATCTCTCGGCCAATGGCGTTATACCAATTAAGCTGAAAAGGAAAACCCATCCTTGCTGTGAAGCATTTGAAAGAAGCAAACAAAATAATGAAGGCATTAGCACATCAGTCGTGCAACTAAATTGGGTAAATACAAAGAAAAAACAGAAACTTTAGACATTAAAGAATTCAAGAGTAAGGGTGTGTTTGGTAGGGCTCCAGCTCCATTAGATCCGTGGATCTGGTGGAGCCGGGTATTTCTAACTCTATCAAATCCGTGGAGTTGGAGCTGTAGTACATTAAGAGTATTTAGATGGACTATCTTATTTACATTTTAGACCAAAAATATAAACTTAATTCACTTTATTTTAGCCTACAAATTTCAGATCTCAGGTAAATTTGGGATCTAGAGCTCTACCAAACAAGCCCTAAATTTCATAAACCCAGGCTACCCTTGGTAGAAATATCACTAAACCACACTTTTAAGCAACAATTCACATAACCACACTTCTCTTTACATAACATTTCACAAAACCACACTCTCAAACACGTCATATCTAATGGATCAATCCCACTTATCGATCTCACAAGCATATCCATATACCATATTAGCAAATGGACACGGGATAGACTTGTGAGACTGAGGAGTGAACCGGCCCGTTAGATACTTGAAAGTGTGGTTCTGTGAAATGCTATGCAAAGGAAACATGGTTCTCTAAAATTGTTACTTTACGTTTTTTGTGATAATTTTTCGAAAGGTAAGATTCAAAGAAAGCAGTAAAAATACAACAACTAACGAGTAGTGATTCATACGGCAACTCTGAACAATTCTGTAGACTAATTGAAGGGGCGCCGTAATATATTGCTTAGCAAAATGCAAATCATTGTTGGCCGATTTCTTACGTGCATGCTGGTGAGGTAGTGGAGCAGGACGGCGAGGGGCCCGAATGGCAAGAGCACATTGATCTTGGCCTGGAAGATGATGACGCGCACGTTGGTGAGCACCCTCCGCCACTTGCTCCCGGGACAGAGTGACTTGGCGACTGCGGCGAGCGAGCCGATGTGCACGCTTGCATCTTCCTGGCTAGCAGCGGCGAGCCGGCCGCCACATCCTCTTCTACCCTGTGACGTTCTGCATAATTAATCCAAGATAATAATAGTAATGTCGTCATTACTCTAAGATAATTACACGAATCTCGGTATACTAGCTAATCAAAACATCAAGCGCACTCGATATTTTATCAGTTAGTACACTGTGTTCAGAGTGTTACAGCAGAATAATAATTAGAGACTGAATGTAAATATATTATAAACTAAGCCACGCAAGGCTATATATCTAGTACCAAAATTATACATCAGATCCAAGTACAACAAAAATATAATACGTAGATACTAATTACATGAAAGACTGACGAAGTCGATGCACAGCTACTCATCCATCTATCCCTCATGGTAGAACTCATCTGCCTCGTCGAATCAACCAGACGCTTGAACACTGGAGCCATTTTCTATAAAATAGGGATTTAGCAAGAGTGAGTACAAAAGTACCTAGCAGGCATTATTAGCAAAATACAATAGATGAATTTCCTCTTATATCCATCTAATGTTCACCTTCCCTCGAAATCCATTTTTACATAAATTAGGTTTGGCTTTTCTTTAAGGGTTTTGTATTTTAATTATAAAAACAGCTAATAGCACTCGTATATGAAGCAGACTTAGCTTCCGTAGCCTCCAATCCAAGAGACAGGTATGCATTCATGGTTTTAACACTGCGCAGGTTCGTATCATTTTTAACCATAGCGACCCAGAACGTTTATCACTAATCCAGTATTAGATCTCCAACCCTGTTAACTCAAGCCGGAGACACCTATCCCAGGCCGTCCCGCCTAACTAGTAGTTAACAGATGTATTCCGACTACCCGTCGGCAGTAACTTTACCTATGGCTTCAAATATACCGCCACAGCATTCGCGCGTCTCTCCAGGACTCCCAGCATACCTGGATTTATGCACTAGTTATCTACTCATACTCAATGTGGAGATCATAACACCTTTATAGAATAACCTTTTTTGACCGATTTCACTCACTACGGTTGATACAAGAAATATGACTCATTGCGCGAGTGTAGTTATTCATCCTTATATTATAGCCTATGTAGAGGACCCCGCCGGCTATTCCCTTCTCATCTACGCCCTCTACCCACAATACATAGAAATACACCACTGCCCTTCTCACAATTCAACAATTCCCAACATTGTCTCAGCATTTCACCAATCAACAATTCAACTTCATGCCATTTTACCAACCACAACCGATTTGGATTTTCATCATAGAAGATACTTTTTCCATGCATTAATGATATCACATATATCTGAAAACATTTAAAAGCAATTTGATAAATATGATCAAAGGAAGCTTGCCTGAATTAGGATTGATATACTCGGCCTCACTCGAATTTGGATAGTAGCCTTCTGCTGGATTCAGATAAGTTCTTGAAATCATTAAATATTAATTTCATGCAACAATTGCCTACGATGTGTTTTATGGCATCCAATCTTTTCTTAACGGGTTGAAATTTGTGCAGATAGATTGCTCATTTTAAATTAAGACTTATGAATTTGCTACATTTTAATGTGGCATAATTTAAATGAAGGTGGTTTCACTGCCTGGATTTTAATTTAGTACAAATTTTATTCCAGGAGGCTCAATAAAATCCCCGATTGAACTTTTATTTTAGTGAGGTATTAAATCACCGTTTTTAGTTAGTAATGGATTTGCAAATGTTATATAACTCATTACTTAATTGATCATGGTTATCTGAGTTCCTTTTAATTGTTCTGACAACTACGAGGCGATTAATTGAATCTAACACGGTCCACGATGATCGCAAATATCTTTCTACTTTCCCCTCTCTTTTCTTTTCTCCTCTCCTCTCCTCTCCTCTCATTTTCTTTTCTCTTTTCTCTCTTTCTTTTTTTCTTTTCTCCATTCTTATCTTTTCTTCTTCCACCCGACAGCCTTATCCTCTTCGCCTTTGCTCTTCTACATTTCTTGCTCTCTTCCTCTCCTTGTCCTCTTGGTTTCTTCTCCCCTACTCCTCCCTTCTCTTCGTCCTCTCTCCCCAGGCATCTCTCTTTTCTCCTCCACCTCCGCATCTTTCCCTCTACCCTCTGCTAGCCGGCCAGCCGTTGGCCTGCCCCTCCCCCAACTCTGCCCTACCTCCCGCGCGCCTTCGCGCCGACTCACTGCACCACCCAAGCAGCACCACCATTGGGCCGACCCATCACACCCGCCGTGGTCTCCAGCCCTCCTCCCCCTTGGCCAGGTCCTGTTGCCCCTACTCGGTCCCTCAGCAACCCGTGGTTCCAAAAGCCAATCTACTCTAAGGGAGTGTTCTATATGGGTTTGCATACTGTTCTTTTTTCTCAAACTTTTGATTTGGCAAGGATTCGGTCTATGATGATTTAGGGGATGGAATCCTAGGTTTGGAGGTGAGGTGATGACACCGGCAACGCCCACACGCCGGGGAGTGCGCAGTGATGGCCGGCACGCTCCTCGCAGCCCTTAGGGTTGTCTCCCCCACTAAGACCACTAAGGTTTCCCCCCGATCTACTAGCTACTCACCCGATCTACCCATCTATGCATCCTACATTGCTAGCATAGCTACTACTTTACTTGTGCACCTGATGGAATGGTCTGATGGTGATGATGGATGATAGTACGGGGTGGAGGTGCCGGTGAGGAAGATGGCTCAAGCTCCGGCCTTCCCCTAGCTTGTGGCCTTCTCTTCCTGGACCTTCTCCTTGATTGGCTTCGGCCTGGGCTCCTCCTGGCCGTGAGCTCTGGTTCGCTCCCTTACTCTCGGTTTGCTCCCTCTCTGGCTCTCGGTTGGGAATGGGAAATGGGGGAAAGAACCTAGCTGCACTCAGTTGGAGTGTGGCAAAGGGAAATGTATGGCTATGCTCTGGAGGCTTGGAGTGAGGGAAAAGGGGAGATGAACCTGGCTGTACCCTAGCTGGATCTCAGCTGCCCTTATCCTCTTTTTACTGTAGTCACTTATACTTTTCTACCCTTGGTCCTTTACTGGCTACTATAGGGCATATTAGTCATTATTTGGGCTTTGCTAAGGATATCCATAATCCTACCAGATTTGTTACTAATTACCGAATGATAAAATCCGAGTCTAGCAAGAGGTGCCGATCTGGCCCCGAACAGATCAGGTATCTCGATGAGCAATATCCTCACCTGCGGGTCTGATGGCAATTATCAAAATCCTTACTTTTTGCTATTTTAGCATTTTAGTTTAAATATGCATGACATTAGTTATTAATTAATTTTCGGTTTGCTACATACCCCCTCTTCGAACCCCAGCTCCGCCTTCTCCGCGCCCATCATCTGCACTCAAAAATCCAAAGCCAAATCAAGAACCACACCGATCCGTGCAACCTGTCCAGAGACCTCCGCAGAACGGACAAATCCTACCTGCCGCGAGGGGATCTCGGATCAAGATCAGTGGTCGATGAAACTAATGTGGAGGAGGAAGGATTAGGGCGATCTGGGCTCGGGTTTGGATGGATGCTCGCATCCAAATTAGCAAAGCCTCTCCTCCATTTGGAGGGGATCAGGGCAGGAGCTAGAGAGCCACCGGCCGAGCCAAAGTCCTGCCGGCGAGGAGGAGGGTGGGTCCGCTAGGGCTTCAAGGGGATCGGGGCAGGAGCTTGAGCTTGAGCTTGAGCTGCGCGGATGACGGCAGCAAAGAGGTGATTGATGCGAGGGCGAAGGAGGAAAAGGAGGCACACTGTCACTGGCGCACGATGAGTCAAGAACCATCGAATGGGACACGCGGCCGTTGATAGGGGTGAAAACGGTCGGAAACGGTCGAAAAACACCAAAACCATTTTTTTCATATTTTTCCTCGGAAACGATACCGGAATCGATAACTACGGAAACGAAAACGGCATCGGTAATTCGAAAATATCGAAAACGAAAATTCGATACAAAATATATGTCGGTACCGATCGGAATCCGAAAAAGAGACCGGTAACGTCGTAACGACATGTACCACCAATTGACTTCAAAAAATTCACACAAATCATACATCCACATAGAAATTAGTAATAAATAAATATTCACAAATTTACGATGAACATACATTACCAATGTAAATGTATACAATAGCATAACTAGTCTAGAAAATCAATATCTTATAACGCATAACGGCATAAGCATTAAGCAACATCACATAGCACTTACATACAGGCATACATTAAAGCATTAAGCAACAGATTCGCATAGCACTTAAAAGCAATACCTTATAAGCATTTACAGTTGACGATATCACACATTCCATACAAGCATACATAGCATAAGATAGTCTCTACACGAGTCTTTACATCACATAGTATAAGATAGTTTCAATATCTCATATCAAATAATACATCTCTCCACACGAGGATTGAAATTTATTAGTCACTTGCTACTAGACCGACCAGACCCTTGCGGCGCCAAACCGAAAATATGACATATAAAGACATGCACATAGATAATCGGAGCTCGGAGCACATAGATAATCACGGCGATAAATCGATAATGAAGCATTGGAGATACGAAAATAAAAGCAAAAAAAAATATGATACTGGCAGAGTAGTTATTATCACTCATCAGCATCAGGAATACGACCAATGAAAACGAGTGATGGGCATAGAAGGCATAAACTTCTAAACGAGTGACGGGCATGAAAGGATTGATCTCATAAGTTCTTGGTTTATTTGCAAATATATGTTGCAAATGAGGTGTGCTTAATTTGATATTGGAGCATGCGATTAGAATTTGCAAATATGTTTTGCAAAATTGTTTTGATCATCACATGGCTCAATATTTGATCTTATTGACTCTTTCGAGCTTGTAGTCATGCCCTTGAAGTCTATGTGAGGGATTTCGAAAAATCAGATTTTAGACTTGAATAACTACATTAGAGTTTTATTTTTATCATATTTAAAAATATCTATGGTTGCTTAAATCATAAAAATGCGTGAAGATTGTAGCCCTCGTGATAAGCTTCGCATAGAGTCCAAAATCACCTAAATCGGAGTTCGGAGTAAAAAGTTATGGGCGTTTTAGTGGCTGAAGGAGTGTGATCTGTGGGCTGGACGATTCCGGTAATTACCGACGGAATTTACCGATTTTTTCCGAAAACCGAAGGAAACGGTCGGAACTTGTCAAAACCGTTATCGTTATTGTTTCCGACAAAAAATTCCGATTTCGATTCCGATTCCGAATATTACCGATACCGACACGTCCGGTCGAAAAATCCCAGAAGCGGTTTCCGGAATTCCGGGATTTACCGATACCGTTTTCACCCCTAGCCGTTGACACCAACCAAGGCGCGACGCGACGACGATGTGGAGGGCCTCCCCGGGCGGGAAACCTGCAGGATGTAATATGGGTAGTATTAAGTGACGTCCCAGCAGGCCACAAAGATTAACTGAAGTGGTGCCTCTGGATGAATGCAGTAGGTTGGGTGAAGGATAAATACATACAAAGATGCATTATAAGCTTTACAGATACAGTAACTTTTGCATAAGAAAAGGGATAAAAGTGGAGGCTCTTGTCAGCTCTACTGCGATGTATCGTGCAGCAGCTCTGCCGCTACCCGGCTCCTCCACCACACCACCCAATCACACTCTAATGCTCCATCCATACCCTGCCCTACAAGAGCAAGCTCATTCGCTGGTGCTTGCACCCAAAACTGCAATGACTTCTTTTCATTTGCTTCAACACCCCCAGTATGCTGCGAACAACAATTTCCTGCAATGGTCAGGCAGGCAGTTGAATCAGTAACGAAGGAACCAGATAAGGGTTGAAACTCCACACTTCATTGAAACCAGATCGATCCAGATGGCTGAATAAGCATGCAACGGCGAATGAAGTTCCCACTCCCTACTCAAACATGGAAGCCTTGCTCAAGATTCAGACCTGTGAGAACAATCAGGGATTCGACTGGCAGGAGATGTGCTCATAACATGAAACAGCAGGCTACATGATCTAACCACTGATTCAAGACCAAACCGAATCCAAAGGTATGTTTGCAACGAACATCTTTCAATGTACAAACAAAGAGCAACAGCAAGGATAATGTGGTGAGGATCAGATTCTTGCTGACCTGTAGGATGGCATGAGAATCTTCTTATGTGCAACTTTTCACCTCAAACGAGTAACCAACCATGATGCCAATATGGTTTTGATCCCAAGTGCTATATTCCGTGGCTGATCTCAATTAAGCTGTGGCCACTCTCCACTTCTTGCCCACTTGTTATCTCTTTAATTCTTGAAGCATTTTCTTTGTATCTAATATCATAAAAGAAGTTTGATAACTGCAAAGTAGTAGCTGGATCTTTTTGGCCTACATCTATCAGCATGTTAGCATCTCTCTTCCCCAGCACATTTTTACCATGTGCTTTGCAACTCTGTAGAAGTGAACTCCATGCCTTGGTATAGTGTCGCAGAGGGGAATGTTCTATCGTTTTCACTGTCTCCTCCACGGAACCATCTTGACTAAGAAGGTTGGCCATGCAAGCAAAGTGCCTTTCATCAGGATCCAGCTCACAGCTTGCTCTCATGAGTTCAATCACCAATCGTCCTACTTCAAACAGTCCTGCCTGGTCACGTCCAGCAAGGCAGCAATTGCACATAAGAAGGTAACATCATCGGTCTTCAGTCCACTAGAAACCATCTTATCGAACAGCTCAATTCCTCGTGCTCCATGTCCATACCGAGCGCATGCGGATATTGTAGCAGTAAAGCATATGGCATTTGGATCCTACAAGCCTTCAAATATCAAGTGCGAACTTTTCAATTGGCCATTAAACTCCAGATGCTTACCCAGTGAATTTAGGCAAGTCACAGAACTGCAGTGCAGGAAACAAGCACAGTCGTACAGATTACAGAAGAAAAACATAGATTAAGACATTCAGTTCCATCACTTCGATCTCACCAGGATGAGCAGTGCATGGAGAGTGTTCCCATGTGAAGAGGAACACATTTCTAGTGGGTCAATTGGCATTCGTCGGTGACACAACTGACCTCCTTTTCCTGATAAAATACACATCAGAACAATTGTTATTAGAAGATGAACATGATGTATCAACTCTAATTTAAAATGGCAGGTCAAGGAGAAGAAAGAGTACCTTTGGCAACTAGAAGTTCGAAACTCAAAAGCTATCCCGAAGGTGAAGTACTTTCATTTTTAGTGTTTCCACATCCTCTGAGCTTTACACCTACCAAAAATCATTGCAAGAACATGCTCCGTCTCTGAAATGATGGAACCTACTCCGATCTCTAACGATGATTTCCCGGTTCCAAAGCCTTGAGATCAACTTGATTGCAGAGTGGCAGTCCTCACAGACCCTTAGGTTCTTTATGATATGAACCGGCAGGTTTGGTGCTAGACTAATCAGGCCAAAAGCAATGGCCAACTTCTCACTGTGCGCTAAAAGTGCTTGTTCTTTCTCTTCCTCATCAACATCCACTGTTATCTGCGATGTGATAGGTGAATATCCCACTGACTTTAGCCTGTGTGTAATCTCCTCCATCATTGCAATGATCTCCAGTATCTGCGGATGTGATCGGTCACTAACTATAAACTTGTGCACCTGCCCAGCCACAGTAATCGAGCTGTAACCTGCAGTCTTCTTGATACCCCTTTCTTCCATCAATCTCCTTATTTTTGATGCATCTTCCCATTGTCTAGTGTCTATGTAAATGTTATACAACTGGACATAGACAGCATCCTCATCTGGCTCTAGCTTCAGAAGATGCTTTGCAGCATTTCGAGCTAGGTCAACGTCCTTGTGTACTCTGCAAGCACTCAAGATGGAGCCCCATATGACAGCATTTGGTTGCATTGGCATGGTCTGCAAAAGATTCATAACTTCATCCAAAAGCCCACTGCGGCCGAGCAAATCTATCATGCAGCCATAGTGCTCAATCTGAGGGTGTATGTTGTGCAACAATCTCATCTCGTCGAAGTACAGACGGCCTTCGTCCAGTAGACATGAGTGGCTGCATGCACTCAGAACAGCAATGTAGGTAACTGAATTGGGCTGAAAACCATAACACTTCATCTGGCAGAAATGCTCTAGAGCAGCCTTACCCATCCCATTGAATGCGAGACCTGCAATCATGACAGTCCAAGTGCGAACATCTCTCACTCCCATCCGTTGGAAAACAACAGTTGCTTCTTCCACCCTCCCACATTTCATGTACATGTCCAAGAGTGCAGTCCCGAGGTAAATATCAGCTACCACCAGCCTCTGCTCAATGCAAGCATGCAATGCCCTGCCCTGTGGCAATGCACCTAAGCTTGCGCAAGCAGTTAGAAGGCTCACCACTGTAAAATTATCAGCACGCAAGTCATGTTTCCTCATTTGCGTGAACAATAGCAGTGCTTCTCTAAGCCAGCCAACATGGATGTACCCAGTGATCATCGAGTTGAATGTGATGACATCACGGGCCTCCATTTGATCCAACAGAGAGCGTGCAACATCAACATGCCCAATCTTGCAGTACCCATCGATGATAGCATTCCATGGCTGGGGTCTTCGGCCCCTACCCACGGCATCAAAAACCACCTGTGCACGGACAATGTCACCACACTTGGCATACATGTCAATGAGCGCAACCACAAGATTGTCTCTCATCAGCATCCCCTTCTCCTCAGCCAGCAAGTGCAGTGAGCGGCCAAACTCCAAATCCTTGAGCTGTGCACATGCTGAGAGCACGCCAATCACGGTAACCTCATCCGGTGCAATGCCATCAGAAAGCATGCTGTTGAAGCAATCCACGGCCTCGGCGGCCTGACCGGCACGAGAGTACCCAGAAACCAAACTAGTCCACGAGATCACGTTCCTCGCCGGAGCCTGCGCCAGAAGGTGCCGCGCGTCGTCTAGCAGCCCCATCTTGGCCAGCCCACTGATCAACATCGTCCAGGCAACCGCGTCCTTCACAGAAATCTCGTCGAAAGCCCGGCAGGCATCGTCGGCGAGCCCAAGCTCAGTGTACATGTGGATGAGAGGGTTCGCAACGAGCAGCACAGAAGAAGGAAGCAGAGTCCGGAGGCACGCGGCGTGCAGCATCCGGCTCAGGAGGACGCGGGCGCGGGCGCGGGCGGAGCACTTGAAAAGGAAGTGGAACGTGAAGACGTCGGGGCGGACGCCCACGCGGCGCATGCGGCGGTAGAGGAGGAGGTGGTGGTGATCGGGGCCGGAGGAGGAGGAGGAGGCGCGGAAGCAGGCCCGGAGGGCGGTGTCGAAGAGAAAAGTGGAGTGGGGCATTCGGTCGAACAGATGGAGCGCGTATCGGAGGTGGGGAGGCGTGGAGGGGAGGATGCAGTTGGCGAGGGAGTTAAGGAGGTGCGCGGCGGAGGGCGGGTGGAGGAGGCTGCCAGAGGTAGTGAGGAGAGCGTGGAGCTCGGCGGCTTGCCTCACGGAGCGAGGGGTCGGCCATGGCGTCGGCGTTCGGACAAGGGCCATGGCGCTCGCAACTGATTAACCTCGCTGTTGTTTCTTTTTGGTTGGCTGCGCCTGCGCTTTTCCAACAAAAAAAAAGGGCGGGGGGGGGATCATGCTCAGGCTCAACGCAGACATGGCCATGCGCGGTTGCAGTACCAAGCTAGCGTCGTTGCCCATGTTTGGCCCATATCCACCATGTACTAGCTAGCTAGCTAGCGTGGCATGCATGATTTCCTCTAGGCTCTAGTTAAGCCAAGCGAGGCCGGCCGTACAAAAGAAGCTAATAAGCTAGCATGGGCAAGACCATGGTTTCCGTGCTCGCCGTCGCCCTGTGCAGCCTTCTTGCCCTGGAGATGACGACGGGGCTGAGCCCGTGCATGGGCCCCCATCATGCTCGGCGGGCCGGTGTCGCCTCGCCGGCGTGCTGCGCGCGCAGCAGCCGTGCCTCTGCGGCTGCCAGTACGCGCGCGACCCCTCCTCCTACAGCGCCTACGTCAAGGCGTGCGACCTCCCCAAGCCCAAATGCTAAGCCTCCGCCAGTGCCCGTGTGTCGTCGACTCGCCGGCGCGTCCGCCCGCACGCGGTAAGTCCATGACTGATGATCCATCATCCATGGACGCGCCTCAATAAACGTGACTGCTACGTACCTAGCTGGTTGCTGCAAGTTGCGCATGGATGCACTGTAGTGTGGCAACTGGTTAGCTGCTAGCTAGCGACGACTTCTTGTTTGATGTTTTCACTTTATTACTTATGAATAATCTTACTGGAGCCAGCATTTTGCTCTGTTCGTGTTTAATTTCATGGAAATACAGTTCCTGTTGCATACGCTTTACTCTGGCCTCATATATTTTCTGATTCTTCGCGCTACAAACTGGGAGCTTCCATTCATCCTTTGATCAAATCATAAGTCCAATACAGATTGCAACGGCCTCGTCGTAACAACAGTTACATGAGCAATTTCGCATTCAAAACACAAATTCGAGCGAAACCGACGATTTCACTCATGTACTAACTCGTAGTAAAATAAGCTAAACTAACATATGTATATATGGTAATCTGCTACAAGCACCAGAAGTTTAGAAGCAATGGGCACTTGCAGTACTTGTAGGACATATCAGACGAGAGTTGTTGCAACACAACTTGCCGAGCTCGGACCAGGATTCGAAATATCGAATTTATCGGTCAAAATAGAATGAGTTTGAAGTCAAATATTTTGAAATCAGCGATCAAATTTCGTCGATTTTTTTTTGAAAATTGGCCATTTTTGATTTTTTTTATACGATTTTCAAACGATTTTATTTGAATTTCTGCACACTCAAGGAAAATTGAAAAAAAAAGTAAAAAAATCACAATAAATCCGAAGTAATCTATAAAACACCTCTCAGAGAAATTTCAACAATTTTAAATTCATTTAGTACTTCTAAAAAATAAAAAAAAATAGCAATTAATAAAAAGGAACAAAGAAACTTTCAAATTTTTATAAAAATTTACATGCTTGATCATATTTTTAAATTTTAATAGTATCATAAAGAGTTCCCAATGATCATGTAAGTAAAATTTGCATAAATATTAAACTTCATTTAGTGCCCCTCGAAAATCAAAAACAGAAGAATATATATAAAGAAAGTAGTACTGTTAGAATTTTTTTAAAATACACATGTATGATCATCATCTGAAAATTTTACAACATAATTAGCATTACCTCTGGACCTCACACAAAAATTTGCAGAAATATTAGACTTCATTTAGTACCCCTAGAAAATAAAAACAGAACAGTATATAAAAAGACATTAGCACTATCAGAATTTTTTAAAAATTTTACAACATCATTAGTATTGCCTTAGGACCTCACACAAAAAATTTCAAAACTTTTTGATAATTTTTTCCCAAATTTTTAGAATTTGCATTTGAATTACACCGGTTTACCGAGCGGTTTCTGATATCAAACCGGCTGGATGTGCTAGATTTTTATCGATTTTGTGAACCCTGGTTCGGACTACAGAACTAGTGACAGAAACGAGTACACCAAAACAGCTATACAACTTGGGAGGACGACCAGCAAACTGAACCATGAAGCACACTTCAACGTTAAAAGCAACAAACTGGACCACCAAACGGAAAGAGAAAACACAAGCAGTGTTTGCGGCCTCCAAGTCAACACTGCGGATTGCAGTATATACATCACCATTAAGTAACTCCTACTCAAGCAGCATTTCTTGATTGTGAAGATCAATTTGCATTACAAGTTCTTGCCGACTTGTCATCATCAGGTTGGCCCTGCAGTAAATAAGCTGGTCAAGAAAGGTTGCGAGCAAGGCTGTCCAAGAATTTTATGAAGAAAGGGCACACAGTTTAGCAATTGCTTTTCTCTCTTGTCATGCAAAAGATTTTGTACGGAAACACGCGCGCGCGCACAGAGAGAGAGAGAGAGAGAGATTTATCGCATACCAGGTTATCATGAAGCAAATTGATATCTGGAAAGTTTGGCAAGACAGATTTCACATCAGGAGTCGTGGCGGGCTTATCGTTCTGCAGAGCTTGATCAAGATTGCTGCTGCTCTTAGACACATCATCACCACCAGGCAGGCCCTGCAGTGAATAAGCCAATTAATGAAGAAATGTTGTGAGCAATGCTGCCCAAGAAACTTTGTCCAGAGGGCACGAATAGAATAAGTTTGCCTTTGCCCCTACTGATACACAGCATAACAAATGTAACAGGCGGAAACAATGTACAGTTGTACACAATGTGTACAGAAAAATAAAATCAGAGAATTTTACACACTAGGTTGTCGGGAAGGTTATTGATGACTGGGAACGTTGGCAAGCCCATTTCGGCTTCATCATGAAGCATATTTTGTGAGTTCAGCTCATGAAGCATGTCGATAGTTAGATTTATGTCAAACTCATTTGCCATGAGTAGCTCGTCAATGAATTCCTCAGAGATATTGGGGAACATTGACGACATATTTGACCAGAGCAAGTGGATCGTTCTGCGATTGATAAAAACTTCTAACAGAAGGGTCTCCCTTCGAGGATGACTCTGCAGAAATGTTAAGTCCTGGGCACTGAGTGTAGTCATATGAAGAAAAGGTATCTGGGAGCTGAAACCCAGAAGATTTGCAAGAAATTTCCTTTTTCAGTTTCACCTGCTTGTTTCTCAGAGGCCTTGTCTACAAACAAACTCATCAGGCAGGTTTGAAAGGATTGGCATCTGGATTCAACCGGGACAGCTCTTCCATGGTTCTAAGCTCAACAAATCTGTAAATGTCAAGATAGGAAAGCTGAAATCGAAAATACAATTGACACATGTAATAATTTACAACAAAAAAACAGTTAAACAATGGTCAAAATGCCTGATATCAACATTTACTTAGTGAGATTGTGCAAAACTGCAAATACGAACTAATAAAAACTAAGCAGAGAGCATCCACTTCTTTTTCACAAACAGCAATGAAGTTGAGAATTAAGATATCAATGGTATGAAGTTGTAGTTGAACACGTAATATTTCTCCTTGATTTACAGTTTAGTGTCAATAAACATAAGAATCACTTGAAGTTACGATGTTAATACCAAGTTGCCAACTGATAATAAAGCTACAATTATGACTCTAAAAAAATAATCCTACAATCTAAAGTAGTTCAGCAAGGTTAAAGGAGATTTTGATTCTTATGTAGCAATTATCAATCTTGGTTTGCCTGCTGTGTAAATCAGAGAGTCTTGCTGCACTAGATAGAGTAATCCTGGTTTTATTATAGGGTCTACTTCTGGAAGTGTGAATTTCTCAAATTAGAAGATTGTTGAAGACAACTCCTATTGGAAAATTCAAATTACACAATCTGCAATTATGCTCAATTACACATAGTGAATGATTGCAACTCAGAATGTTATATTGATATGGCATGCGAATATGCCTCTCAAAATCAATCAGAATGTTACATTTATATGGTATGCCCATATGCCTCTCATAATCATACTTTTACAATTGCAAATCGCCACAGAAGTACAGAGTAAAACAGGGTGCCAGGTGCCTGGAATGAATTTGGTGTTCATATAGATCCGTACACCATGATAAGCATACACATTTTTTTTTCACACATAGTCAGATAACTAATAACCTTTAAAGCAGGAAGGAAACACCAAAATAGTTGAGAGGTTGGAAGTTGAGACCATAATTATTTCATTAGTCATCTAGTTTATAGGACCCCATGCTAGTACCCCAACATTGGTGAGTAACAGTACCGTTTGCTTATTTGCAGTTAACAAGCATAGCTTCCTAACTTACATCCAGCACAGAACAAGTACAGCATATCAATAAATTACACTCATTCAGTTAGTGATTCCATCGCTGGCCAAGATTTAATTTAGTCAATTTTAGATCACAAGGGGCAGTTTGTAAAGAATAGCAGCAAGCACGTATTTGAGGCAAAAAGCTTTTTAATGTAAGCAATGTCAAATAATCAGAGTCAGATGTTACATGAAAGCAAAGGAAACCCAAATCATAAGTGCAACGAACACAAATACCAAGATGCCACATTACGTTAGAAAAAATTGTAGCATTTACATTCTTTTATGATCATAGAGGCACAAAGCATTCTAACCCTTGCTCCAACCAGCTCTTGCCTCGCATTCCTCAGAAGGATTCTAACTGATCTCTTTACCCATTACATATTCTATGCACAAAATATAAACCGGTTCTCCCACTATATTAAGCTGCAGTAGCTTCTTATCTATCCAAAGAACAACGTCAAGATGAAGAGAAGCAATCACTTGATGAAACGAACTAGAAATCCGCATGAGACAAGACGATCCGGACGAAAGGATCATGAAGCGCAGCAGTGCATGGAAAGAAATCTAATCAAGAACAAGTTTGATTTCACGCAGAAACTAACGGATCTCGCACACGACGCGGCCGGATCAGATCAACCATGATTGCAAGAACCGACACAACTCGAGGCGAAATTGACCTCGACGGGATCGGGGAATAAGCGGCACGTCAGATGTAGACAACCCAGAGATCCAGTACCTCGGGACGATCGGGGGAGGCGGAGCAGTAGGGTGGTTGCCGGCGTCGACGTATCGCGGTGGTCCGGTCAAGTGGGAGTAGGGGGACAAAGGGAAAGGTGACGGGGAGTAAAGAGAAGCGGCCTGGCCAGGGCTATCATCCGACGGCTAGAGACCGTCGTAATGCACAGATGGACGGTTGGATCCGACCAAGTTTCGGCCCATAAGCCCAATAGGTTAACTAGACCAGCCTGCAAAGTTCCAGGACCAGGCCCTGTGAATTCCCAAAAAAAAACTAGTTCATGTGGAATCTCTGCGTTCCAAACAAACTCTAAATTATTGAAAAATAGTTTTGGCTGGGCAGGGTCTGACCATAGATTCAGGACCACTTTGTTGGTCCTTCCGGGCCTGAAATTTGTGATCGGGCTAGACATGTTTTGCTCATGGAGTACCGGCATGGCTAAGGGGAGCCGGCTCCCGATAGAAAATGGCTGCCCACTTTGGAACTAACACCAGCAGGAATACGATATGTGATTTCAGTAAAAAAATGCAATGATGTGCATTATCCTTAAGGAAGACAGACAAAGTGACCTCTTACCCTTACCGTATCTGTTAGATCAAACTGGATAGACTTATCTCTTGGAAGACGGTGTACAGTACAAAAAAGATATGCTTGCTCATTGGCAGTGGCAGCTAGTACCTAACATTTGTAGCCATTGCGAGACTTCGATGGCACACCGACGCACACTCATGTCATGTCAGATTGCCAGGCCACTAGAGTAATAATCTTCGCCTAAACTTTTTGTTTACGAGGCAAATTAAGCTGCTTCAGGCTGTACCTCCGCTGCTACGGTTGGCCCAGTGCAGTCGGATAAGGGAAACGCGTACGTCCTGGTGACATCTCGCCATGGCCTCCGGCGGCGAGCAGCAAAAGCACACGGTGCCGCTGCCCGACCGCCCTCCCGCCGAGGTCCCGTTCCTTCCTTACCTCTGCCTCCACCCTCGTGTTAATCTGCTCTGTGCTTTCTTCAGTTTCTCGTACGTCTGTTTTCTGCATGGAGCTTTGGCTGGAATTTTCTGCCCAGACTGATGTTCAGTGTTAATTTGACCGGGGATTTTCGTTGCAGGTAGCAGATGCATACACCACGGAATTGTATTTACGTGATTATGTTCTCGGTGCCTACACAATCAGGATGGGCGTCGGCAGTGTGCCAAATGTTTACGCACGTAGAGCTGCGGCTGTAAACCATCTCCAAAGTGAAGCGACAGAATTACACGATTGCGCATTTACGTTGCCGTAAAATGGCATCGCATGATTAACTGAACAGATTTGCAAATAAAAGAGGAACAGAACACGATTAAAGCACACACGTACGATTAATTAACACGTCGCTTGGTTGCATTACAGGCAGACGATCAACTTGAGTAGTAGTAAGCTGCTTTCGACAGAGTAAATACATTATTTAGGAAGCCATAAACATGGCCTACATTGGTGATTAGCAGCCTAACTACATAGTAGTACTCCAAGTCTCTACTTGCCTCCCTTTCCGTGGTGGAGGCCCTGGAAGTAGGTCTGCGGGTTGGACTCGAAGCCAGGGCGGGAGATGTACCCATCGCCGCCGGGGGCCTTCATCATGATGTCGTTGCCGCCGCCTTCTCCTCCGATCGAAGCCGCCGGTGCCTGACTTCCCGGCCCCACCCCCATCACCACTATGCCCACCGTATCCGCCTCCTGACTTTCCCAAACCCGCTCCACCGGCGCCACCTCCCTTGCTTCCCCCTCCGCCTCGTCCTCCTCCTCCGTGTTTGCCACCACCATCTCCGCCGCTGCCACCCGTATCCATTTCTCGCCTCGATCAGTCTACGAAGAAGAAGCTACTCTTTCTGCGTAGGAGTACAGTCATGCTGCGTAGAGCGAGCGGTACGTCTTTTATAGAGCCTCGCGGGGGACGCGTTCGAGTATGCATGCCCATGAATGCATGTAGATGAAGCCGATGGAAAAGAATTTAATTACACCGGCCAAACTCCGAAGAGCTCACCTAGCAATCCGCGAGCGAGTATATGTATCCGTGCGATTTTAAGCTGGACTTTGACTGAGAGTCATGTAAGCATGCAGATGCAGCCACTCCTGCCATCCTTGACCCGTTTGACCGTGCACGTCGAAAATAAACTACAGAGAGCAGCAGCCCGGCCCGTTACAAAACGAGGGAAAAAGACTGGACCAGAACGCACGTTCCCATATTGTTTTCCTCGGCCCAGTCTCCCAGCCTCAGCACGACCAAGCGTAATCCTCTCTCGCTCACCGGCCCAGCCTCAGCAGGACACCGGCGATTCCATTGATGAGCCACCGCCACCGCTTTCCTCCCCCGTCACCCACCTTCCTCCACTCTGGTGAGCTCCCTCGCCATCGCCCTCTTTCCTCGTCTCCTACGGCTACTGCCACCGGATCCGCCACCGCCTCCTAACTACTTGTCCTCATCATGCCTGCTGACTTCCACCGCAAATCGGCCACTTTCGGCTTGTGACCGAGACCACAACGTTGCCACCTCATCTCTAGTGTTGCCCACCAGCCTCCCTCTAAATCGCCCCCCTCTCCCCCGAGGAGGGGGGAGGCTCCGTTGAACCCAAACCCTAACGGTCAGGGGCGGAGCCAGCCCAGGCCCAAGCCTCGGGCCGGCCTGGGCTGGCCCAAAAAAAATTTGCTTATTTTTTGAATTTGTACAGTGTTTTTATTGGTTTTGAAAGGATGTTTTGGGCCAGGCCTCGGGCCCAGGCCCGGGTGGCCCGAGGCCTGGCTCCGCCCCTGCTAACGGTAACTCGCTGGAGCTCTTGTTGGAGCTAGAGAAGTAGATAGAGCACAAATCTCGGGACAGAAATTCAAGTGGTCAATCCAAAAAAAGCACTTAGAGTACTGGTTAGCAATTCCAAGGAAAAACAAAACCCGAAAAACAGAGTAACAGAGTCCGAAACAACAAGACAACACTAGTGGAATCTCTTGGCGTAAGATAGATACAGGACAAGAGCTGATGCTTCACATGACGTTGTTCTGTTGTTGGGCTAGCTGCAAACTTACAATTAGACACGTACGTACGCTTGTCACGATTCTCACACAAAGATGAACTATATCATACAAAAACGTCGCCACATTGATGTGCAACAACCAACAAAAAAAGAAATCGATCTGAGTGGAAGGAGAGAGAGAGAGAGATCTGAGAAGAAGAAGAAGAAGAAAAGGGGCCACGTCGATTACTGTAGTCACGTATGGTGGTCACGCTACTGTCAGTCACGGTGTCACCTCACCTGAGGAGGTCGAGCGCCTTGCGCAGCACGGGGCGGAAGCGTCGGACGTCGAGCCTGACGTCCTGCTTGCCGAGGTAGATGTCCTTGACGAGCGACCAGCTCTGCTTGTGGATGGGGAGCGGGTCCAGGAACACAGGGTGCGCCCTCGGGTACATCTCCGACAGCGTGCTCTCCTCCGCCGTGATGTTGTACTGCAGGTACCGCATGTTCATGTCCCGCGGCGGCACGCCGTACTCGTCCATGGCCAGCCCCTCCATCCTCCCCAGCGGCACCACCTGCACCACCACCGCGTTCATCGGCAGGAACACCAGGTTCGTCAGCCCGGACCCGTGCACCGCCATCATCACGTCGAACGAGTTCACCATCGCCGACGCCTCCGGGAGCCGCGCGTGCTCTCTGTCCCCGTCCCCGCCCTTGGACAGCACGTCCGTCGCCGTCACCTCGAACCCGAGCCCCTCCGCCATGGCCACGATCTCCTCCACGTTCACGAACCGCCGCCGGGACCGCCGCGAGATGATCAGAAGCCGCGGCTTCATCCCGGGCTCCTCGTCCGTCCGGATCGCGTGCTCCCGCGACAGCGAGTAGCGCCACATCAAGAACCGCTTGAAGTCCACCATGGAGTAGTTGTTGGGCGCCCGCCGCGGGTCGATGCTCAGGTCCTTGTGGCTGCGCAGCCCGACCACGGCGCGCCGGAAGCAGTGCACCCGCTCCTCCCTGTCGAGGTCCACCGCCTCGTAGTTGGTGAGCCCCTCCACGATCCCCTTGTACTTGCCGAACCACCACCCCTGCTTCTGCGTCACCAACAGCTGCACCTCGCCGCCGAGGTGCCGCGACGTGATGAACAGCGGGATGATGTTGTCGTTGAAGTCGTGGTAGTAGTTGCCGCAGTACCCGCCGTTGGAGTACAAGATCGCCGGCACGTCGTGCATCACCTGGCAAGCCGGGGCCTCGTCGGCGGTGGCCAGCCTCACGGTCACCTCCTTGATGCCCGTCATTATGCGGGCCTCGCCCTTGCGCGTGTACGGCCGAATCTTCCAGCTAGTGGCGTTCGTGTTTACGCCTGTGGCGTTCACGCCTTCGCCGCCCGCCGCGCGGTTAGGCGTGACCACGAACACCTCCGACGTGCTCCCGCGGACGCGGATGGCGCCGTCCATCTCGCAGACGTCGGATCTCGAGTCGGTGAAGTCGCACCTCAGGTGAGGCACCGGGATGAACTCCTCTGCATTACTCGAAAAAAACAGAAATCGACATTGGAAACTATGTTTCTTCCCTTGGAGAAATTAATCAATCACATTGTAGATTTGCGTTGTGTTGATTATATATGTAGCCCATACCTACTTGTTTGAAGCCCTTCCTGCCATCCATTAAGAGCGATGGAAAACCAGGCTTGCCTGCAGGTGACACCATTAATGTCAAGTCCCCATTGCATCCTAAGAACTGACAATTTCTTTTTTGAGATAGAACTAAGAACTGAAAAATAGTAAGTTCATCATTCAACAACCGTCACCTACCTAGTCAGAGAAATACGAACAACTTATGTTTCTCTGACAAAATGCAGTACATGATACAATGTATGATACTACCATTACGACATACCTCTGGTGAGCATTACCATGTATCGATCAAGTGTTGGGGAGTATATCACCAAGAACTGAATTGCCCCAATGAGCAGCAGCAGAGGGAGGTTGCAGAAAGCTCCCCTGCTCTTCTTGTTCCTCCCAGCTGCCTTCATCTCTGCGGCAGCTCCACTCCAGGGACAAGGTCAGCAGCATTGCAACCTTACAAAACAGACAGCTCCTCTCCGACGTTGGTATCCATAAATGCATTACATTACATTGGTAGGCAAGCGGATTAATTAACTCGAGCAGAGGAATTAACAAATCAATTGTTAATCGGTAGACCCAGCGAAGCAGCAGCAGTGGCCGTGGAGAACAATGCTATTTCTCCATCTGTCCTGTCATATAAGTCTAAATCCCATCATGTGCATAGATAAATAAGACATTAAATCTAAAAAAAATTAATGTCATTGAACCATATATATATATCTATATAACTCCGTAGTTTTGTAACCGTACGGACGGGCTCACCGAAGGTCGCCACGTGGTGGCGCTTCTAAACTGTAGAAACTACATATCAGCTACAGTACATCTACAATATTTTTACATTTTTTTGGAAAAATTTCTCTCTCTATCTGTTTAAGATAAGCTACAATATTTTTGTTATTTTATTTCTTTTTCTAAAAAAAATCGTCACTCTCTATTAAAATTGAAGCGTCGCCCGCGGCAACGGGCAGGGTTTTACTAGTTAAATAGTATACTACAATTACTCACCCTTTTTTTCAACATTAAATTAGATGTATACTGTGAAAATATTATAATAATTACTCCATCCGGTCACAAATAGCTGTCGTTTTGGACATATGTACAATCAAAATTTTGAAACTTTGACCGTCAATTTCTTTTTATCTATTAAATTGAATACATAAAAATCATATGTGTAGATTTGTCTAAAAAATAATTTCATAATATTATAATTTTATTTGATTTTATAAATATATTATAATAAAAATTAGTGATCAAAACTGCGTTTTGGAGACTATGCCGATGTCCAAAACGATAACTATTTGTGATCGGAGGGAGTCATCAACGGTCTCTACAATAAACTTATATTATAGGACTGACACTTTCTAGAAATAAGGAGTTATATCGTGGGACAGAGGGAGTGCATGGTTTGGAAGCCGTTATTTAATTACTCGATCGCTGGTCGGTAGAACCAGCTGGGCAGTTTATAGAAAACCACTTTCTTCGCCTTTCTTCCCCCTTCTTCTTTTGTTCACGAGAACTTCTCTTGTTCTCGAGAACTGACGTTGCTTGCTTCGTGTTTAGACTTTCTGAAGCTACTGGAATTTACTGATCGGATGCCAAGAATTTCGCAAAGCTGCCGCATATTGGAAAGTCAATGCGTGTCATGTGCTCCATCTAACGGTGTTTAGCGCTTGAAAACTGAGTGAATTCAGAGGCCAAATCCATGGCATTTACAAACTTACAATACGAAAAAAAAGGAGTGATACGTGTTCTTCAGATCTATCAGTTTGGCATTTCTTGGCTGCTCCAGCAAAAGGGATTGTTTGATAGCCCATGGGCACATGGGGGGAAGGAATCGCAGAGCAAACTGCAACAGAATGGTTGGGGAGATTGTCCAGATTGCAAGCATGTACTTAATTTATTTTCTGAATGGAACTATGTACTTTATATAAAGTAGCAGATTATTCATTCAGAAGTGAAGTGCTGTTAATTCTGTATTTTGCACAATCATAGTGGTTACAACTTTGTACCTTTTTTCTTCATATACAATGACTTAAAACTTCATCTTTTGCTGTCCGGCCATGACAAAGAAACAATTGCAAACAACAATGAAAAACTTAAATCTAAAACTGCAAGCTGGAGTGAGCAGCACTCCAAACGCATGTAGCTACCTCTCACCTCGCAAATGGCATGGAAATTTTCTAAATTCTAACCACTTGTTTGTGATAGATGGATGTCTAGTGTTAAATTAGAAAGAAGAAGAGATATTTTTGTTATTCACAACTGTATTTCTTATTGATTATTGAGAAGATATATATACACTTGAGATTTATGGGCCTCATAAGCTAAATGGGGCAAGACACTAGATTCTCTTTGCTATACATACCTACTTAACACCTTCCTTAAAACTCAAAAGTAGAACAAGAGGATATGATGCACTGGGTTTGAGTAGATAAAGCCGATGTTGTTCTCGAGTCTGAGTTTTAGTGAAGAAATATGTAACTTGAAGCTCTAAGGGTACATATTGGGGGTCAATGATCCACTGCTGACAATGAAACCTTATGAATGGGGCATCAACACCAATGTGCTTTGTCAACTCATGCTTAATCGAATCACCAGCAATTAGAATGGTACTTATATTGTCAAAAAAAAAACAAAGGTGTAGCACCAGCAATCTGAAAAGGTGTAGAATCGTCACAAAGAACACTAATGTCAACCAACAGCCAGCGAAACCAAACAATCTATGAGGTGGTGCTAGCAAGGGCCCGAAGTGCAGCCTCCTCACAAGAGCGTGACACCGTAGTCTTCTTGACTTTCAGGCAATGAGCGAAGTACCAAGAGAGATCTAGTAGCTAGTGATAGATCAACGATCAACAGGATCACTCATCCAAGTGGAGTCAGAGTAAATGTGGAGCTAGAGCTAACTCGAAATGACATAGAATGGACGTCTGGACATAGTTCCCCTCAGGTATCTCAGCACACGAAGGTGGTCATAATGGACTGAGGCGGGAACACTAACAAACAAGCTGAGCAGATAAACAACATTAGCAATGTCTGGTCTGGACCGTGAGATAAACATGACTCCTAACAGGCTAACGATAGTGAGAAAGATCTGTCAGCAATACACCATCAATAGCACGAAGCTACAAGTGAAGCTCCATAGGTGTGGCAGTAGTGCGAGTATCAGTCATAACAGCCAAGCAAATCTTGAACGTATCGATGCTGAGAGAGATAGTAGTCATTACCATCCGAATGAACCTTAATCCCCAGTAAGTAGTTGAGTGGTCCTAAATCGGACATCATAAATTGTTCACTCATTTTTTTCTTGACAAATGTCATGTAGTCCATATCATCTCTAGTGATCAGCATATCATCTACATACAACAGAATTAGACTACGACCCCGCTGAGAAGTTTGAATAAACAAGGTAGGATCATGCTCACTCAGAGAAAAACCAGCAGCTTTAACCATAGAACTGAAAAACTCAAACTAAGCACGAGGAGCCTTTTTGAGACCATATAGAGCACACCAAAGATAACAAACATAGCCAGTAGGAGCCTCAATACTTGGGGATGGCTGCATATAAACCTCCTCATATAGATCACCATGAAGAAAACTATTCTTGACATCCATATGAGATATAGTCTATGAGTGTACCGCTGCAACAACAAGATGTGATCACTTTTCTAGCCCCGTTATCTTTTTTTTTTTCCAAATCTAGCCCCCTCCTGAGTGGAATCACAAATCTAACCCCCTCTCCCACCGCAAAAGGTGTGGCATGAGACACCTGTCGCCTACCGCGCTCGGGGAGCGCGAGAGCCGATGCTACCACCCTCGAAGAGAGTGGCAGTCGGTGAGCGCGGTAAAGGAGTGCGTGAGGCATGTTCCATGGTGGGGAGGGAGCAAGATTTGCAATTTCGCTTGAGAGGGGGCTAGATTTGGAAAAATGAGATAATGGGGCTAGAAAAGTGATCACTTCCAACAACAATGAGAGTACGAACTATAGACATATGAGCAACTGGAGCAAAAGTCTCATCATAATTTCGACCATAAGCCTACTAAAACCTCTTGCAACAAGACAAGCCTTGTATCGCTCCACTAAACCATCTGATTTGTTCTTTACTTTGTTCACACTTGTAAGTTATAGGAACAGATCCAGATGATGGTAGCGGAGCAAGATCCCAAATACATGTACACTATAATGCCGTAAGCTCCTCAGCCATAGCCAACTGCCACTTAGGTACACGGGCGCCTCTTGATAGGTACTCGGCTCATATATTGCACCTGCATAAGGAAAACCCCATCTCTCTGTGCCAAAATAAAAGAATGATCATGTAGGACATACCAAGATGTAGTAGAACGATAGTCAGAGTACGTGGTACTAGACGGTAGATCAAGTGGGGAATAAGAGGATCGATGACCAGAAAGATTTCTGTGTCAGCAACCATAGCAAAAAGGAAAAGTGAAAGTGTCACAAACTAGTGGAGCTGGTGAAGGAGATATAGTGAATGTGTCAGAAACTAGTGGAGTAGACACGCTGAAGGTAAAACTAGTGGAGAAGGTTTATTTGGAGGCTGAACTATAGAAGGCAAATATGGTGAAGAAATGGGAGGAAGAAGTGGGATGAGTGGGAAAATGATAAAAGTAGGATCAATTCTTAAAAAATAGGTCACGTCATGAAAGATGCGAATGCGACGTGCCAATGATCATAGCAACGATAATCCTTATATTCAAAACTATAACCCAGAAAAACACACTCAACTGACTGAATGCTTAACTTTGTACGCTCACAAGGTGCCAAAAGAACATAGCAGAGGATACGTGGATCCGAGCTTAAGGTGGAGTGGCACAACCAAGATGACGGCATCGGGAGTGGATCCGGTCACCAACAATGGTGATGAAGAGCCGACGGCATGGATCTAGCCACCAGCGACGAGGACAAGGATAGGCTGTTTGACTAGCATCTAGTATTGTTGACACCCTTAAAATAGGCTGTTTGACTAGCATCTGGTGTCAGTTAGCTGCCATATTCTTTCGCCATTTGCCAATTGCCAATTGTCACAATTCTGACCGTGTATCTCTCCACATTACCACACATAAACAATAGCCAAGTAGCCAATATTCTTGCTAAGTTGCTTACAGAAAGACAGTATTGCTAGCATGTCCTCAAATATTGCCATTTTCTACTTTGTGAAGTTGTTAGGGTGCATCCGAGCCAGCCAACTTCCGGAACTGAATATTGATGAACACGTTGGACTACAGTAGCACAGATGATTCAAAAGTCCAAAAGTACCGGTCAGTTCCTACAAAAAAAAAAGTAATCGGGGCATGTCAAGTACGTGAACTCTACGGTCTATTTGGATTTTTTTCCGATCATAAGGAGGACAAACATACACACCACCACACACGTACAATACACATATACCAGTGTATCTCCTTAGTACACATCTAGAATGATGGAGACCGAAGATAAATCCACGACCTTAAAAAGTTAATATTAAAGAGTACTCGCCTATTTGGATTTTGGGATGCAGAATTTAGTAAACCAAACATTTGGTGATGATGGGTATTTCTTTCCATCTAAAATCCCTATAGATTTGGAGCTTTAACATGAGAATGGTTTTCCCACATGTACAATCACCATTATGAAATGTGCCACGAGATTGATGTAAACATTCAAAATCCAAACTAACTACCCTATTTTCTAACTATTTTAATGACCTTACACAAATCTCAAAGCATGCACTTGAGTGGATAAGATAGGATATGTACCGGCACACAAACACATAATTACTTGGGACAAAGTGGTAACTGGGCACCATAATTCAAAATAGGTATTTTTTTCTATGTATTGTATGCGAAGGTTTTTAAAAATTTTAGGATGTTAAGTATAACTAGTTTACTAACTAGTGTAAACAAGTTTGAACTGAAATTCAAAGTAGTAGCTGATTTTATATACAAATCAGCAAAACATGTGATCTAAATTCGTTCAAAATCTTTGAATTTGAGTATATTTTTTCAAAAAGATATGTGTTTCATTCGAATTGTTATAGATGAGTTCATACCCTAAAACTGATTTTTTTTTAAAAAACCCGAATTTTACTTAAATTCACGTATAAATCATGACTACCCCATTACAGCGTCATATATATATATATAAACGGTGGCTATCTGTAATACATCTTTATATTATATATAGACACGATCAAAGACAACTCATACAATAGATTATCTGTAATAGTTTCATATAATGAATAGATTGTCTATATAATAGTATGGGAAATACTAGCGTCCAGACGTCCGATACTGTTCATTTCATCGGACGCTCGCTGCAACATTTTTTTCCAACGTGTGCAACATTTTTTTTCAACGTGTGCAACATTTTTTTCTCCGCTCATTTTTTTACTGTTATCGAAAGAAAAATGTTTCACACGTGGGAAAAAAATGTTTCACGCGTAGGAAAAAATGTTGCAAAGCGTCCGAAAAAATCTGACGTCTGATTGCTAGCAATTCCGTAATAGTATACACAATATAAAGCTATTTATCTAAGTATTAGACAACATCTTTCTTTTTTATCCACATTATTTAAAATTCTATGTAACACTAGTATAGTGCCTGTGCTAACGCTACGACGACAGTACACCCGCTTATCAATTAAATGAGAAGATAAGTATGAATACAACACTTAATAATAAAAGGGAAATTTAGAATTTTAAATGAATTTAGAAAGAAAAACGGAACTAAATGGAGGTCGAATGGGCGAAAACGGGCTCCCAAAAGATTTTAAATCAAGAAAGAGAAAGAAAAAAGAATTTTCTGATTTAGATTATTTTTTTTGTAGCTTCCACAGAGAGCACAGCGTGCTCTCGGGCTTGGCCAACGCAAGGAGGAGGAAGCCGGGGGTGGCGGTCGGTCATGATGGGTCGAGACCGGTGCGGCGAGATCGTCGACCGGCGCTGCGCGGAGGAGTCACGGTTGCGGTGAATTTCGCCGGGAAAGATAACGGTGATGGCTTGCGTTACCTCCAAAATCCGGCGATCTTTACAAGAGGGAGCTCTTGGGGATTTACGCAATGCGATGGTATGGAGGAGAACTCGCCGGCTTTTATAGCCCCGAAACAAGCATATTTATGGAAACCATAATTTGGAATCAAATCAGATTGGGAGGAAATTTTGACAATAGAGCACGAAATTTGGGGAATTAACACCATAGATGGAAAGAGGAGATTTGGTGCGGGATTGATGGAGCTTTGGAGCTTCTTTCTTGCTTTAATGGAGGAGGGAAGAGAAGAAGCTTCTGCAGTCCAGGCAGCAGATTAGAAGAAGCTACAGTGAGTTGATTCATTTTTTTTAAATATAGAAGGATTTTTGAAAAGATAGCACATTAGGTTAAAAAATTCTAGAAAAATTCTCAAAAAAACTTTTGATTATTTTGTACTTAATAAAATTATTTTCAAAAAATTTAAATTATAAATTTGTCGAGGCACGCGCGCGTGAGGTTGTTGACCAAAGAACCTCGCCGGCGTCAAAAAGCTACCGATAACGACCAGTGGAGCCATTGCGGACTGCGTTCTCCCGCCATGCGCCCCATCTCCGGTTTCGTTTTTCCAAAGACGTAATGTATGGTCCTTTCCTTTTCGGGACGTTTGTTTCTTTTCCTTGTTGATCTTTGGAGGTGAGGAAGGTGCATTGTGGCCACGAGGATGATTTCGGAAATATATGTTAAAATAAATCACGCTCCGATCACTGGATCCGCAAGGAAAAAAGATAAAATTAAATAAAGGCTCGTCGTACCGGGTTCCACGAGAAAAATTGAAAAAATAACCAAGACTCACAGCACCGTTGGTTCCTTAGATAAAAATAAAAACAAAAATTCAACGCTCTCCGTGCGCTGAAATTAGACTCTATGGGGCTAGATCCGTAAAAAAGTCTCGAGAAGGGTCATATTCGGAAAAAAATAAGATCACAATGTCAGGACAATAAAAAATTCAAGTCTTATTTTCTTGCATGTGGATCCTCCCTGTTTATTTCCTTGTTTGATTCACCCTCCTTCCAAATATGTAGTACGTACAATTTTGGCTAGTAAAAAATTTAAGTCTGGTTTCCTTGCATGCGAATCCTTCTTATTTATTTCCTTATTTGATTCGCTCTCCTTCCAAATATGTAGGTGGGGAGGTGCATTGTGGCCACGAGGATGATTAGACACACTAAATAATGGCCATCGGATGTGGGTGAGTAAAACTGAGGAAAGATCTGAGACGTTCATTTTGATGAATGCAAGTTTCTGGGGACGTTTTGCTGGGTGCACGAACATTGAGCCATCTCTAATGAGGTGCATTATTTAGGGTGGACGTAGAAAAAATTGCTTAGAGGTATTATAAAAGGGTATAGATAAGCATTCATACCCTACCTACTCCCCCTCCAATCATGGTCTGCATCGTTCCAAGATCCGTGAGTATTGTTTGGACCTGACGCTATCGGTTTGCTCGTAAAATCGATCTAACCTGTATAGAGTAACTGTTCATATATTATCGGGATTTGATTCCTTTTGAAACCCTCTCTCTGTCAATCACGTCATTTTTTTTTGGCTCAGGGAGACTGTACGTGGATCGCAGCCGCCGCGACTACACGTGATCTCGACGAACGACACAACACAATATCAGGCGTTGTTGTATGGATGGCGCACCGCAATTCTCCATCGTCGATCGAGGGCAACTTGCTGCCGCACGAGACGACAGATCTTCGCCGCAACTAATCTGGGTATTAGCATCATATACATCTACTTCAATTTTCTTGATGCATAGAAATCTGACTGCGATTTTGACGTACCGCAGTGTGAGACTTCAAGCACGATTACAGCAATTCTCCAAATACAATCTCAAATCTGTATACAAATCGCCGCCGCCAGTGTATCGCCACCAAGACACACACACCTATCGCTCGCCTCCGCCGTGCCTTTCTTTCCTCGCCGCCCTCTCCTCTTTCTCTCGTCGCCTTTTTCCCCCTTTTATAAGACTCAGACCCGTCACTTGTTGACCCAGTCCATGCCGACGAAACGTGGGTTGGGCTTGTGGGCTCGTCTCCCTTTCAATCTTGGGCCTCCAGTCTTCTGTTCCTTTTCACTCTTGTTTGCCGCTGCTCTCTTCATTGGATTCATTGCTTGTGAGTTGCTAACATCTTCCCCTCCTTGACAGCCAGCTTGTCCCCAAGCTGGAGCTTCCGGAAACTGAGCCTTCATCGCGTGTTCGTCCTCCCAGGTCGCCATGGACGCCGGCCAAGAAGACCAATGCACCAACAATTGAGGAACCACTTTCCCAGCACGACTACATAGCCGACGATCCAGAATATGCAAAGGAAATTGCAAATGCTGATCAAGGTCAGGAATGTGAGCACTGACCTGGCAAGGTACTCCTTTGGCTGGTTTGAGGAGTGATACATGAAACACCGGATGAACTGAGCTTGTCTCCGGCAGTTTAAGTTCATAAGCTACCTCATTGATCTTGCGAATAATGGGGTAGGGGCCGAAGTAGCGGAAAGCTAATTTGTAGTTTGCCCGAGGCGCTACCGATGACTGGGCATAAGGTTGAAACTTGACATAAACCATGTCTCCTACTTCGAAGGTGCGCTCGGATCGATGTTTGTTCGCCTGTTGCTTCATGCGTTGTTGAGCACGATGAAGATGGAACTTCACCAAAGCATTCATCTGTTCACGGTGAGACAACCACTCTTGCAAATCTGTGGAAGTGCACACATTAGTAGTATCAATACCAAAATGATTAGGCGCGTGACCATACAGAACCTCGAATGGTGATGTGTTCAGCGCTGAATGATGACTGGTATTGTACCAGAATTCCGCTAAATATAGCCATTTGATCCATTGTTTAGGGCAGGCATGCACAAAGCACCGAAGATAGCTTTCCAAACACTGGTTAACTCGCTCCGTTTGTCCGTCAGATTGCGGATGATATGCACTACTCATGTGAAGGGAGGTGCCAGACAACTTAAACAACTCCTGCCATAACAGACTAGTAAAAACTTTATCACGATCAGACACTATGGCTCTCGGCATTCCATGTAACCGATACACATGAGTCATGTACACTTGAGCTACCATGAGGGCTGTAAATGGGTGAGCCAATGGAATAAAATGGGCAAATTTGGAAAACTTGTCAACCACCACAAAGATGCAGTTATGAGAATGAACTTGAGGTAATCCTTCAATGAAATCTAATGTTACTGTTTGCCATGCATGTTCGAGAATAGATAGCGGTAACAGAAGTCCAGGATACTTAGCTCGATCGGGCTTGGTCTGTTGGCAAATTTGACATGACGTGACAAATGTGTGAATCATCTTTTTCATAGCAGGCCAGGCAAACAACGACTTAAGGCGACGATATGTTACTGGAAAACCCGAATGACCACCAATGGCGCTATTGTGAAGTGCCTGCATCAACTTGTTTTGGAGGACAGAATTATTGCCGATCCAAACTCTCTGTTTGTACCGAAGAATGCCATCCTGCAGATTGAATTTTGGAACTGATTGTCCAACTAACAGTTGCGTCAGTATTTTCTTAGCAGCTGGATCAATCTGATAACCCTGAACAACCTGTTCCAACCACACTGGTTTACTGATAGATACAGCAGCTACAGCCAAACAAGTATCAAGATTATCCCCTTGAAAACCTGGACGTCGAGATAATGTGTCAGCCACCCGGTTCTCCTGTCCCTTCTTGTACTGGATAGTGAACTGAAGACCAAGGAGTTTAGTGATGGCTTTCTGTTGCAATGGAGAAGTAACCCGCTGGTCTAAAAGATGAGTCAAACTTTGGTGATCTGTTTAATTACAAATGGAGCATGTTGCAGGTACGGCCGCCATTGATCAACCGGAAACAAGATGGCCACAAATTCATTTTCATAAGTAGACAAACCTTGGTTCTTTGGTCCAAGAGCTTTACTGATGTAGGCGATAGGGTGGTTATTCTGCTGTAAAACAGCGCCTATTCCTTTGTCACTTGCATCCGATTCAATGACAAATGGTTGAGAGAAGTCCGGTAAAGCTATGGTGGTGACGCGAGAGCTTGTTTAAGAGCTGTGAAGGATTGTTGAGCTTCTGTAGTCCAAATAAATTGTTGACCCTTGCGCAGAAGATTGGTTAAAGGTTTGCTTATGACCCCAAAGCCTTGGACAAATCGCCTATAGTACCCCGCCATGCCTAAGAAGCTTCTGATATCCCTAACACAGGTCGGAATTGGCCAGTTCTGTATCACTCGGAGTTTTGATGGGTCGGTAGCCACACCCCCAGCACTGACAATATGTCCAAGGAATTCCAATTGGTCTTGTGCAAAACAACACTTGGAGAGTTTTAGATGCAGCTGATGTTGACTCAATAAGTTGAACACCTGACACAGGTGATTAATGTGGGCGTCCAAAGTGGAACTATACACCAAGACATCATCAATAAAGATGACCACACACTTCCGCAACAGAGGAGCTAACACAAAATTCATGAAACCTTGAAACGTAGCCGGTGCTCCAGTGAGGCCAAAAGACATAAACTTGTATTCGAAATGGCCATTGTGAGTCTGGAAAGCTGTTTTGTATTCATCACCTTCCTTGATTCGAACCTGATGATATCCAGATCGGTGATCCAACTTGGAAAATATTGTCGCCCCAGCTAACTCATCCAAGAGTTCATCCAAAATAGGCATGGGATACTTGTTCTTCACCGTATGTGCATTCAACCTTCTATAATCTACACACAGTCGCCATTCCCCATCCTTTTTTTTACCAATAAAGCCGGAGATGCGAATGGACTTGAGCTATATTGAATTACCCCAGTCGATAGCATCTCCTGCACCTGCTGTTCAATTTCATTCTTCTGTTGTGGAGTATAGCGATATGGGCGCAGTCGAAATGGTTGAACACCTGGCAGCAAGGGAATCGCATGATCAAAGTGTCGGCGAGGAGGTAACCCAATTGGTTTGTGAAACAGATATTCAAACTCCTTCACCAGTTTGGTGACGCTTGGATGAGTCGTTGCCTTAGTGATGTTTTCCTTGACCTCTCAAAGAGCTAAAACCTGTTCAATAGCATCTTGCTTTAGAAGTGCATCCAATTGATTGCCATGAATAACAGGACAACAACTCACAGTAGGAATAATTCCTTGTAACCGAACTTGCTGATCTTTGTATAGGAAGGATAGGGTTTTGAGCCCCCAATGGATCTCCATTGGACTGTGCTTTTCAAGCCAATCCATTCCAAGGATGATATCATATCCGCTCAAAGGTAACACTTTCAAATCTGTTATGAAAGAAACTCCCTGACATAACCAGCTGCATTTTGGAATAAAACATATACAGTTCAATATTCCCCCATCTGCCACTCTCACTCGAATTGGTGTAGGAAGTTTTTGAACTCCAGGCATAAGTGGTAACAGATGATGGCCAATATAGCTGCCCGAACTTCCGGAGTCTACCAACATAAGAACTTCTTGACAGTGCACCGAACCTTTGAGACGAATAGTTTTGCCCCCTTCCGAACCAGAAATAGCTTCACATGAAACAGCTAACACTTGCTCATCATTCGGATTTTGGTTGGTGAAATCTTGTGGACAATCTGGAGCCTCTGAATTTATGTCCTCTTCAACGTTCCTGGATAAAGCCCACATTTCTTCAACCACATGTAAGGGCACCGTTGCAGCACATCGATGTGTATGCCCCCAGCGTTCTCCACATTTGTAACACAGCCCTTTGGCTTTACGGTATGCCATGAGTGCAGACATTCGATCATCAGAAGGTCGTGTTCGCGGCACCGATTGGAGTTTCTTGTCATCCGATGTCGCTGTTATCGACGGTCTGGACGTCGTAGGTGGCGGTGGAAGGGGCATGGCCATTGGTCGATTGAAGGATCGTCCAGAATTAGCCACCTCACTGCGACGACCCTCACGTCGGGGTTGAATGGTCAACACATCCTCCTACAAAAGCGCCAAAGCACTAGTAGTATCTAGATCCTTTGGGCGTTGAATGACAACAACAGAACGAATTTCATCCCTAAGTCCATCAATAAAACGAGCAGTAAGCAGTTCAGAGTGTAAAGTACTGTCATAAGCTAGTAATTGATCCACTATTTCGTCAAATTGTTCCGTGTATTCAGATACAGTACCCGTTTGATGAATATGAAAAAATTTACGAACTAATGACCCATGTTGATCTCTACCAAACCTGTTAGCCAAGGCTAACCCCAATTCTTCCCAATTCATGTTAAACACTTTGTTATCCATAGATTGCATCCAAAAAGTGGCCGGTCCTTCAAAATTTAGAGTAGCTAAACGAACCCATAATTCCTCAGGAACAGAGTAAAATCCAAAGAAATTTTCACAACGTTTTTTCCACAATTTAGGGTTGGTGCCATCAAAAACCGGCAAACTAATGTGAGGTAAATTAGCCCCCAAACTTTGAGCCATGGAAGCAAAACTGGAAGTCGACAGATTACTCGATTGAGGTTGATGATGATAGGTAGGAGTCTGAAATTGGATACCTGTGACCGGAGGAGGCACCAGGGTGTCTCCTGCCCTAGCGCCCGCACTCCGGTAGAAATGGTTCTCACGGTGGCCTATTGGCCCAGACGTCGTTCCGACTTGTGATCCTTCCAGATGAGCGGAAGGAGACGTTCCCAGTTCACCCTTGGGGTTGGATGAATCAGAAGGAAATTGCGCCAAGACTTGCCCAAGCTGCTGCTTCAGATCGGCAACGGATGTGTGCAAATCCGTCACCCTATTCTCCACCTTCGGTTTCCACACTTCGAGTTGCTCATGATCCTCCGTTAACTTCCGCAGCGATTCATCAAAACGCCGGATGTATTGTTGCACATCGGCGACCATCGATCTTGTCTCGTCTTCCTTCTTGCTATTCTCCTCAAGCTTGGCCAAAATAGTGGTGAGCGGATCTTCGGCTCGAGGCGGTGCCATGGTTCCAGACCGAGCTTGCAGTCGAGTGAAATGGTGGTGCTCCGTCGCCAGGATTCCGGGAACCGGCTCTGATACCAGATGTGAGACTTCAAGCACGATTACAGCAATTCTCCAAATACAATCTCAAATCCGTATACAAATCGCCGCCGCCAGTGTATCGCCACCAAGACACACACACACCTATCGCTCGCCTCCGCCGTGCCTTTCTTTCCTCGCCGCCCTCTCCTCTTTCTCTCGTCGCCTTTTTCCCCCTTTTACAAGACTCAGACCTGTCACTTGTTGACCCAGTCCATGCCGACGAAACGTGGGTTGGGCTTGTGGGCTCGTCTCCCTTTCAATCTTGGGCCTCCAGTCTTCTGTTCCTTTTCACTCTGGTTTGCCGCTGCTCTCTTCATTGGATTCATTGCTTGTGAGTTGCTGACACGCAGCCACGATGCGCCTGTCAATAATGCATCATCTGACAGCGCCGCCGCCCCATGCACCCAGCTATATACTCCTCGCCACAAGTATTTTCCGGGTAGCCAATATGCATCTTCTTGCCTCCATGACCATGCCAACGCCAGATCGGATCCGAGAAGAGCTGCATGGCCGCCGAAGAACTGCGATCACGACGAATTATATTAATTTCGTGTCAACCCCGGCGGTTCCTCCAAGCTCGTTGGATTATTATGTTAATGGTAAGTTTCACTGTTCTTTAGCCAGTGTAGAATGCATGTAAGCCACCAAATTGGCAATTTTGTTTTGCTCTCTCGGTGAATATTCATTCCTCGATCTAAAAAGGTAGTATCTTGCAACCTTTTACTGCGTGCAGGGCCCATCACTCCTTGCTACTATTGGGTTAATGTTTCTTCTTCCTTGCGGAGCCCTGCATCTTTGCTCCACCTGCTGGTCGCACAACCGAGAGATGCGAGCATGAACGCCAAAGATTAACCTATCTTTCAACAAAGCGTGGCATATACTCAAATTCAGATATTGAGAAATAAGTATGTACATGTAAGCCGCGCAAAGAAATAGGTGAGTAATCAAAGTCTTGCCGTCAATGATCGACTACAAAATATGGATGTATATATATATATATATATTAAGACTTTATGGATGTATATTTGATATTTTTTAATATATACTCCTTTCTTGAATAGATACAGTTCCTTGCCAATTGATTAGTGGAGCACATGGCCGAGAAGGCGATAGGTAGTTCGATTAATATCGCACTTTTCTAATTACTTTTATTAAACCACATAATTAGTGGAGCACTACTGGAGGTACGCCGGCCGCACCCGTAAACCCGATCAAAGCACGAGTATGTTGAGGACATGTTTTCCTCGAGAGAAGCACACTTGACAGTGAAATCGAGTTGACCTGACTATTTTCTAGAGGAGTTGACCTGTCCTAACTGGAATGTTTTCTTGAGAGGAAGGCGGGCTTTTATTTATTCAGAACGTGCACTTACATGATCATAAACAAATAAACAATACAGGGAGGTTGCAGCAGCCAAACATGGTGGCCTACATCCAGTGCACAAGCATATTTAGCTAAATTATGAGCATCAACATTTGATTCCCGACCTTCATGGCGAAAAATCACATTCGCAAACTGTCGTCTCCTAGCTTCAATGCTTTGTAAGGCGGCAGTATATCTGCATCTTGGCCTCTCGATGTTCTTGGCCACTTCCAAACAATCGAAAGCCACACCTACACCCTGGTCAAGTTGCAGTCCGTAGACAGACAGAAAGCTTCATCACAACCCAGAGCCTCCAAATTAGAAGGTTCAGAAATTCCATCCCACACTAGCTGCTGCTAATTTACCTTCATCATCTCGGCAAATCGCTCCCACACAACCCCGTTTTCCAGTCCGTGAAACAGCCGCGTCGACATTGATCTTCAGAAAAGAATTCGGTGGTGGCGAGGGCGAGAAGATGTACCTCTCACTGGGACAATTGAAGGGCGTATCACAACTTCCATCTCAGCTAAATATGACTTGATAAAGCCAAAAGTTGACAACAGACTCTGGAACTATTCATCGTATAGCGCCTTCCTTCTAGCATGCCAAATAATCTAGGGGACTATTTAATTTTTGCTGTGGATCCTAACCCCAAAAGCTGAATAAAAACAAACTATCCGATTTTAGAAATCGATTCTCATAATCCAGCCCACCCATATACACTAGAATCCACATCCATTTCATATGTACTTCTGTGGATTATGAGGGAAACAAATATGAGAATACCACTGAAAGTTCTAAATAATTACTCACCAAATACCATCATAGATTCTAGAATCCAAAATCAAATTCTCTAAAACCACAATCCAGAATCAACTTTTTAGGGAATTCAAAGCAAAAACAAACAGACCCTAAGAATTGTTCACTTATTTATCCCTATGTTACTCTTTTTTTTTCTTCAAATCTAACTCTCTTATGAACGTATTTACAAAAATAACTCCATTCTCTACCGCGAAAGGAGAGGAGGTGACACATGTCTCCTTCCACGTCTAAAAGAGCGCAAAAGCGACTCCTGTGCATCCCGTGCATGGACACACACCGAACTAATGCATGCTTCGGAGCCACTTCACTTATTTGGCCCTTCAACTATTTTTTTAAAAATATATTTTTCTTTAAAAAATTACAAAAATAGCCCCCTTCACGCTACAGCACCATGGAAAGTGACTTTCCGCGCTACAATACCATGGAAGGTGCTACAGTGTTTGCGATACTATAGCGTGAAACCTCTCTTTTTCGTTGTTCCGTACTGCGGAAGGTCCAGGTGTCGCCCCTGGTCCTTTTGCGGTGGAGAAGGGGGCTATTTTTGATATATTTTTTTAAGATGAAGCTATTTTTGCAAAAAAAAAGAAAAGAAAAGAGGAGGGGGACAAATGGGTGGTGAATTATGTGTGATCTATGTAAGCAGAAATGCGGAAGGTGTAAGATTGTTTAGCACAATTTGATACAACCGAAAAGCAACTTTATATATGTACAAAAGCATAAACCCACTTTGATACATGTTAGTAATGCCTTGCATATGGAGTTTTTCTATCCTCTCTTCCTTTCTACTGATATTGTTCTTTTGATGATTAAAGAACTATGAACCTTTTATGTGCATATATATATATGTGCCAACACTTCCCTTTTATTTGCTATTTCTCTTTCTTGTTCCTTTGCTGAGAGATCAATAACAATATCTCTAATACACGCTACTGTTAGCGTGTGTATGTTCAACTATTTGACATGCTTATATAGTAAATGCCCTGACCATGCTGTTTGATTCCAATGAAAACAGTCCAATATCTTTAATAGCCTGCTGTTTAATTCCAATGGAAACGGTCCATTATCTTTAATAGCTTGATCACTTCAAAACTAAAGGACTTAATGCTCACTACAAGCACTAATACCACCATGTGCTTGCAAGAACTAATTAGTTTTTATTTGATGCTAACAGCAGATGGTAGATTGATCGTTTAGCATTGATGCAACGTGCTACTCAGTTTTGAATTAACAAGGCTACATGTTATTTAGCACACACATTCAGTGTACAATATTTTAAAGGGAGAGGAGTGAGAATTTAAACCCCATGATTCTTAATCTTTTAGTCTAGCAACCATCACACTTGTACTTTTTATTATAAGAACATTTCTGTAATTTACAGGGGTCATATTACGTTAAAATAATTTGACAATCTAAGCTTGGATTGGACTGGAGCATGGCAGCCGCCCGGCTAGTTATAAATAACAGTCACCTCTGTCTGCACAAGAGTGGCGCAGGAGCTCTCATTCCACGCTACCCCGCCGCAGAAGGAGCCCCCACGGTTCCGCTTGGTTTCTGCGCTCCCCATACACGGAAAGAGACAGATGTCACCTTCTGCTCCTTCCGAGGTAGGAAAAGAGGTCATTTTTATAAATACGTCTATAGGGGCCTAGATTTAGAAGAAAAAAAATGAACAATAGGAGGCTAGATAAGTGAACAGTTCATAGCCCAAGAAGCTACCAACAGTTTCCACATATCTTCAATAGACAAGCTCTGTAACAGAAAGAACAACCATTCCTTTGGATCCTCTATAGAAGTAGATGCTATCAAGCTAGTCAGATCCTCATCCAGCAACGCCCATACAAACTTGGCCATAAGTAGAGTGAACAAGTGCATGATCCCAAGTTCCCAACCCACGTATCTTCAGCAGCACCTCACAATTTGCCATGTTCAACCGTACTCACGTTTCTGTTTGCGAATCATCTCCACTGGGATAGAGTTTTTTTTATGGCCGCCAAGCAAAATCTTCGATCTAAGTTACTAAAACATGTAGTTTTGTGATACAAGTTCTCGTAAAATCTGTAGTTTTATGAAATAGAAGCTAAAACCTGAAGTTATCTGATAGCTTGTAGAAGAAATATATAGTTTTGTGAAATTTACTATTATATATTTAAACTTTCCTTCTTTAGTTTCCCCACGTACGTAGGAAGACCGAGGTATCTCTCAGCTACAACTTAATTTGCATCCCCCACTTGTTGTCTAATGGCATCCCTCATTTCCTGCTTACAGAGCAATGAACGTACCACTTTCCTCCGATTGAATATCTCCTCCATTCAAAATAGCCAACACCGTCTTTGTGATATTCCGACGACACAAATCCCAATTCCGCTGGAAGAAGTTTGCCGGAAAACCATCAGGCCCCGGCGCCTTTGTGTGGGAACATTTGAAATAGAGCTTCTTTAATTTCCTTCTCGCATCACCAGAAGGAGCATTCATCTCCTCTGTCACCATTCTTGGAACCTGCTGCTCCGTCCCATCCTCACACATGGTACCATCTGGCCTCGAAAGGTGACTTATTTTATTTTTCCTTCGCCCTCCCCCTGGTTCGCCTTCAGCTGGAAGAAGGCCGTGCTCTCGTCACCTTTCACTTGTGTCCAGTGTCCACTCCCTTTCCACCCCTTGAGCATGCGATGCGACTCCCACATTTGCTTCTAGCTTCCCTCAGATATCCTCCTGAGCAGATTGAACTTGAAGGAGGATAAGGACAGTGCATGGTTCGACGAAGCAGCAGTGAGATGCTTCAGCGAGGCAGAAGGGAGCAGCGCATTGCACCAACTCGAACCAGCTAGCGACTGCCTGCCCTATTGACCTCCTGAAACAATCAAGGCCAAAGTAGCCTAGATCACACAAACCACACACGCACACTGCATACCGGAAGCCATCAATCAGATGATGGATACTCTTGGCATTCATTCGGTCCAAATTGCCCTTCACGTCCGAAAATTTCATCGAAATCACCAATACACATCCAGGGAAGTGTCGAGTCGACTCCCCTCTTAAAAATTTTAGCAGATCACAGGTTTTACATCGAAGCGCCCTGTTTGCTTCACCGTACGTAAACCGTAGTGAGACGACATGGATCCTTGCCTGACTCCTTCACCGTCGCATCCACATGATATTTACTGAAACTTTTGATTGTTAAACCCACAGCCGAATTCCAGTAAAAACCCCAATCCTCCACTCCTCCCTTCACTCTTCAAGGTAAACCCAGAGAATGCCGCAAATTCTCTGCTCGCTGCTTTGCATTTCGAGTTTAAGACCTTGTTTGGGAGATCCATTCCCGACCGAGATCCACAGGTGGCTAAGGTTTGACTCCGCCATCGAGTGTTACCGTTTGACTTCTTCTCCACGAACTTACGCCATTTCATCTTGCTAGGATTGATATCCCTCACCTTAACTACTAGTCTACTACCATCTGGCAGCTGTTCTCCCCAGTTGTCGAATGAGGAACAGTGACCTTGAAGCGTCCACCCTTCCTGTAATCGGCACAAGGGCCAAACCACCTCCTTCCTGTTTCAAAGAGTTTACTGCAGTAGCCCCTCCCGCTTTTCCCCTAAAAACTAGCCCCCACATGACAATTTTTTTCTTCAAAAATAGCTCCCTCCCCTACCGCAGAAGACCCGACAGGTGACGCATGTCCGCGGTCTGGTAGTGTGGGAGGTGACGAGCATGGGGGCCCACAGGTGAGCACAGGCAGGCGGCGCGTGGGCAGGCGTGTGTGGGTGGGTAGGTGCGTGGGCATGGGCACAAGTGTGCGGCGTGTTGCCGTGCTTCCCATGTGCAGAAGTTTGGTGGGCCTTGCCACCTTACGCGCTGAACCACATAGCCACGTTGACCATGTCCTTTCACGCTACCAGATCAGGGCAGGTGACACACGTTACCTCCTAGATCTTCTACGGTGGAGGAGGGAGCTACATGCACCCCCATCTTCACCGTGCAACGGGCCAATCACTATATTGGACTGCTTGGTCTTATGACTCCGTGCTCAGGGCAAGGTCACGATCTCCAATTTTCCAGGCCCAAATAGGTCTGGCCTAGCCAATCCGACTGGCTCTGCAGAAAGAAGGCCCAGACAAAGTCCAACATAGATAAATTGGTCTTCCCCAATCTAGCCCGGCCCATATTTTTGCCTCCTGCCTTCCCTGCGCCGCCGTGAGCACCCAAAAACAGCAACCAACGATCACAGAATGAGACACTCCGAAAGGAAGCTCACCGCCTCCACTCCGCTTCTGGTGCGGTGCAGCCTGCAGGTAGTCTCCGTCATGTTCGCCGGCCACCTCGGCGAGCTCTTCCTCTCCGCTGCCTCCTCCTTCGCCAACGTCACCGGCTTCGGCTTCCTGGTACGTGGCAATCACACTTGTAGCAGACCATACTTAATTTTGTGCTACCAGTACTTGTGAGGTATGAAAATTTCGCTTCCGGAGTTCAAGGAAGAGCAAACCAATAGAAAATGCAACGTGGGCACTCTGGGAGCCAGCTGTTTTAAGGCATTACGAGCAAAATTAGTGCAAACCATGCATGATTTAGTATCATATTGTCCAACCAAGTGAAAGGACGTCAATTTACAAGGTGGAGTCCGTGCCACTTATTGAATAATGTGACATGTGGCATGAGGATAATATGTTGTGGACTTTGGCTAAATACATGCGTGCACGTATTCCGTGCCGCATCGTACAATGTCTCTTGGCACATTGAATCAACCTTTCATTTTGTTGAATCATGCAGTGATCTCTCATTCATTCTGTTTAAACGTCTGTTTTAATTCGGTTTAATTGATATAACACCATCAGTTACTATTAGTTAGGAATTGCTACGTTTAATTGGCATAATGTTGTTGGTTACTAGTCAGTAATTGTCGCGCGTCTATATAAGGACCTGGAGACCTCTAGGCCAAAGGCGACACCGAATTCCTTCTCCATTCTTCTTCCTCCTCTTTAAATTGTTGTGCTCTGGTGTTAAGCTGTTGAACCTTGTCAGCCTTCCTCCTCGGCGAGCGTTATCTCCGAGACGTTGCTGCAGAGATCACCTACACAGGGTCAACAATAAGGTTTCTGGATAGCGTATCCGCGTGATCGCCCTGCTTCTTTCTCAACGTCGACCACTTCCACAACCGCATGTGTGCTGCTTCCTGTTCTTCGTCAATCCTAACCGTAAGTCGTTCGTGTGACTGATCAACTCCGCTATTTTCAATTCTTAAGCATATTCAGAAGTACAATGTGTTGCAAGTTGATTTATGTATCTTTATTCTTTTTGTAATATTTGCTTCAAAATAAAGTCTGAATAAAAATATTGCTCGTATTTCCAACATGCTTTACTAGATGTTGCCTACTTACAAGTAAATTTAACGAAAATTGTATCTGTTTGTTACACTGCAATTTGCCAGCTGGGAATGGGAAGTGCGCTGGATACATTTTGTGGGCAATCATATGGGGGCAAAAAAAATTGATATGCTCGGGACACATGCTCAAAGGGCTATCTTTGTTCTTATGCTTACGAGTGTTCATCTGTCCTTTGTTTTGGCCTTCACTGGCCAATTTCTTATCCCTGTTCTTCAAAATCCTGAGATATCATCCGAAGCCGGACTTATGCTCGGTGGTTGATGCCTGGTCTTTTCGCGTACGGTTTGCTTCAGTGCCTTACAAAGTTTCTGCAAGCCCAAAATATTGTCCACCCACTAGTAGTTTGTTCTGAGTGACATTGGTACTCCACATTCTTTTTTTTTTTAAAGAAGAAGGCAGGAGCTTTGCCCAATGCATTAAGAAGCGAAGACAAAAGGTATAACCAAAATAGCAGTACAATAGCGGCGAAAAGCCCACCCTGAAGCACTAGTTGGGCCTAGGGGTACTCCACATTCTGCCGTGCTGGTTCCTGGTTCAAAATTTCAGCCTTGGCAACAGAGGTGCAGCTTTGGCGACCTCCATACCCTACTTGTTCAATGTGATATTGTTAGCATTGAATGTTAAACTCTCTGAAGCTGGCCGAAGGAGTTGGCATGGATGGTCAAGGGAGGTGTTAAAGGATGTTAACATGTATCTAAGGCTGGCAATTCCATCTACTTTTATGACTTGGTAAACCTGATATGGAGCAACCTCCAAAAAAGCATGTCTTTGCAATAAGTATCTCGGCATAGCATGCCTTTACAATTTGACAAAGAAGTAACATGTGGTTTACCATCTTCTTTCTTCAAGGAACTGGTTGTTTGATTTGCAATATAGCTCAGCTTGGAGTACTGGGAATTCGAGATGGTGGTTCTCCTTGCAGGCTTTCTTCCAAATCCAAAACTGGAAACTTCAATTCTGTAAATCAGGTAAGCAAACAAAACTAGAAATGCTCACATGCCTTATAGTACTCGGAATTTCTAACAAACGGATGACTTCTGTTAGATCCAACATTGCTGTTTTATAACAAGACTAGTTGCCTGGTAAACTCAAATTACGTTGCAGTTGCATGGTGTTACACGTATTCCCTTTTTCATTTCTTGTGATAGTCATGAAGGACACAGTTAGCATGCTTGACAGATTATGCTTTCAGATGCTTGATTGTGTGAAGTAACCATAGCTCGTTTCCAGCCTAAGCACAATGTGGATGGTTTATACAATTCCGGGTGGCCTCAGCAGTGCAATAAGGTCAGAAGAGCACAAATTCGGAATGCCGCTCCTTTCTTTTCATCTCGATATTTAACATCACAAACTTGTACTTGGAAAATTTCGGGTCATGGTTCTTATTTCTATTGCAGTATTAGAGTGTCCAATGAATTAGGCGCTGGGAATCCGCAAGCAACACGCCTATCAGTTCTTATTTCAGGAATCATGTGTCTAACCGAAGGCCTTCTTGTAGCTGTCATCACAATTTTGGTACGAGATATCTGGGATTACTTGTACATCAATGAAGAAGCTGTGAAGTATGTATCAACAATGTTGCCAATTCTTGCTACTTCTGTCTTCATGGATGGAATGCAATGCGCGTTATCAGGTATGGGATAAATGCACATCCTAATATGCCATTTTTGCATCTAGCATGTAGTACTTTTCTCCCTGGTGAGAAAGTCACATGTGTAACCCGAATATCAGATTGCATGGCTGCTTAACATTTTTTTATCAATCTTGGTGCTGGTTGGTTTTCCTCATTATGGCACCATCAACACATGTGCCCGAGATCCAAGTGGTTTCTTCCTGCCTTAACATGAACATGTGCATGGATCCAAAGCGTCCAGCATGGCAAGCCACTCATGGGCTCACCAGTGTGCCGTATAACCCAGCTAGGAATCTAGGACCGGTACATTCCAAAACCATGTTAGCTACCACTTATGCTTTATCACAGAAGAGTGATATGAGTATTATGCAGAAGAGTGATACTTCCTGTGCTATGGAAGTGTGTACTTTGGTAATTTAGATTTCACAGTTCTACATACTTAGTTTTCAGAGTAACTTGTCAATGGTTTTTTTTTTATGTTACTTCCTTATTATTCTTGATGTCAGCAATCCTCTATCTTACTGATCTAGTGATCTTGGTCAACACTTGCTAAATTTATCTGTTTATGACTTATAAGGTGCTGCTAGAGGGTGCGGTTGGCAGAAAGTATGTTCATTCATTAACCTATGCGCTTACTATGCTATTGGTGTCATTTCAGCTGTTGTTTTTGCATTTTTCCGAAGATCGGTGGTAAGGTAAGTTCTATGTTTCATGCAATTCAGGGAAGACACATTGTGTGGGAAAAGGTTCCTATCAAGTTCTTACGGGGACTATAACTTATAAGCAGTGCCCGATCAATAGGATTGTCCCATCGAGACAATGAACGGTTCGAAAGATCTGCTCTATCATTTTTTTTATCCAACGGTTCACGTATGACTGCTAAAGTTGCAGCCATAAGAGGACTGCGTTGGATCTCTTTCCGATACATTGCGTGGATTATGCCTGATGTCTAGCCTGAGTCCCCTCTGTGTGGCAGGAACTTTGGTTGGGAATTATATTTGCTATGGCAGTGCAAATATTAGCTCTGGTTGTGATGATGCTTCATACCAGCTGGCATAAAGAGGTACATGGATGCTCTCAATTGATGAAATTGGAGAGTAGCTAATTTTAACCTCCACAAAATAGCTGCTGTGAGAGGGAGCAGCCTAGGCAGCAGGGCGGGACTGCAGTGGATCGAGAAGGGTTGGGTCAGTGGGGAAAGGGATGAAGCACCGATTTCTATCTGTGAGTTAATGTGTTTTCTTCTGTGTCACTAGAATATAAATTGCAATTCTTATTTCTCCTAAAATTACTTTGCACGGAGAAATCCATATCAATTATTAGCCTTCTATATTGATTAGTATGATAACGAAGTCTTGTTTGATTGAATTTGCATCGCGACGTACCCTATGGGGCCTTGACCTCACCGGTCATTCATGTTGTGCTGGGATGATGTGATATGCTGATCTTACTATGTTGACTATAGCGAACTTGTCTTTGATACCTTTTCTTTTGTTTTCTTTGTGGCCTGAAAAGGCCCGGGCTAGGACTTGAGTTCAGGGATCAGATGGCAGCATAACATTGGCCTGAATGTCATCAATCGTGATTATTACCACCCACTGAATGTCATCAATCGTGATTATTACCACCCCTAAGTTAGTTGTTTTATTGTACTACTACATGGTTTATACTGTTGATCATTTGAGGCCACTTTGTTGTATGTTTGATACGATTGACTGATTGAGCATTTGAGACTTGTTTTCCTTTATAGTATATACGATGTGCACTAGAGCTGTGAATGTAATACGACGTGGCTTGTCCTCTGAGGCTGTGATGAAACAATCCATACATAGTTTCGACCAGATTCACAAAATCGACGATTTTTGCCTGTATCAAGGTGGCTCGGCAATAAAAACCGTTCGATAAACCGTAGAGTTCAAATGCAAATTTAAAAAATTAAAAACATTTAGCAAAACGTATTATTATTTTTTTTGAAATTTTTTGTGTGAGGTCCTGAGGCAATGCTAATGAATTAATAAAATTTTTAGATGATTAGCAGACCAGTGTATTTTTAAAAAATTCTGACAGTGATACTGACAAAATATACACTCTTCAGTTTTTTATTTTCTAGGGGAACAAAATGAAGTCTAATATTTGTTAAACTTTTTGAGTGATGTTCTAACGTAATTATAATGATATTGTAAAATTTTAATATGATGATAAGACATGTGTATTTTTTTTAAAATTCTAAAAGTGCTACTGTCATTGTATATGCTCATCTATTTTTGATTTTATATGGGTACTAAATGAAGTCTAATATTTCTGAAAATTTCAGTACATGATCCTTTGGCACACTAGTTATGGTTACATTAAAATTTCAGAATATAATGAATCTTGTAAATTTTTATAAAAATCTGACAGTGTCTTTGTTACTTTCATTAATTGCTATTTTGGATTTTTTTAGAAGCACTAATATGATTTCAAAAAATTGTTTAAATTTCTCTAAGGTGTTTTATAGATTAATTAGGATTTTTTTTTACTTTTTTCAATTTTCCTTCGACACGCTAAAAATTGAAAAAATCGCTCGATTTTTGTTTTTTTTTTGGCGTTGTTTAACTACCGAGTTCAAAAAATTGAATTCAAACTTCTTCAATTTCTACCTATTTTCACTCGATTTTTACCGATTTTCAAAAATAAAAAATCATTCAAACATCGAATTTTTTATTTTGTTAACCCTGGTTTCGACAATTATTTCTCCAGCGGGAGTAGACGAAACTGAACCATCAGAAACAGATCAGATTGTTACGGTACGGTTCACGCTAGTTCGAAGACAAACAGGACTGATCACTAAATTACTATATAATGATGCACCAGCACTGCTCTACCCAAGTACCCAACTCGTTGTTCTTTCCTCGAGGTGTTTTAAAGAAAGCCTTCGAGTGTTTGATGTTACGTTCCAACATACTTTAGTTGTTGGTACGGCTCTATCGGTTATACACATATAAAATGAAAAGGAACAAGATTCAGATAAAGAAGAGAAGATACTCCACTCCATTTTGTGCGCACCCCTGAAAGCTGCCATGTGACTTTTTTGTACATTAAAATTAGTTAACTATAAAAAGAAACAATTTTTGTTTTAGCAACTCAGTGAAATAACCCAAGCAATGCTTTTCGCTTGCCTGCTTGGTTTCGAAGAAGAACATACAAGACCAAGAATGCATTTCGAAGAAGAACGTGCACAAATGAACCATTCAAATTGATGTCATCCAATAGATACATTTCCTCTGCTGGTTAGGTCTGTGAGGTCAAAAGGCTGAACCGGACAAAAGCAGGGACAAAGATTTCTGACCGCGAAACCTGCATCTCAGTGTAGTATTTTCAAAGACTGCACTTGCCATTTGCTGTTGAACAGCAGCATCTCCTTCTGAGGATACTTTTGCAGAAAAACTTCCCTGGCAATGATATCATTTAGCCATTCCAATTAAGATGTGAAATAATGAAGTTCCAGCCTTGGAACCTGCTAGACAGCCTACAATGAAACTTTTCCCTGTAGAGGATAAATTGTAGCTGAAATTCAACTACTGTTAACTACATAGATGACAAGCATTTTTCTGTTCATCTATGACCCATGCTTACATACAAGAAGTAGCAACACGCAAACCACCCTCGCGATGGCAGGACTGAGCTATCAGCCACAAAGTAGAGAGTACTTTGCTTACAGGAGATGGTTCTGGAGTACTTTCTTTCTGGTTTCCGCAGCCCAATGATCACACCGTGAAAGGCGAGGAGGTAACAGAAATTTGGTGGCTCCCAACTGGAGATTGTCGTGGAAGCTGAGCTGTTTCCAAAGCTCAATAGCTTACCTACTAACCGTGTCGGTTAATCGATTCTTATCTGAAAGATACTAAAGATCATTCTGAAAAAAGAAGGGGAAAATGTGTAAACTGCTATGTTTCTGACCACGATTGTCGGTCGTATCTATGGGCGTTTTTCACAGCTGATTGATAGCATCTAATGATCACGTTTGTACAGACAACCTCTTGTTTGACTCAAATAAAAAAATAAAATGACTCCATTAAGTTAGTTTAGTGTCTTGTTCAACCCATCTTTTCGTGTGGAAAAAAGTTCAACAACCACTGCACCTTGTTGGGTTCATGGTGCATGCTAGCCCTAACATCATTTTTTTAGCAGGGTTTACCTTCCTGCAAAAACTGGTTTTATCAGACGTACTGAGGAGGGGGTTCAGTTTATCTGCACAGATAAGTTTTCAGCCTACCCTATAAGCTACTCTAATGGGGAACTTAAGCCTCTAGGTGCTTTAAGCTAAAGTAGAAAGCCTCCTGAACAAATCCTAAGTGAATGCTTGTCTGAAATCTCTGTTGTTCAGAATGAGGGGGCACAATGAGGCCAGATTGGTACCTGAAAAGCAACCAGGTTTTTTCCCCAGAAAAATAGGTTTGTTTTTAGTTAATTATACTTGTTTCTTTGGTTCAACCCCCTCTCGATACAATCTAAATATTCAGACTTTCACAGTGCTGTCCATTTTTCGCATGCCCTTTTTGCCTCCCAGGCTGGCACACCCCCGCAAGGATACTGGAAATCTTGAAAGAAAATGCTTATGGTAAAGTGATCATCCCCATGTGGACAAATAATTACTTTTTTGTGTTGACATTTATCAACAATCAATCAATTTACAAAGTGTGTAAATTAACCTTTGGACACTTGTCTATGTGACACTATCTTGTTCCTCTCCTCCTCCACCAGAAACAATGAAAGAAATGAAGCTTGCCACAAGAAGAAGAAGAAGAAGGAGGAGGAGGAAGTAAACCAAACATGAGCCTATCTACCAGTTGGAAGTTGCAGCTCCCGATCAGGGCAAGTACTTTCGCGCCTCTTCCAGCGTGTTGGTGAACTTCGTCAGATTGAGCCTCACGTTCTGCTTGTCGAGATACACCGTCTTGATGGCGTCCCAACCTTTCTTGTGCACATCGTATGGATGCTGCAAGTAAAAATGGTCCTCGGGGTAGAGGTCTCTCAGCGAGCTCTCCTCCAGCGACACGTTGTACTCCATGTAGTTGACGTCCATGTCCTTGGACGGGTCCTTGAACGTGACGCGGGTGAGCCACTCGAGGCCGCCGAACGGCACCACCTGGATGAGCACGGCGCGGCTGGGGAGGAACACCATGTTGGTGAGCCCCGCGCCGTGCACGCCCATCATGACGTCGGCCGAGTTGACGAGCCGCGCGAAGTTTGGCATGTCGGTGTGGTTGTCAGGCTCGGCGATGCGCACGTCGAACCTGGCGGCTGCGGCGGCGTGCGCCATGGCGCGTTCGTTGAGGAACCGGCGCGAGCTCTTGCGCGAGATGATGAGCAGGCGAGGCCTGTCGCGCCGGGGCGCGCCCGTGCGGGACGCCACCGCGCGCTCCAGCCGGAACGTCCGGCGCAGGAGGCGCTTGAAGTCGGCGACCGTGACGCCCCCCGGCGCGCGGGACGAGTCGATGCCCATGGCCTTGTGGAAAGTCGCGCCGATGAAGATCCGCGGGAAGCAGTGCACCTCCTGGTCGTTGTCGACGTCGATGACGTCGTACTTGGAGAGCTGCCGGAACAGTGGCGTGAACTTGTCGACCCACCAGTCCTTGAGGCCGCTGACGAGGAACTGCACCTCTCCCCTGAAGTGGTTGGTGCTGATAAAGAGGGGCACGAGCACATCGGTGTAGTCGTGGTAGAGGTTGCCCGCGAATCCGCCGTTGGAGAAGAGGAAGGCCGGGACGGAGTGGTTCTTGGTACAGAGCGGCGGCACGGCGGTGTCGTTGGCGCCGCCGAACGGTACGAGGGTGTACTCGCGGACCTCGTCCATGGCCACGGGGTCGTGAAGGCGCGCGTACGGCTTGGTCTTCCACTCCTTGTCGAGCGGGCTGATGTAGATGGCGGAGTGGTTGCCGTCCACCCGGATGTCCCCCACCGCCGCGCACCGCTCCGACCGCTTGCTCGTCTCGTAGCACGTCGGGCGGCTCGGGTCGAAGTCCTCCTCCCCAATCGGCCCGCCGGTCCTGTACCGGGTGCTGTCGTAGTCCTCGTCGATCTCCACCTCCAGCTCCGCCGCCGGCTTGGCTGCAGCACATAATCAGCTTCACCATCATCTAACAAGAGAGATAAAGAAGCGGGGAGCACGACGACGACGACGTACGGAATGGGGTGGAGCAGTAGCGCGCCTTGATGTAGGTGAGGACGCAGAGGGAGAGCAGCATGGTGAGGACCATGGCCGTGTTGCCCATCCGCCGCGGCTCCTGCCGCCCCCTCGGCTGCTTCATCGCGCCCGGCTCCGGCTCGGTGGTTTTTTGGATCTGAAGCAAACAAGCAAGCAGAGGGCGAAAGCTGCAGGCGAGGGTATTAAAGGCGGATGCGATGCGACGGCGAGCGCGCGCGGCGGGCAACCACTAGAGCAGCAGCAGGCCGGAGCGCAACATCGATGCAGTTACGTAGGAGTACCATTTAACCAAAGCAGTTAAGCTTACACCAAACGTGTTAGGCCAAACAAGGGGATTAATTACTCTTCTGATCTGATCTGATTTTCTTTTTGTAGCACTAATCTGATGATTTTTTTTTATGCATGATCACTGGAGTGATCGGTTCTGAAACTTTTATCAGTTATTAATGTGTTGGCCATTGTTGTGAATCTTCATCGTGTATTCGAGTTCCATTGTTGCAAACAAACAGTGTAATGGTATCCAAAACCATTCCCTTGTGGAACCAAACGAAATAGGAAATGATCCATTCCCCCACCAAATCCCTTTACAATCTCATCTATACCAATAAAAAAAACCGTTTTTATGGACAAGAAAATCTCATAATAATCCTAAAAGATATTTAAAATTTCGCAATAATCAAAAGAAAAGGAGAAGGATCCCCACCACTTATTTTGGTGGAGCCAGATTATAACGGTGCAGATTAATCATAATATATATTAGAGTTATATAACAAATACAATTGTATTTCAATTATAGAAAGTAGAGTTGTATATTATCTAGCCGAGTAAACGTGCTAATTACCTTTACATTACCAACACTAAACACCACCTATGATGTTTGAAGCAGGGTTCAAAATCTTAGCAGTGATCACAGGGTTTATACTGAGTCCCACCTAAGGTTTCTTGAGTCGTCTCGACGACTCAGGAGGCGATTCAAAATCCCTAGCCGCCCGCCACAAACTTCATCGCTTACCTCGCTGTCGTCGTTGGTGGCTGCCGACTGGCCGACGGTGGCAGTGGGACATCTTTCGCACCTTCCTCCGCTCTTCCCCACTTCTCTCCCCCCTTTCCCCTTCCTTTCCTTCTTACAGATCTGGTCGAGACGTCCCATTGAGCCATCGGGCCGTGGGGGTTTAAGCCGTCGCTTCTGGTGCTATCCGGTTTCCTCGCTGAACCAGCTAGATCTTGCCTCCCTCCTTCTCAGCAGATCTGGGCGGTCCGGGGAGTCGGTGGTCAGCGTCGAGGCGGCAGCACCTTGGGGGCTGTCGGTGGTGACGAAATGCACGTCTTTGGCTGGGGCCTTTTCGGAGGCGGTGCCTCGCGGTGGCACCCTGCGGTGAGGCGAGCTGCTGCAGAAGGCGGCGCATCAAGCTGGTGGTGATGATGGTGGTGTCAGGAGATCCCGCCTCAGATTAGGGCCAGCAGGTGGCGGAACATGCAAAGGATTGGGGACGCGGCGAGCAGACTGCAGGCCTTGGCGATGGTGCTGAGGATGGCCGCGGGGGTGGTGCAATGCGTTGAGGGCTAGCAAGCGGCGGGCCTTCCAGCGGCTTGGGGCGTGGTGAGCGGGGTGCAAGGCCAGTGATGGCAGTGAGGATGGCCGCGTGGTGGTGTAGCATGTTGAGGGCTAGCAGGCGACAGATCTTGGCGTTGTGAGCCTTACGGGCTGGCGGTCACGGGTAGCGGGCTTGGAGATCGGGGTGGCCAGCGATCTGGGGTAGCTGGGTGGAGCCGACGTGCAACCAGCAGCATCATAGGATGAGGCTGTTTGGAGCCGGCCGGAAGATGAAGCCAATGCTTCACCGGAGATGGCGGCCGGGAAGGTCAGCCAGAGAGGATCGCCGAGGTGCAGATGGTTGAAGGACCAAGATCGGCGTTGCAAGTCCAGAAGGCGGCGTGGGCCTGCTTTGAAGATGAGCGTCAATGGCGGAGGCCGGTTGAGGCGGCCAGCGAGGCCTGGGACGAGGTTGTGCGCCGTGCGATAGCAAGTGTTGCGGGGCTCGGACTGGCTGATGGTGGAGCCAAGATGCGGCTACCGAAGGCGACGGGCAACGAGGCCAGGGATTGAGGGTCTTTCGCTCCACAAAGTGTTGGTCTAGCCGGTGTAGGTGGTGTCTTGGGGGAGTGTACTGGTTGAGGACTTCTTTCTAATGTTGGTGCTTTCCCTGCTATGTCTAGGGATCAGTATCTATATAATTGTCTTTCCAGAGGTTACTGTTGTATTATCTTCTTCTGAAATGAATGACAGAGCTCCTGCCAAAAATCTTGCTGAGATTTTGGAAATCTCGGCTGAAATTTCGGATTTCGATCGGAGACGAGATTTCAAATCTCAGTGGGATAATATTTATTTTTTGAAAATTAGTGTTTGTTACAGTGATTTCGGTAAATTTCGGGAAAAATCTAGGAGAATTTCACTGAGATTTCGGCTTTTTCGACCGGTTTGCATAGTTTTTGGATCAGATTTCGCACCAATTTTTGTGTGGAGAATTGTAATGCCTTTCATGAGAAATACATGTGAAAAGTTTACAAAACAAATACATATACAAATTATGTTACGCTAACCATAAACCCTAATTTGGATTTCGGTCTTAAATGATGTATTTTGACCTAAACCCTAACTTGAATTTCGACCAAAACCCTAAAACATAACTTACATTTCGGTCTTACATGATTTGTTTCGGTCTTAAATTGTATTTCAGCATAAACCCTAAATCATAATTTGGGAATTTTATGTGCAAATATTTAGTATTTTGCATTCAACTAGATAGGAAATGTAGATAAATGCATGCATTATTTTTTTGTATTTTTTCTAGCATTGGGAGACCATTTCACAGGTGTTGAAAATCATCGAAATTTCGGTGATTTCGGCTAAAATTTTGTTTTTTCAAGTTTTAAATTTACTTTTTGAATTTCATCCGAATTTCGACTAAAATTTCAGATTTCGGTGGTCTGAAAACGAAATGTTGGCAGCTGGTTGTGCGATTGTGCCCGTGCACGCACGCGGCGCACGTGTTTTGCCTTGGCGTTAGCTTGCGAACGCCGAAACCTAAGCGAACGAGATTAGTTTAAGTTGATTCCTTCCTCCATTCATAATATTAAGTCTCGAGTCATGTAATCATGCAATGTAATGCTGCCATCTTGACATCTCGATCTAGCTTGTACGGAGCTCAAACACACACACACACACAATGGATCAGCTGAACATACTGTGATTCTCTTTACCGGCCTTGAACGTAAAACAACCTGTATATACTGACAAACAATGCATGTTTCGTGTTCTAGAGAAACAACTCCAATCAGCCTCGTCGATCGTCCAATCAAAACTCAACATCTTGCAACGAGTAACAAATTCTGAGGCCATGCACCTCGGATTGTTTACTTTTACTCATCCAATCCTGATTTCTGAAGCTGTACCATCTCATACGACCGAATCCGTATCGGCAACGGTGGAGGCTGGAGAGAGACAGCGCAGCTTACTGCTGCTTAGCTACGATGGAAAAGGAGAAGGCGTTGCAGCTTTTTATATAAGCCCCAAATGGATGGACCAGGCGGCCATTAGCCTTGTTAAATACTTTTGCCGGAAATAAATATATATGTTGCTTCTGATGCAAACTTGCTGGAGTTGGCTGCACAATGTGGCTCCTGAATTAAAGCAAAAGCAACGTTGCCTCAAACTTTTGAGAAAATACGATCTTGCTCGTTCGTGTATATTAGGTGTGCCATGTGAGTGGATATTGTTGGGAAACCCTAATGGCCCATTGAAGTCCCATGTGGTCCCTTAAGCCTAAACCCTAGAAGAGCGCTATAAAAGGAGGAGGGAGGTCCCCCCTTATGTACAAGAATTCATTAGCAATAAAGAATTTCCGTTATTGCTCTCCCTAAACACGTGTCTCTCTCTCTCTCTGTTCTCCAATTCAGATCTGTTCGGGAACCCCGGACTATTCGATAGCGAGGTTCCTTAACACGTTATCAGCACGAAGCTCTACCGGAGATCAGAATTGAAAAGGTGAGAAGAGGTGAGAATCGGCGATTGATTCTAATCGTTGTTGATCCTATGCATGTATCTACTGTTTGCATCTGTTTTATGTTTGCACCTCGTGGCATGAAGCTACAGGCAGCATCAGTACATGCATCATCCACAGAAAAAAAATCATGTGTTTGGTTTCGCTCGCGTGCCATGCCGCCGTCTGCCTCGGTTCGCGTGCACGCCGGCTTGAAGCTCGGCCACCGCCGCCCCATTGTCTTGCGCGCGCCGCCGCCTTTCAAGCGCCGCCGGCTTGAAGCGCGTCGGAGCCGTCGGCTCGGCCGTCAGCGTCACCATCACCTCGGCCGGACGGCGCCGACGGCGTCGGCCGACCGGCCTCATGGGTTCGGCCCTCGCCGCCGTAGCTGGCCTTCTTCCGGCCGCCGGCCCATTGCCTCGGTGGCGCATCTGGTCGCGAGAGGCCACCGCCGGCGCGCAAGCTCATCAGCGCCCGCCGCCTCGGTGGCGTCGACGGTGATGCGCTCGAAGCCTTCTGCGCCGCCTCGGCTTTCATGCGGCACTCGCCTCGGCCTCGGCGCCTCCTCGGCATGTGTGTCGCCGCCCGGCCCGCATCATCACGCCGCCTGGCAACGCTGAAGCCGCCCAGCCCCAGCCGAGACGGCAGCCGACGAAGTCTGCCGGCGCCGGCGGCGCCGCTCCTCCGCATCACCGCATGCCCGCCCGGCGGCGCCCGGCAGCGTGGAATGAAGAAAAGCGGCGAGGAGTAAGCGGGCGGCAGTGGCGCAAAGCGCGAGATAGAAGCGCGCAAGTGCGAGCGAAGCGCGCAAAGGCGCAGAAAAAAAAGCGCATGGCACGCAAGGGGGAAACCCTATTTCTATCGCCCGACGCACGGTGCCTTTTCGAATAGCGGCCGGATGGGCGGTTCGACCACGCAGCGGAGGCCCAAGCGTGAAAAGAAAAAAAAAGGGGCGGCCCATAGGCCGTTCGGCCAAGAAAAGAAAAAAAAGAGAAAAAATTGCGAAAAATTGCATAAAATTTTGAAAAATTGCCAGAAAATCAAGAAGATTTATTTGGCTCTGTTTTTAATTTTTCTTGCTTTATTTCTCTGTTTTATGAATTTTCTTTATGAATTTTGAATCCTTTGCTTTATTTTATATAATGCAATGCATATGAATTTATTTTTTTGCACTTTATGCCTTTTGCAACCATTTTTCTATCAGATTACACGCAGTAATCTAAACCAGAATTTTGAAATCATGCAGATGTCTGGCATTGTGAATCGTGAGTTTGAAGAACTGGCCCCGCACGGTCAGAACTACCTCACTTGGGCATCAGACGTAAAGATTGTTCTTGGGGCAAGAAGCTCCGTTCAGCGATTGGTCTAGGGTCCTCGCAGGATGCAAAACCTACTGTTGGCGAGCGATCAAGCTCTGCATTTTCTCAGGCACCACCTCTCAGCCACTCTGAAGAAGGAATATATGGCTGAGGAGAGTGCACTTGAGCTTTGGACCGCACTTGAAGCGGTTCGAAAAGCTCAAGTACACCATCTTGCCCCAAGCCACGACAAGATTGGGTTCGCCGAGGTTTGCGGACTTGAGCGATGGCGAGTACAATTACGCCTTGCATGAATTTGTACCAATCTCTCTATGTGGCAAGAAGATCAGCGATGAAGAGAAGATTAAGAAAACTCTCTCTACCTTCCACCCTAATGCTATCCAGTGCACGCACTATCGTCGGGGCGCATACAAGGAGTATAGCGAATGATTGATGTAATGCAAGTTGCGAATCGCAAAACGATGTTCTACGCAAGAACTATGTCTCGCATGACCACCGGGCGAGGCAATCGCACGTCAATGCCAATAGCTACAAGGTGAAAGCCCACTTATAGAAAGAAGGGCAAGCGGTGGCAAAGAGAGACCCGTGCCAAAGGAAAGTCAAAGCCCTGTGAAGAGGATGACAAAGAAAAGACGCACGCCAAGCCGTATGGACGTGAGAACCAAACGTGCTTCAAGTGTGGCACTTGGGGACATTGGTCGAAGATATGTCGGGAATCCAATGAAGTGATCAACGCATATCGTGCTAAAAGAAAGGCAAAGGAAAACGCCCTGAAGCACACTTCGCCAACATCGATGATGATGATGTCATGGATGTAGATACCCTTTGCCTCATCCTCACGAATAGCCTGAACATCGATCTTTGCGCCCATTATTATGGCAAATGAAGAGAAAACTTCCACGATGACATAGAAGCGAAATTAATGCATATTTCTGATTACATTTAATGCATTTCTTTTTAGATTATGGTTGTTAGCATTTTTCTTTGAATAATGAATTGTAAGCTCTAGAAGAGCATACTTCATTCATGAATAAATACGCAATTTATTCTTTATTCCAGTATTCTTCAATTTTGCAAGTAATATTTGGATTGTTTTTGCCTCTATCTGATTAGAATTATATTTCTTTTATCTAGAAATCGTGTAGCGCCCAAAATGGAAGAGATATGCATTGTTGATAGTGGCACAACAAATACCATCTTAAGAGAGTCTAAGTATTTCCAGTCCAAAGGAAAGTCCAAAGCCCCTGTGAAGAGGGATGACAAAGAAAAGACGCACGCCAAGCCGTATGGACAGCAGAACCAAACGTGCTTCAAGTGTGGCACTTGGGGACATTGGTCGAAGATATGTCGGGAATCCAATGAAGTGATCAACGCATATCAGGCTAAAAGAAAGGCAAAGGAAAACGCCCCCGCAGAAGCACACTTCGCCAACATCGATGATGATGATGTCATGGATGTAGATACCCCACTTGCCTCATCCTCACGAATAGCCTGAACATCGATCTGCGCACCCATTATTATGGCAAATGAAGAGAAAACTTCTGCCGATGACATAGAAGCAGAAATTAATGCATATTTTACAGATTCTGTTTAATGCATTTCTTTTTAGATTATGGTTGTTAGCATTTTTTCTTTGAATAATGAATTGTAAGCTCTAGAAGAGCATACTTCATTCATGAATAAATACGCAATTTATTCTTTATTCCAGTATTCTTCAATTTTGCAAGTAATATTTGGATTGTTTTTGCCTCTATCTGATTAGAATTATATTTCTTTTATCTAGAAATCGTGTAGCGCCCAAAATGGAAGAGATATGCATTGTTGATAGTGGCACAACAAATACCATCTTAAGAGAGTCTAAGTATTTCCAGTCGATCACGAAGAACGCTGGAAAGATTACTACGATCGCAGGAAGCGACTCATATGTAATCGGCTCAGGAAGAGCCACAATTATATTATCTATGGGTACAACTTTGGTAATTGAAGAAGCCCTTTTGTACCCTGAATCAACGCGCACTCTCTTAAGCTTTAAAGACATCCGCGCCAATGGTTTTCACGTAGAAACCAATGAAGAAAATGGCAAAGAATACTTGTGCATTGTGAAGCACGCGGTATGTGAAAAATGGTATTAAAAAATGTCCCTCATATGAATCAGGTTGTACTACACGAATATTCATGCACCAAGTGTATACTTCCTTGAAGACTGCTTTTAGAAGCTCAATTATTTTCTTTATGGCATGGTAGATTAGGCCATCCTGGTCTTAGAATGATGAGAAATATAGTGAACAACTCACAATTAATGTTAAAATTTCCGAATTATGAAGATTTTGTGTGCCTGCATGTGCCAACGGAAATTAATAACTAGACCTCTATCATGAAAGTGCAAAGTGAAATCCTGCATTCTGGAACGCATCCAGGGGATATTTGCGTCCGATTCACCCTGTCGAGGCCGTTTCGATACTTTATGGTGCTCATCGATGCTTCCTCGAAATGGTCGCATGTATGCTTGTTGTCAACAAGAAACCATACTTTTGCAAAGTCGATCTCGCAGTCATAAGAATTAAGAATGCTTTCCCGATCATCGCGTGAAGTCCATTAGAATGGACAATGCCGAGAATTTACTTCAAAGGCATTTGATGATTATTGCACAAAGAACGAGGATAGCGATTGAGCACTCCATCGCACGTCCATACGCAGAATGGACTAGCGTAAGCACTAATAAAGAGGATTAAGTTCATTGCCGGACCGCTTTTGCGAGTTGTAACTTGCCCAACACTTGTTGGGGATACGCGATCTGCACGCAGCAGCTCTTATCAATTTTAGACCGTCGGCCTACAACATCCATTCTCCTATGCGGCTTGTGCACGGGATCATCCCAAGATCTCCCACCTTAGAAAATTTGGGTGTATGGTATATGTACCTATACCACCCTCAATGATCGCAATGGGCCTCTCCGCAAGTCCGGGATATCGTTGGTTATGAGAGTGCATCCATAATCGTATTTAGAACCCATGATGGAGATTTGCATACTGACCGATTCGGATTGCATCTTTGATGAGGATCGTTTCCGTCATTAGGGAGAAATCAACCTTTGGATGAAAAATGCCGGAAATCATATGGCATTCCACCGATCCCCGCACATGACCCCGCACTAATGAAGCAAATCAAGAAGTCGAAGATAATTGATTTGCGAATTTAGCAAATGAACTGCTGATCATTATTGTGATCCGAAGGCGTGGTTAAGTCGCATGTACCCGCAAGGAATGCACCGAGAGGGTGGAAATACTAAAGAAAATAGAAGGTATCCCTCAACTTGTTGAGAGGCCTCAAAGAAAAGAGCGAAATCGGCTCCTCAAACCCAAAGTACCGGAGGCGTCTGGAGAAAGCGGCGAGAGGACTTACCACAACCAATCACGAAAATGCCCCAAGGAAAGAAGGGAGCAGTTGAGACTGCACCGGAAAGAAGCCAACAGGAAAGGCAATTCCAGACTTGAACCTTCCACTGCGCAGAAGCCGCGGAAATAATGTGTGCGCACACATAGGCGATGAAAGCTAAAGGAACTTGCTCTGCGATAGGAATAGCGATGAAGAGCAAGTAGAAGTGCATGAAGCACCCCATGAAGAAATGGCCATAAACTTTGTAATAACGGAGAATCCACGAATAGAGGAACAACCAACGTTGATGCATACTTCGCAAAGAAGATTGCCTCGATCATTGATCATGATCCCGAGCTGCATCTCTAGCGAGTGCAAGAAAAGGCTAGATTGGGAAGAATGGAAAAGGCAATCATCTGCGAGTTAGTCTCTCCGAACAAGAGAGAGGTGTTTGGGCCAGTATGCCGCACACCTCCCCATATAAACCCGTAGGTCACAAATGGGTCTTTGTTCTAAGAGAAATGAAAACAACGGTTGTGAGGTACAAAGCAAGGCTTGTAGCTCAAGGTTTCACTCAACGTCACGGAGTTGATTATGAAGAAACCTATTCTCGGTCATGGGAGGAATTACCTTCGATATTTGATCTCGATGGCGTCAACTTGAAGTTGAGAATGAAGCTAATGGATGTTGTCACAAACATACTTGTATGGAAACTTGGATTCGGAGATATACATGAAAATACGGAAGGAATTCCTATCCCAACCAAGGCGAGACAAATAGAAACACATGCAGTGTGAAATTGGAGAAATCATTTGATAGGTGAAGCAATCGGGAAGAATGTAGTACAATCGCTGAGTGACTTTCTCTGCAAGAAAGGCTACACAAGCAATGAAGATTGTCCATGTGTGTTTATCTGATCCCGAATGGATTACGTATAATCTCCGTCTATGTAGATGACTTGAACATCATTGGGACGGATAAAGAAATTGAAGAGGCATGCTTATACTTGAAGTCTGAGTTTGAAATGAAAGATTTGGGTAAAACTAAGTTTTGTTTAGGCTTGCAGCTTGAACATGTCCAAGGAGGAATCTTGGTACATCAATCAACCTACACGCAGAAAGTGTTGGAAAGGTTTGGTTTTGAAAAGGCATATCCTGCAAAGACTCCAATGGTCGAAAGGTCACTCCAAGCGGACCTAGACCCATACTGCACCTAGAGAAGAGGGGAGGAAGTCACGGGAGCGAATTTCCATATCCGAGTGCGCTTGGAGCGCTTATGTACCTTGCGAATAGCACTAGGCCGGACATTGCGTTATTGTGAATTTGCTAGCTTCGATGCAGATCTGAGAACCCACCAAAAGGCATTGGAAAGGGATCAAGGACATCTTCCGCTACCTCCAAGGAAGCAAAGACCTCGATGCATTTTTTCAAGAAACAATGAATTGAATTTGGTTGGCTATGCCGATCTTTGGGTATTTATCGGACCCGCATACTGGCAAGTCCCAAACCGGCTATGTTTTCCTATGTGGAGGAACAACAATTTCTTGGAAGTCGTCTAAGCAGACTCTTGTCTCGACGTCGACAAACCACTCGGAAATCATTGCTTTGTATGAAGCATCTCGTGAATGTGCATGGCTCCGAAGAATGGTTCACCACATCCAGAAGTCATGTGGCTTGAACATTGAGCAAACTCCCACGATAATTTATGAAGATAATGCAGCTTGTGTTGCCCAAGCACAGATGGGTTATGTGAAGAGCAATCTCACGAAGCATATAAACTCCAAGTTCTTCTATGCTCACGAATTGCATAAGATGAACGAGATCAAGATATTGCATACTAAGTCATGTGAAAATCTTGCAGATTTATTCACTAAATCACTCCCAGCATCTACCTTTGAAAGGTGCGTGAAAGGAATTGGGATGATGAGACTTAGAGAAGTGCAGATTTCAAGGGGAGATATTTCACATACTACCACATGAATCTCGAGCATGAATTATGAATACCCAACATGAATCTCGAAGATTAGCAATTGAAGTTGGGAGAATTGTACTCTTTTCCTTAGCAAGTTTTTCATGAAGTTTTCTTGCATAAGGTTTTTAACGAGGCAATTCGTGCAACATAGTAAGCGTATGCTATGTACTCTTTCTCCAAGTATTTTTCCCACTGGGTTTTTCTGGAGTTTTAATGAGGCATATACATCTCGCGGCAAAGGGCCCAAGGGGGAGTGTTGGGAAACCCTAATGGCCCATTGAAGGCCCATGTGGTCCCTTAAGCCTAAACCCTAGGAGAGCGCTATAAAAGGAGGAGGGGGTCCCCTTATGTACAAGAATTCATTAGCAATAAAGAATTTCCGTTATTGCTCTCCCTAAATACGTGTCTCTCTCTCTCTTTCTGTTCTCCAATTCAGATCTGTTCGGGAACCTCGGACTATTCGATAGCGAGATTCCTTAACAGATATGAGAGGTCGTCCTCAAATTAGCCAGAATCAGCTTATTGGGCACTCTGTCATTGGACAACAGTTACTGGTTTTCGCAAGGCTGCAAAATAGGTATTAATTAATGACTAAAGCTGCTTTGATCGTTTCATAATTTCATTCCACAACCTTTCATTCATGGGAAAGAAAGTCAATCAGTTAGTCTAGAAGACTAGAAAGCATACTTTTCATAGCCCAGCGACAAGGCAAAAGGGAGCAAATTGTGACCATTCGGTCCTTTTTGAAAGTTGAAACTGAGCTCAATCAATCATGAACTAACAAGTCTAATTGTCGGAGATAACCCAATATTTCAATTTATTATATCTTTTGATTCTATTCATAATTTATTAGGAATTAAGTCTTCTACAACTAGGATTTTTTGGCTATATAAGTTAACCCTCTGTACTTGTAATATTTAGAACATTATAGTGGATTGTTTCCCGTGATTTTTTCCCGTAAGGGTTTTTTCACGTTAAATCCTATCTCCAGTTTTATACCGTGCATCTATCCCTAACAAGTGATATCAGAGCTAGGGTTTATCACTCCGCACGGCACTGCTGCCGCCGGTCCGTCTACCTCGGCTTCGGCCTCGGTCGCCTCCGCCCGCGGCCGCCGCGCCTGCCTCCAACGCCCCGTGCGGCGTCTCACCGCCTTCGCCGTTTCGGCCGCGCGCTGGCCCGTGACGCACCGGCCGGCCCTACTGCAGCCACCTATCAGAGCCACGCACCTGGTTCGGATCTACTCGCCGTCTTCTGCGTCGTCGTGATCGTCGACCGTCTCGGCTTCCGCGCGTCATCCTCCTTCGACCTCCTCGTCGGATCAACGCGCTTTCAATGCCGGACGCCTCTGCCAAGCGCCGGCCCCCGACGCGCGTTCCCCGGCGTCGCCGCCCCTCCGGACCTTCGGCCTCTGCGCCGGCCCGTGAAGCCCGCACCCGAGCCGCCCGCATCTGACGTCGCCGGCTCCGCTCAACGCGTCGGCCTTGCCAGCCCGCACCGGCTGCTTCGGCTCGCCAACCACCGGTCCTGCGGTCTTCCGTCGCCTCAGCGCGCGTCTAGCGTTGGCCACCAGCCCGCCTGAGTCGCCTACGCCCGCAGTGCTTAGCCGCTGCGGCTGCCTTAGCGCTCCTGGCCTCCCGCGCCAGCACCACCGCTCCAGTCTTCGGCGCGATGCTCTGCAGCGCCAGGCTTCCGCCTCTGTCTTCGCTCGGGCGCCACCGGCTGTAAGCCTCCTTCCGGATCCCACCGGTCCCGCTGCTTTCGGACCAGCGCCGCTCCTCTGCCTCGACGCGTCCATCCGGCCGAAGCCATCGTGTTGGTGTAGCTCGTGCAAACACTCAATTTGGATAAATCGCGTTGGTGCTGGTGCTGGTGCTGCTTTCCCGTGAAGGTTCAAGTCAGTACTCACCCAACACAGCCAAGCTCCAATTGGTTTCCAAGAGCAGCCAGATCGGTTTTTTTTTTTTTTTTTTGTTAACTCACCGGACTTCAATCAAAGCCCACAAGCAGATTTAATCCGGTTTGGAGTCCTTGGCTTCGATCGGCTCTGGCTCCGAAGCTCATTCTGACTATTCAGCTCCCGGCTGTTTTTCGGCTCCACTGACTCAGCTCCTTGGTTAAGTGATTTTGCTATAAGCCTACATCCATATTTCAATCGCCTAAGTTCTGGACTTCACCAGCGTGGTCAGTTTTTGGTTGTCGTTCTTATTATTTGGCGGGATATTATGCGCATGTTTCAGACTTTCTCTTTTATTATTGACGGATTTCATTGCTATTCAAGCAGGATTTATCATCGGCAATTTATTCGATGCTTCGTCATCGGTTTGACGTTTCATCGTCAACTTTGAAAAAAAATAATATCAGTTAAGGAGACAACTGTATTTGGTGTTTTATCACCGTTAATTGGAATTTAGTGTTCTATCACCATTATCTTGGTGTTTATTCACCGTTTGAATACGTTGGCCATTATGAAGGTTTTGGCAACGTTAATTGGAATTTGACGACATCCTGTTGGTAGCATTATACTCTTCGGAGTTTTTCTAGTGAAGGTTTTGCTCCAATGTCAATTTCAGATGAAGTATTGAAGTGCAAGAAGGAGTTTGTTTCTACGTGGATACTACAACGTTCTTTTTGTTGTCTTTGCTCGATATGAGAGGTCTACTGCAATTTATACTCCATTGATGGCACGAGAGTTTTCTTCATATTGACATTTTTTTGAGCAGTTTCAACCATGTTATGGATTTTCAGTAGGCAATTTGTCGAATTTTATGTTCCAAGTGGAGCATACCAAAAGTTCATGATATGAGTTCTTCGCTATCTATCCAGCACCGCAGGTGACGTCTTGGCTTATGCCACTTGATGATTGAGCGTTTTGTCGGCGTTTCGAGCGCCGGCAAGTAAATTTGTAAGTCTAAGGGGCTGCGCGTTCCCGCTCCCTGAATGGTTAGACCACGAGTCCAAGATGTATCTTGGTTGGGCCAAGGTCCCTACTCGATCGTGCGTTGGTGTTGTATTCATCAAAAGCGGATGATCGCACTGAGTTTTTTTACAAGCGAGAGGTGGAGCCTCAACACTAGAATGATCTAAACTTAGCTCTCGAAGGAGAAGAAAAAGAAGAAGAGGAAGAAGAGGAAAAGCTCTCTTGTAGCTCTTACTGCATACTGTTAGGAGGTTCCCGCCTCCTTTTATTCAATAAGGGCGGGGTTACATCGAGAATTGGCGGTGCGAGCGAGCTACTTCTAGGGCTTGGTCTTGCCCCGCCGTCGCTAATCGTTCGCCGATCGTCGCTTGCTCCGCCGATCGTCGCCGCTCTTTGAGCCTATCTTTGGGTCGGTGGTCTAGCCGGTCGAGCGGTTAGGTAATCCTCCGGAAGTGGCGTAGCCGCTCTGTGATCCATGTGGGTGCCGACGTAGTCGCGTGTGACGTTGGAGTTGCCTCGGGAGAGGCGTGTCCTTGCACCGTGGGTGGTGGTGATGGGACGGAGGCGTGGCTTCGCAGCTATCAAAGCTGTCTTGGAAGGGACCACCGCCGCGCTCGATCGCCGAATGACCGTTCGTGGGGCACGTGGCCTTAGGTTGACACGGGACTCCGATCGCGCGGCACGCGCCCTCGGCGGGATTATCATGGTTCGGTCGGGCCGGGGATCCGGCCTCTGCTGCGGGGTCGGGAACCTGGCTGAGTCGGTCGCGGGATCCCGCCCCATTGCGGGGTCGGGAACCTCGCTGAGTCGGAGTCGGGGATCCTGCCCCATTGCGGGGTCGGGAACCTCTGAAGTCAGTCGGGACCGGTCGGGAATGGTCTCCTGAATGGTCTCGTAGGCATTTGGGTAGCAGGCCGGGACGGCTGTTTAGGCTGGGCCGATTCGAGGCCGCCGCTTGCCGCTCTGGGCTTTGCTTGTTGCAATTGGGTCGTTGGTGCACCTGCTTTATGAGTATTCGTCAAGAGCCCGAACCTCCAATCGAGTTCGGCAGACTCGGTTGGGGTTGAGCTTGATCGATCCGTTCAACTAGGTGGGCCAACGGGCCTACCAATTTTGCGGCGTGCCCCAACGCATCCGGCGTCTGCCCGGGATTACGTTCACGAGGTATGCGAACCGCCGGAGCCTCTTAATTGCCGTTGTGCGCGCGCGCTGCGGCTAGGTGTGTTTTTGCTCGCTCGCCTTCTTGACCGCCGGGTTCGGTGGCGGTAGCCGTTTTCTCGCTACGGCATTTATTCCCGAGTCGTTTGATCTTCCTTCGAATGGGTATATAAAGGCGCCACGGGTTGCTCGAGCGCGGACTCTTAGACGAGAATCCTTTCCTTCTTGAAATGTGTTCAAGACACCCTTTAGTCTTCGGGCCGGTGATGACATCGTGGTGGAAGAGGAAGACCCTTTGAGCGAGCTTTGGGTTGAGTATGATCAGCGATAGCGAACTCCCAAAGAGAGAAGAAGTAGCTCGCGACGTTGTCGCCGCTGACGCGCTTACTTCAGCAATCCGAGGCTTGGAGTGGCAAGGGGGCCTCCTAGAGGCAATGGCGCGAGGGCGCCGATTGCGATAGGCGCGATCGCGTCGATGTCATTGAGCAGCGGCGGCATGCCATTCCGCTACCGTGGCTTCACCTTAACGACGGGCAAGGGCCTACCAAAGAAGTCATCTCCAACGACCTCAGTCCACCGACCCCAAGTCCGTCCGTCGCCAGGCAAGGGCCTACCGTCGGCGTTGTCGTAGGGAGTTTTTAGAGTCCGGTGTAGATAGAGAGTCTTGCGTGTGCCTCATGTAAAGTGGTGTAAAGTTTTGAGCTCACGGCTTTTAATGAAATCCTTTTTTCTCTCTATGAATGACTTCATGAAGGAGCTAGCTTTGCTTGTTCGCTTTGATCACCTCGGCGCTAGAAAGTTCGGCGATCGGTTTCCGAGTGGTCGGACGTCGCGAACTCGCGGTTTGTTCCTCAAGAAATCTTCCTTTGCGCTGCGTTTGTGCCAGTAGCTAGTCGGTGCCTTGGTGGGCAAGCATGAGCGGATGCCTTCGAAGTTTTAGTGCCCGAGTGCCTTGGTCGGCAGGGCGGCCGGATGCCTCCGCGAGGTTCCGGTGTCCGAGTGCTCGCTTAACGTCGTGGCCGGACGCCTTAGTCGGCAAGGACGACCGGATGCCTCCGCGAGGTTCCGATGTCCGAGTGCCTTGGTCGGCAAGGACGACCGGATGCCTCCGCGAGGTTCCGATGTCCGAGTGCCTTGGTCGGCAAGGACGACCGGATGCCTCCGCGAGGTTCCGGCGTCCGAGTGCCTTGGTCGGCAAGGACGACCGGATGCCTCCGCGAGGTTCCGTGTCCGAGTGCTCGCTTAACGTCGTAGCTAGACGCCGCTTTAGTCGGCAGGGACGACCGGATGCCTCCGCGAGGTTCCGGTGTCCGAGTGCCTTAGTCGGCAAGGACGACGGATGCCTCCGCGAGGTTTCGGTGTCCGAGTGCCTTGGTCGGCAAGGACGACCGGATGCCTCCGCGAGGTTCCGATGTCCGAGTGCCTTGGTCGGCAAGGACGGCCGGATGCCTCCGCGAGGTTCCGATGTCCGAGTGCCTTGGTCGGCAAGGACGACCGGATGCCTCCGCGAGGTTCCGGTGTCCGAGTGCTCGTTTAACGTCGTAGCTAGACGCTGCCTTAGTCGGCAAGGACGACCGGATGCCTCCGCGAGGTTCCGGTGTCCGAGTGCCTTGGTCGGCAAGGACGACCGGATGCCTCCGCGAGGTTCCGGCGTCCGAGTGCCTTGGTCGGCAAGGACGACCGGATGCCTCCGCGAGGTTGCGATGTCCGAGTGCCTTGGTCGGCAAGGACGACCGGATGCCTCCGCGAGGTTCCGGTGTCCGAGTGCCTTGGTCGGAAAGGACGTCCGGATGCCTCCGCGAGGTTCCGGTGTCCGAGTGCCTTGGTCGGCAAGGACGACCGGATGCCTCCGCGAGGTTCCGGTGTCCGAGTGCCTTGGTCGGCAGAGGACGGCCGGATGCCTCCGCGAGGTTCCGGTGTCCGAGTGCCTTGGTCGGCAAGGGCGGCCGGATGCCTCCGCGAGGTTCCGTGTCCGAGTGCCTTGGTCGGCAAAGACGACCGGATGCCTCCGCGAGGTTCCGATGTCCGAGTGCCTTGGTCGGCAAGGACGACCGGATGCCTCCGCGAGGTTCCGTGTCCGAGTGCCTTGGTCGGCAAGGACGGCCGGATGCCTCCGCGAGGTTCCGGTGTCCGAGTGCCTTGGTCGGCAAGGACGGCCGGATGCCTCCGCGAGGTTCCGTGTCCGAGTGCTCGCTTAACGTCGTAGCTAGACGCCGCCTTAGTCGGCAAGGACGCACCGATGCCTCCGCGAGGTTCCGGCGTCCGAGTGCCTTGGTCGGCAGAGACGGCCGATGCCTCCGCGAGGTTCCGTGTCCGAGTGCTCGCTTAACGTCCGTAGCCGGACGCCGCCTTAGTCGGCAAGGACGACCGGATGCCTCCGCGAGGTTCCGGCGTCCGAGTGCTCGCTTAACGTCGTAGCTAGACGCCGCTTAGTCGGCAGGGACGACCGGATGCCTCCGCGAGGTTCCGGTGTCCGAGTGCCTTGGTCGGCAAGGACGACCGGATGCCTCCGCGAGGTTTCGTGTCCGAGTGCTCGCTTAACGTCGTAGCTAGACGCCGCCTTAGTCGGCAGGACGACCGGATGCCTCCGCGAGGTTCCGATGTCCGAGTGCCTTGGTCGGCAAGGACGGCCGGATGCCCCGCGAGGTTCCGGTGTCCGAGTGCTCGCTTAACGTCGTAGCTAGACGCCGCTTTAGTCGGCAAGGACGACCGGATGCCTCCGCGAGGTTCCGATGTCCGAGTGCCTTGGTCGGCAAGAGACGACCGGATGCCCCGCGAGGTTCCGGTGTCCGAGTGCTCGCTTAACGTCGTAGCTAGACGCCGCCTTAGTCGGCAAGGACGACCGGCCGCCTCCGCGAGGTTCCGTGTCCGAGTGCTCGCTTAACGTCGTAGCCGGACGCGGTATCCATCCCGAGTCCCCGTCCGCGAGGGAAGCCGCGAGAGGAGTAGCCGCTGTCTATCCCACAAGTTTACCCCATCCGCAGTGTGGGACTGGAGGGGTGAGCGACGCGCGCTACTGCGTTGGTTTGAACGCCGTGCTCTTGGAGCTAGTAACGTAGTCCGAGTGGGTCTGGGAGGTCCCGCCAAGGGGACCCTTCCGAGCGACGGTCCCAGTAGGGTGTCCTGGCCTGCTGTGGGGCGACCCATAAGAAACCTTTCTTTACTCAATCCCAGATGGACCACGGGTCGCCACCACCCAGAGCACACCGTGGTATCGCCATCGATGAGCTCCCGAGAGTGTGAAGTATGGTCTCTGACGCGAGTAGAGGTGGTAGGTCGTCGCCACCGACCCAACCGGGACCCACCGTGGCTCTCACTCAGACTTGCCCCTCGCTCAAGTTTCATTGGGCGCCCTACGCCATCCGGTGGGTTAGGCCTTTTGAACCCATGACTTTGGTACGGGCCCACGGCGCAAGCCACAAAGCTTTTTGCCATCTTGGGACCGCATGCCCAATGGGCCTCGCGCGCCGAACAACCGTCCGGCCAAAAGGCGAGACCAAGAGGTAACGGACACGCTGCTGGGGCGGCGTCTTTATGACTCGCAACCCGACACGCAGTGATTAAATGCGAGTGGAATTAGAAATCGGAGTTACGAGCCGGCGTGATGAGAGGCGAGGCGCGACGCGACGATCGCTCGAGGAGGCGTCCGTTCGGCCGGCGTCCGCCGCCTCCTATAAGTACGTTGTTGGGGTGCCTCGTAGCCACGCCGCCTTCTTCGCCTCTCCGTCCCTAAAGCAAGAAAACGCCAGAGAGCGTGAGAAGGAAACCTCACCCTCTTCTTCTCACCTTTCGCCGCTTCCCGCGAAGATGTCGTGGACTGAGTGCTCAAGACAGAGAGTCGCGCGCTCGGCCTAGTGAAGAAGGGCTTCCTCCCTGCAGTGGCACCTCTGGCCGAGAGTGCCGACCGGGCCGTTATCCCGCCGCCGCAGAGCGACGAGGTTGTGGTCCCCGCCTCGCTTTTGGCGCGGCCGCCTGCCGCTCCACCCTTTCGTCCCAGGGCTTCTTTTCCATTACAAGGTGGAGGTGCACCACCTCGACCCTAACGGGTCCTTCACATCACCATTTTCATTACCCCATGCGAGGCCTTCTTAGGGATTGAGCCGCATTGGTATTGTGGCGCACTTCTTCCAGCGAGGCTTTGGAAAGACAGTTGCCGTCGACGCGACGGCGCCCATGGGCGGCTCGCCTCCATCCTTGTCCACCCAACTGCCGGCGTTGGGTTTGACCGACCATAGCCTCAAGGACCACGGGGTCGCTTATGCGTAGGTCGGGTCCAATTTGAGAGGGCCAAGAGGATAGGAGTCTTGTTTATGCGGTTACGCCGCACTCATGGGGTTCGGTGTTCCCGATCGGCCAAGGGTTTTTCCACTCGGGCACTTCCTTCTTCCGCAAAGTGCTACTTAGCAACCATAGCCGGCCGGGCGAGGTCAGAGCGCCGGGTCGAGAGGGTTACCGCGGGATAGACTCTGTGACTAGTCGGTCACCGACCTACATGAGTACGTGAGTTAGCCGAGTTCGTGTGGGAAGATTGTTCCCAATCGACCGTAAGGTCATCCCACTCAGTGCTTCCTTCTTCCGCGAGTGCTACTGGGCAACCATAGCCGGTGGGCGTGGCCGTAGCACTCGGTCGAGAGGTTACCGCGGATAGACCTCGTGGTCGGTGGGTCACCGACCACATGCACACCATCCGGAGCGGCTCGAACGGGGCGCCGACGGCAGCACCCCGAAGTCGTCACGTGGCGACTGTGTGCTCGGTTGGGAGAAAGGTAAAGACTTATACCAGAAAAAGAAAAGAGCTTAGGGATAGAATCGCTTTAACTTTTCAATGTTCCGGCATTAGGAGGATGCGACCATCGGCGCCCTTGAGTCGAAGGTGCCAGGTCGGAGAACTTCCACGACGGTGAAAGGACCCTCCTGTGGGGCGCCACTTGTGCTTATCTTTGGTTGTCCGGACCGACGCAGAACCAAGTCGCCACCACCAAGGATCGCCCTCGAACTTGGCGGCCGTGGTAGCGCTAGCAGGCTTGTTGATATCCGCCGACCGCAGATCGCCACGCCGCGCGCCGCCGAGCCGGGTCGATGGCGTCTTGTTGCAGGCGAGCCCCGAGCCTCATCGAAGGCTTGCAATCTCGGGAGCCGATTCCGTGTCGATGGGCAAATGGCTTCGGTAGCGAACACCATAAAGAAGGGTGTGAACCCGGCCGCCGGGTCGGCGTGGTCCGCAGACTCAGAGGACGGAGGGCGCTCGGCTACCCAGCGCCGCGAAATGCTTGAGCCGATCGAAGATCCGCGGCTTGAGTCCTTGAAGGATCATGCCGTTAGTGCGCCGACCGCCGTTAGTCCGCGGATGGGCTATCGCGCCTAATCGCACGGATGTTGAAGTCGCCACGAACTCGAAAATTCCTTCCCGTGAACTGTGGTTCGTTGTTTGGTGATGATGGAGTTTGGGACTCAAACCTAAAAACGATGTCGCGGAAGAAGATGGCCGCTTGTACCGACGCGGCGCGCCACGACCGACTTGGCCTCTATCCACTTGGTGAACTTATCTACCGCGACGAGCGGTGGGTGAAGCCCCGGCGCTTTCTCGAAAGGTCGACCAAATCGAGTCCCCTGACGCAAAAGGCCACGGATGGGATCGCCGTAGAAGCTTGGCCGGCGGATGTGTCCGCCGAGCAAAGAACCGCATCCTTCGCAGTGCGTCACGATATGCTCTCGCGCCGACACAAATGGTTGGCGAGAGAAACCTTGTCGAAAGGCCTTTCCCACAAGAGATCGGGTGTCGCGTGGTGACCGCAGACTACTGTATGTCGTCCAAAGAAATGCTTTCCTTGGTCGGTCAAGATACATTTTGGAGGACCCGAAGGGACTCCTTTGTAGAGGTCCGGGCCGATCAGATTTAAAGATTTTGCTCGCGGGCGAGGCGCCGCGGTCGGTCGGGAAGTGACCCGTCCACAAACGGTCGATGTAGGGCCTCCTCCACGGACTCAAGTGCTAGCACACCGCTGGCGAGATCCGGCCAAGTCTACGCTCGACCGCGCGTCGGCCGGGTGACCGTGGCCGGATTGGTCGGGTGGCCGCCACCGCCGAGTCCACCGACAATGGGCCGCAGGAGGTCGAGACGAAGATCCCGGCGGACAGGCTCTCTTGGAGGCAAGATTGGCGGTGATCGGCCTCGCCATTGTAGCGCCGGTAGCTATGATGAAGCTCGAAACCCTTGAACCGCTTCTCGAGCCGCGCATTTCTCGACAAGACGCGCCATGCGGGCATCTCGGGCTCCGCAGCCTTCATGACTTGGTCGACGCAAGCTTGGAGTCCCCGTGGACGAGCCGGCGGGCACCGAGGTCGGCAGCCGATCCGGAGACCGTTGACGAGCCTCAGATTTCGGCAATGTTGTTGGTCGCGTCAAGAGCAACCTAATGGCGATTGAAGCTGTTCCCGAGGGGAGATGATGATTTACTCCGCGCCACGCCATTCTTGGTGTAAGACCCGTCGAAGTACATTGTCCAAGATTGGGGTCTTCACCACCGTGGTGCTCGGCTTTCGCCCACTCGGCGACGGTCGGGCGAGCTCGCGACTTGATCGCCGCCCGAGGGGCGATATTATGCCATGGCCGCTAAGCTCGAGCGCCCATTTGGCTATCCTTCCCGAGGCATCGCGATTGTGGATGATCTCGCCAGTGGGACGTGGTCACCACAAAGGATGGCGTCTTCGATCAAGTAGTGAACGAGTTTCCTCTTTGCGATGAGCACCGCGAGAGTAACTTCGCGACTGTGGGTACCGAGTCTTGACTCGGAAAGTACCATCGATGAAGTAGACCGGCCGCTGTACCTTGAGCTCACGGCCTTCTTCCGCCGCTTCCACCACGAGGGCCGCTACCGACGACTTGGGTAGTGGCAATGATGTAGAGGAGCAATGCCAGTTCACCCGTGCCGGGCGATCAGATCGGAGGCGAGGACAGAAGGCCTTCAAGCGGTGAGGGCCTCCCGAGCCTCGTGTGTCCAACTCAAGCGGTCGGATTTCTTGAGCACCAGAGGCGGCATTCGCGTCACGAGGCGAGACACGAAGCGGCTCAAAGCCGCGGGCACCCGGCCACCGACCCTTTGAGGTTGCCGACCGGGCCCATCCTTGCGATCGCCGAGATCTTCTCTGATTGGCCTCGATGCCTCGCCGAGACGATGAAGCCTAAGAGCTTTCCTTTGGGGACCCCAAGACGCACTGGTTGAGCTTTATGCGAAACCGTCGAAGGTTCGCGAAAGTCTCTTCTAGGTCGGCGATAAGGTCGTCGCCCTTCCCGGTCTTTACGACAATATCGCCGACATACGCCTCAACGCTGCGGCCGATCCGTCATTGAAGCACGCTTGCATACATCGCTGGTATGTAGCGCCGCGTTCTTCAGCCGAAGGGCATTGTGACATAGCGAACGAGCCGAACGGAGTGATGAAGGAAGTCGCGAAATGGTCGGACTCCTTTAGCGCAACTGGTGGTAGCCCGAGTAGGCATCGAGAAGGAAAGAGACTCGCACCTCACGGTGGAGTCGATGACTTGGTCGATGCGAGGTAAGGAATGGGTCCTTGGGACATGCTTTGTTGAGACTCGATAGTCAACACACATTCTCCATTGCCCGCTCTTCTTTTTACAAGTATGAGGTTGGCTAGCCACTCGTGTGGCGCACCTCTTTACAAACCCCGCCGCCAAGAGTTTGGCGATCTCCTCCTATAACCTGCGCGCTTTCCTCGTCGGGCGGCGCAGCGTTGGGCGACCGCTTTTGAGCCCGGCCTGACGCTCAAGGAGTGCTCGGCGACCTCCTTTGATGCCCGGCATGTCGGAGGACCTCCATGCGAAGACATCTTTGTTAGTGCGGAGGAAGTCGACGAGCGCGCTTTCCTATTTGGCGGGAGCGTGGTTCGACCAAGACGGTCTTGGTCGGATCACGTGGATCGACCGTGACCTCCTTCGTGTCCTCGGCGGATTTGAAGGATCCCGCCCGATTTCTTTGGATTCGAGGACGCACTCGGCGGCTTCCTCCCGAGCTTGTTGAGTTCCGCAGAGGCAACGACCGCCGAGGCGAGCTCGCACCGCCGCTCGCGCTTGAAGGCAGCCGGAAAGACGATGCCGCCAGTAATGACTCCATGCGGTCCGGCATCTTCACTTGAGGTAGGCGTAGGTGGGGATCGCCATGAACTTGGCGAGCATGGCCTCCCAGATGGCGTGGTAGGCGCCGGAAATCCACGACCTCGAAGGTGAGGGTCTCGGTGCGGAAGTTTCCGGCCTCGAAGGTGACGGCGTGTCGACCGCCGAGCGGATGGGCTTGTTGGCCCGGATGACGCCATGGAAAGGTGCCTTGCTTGGCCGGGAGGCTTGAGCGCGGACCCCATAGCGTCGAACGCCTCAACGTAGAGGATGTTAAGGCCGCTTCGCCCATCAAGACCTTCGTGAGGCGCCGCTCCGACGACGGGTGACCACCACGGTACCTCCCTACCGTGGACGCGATCGGGTGATCGGTCTCGATCAAAGGTGATCGAACTCCACCACCAAAGATATTGGGGACGCCGGCCGCGACGGTGTGGACTCGCGAAGCGAGCTTGAGCCGACGCTTGTCGCCAGAGCAAGCGATCCTCCGAAGATCATGAGGCGTACCGTCGGCTCGGGAACTCGTCGTCTACCTTCTTCTCCGCTGTTCGCGGGCGCGGCGGGCTTCTTTCCTTTGCTTGCGGCGTGGTGGGGACGCTAGAAAGATAGCGCCTCAGACTTCGCAGCCCGTGATTTGTGCTTGACGGAGAACCCATGGTTCGGGCATGGGCCGCCCATCAATTTCGGCGAAGTGGTCGGCGACGGCCGGCGCGCTGCTTGGCGAGGCGGTCGGCCGTGGCGACCACTGGGTCTCACGGACCGCTTCCGTGCCGCTTTCGCTTGTCGGCGGTCAAGGAGACCGGTTTGGACGCCGGGCTCTGCTGGGCCTTTCCTCCTTCGAAAATAGCCCCTACGGCCTCCTCGCCGAGGCGTGGTTGGTGGCGATGTTGAGGAGCTCCTTGGTAGTCCCGGGCTTGAGGCACCCACCAGTGCACCAAGGCCTTGCAGAGGTGCCAGATGAAGGCTCCCACGACATCGGCGCGGAGATGTCGGGAGCTCGTTGACCGGCGGGAAAACCTCCGATGTAGTCCCGAGAGTCTCCCGGCCGCTGCTTGCAGCCTTCGTGTCCCAGGAGTTACTGTAGCTTATAAGTGCCCCGAAGTTACCGACGAAGAGATTCTTCAAGTCACCCCCTTCGACAGCTTTTGGAGGCGGTACTCGAGCCGTGCTCGAGCCGAGTCCGCGAGGTAGATGGGAGGTACTTGGATGATGAAGAGATCATCTGTCGCTTCCCGGCCGCACGACGCGAGCCGTAATCTTGAGCCGACACTGGTTGGTGGCCCTGTACTTGGTAATGTTGGTAGGCGCCGGACCAAGCGGAAATCCGCTGGCGGATCTCTTGGCAAAAAGCCCGTGGTCCGGACCATCGTGGCTCGGCCGCTGTGAGGGCGCCACCATCCGCAACACGTGAGTGGGCGGCGCCCTCCGCCATCTTTCTACGCGCCTCGAGGGTGGCGCGGATGTCGAGGGCATTACCGAGGCGCCGCGCACCGGGTGCGTGAGGCTGGGTGGTTCATGGTGGCGTGCGGTCTTGGCCGCACCACCGGCTCCGCGGCGCAGACGGGCCCGCGGCGGAAGTAGCGCCGGTGTGGTAGGAGCCGAGGCTCAGCATGTGTTGCACGGCCACGCGCTCCACCACCCGGGTTCCGTAGGTAGCTCGCCTCCGGTTTGCGGGCTCGGAAGGCCTCTGAGCAAGATTGCGGCCGCAGCCACGTTTTGGCTTGCGTGAGGAAAAACTGGGGCGCGGATTCGCCCAACTTGTGGTGCTCTTGGCGCGCGCTCGCCTGCGCTGCCGCCCAAAGACTTGCGCGGCTCGGGCTCGCCCCGCTCCAGTTGGCTCGAGCCGGCCGAGCTTCGACCTTCGCTCCTCCACTCTCCGTTGCGCTGGAGCTCGGCCACGGCGAGCTCGAAGCGTTCAGGCCGCGCCTGTATTCCCTCCGTGCCTCAGTCAAGCCGGACGGGGACCGTCAGAGCCGCGGTGGCTACGGCCAATCGGGCCGTGCCCGCCACGCTGCACTCGCGAGTGCCGCTGCGCGGGATACTCCGTGTCGGAGCCGGAGCCGTGGTGGAAGAGTCTTCCAAAGAACTCGTGGACTGAGGTTGGCATGTAGCCGCCATAGCTACAAGTCGTGAGCAAAGTGAGGTGACGGGATCTCTGCGCGCAGCCGGAGGGGCTTTCGCCAAAGGAGGTACGCTCCTCGTGTTCCGGCTTTGGGGCCGCGGGCGCCCAAGCCGGAGTGGGGCGGCCGCCGAGATGGTGTCCAGCTCTCGCAGCGCCGCCCCGACGCAGCTGAGGATGAGCGTGAGCTCTCCTCCGAGGTGACGGTGAAGCCGAGGGAGCCGGCGGATCTGCTCCGAACACGCCATGCGCTGTTGGAGAAGAATGCCATCAAGGAGACGAATGGGAATCGGAGATGTTTGCCAAGACGCCGCTGGCCCCTACCAGCGCGCTAAACCGCCGGCGCTTTGAAAGCGCCGGCAAGTAAATTTGTAAGTCTAAGGGCTGCGCTGCCTCGCCTCGAATGGTTAGACCACAGGTCCAAGATGTATACCGTTCGGCCAAGGTCCTACTCCATTCAGGCGTTGGTGTTGTATTCATCAAAAGTGCGGATGATCGCACCGAGTTTTTTTACAAGCGAGAGGTGGAGCCTCAACACTAGAATGATCTAAACTTAGCTCTCGAAGGAGAAGAAAAGAAGAAGAGGAAGAAGAGGAAAAGCTCTCTTGTAGCTCTTACTCGCCACTGTTAGGAGGTTCCCGCCTCCTTTTATTCAATACGGCGAGTTACATCGAGAATTGGCGAAGTGCGCGAGCTACTTCTAGGGCTTGGCCTTGCCCCGCCGTCGCCAATCGTTCGCCGATCGTCGCTTGTTCGCCGATCGTCGCCCGCCGAGCCTATCTTTGGTCGGTGGTCTAGCCGGTCGAGCGGTTAGGTAATCCTCCGAAGTGGCGAGTCGCTCTCGTGATCCATGTGGTGCCGACGTAGTCGCGTGTGACGCTGGAGTTGCCTCGGAGAGCGTGTCCTTGCACCGGGTGGCCGGGTCGATGGGACAGAGACGGGCTTCAGCAGCTATCAAATCGTCTTGGGAAGGGACCACCGCCTCGCCGATCCTTCTAATGACCGTTCGTGGGGCACGTGGCCTTAGGTTGACACGGACTCGGCGCGCACACGCGCCCTCGGCGGGGATTATCATGGTTCGGCGGAGCCGGGATCCGTCCCGCCGCGGGGTCGGGAACCTCGCTGAGTCTGAGTCGCGGATCCCGCCCCGCGGGGTTGGGAACCTCGCTGAGTCGGAGTCGGGGATCCCGCCCCACCGCGGGGTCGGGAACCTCTTTGAGTCTGAGTCGGGACCGGTCGGGAATGGTCTCCTGAATGGTCTCGTAGGCATTTGGGTAGCAGGCCGGACGGCCTGCTTAGGCCGGGCCGTATTCGAGGCCGCCGCTTGTCGCTCCGGGCTTTGCTTGTTGCAATTGGGCCGTTGGTGCACCTGTTTTATGAGTATTCGCCACGTTTGTTTGGGAGGTCGCTTGCACAAACTCGGACTTCATCGGGCTTATGAATTCTTGAAGACTCGGATTCTTTGTCCGCCGTTACAAGCTGTGTTTGGATTGACTGCTCAGCTTTTCTCGACCTCTTCGTGGTTTGCTCAATCTCGCTTCATGAGAAGCATTTGGATAAGATTGTTCTAGTCTTTCATACCCTTTATGGTTTTTTCGCACTACAAGTGTTTGGCTTGACTGTTCCAGTCTTCCTCGTTCAGTAGTCGTTTCGACTTTTAACGCACTTGTATTCATGTGCGTAATTACCTTAGAGTTTTTTGAAAACAACTTCGTTATAGATTTTGAGTTAAGGGGAGATTTGTTGGAGATAACTCAATATCTCAATTTACCATATCTTTTGGTTCTATCCATAGTTTGTTACGAGTCAAGTCTTCTACAATTAGGACTTTTTGGCTATATAAGCCAACCCCCTGTACTTGTAATCTTTGGAACATTATAGTGGATTGTTTCTCGTGGGTTTTTTCCGCAAGGGTTTTTTCACGTTAAATCCTGTCTTCAGTTTTATGCCGTGCATCTATCCCTAACAATGTATGAGGACATTAGTCAGTAATTCACTATAGCCTATGGAACAAAAAGAAGAGGAAGAACATCAGAAGAGAATGAGGTTACTACATGGTGCTTGGGTCTGAAACTCTGAATCGGATCGTTGTAACAGGCTGACAACCCTACATGGGCCTTCATCCACTACAATGTAGGTGGACTCAGCAACATTTGGACCTTCAGACTTTGGGTTACAGGTCTTTTACATGTCTCCGACTCTGGTTGCAATCAAGACGGGAATTTCACAGGCATCTTGGCATCTTGCACCATCTCAACGCACCGTGCCGTCCTCCGCCATGACGTGAGCTCCCCGTTGCCAGAAACAACGACGATGGATATGAGCTCACCGGTGGACAACAGAGATGAGGACGGCAACAGGGAGGTCAGTGGCGGTGTGGGTTCCAACGACTAGCGGAGCTGTGTGTGTGTGAGAGAGAGTGAAACAACCCACAATTTAATCATGCAATTGAGATCGTCAACACAGATTAATCACACGCATAATTAAATTGCTCAACAAAGTTTAATCATCAACTTTATTTATTAACATATATCATACAATTGTATAATTACAATGTACATTAAAAATAAAATTACATCAAAAGAAATATTACAAGAAAATTCAATTTCCTAAAATCTACAACTTCTCTTGATCTTTGACCTTGATTCCCTGGAAAAAAAATGGACATTCACACATATATATCATCATAAGGCAAGAAATGCAGCAAATCAAAATTTTAAGGAGTTGTCGTCAAACCTGTATGCGAAGGTATCGCTAATTGAGATACTTGACTGTCCGGAGCCAGTTGGCATCTCTCGCTAGTTAGGGTTTCATCATCTGATATAATACAAACCTGTAACTATCGGGTAACCATAGCGTTGCAGGAATAGTGCCCGAAAATATTTCATAGTAAAAAGAAAAATGTGCATAGTAAAAAGGTAAAAGTCCAAGATTAAAAGGAGACAGCCTCAAGCCGGCCGAGCCATCCCTCACCATTTCACTCCGACCACCAAAGCACCACCAACACAAGGAGCAAAGCTCCCACGAGCAACACAACCACCAAAACACCAAAGCCCCAGCACAAAGCCAGCAAGCACAGAGCTCTCAGGAGGCTAAGTTCCAGGAGGTCAACCCTCAAGCAAAGCCACCACAAGACCATCAGGAGGCCAAGCCACAAGAGCAAGGAGCCACCACAGGGAGTAGGAAGCCAGGAGGTCACCACAAGCCCAAGACCAGGAGCAAGGGCAAGAACACCCCCAGCACCTTCACCTCCACAACCTGCATTTCATTCTATCCCCCACATCACAGGTAACCCATATTTTTGGCTATGGCACAAACATAGGAGTAACAATAGCAACAACCAGTATAGAGGCTAAAGACAGTAGTATGAGCTAGTGGTCTCAGTAGGGATGTCGTAGAGGTAGCATTGCGCGTGCCCATAGACCACCGCATTCCCCGGCGTATGGGAGGTCCCCCGGTGTCATCACAACGCCGCCAAATCCACAAAAATCATCCCCATAATCATCATCAACTCAAAATAAAAATATATGTTCATCATGCATCTCACAGAACAATAAAGTAACATCACCAGTAAAACATAAGGGGGGAAAACCAGGGATTTACCATAACCCTAGCTAGAGCAGCAGGGGATCAGCTAGGGAGTTCGGGCGTTGAGTGAGGGCTAAGAAGGAAGGGGGTGGCAGCGGCCCAACCAGGCAAGGGTGGCCCAGCGAGCGCAGGGGTGTGCTGGCCAGCTGGGGCGGCGCAAGGCCCGGGCGAGGCACAGTTGGAGCCAGAGGCTAGGGCAGCGGTGAGGGTGTAGCATGGGGGAAGGTGTGGGGTCACGTGAGAGTGGCCCGAGCGCGCAGCCCAGGCAGGGGTGGCACGGGGTTGGGAGGAGGAGGAGGAGGAAGAGGCTCAGAGTGGTGGGGAGGCGCCGACGGTGGGCCGGTCGGACCCTATCAGCAATGGGAAGAACCAGAGAGAGAGGGAGTGGGGAAATAGAAAGATAGGAGAAGAAGATAAGGGCCAGTCAGGTGAAAAAGAAAAAAAATCTCTAAAAAGAGAGAAAAGTTTGATCTACATCACTGCAGCATCCAAATTTTAAATACCTGATAAAAAACCCAAGAAATTCAATAATCAAGTTGTCAAGCTTTAAATAGATATGTTAAAATTTAAAATGTCCAAAATTTCAAAAGATGCCTAATATGTAAATCAAATAATAAAGTTTAACAAAGGTTTGAACGTTGTAAAATATGCAAAAATCTAATAGCCACCCAAGATATGGTATTTTGTAATTTCAGGAATTAATTCAAATTAGACCGGTGATCTTTATCAACCATCGTGTGAGGATGACTATTTGTACCAAAATCCTGGCAAGAAATTTCTTGATCATATTTAACTATTTTTAAACAATCATATTTACTTATATTTGATATCATCAATTCATGGAAAATCATTTTCTTTGAAAACCCTAAACCAGATATTGTTGGAAAGATGGTTGTGATGATGAAATACTGCTGTAGTGGTTGATTATTGATATGAGGAATTGATGAGGATTACTGAGGCAGTGTTTGATCTATTGATATGTTGAATTGGCTCATCCAACGAATGGAGCCGGTAACGCGTATATGTATGTATGATGGGTAGAGAGCGCTGATGAGAAGGTGGTATGCTCGTTGGGCCCTCTACATAGGCTATAATATAAGGATGAATAACTACACTCACACAATGAGTCGTATATACAATATCAATCATAGTATGTGAAATCGGTCAGAAAAGGTTCTCCTATGAAAGTTTTATGATATCCATATTGGGTATGAGTAGATAACTAGGAGTGTGAAGTTGAGTAGCCGGAAGTCCCAATGAGGGACACGATTTTGGAACTTCAGCTGTGGTTCATGATTCCAAGGTGCTATATTTAAACGCCACGAGATGAGTATCAGGGCTGTTGCGGTAGCATGGTACAACTGGTATGCTACGAGTGGGTGGGGAACATTGGTGAAGGACACCATGGCTCGTCAACATGCCAGGGTTAGAGGTCTAATATTGGATTAGTGATAAATATTTTGGGGTCTCACAGGATGGAATCACTATAGGAAAGTGGTACAAACTTGCGCAAGATCAAATCATGAATTCATGTCCGTCTCCTAGATTACAGCCTACAGAAGCTAAGGGTGCACTTGGTTTAAGGGCAAAGGGTGACTGGAATGGCACCATCCATCTTTTTGAACCGATCCAGTTATTTGGTTAGATGGATAGGTAGATGAGGACATCCAACTCTGAGGAATATTTCTCAAAGATATTGAATGAGGCCATCTCTCCAAATTGACTGGATGAGACTATCCAACTTTCATCCCACCAACCAAATTTGAACTCTCATCCTATCCACCACCCAACTCTCATCCCTCTAACCAAACAAAAATTTGACTCATCCTATCTATCCCTCATTCTTCAACCAAATACGCTTGGATGGCTTAATCCCTACCAGAGTGAATGGCCCTATCACATTCACCCTTTGCCCTTGAACCAAATAGACCCTAAGTCTGCCTCATTTATAAGTGCTAGTAGCAATTTCAATAATAAAAATTGAAAACCCACTCTTTTATAATAAAATCCTATTTTCATAAAGATGAATTTGAGAGAACGATGTTTATGAGATGATTAATGGTAAAAATTCATACAAACAAAAATAATAAAATCCTATTTTCCTAAAGTGTCATCTTCATTTGACAGATGCACACCACAGCAATCTGCGTGTAACTGATTCCATGAGGCCATTGAAAGTTAAGTTGCATGTCTAGAATACCTCTCAGCAAAAGACAAATTGCCCATCTATATGTCCTCCCAGAATCTAATTTTATTGCCATTCCCCAGTTTCTTCTTGCAGCAGGCGAAAAACATATTTTTGACATCCATCAAACCTTTCCAAAAAGACGAATCTCCTACTTTGAGCTCAACCTGTGCTATGGTTTGATTACACAAAAACTTTTTCCGCAAAAGTCCTTGCCATTGACCTTTTTCATTTTCCATTCTCCAGAGTCATTTGCCTAGTAAAACCAAAAAGCACATCGCCGGTGGATTTTGAATTTTAATTATACAGATGCTTATGAATATTGAAAAAGCCTAGATAAAAAACTATCTATTTATTTGGGTTTTAGTTTTTTTTAAGCTTTTAAGCCGGTAAAAAAGCCCAAACAAACAGGGAATTAGGATCCTCAAGTGATAAAATCTTGAAAAAGTACCAGGTAGACTTCTTTCTGATAAATAGCCCTTAATCCTTAGGTAGCGCAGATGCACAAGTTTTGAAAATAGACTTCTCAAGGGAGTGGAAGGGCTGGGTAGGGAAGCGAGCAGGATCCCGTGGTGTTGTAGGCATGCATGTTTCTTTCTGGCATGGTTGGTTTGTGCCTCGGAAATCAGTAATGCTCAATCGGAAAGCTGATACAAACTTGTTCTGTGCGGTTGTATGCAACTTGGATCGATCTCATCTCTAGTTGTTGTGTAATAGCACAAGGTACAAGCATCTTATGCATCATACAAGATAAATTTTATAGTAGACTACATAAGTAGTAAGTAGTGGTAGTAGGAATTAAATCTAACAATCCATTCTCAAGGGCATTTTAGACTTTTTCTATCCATTTATCAGGGGTATTTTAGATTTTTTCTAATTCGTTTACAGTTTTGGATTCACCGAATACCTATTGATCTTCAAAGACTTCTTATTCATTCATCCGTCATTCATCAGGATCACAGGACGTGTTTTACCGTAGAGGACAGATAGTATGACGGAATTTTTTTATCCTTTTACCCCTCTTTCAATTTTACTACCAATACTACAGGTGGTAATATAACTAGATCTAAATTGATCTCAACCATTAGATTCAAAGGAATGGACGGCTTATATTGATTTTAATCCACTGTAAAAGAGCTCTCGTACAAACCTCTATCTCCCTTAAATCCCCTAGTAAGTATAGTAACCTGTCAGGCTTGGAGTATGTTAGATCCCTCCGTATCTTCAGTAAACTACCAGGTTCACACGGACGCCTCATCTTGTCACTTAACAATCTTACAACCGCAAACATTCAGAAACCAAACAGTCGATCCTTAAATCCCCTAGTAAGTATAGTAACCTGTCAGGCTTGGAGTATGTTAGATCCCTCCGTATCTTCAGTAAACTACCAGGTTCACACGGACGCCTCATCTTGTCACTTAACAATCTTACAACCGCAAACATTCAGAAACCAAACAGTCGATTAATAGCTTTTAAGTAACATGGTCACATTCAAAGCACTTCATATAATCATATGGCTGCATAAAACATGGCTCCCCTAGAGCACAATTGACTACTTCGTACTTACTAGTTACTCCTAATTCTCCCTGACTCCGATCGGTTTTTCTTTTCAGGGACTTGTTTTTAGCATCAGTCTTATTTGTTATTATTAATGACCTACCCATCTTGGTTTAGGGCAGCATGCCATAGTCACCAACCACCTGAGGACTCCAGTTCCAGAATGCATTGCCTTCGGCAAATTGCTGCACAGGATCATACACGGGAGCATCTCCATTGGTGGCTTCTTGAGCCATCGGAGCGTCCATGTTAGTCAGGCTCGCAGATTGAAGCGCATCGTTCCATGCATTGTCTACCTGAAGCATACCGTCTGGGACAAGGTCATGATGCACTTGTGATCCTTCCAGTTGACTAACCCAGACTGTCGACAGCTCCATTTCTGCAGTAGAGCTCTTGTTTGTATTATCAAGCAGAGCACCGCTCCCTATATCTAATAAACCATCAGCACTCATGGCTGCAGTGTACTCCTTGTTCATGATATCTTCATGCAGAGTAATATTCTCCAGGTCGCCATTATTGCCTGCAGCTTTAGTACCGCTGTTCTCTCCCACTTGGTCAAGCAGACTTGTTAGCAGGCTGCTTAAGCCAGAGCTTTCCAGGGGTGCGCTTGCTGGTGCACCATAACCCTTTTCACCAACAGCATTTGGGGCTTCATTTGCAATGCCCTCATCTTTGCAAACAGCTTTGCTCTTTGCCGATAGGAACTGCCGTTTGCTTGATAGTGATAACCTTTTTTGCAGGCCCTTCTGGTATTTATCCCACACAGACTTTGTATCATCTCTGTAAATTGAAGAGGTGCGTGTGTTAGTCTTGGAAGCTGCTGCTCCGGCTGAACTTTCCTCCATTTGTGTCCACGGCTTTGTGGTGTACTTCTCCCTGATGGCTGAAACAACTCTAGGTGAGATCGGCATCTGAGTGGTTGACAGTTGATTATTGTATTTAGAAGTGGCTGTATTGTACCCAGATATTATCAGCTCAGATACTGGTTTCATGCTGGCATTCCATTGATCCAGTCCTCCTTGCTTCACTTTCCGTTTGAGCAGTCGATGTTTCTACATCACATTAGAGAAGCAACCATTCAAGAAAGAGGTCACACGTTAAATTATAGAAGGTAAAACTAATATAGCAATTTTAAACTAGCACTTTACCATAACCACGTTGTACTTGAATAAACTTGAAGGATGTTGGTCATATACAGTTATTATGATATTACACAATGGTCACAGTGGCAAAGTAACTATCTGCAAAAGTGCAAATCCACTCTAAAGTCTATACTGTCTTAAATATTATCTGGACCAGTTCAATATTAGATTCGCATTTATAAGCTACCATCTTAACCAGTGGAGGAGAAAAATCCAAGAAAGTGTACATTATTAATAAAATAAAGATAAATCCAGAGAAATTCCCATAATCATAGGACTAAAAAAGAAAAGATCTTAACACATCCAATTGGTAGGCCAGGTTATGACAATGCCTCAGATAATCAGATTAGTTAGGAGTTAGGACATCTTGCTAACATGTAAAAAGACATTTTTGTTTCCTGTTGTGACTTTCTGTAACAAACTCTTGACTCAGTCCTCAAGCTGAATGTATTACAGATTTAGAATCTAACATGTATGGCACCATAACAAAACTTACCAAATGCAAAGATAGAGTACCAACTCATGTATCCATGTACCATGTGTTTGTTCCGGAAAAAAAGGGTAACAAGGAAAACAGATATGGTAGAACAGCAGAGCATGGATTAACAAGGTTCAAATTATTATGACATTCTTCCCTTCTAAGTTTCTCCCTTAAAAAGAATCTTGACCATTGTGTTTAGCATACGAATTTGTGTGGATCGGCTACTAGGGAACATTGCTGGCTCCTATTTGTTTCCTTAACAGTGTGACATGGTTCTTATAACATAAAATCGGCTTGGTGAACTCACGCAATTCATTGCCACAGAGAATGATCCAATTGATTAAACACTGAAATATTCATTTCCCACAAAATAAGTAGTAGTTCCATTGATAGAAAATAAGGAGAAGGAAATTTTTTGTTTTTGCCACTAAGCTGGAACCCATTCTTCATTCTAACATTTCGTTAGGTGCGTGTCACTTTTTACACTTTTGGCTGAATTGTCATTAGTGAGCATACAAGTTGGTAAAAGGACTCCTCTGCCCCTAAGATCAAAACCACTTAGTGCTATTGGCACTTATTGCGGTAGGTGCTCAGTTTTTTCAAGGGAAAAGTTCCAGGTGTTTCAGAACACCATGATAGATCATTGCTACCCTAAGGATATTTGTTCTCAATATCAACTACAAGGTCCACACATAAGATTGGTTGGCTACCTATCAGAGTTACCTCAACTCCAACAAATTTCTAGCCTCGCAAAGAAGGCAAACCAGACAACTCCATGTTTTTTTATCTTGGAAATTAAGGTGCGGTACATGCATGCTGCACTTCAACACAATCCATCTACATTAGTTGCAAAAAGTAAACAAAATTGTGATTCAAGGAAATGCAAATCAAAAGAACAGCAGGTCCAACACTATTAGCATTTACAGAGACAGCAACGGTGGCAAGTTCCCTTGCAGCGGCAGCGTCAACTTGATGGCTGCTGGGCTTCAGCACCAGTGATAAGAATGGTGTGCTGGTGGTGATCGACAGCTTCAACTTAGGGAATCAGTGCGATGATGGGGATTAATTGGTGACTACCATGGCCGCATATGTTACGATTAGCTGGTTTTGCATATATTAGTTTGTGTAAAGTAACCACGAACATTTTTCTTGGTCAATTTATGGCATATATGTAGGTAACTGCCATCTAGACTAATTCAACATGCAGGCCATGACAAGGGGGATGAGGGTCAGCTCAACCATGGTGACAGGAATTAACAACTGCACAGACAACTGGCCATGATATTGAACTTACAGGCTGCGGCCACAGTGAGTGGCTCCATTGGCAGTGAGTGGAGGGCATTTAGGTCCTATTGGGAAGAAACTAACAATTCATAGCCAGTCAAAATGCTTTGACAACAATGATGAAAATAAAGGTACAACTAACGGAAGAGTGGCAAAGACAAACTAGTCAGCTTTTCAATAGCAGAATGGAAAATAGGATCTTAGTGGCAAAAAAAAAATCCCTTAAGGAAAATGTAGACATCAAAAGAAAAATAAATAGCTAAAATGGCAAAAGTTCAATCAGCATAAACTAACTAACTTGAGCAAATGCACAGGTTGTCAGCTTGCGCTGCTTAATTATGACCATCTATAAAATAAGTACATAACGTGTTATTTTCTTATGTATTGAAAGACTAAAAGTCAATGAAATATGAAGTACTGCAGTTGCAAGTAGCAACTATATAAACATAAGCCTATCAGGATGTTTTAGCTGATGAAGCCTCTGTTGTAAATAATAAATCAATCATCCCACCTGGAGATGGCTTGCTATCTGCTTTGAGGTCAAATCCTTGACATTCATACGCTGAAGAATCCTTTCAGGCGTAGCAGCTGTTAGCCCAAAAGGTCATGTTTTCAGCTATTAAACATAAGAAATGACTAATTTATACCAAGTGCAGATAACCTTACACTTGCCCCCAAGCACTTCCACAGCCTCCAAGAACTTTGCATGGAGCTCCATGCTCCATTTGAACCTACCTGGCTTCTTTGAATAGTTGCGTGCCTTCCACACATCTGGTTTTTCATCCTTCTCACTTTCAGATTTGCGTGCATTGCTACTCTCTGGGATAAACATTCTCTTGGGCTTTTTAGTAGATGACGAATCCATTCTTCTTTTGGTTCTATCTAGAATGCTCAACCCTTCAGGTATTGCCCTTCTAGGCCTGTGTTGCAGTGCTTTCTGCTTCAGAATGTTGAAGGTTCCAGTGTTCAGCGGCTTCAGCACATGAAAGCTTGCTCCTAGGGCCATACATTCAGAGACTGCCTCTTCATCATCATAAGCACACATTGCTGCAGACAAGGAGCGATACTCTTAGGTTGATGAGTTTGGATGGAAGAGAAATTCTTAGAAGAATAGAGCTCTAAATATAAATGCTTACTGATGAGAGGGACTTGGAGTTCATTCAGTATGTGGTGGAACAGTTCAGAGTCTGCCAAAGTGCCCATTGCCTTATTGCTAAGATGAACTTCAGCCAGTACCAAATCAAGCTCCTCCTCTTTAGCAACCCCCCTTCTAAGGGAATCTAAGGCCGCTTCTGCTGTTCGGAAGGGCAGAACTATCCAACAATAGCAGTTAGACTGGAATCTTTGGACAGTAAAAACATGTTATCCTATTTAAATATTGTTATATAACTAGTGTAACCTGCACTTGAACTATCGCAACAAGAGGCCGTCTTCCAAGGACAAAAACAGCAACTTAATCTCTGAGCATGTAATTTTTTTTATTAGACCTCTTAATCCAAAACTTTGCAAATCTGAAATCCCATTGAGGTATAAGGATTTAATAATCAATCATCAATCTAATACTTATAGTGCTTGGAAGGGTGACCCAGTAACTAACTAGCTACATCCTATCATGAACTGTATTTGCTGCCTTTCAGTTGAAAGTACATGTAATATATTTGACACATGCAAGCCGTCGAATCGGAAATTATTGTTCCGGATCGAGTTAGATAAAATAGTTAAAACTTCCAGACAAACAACTGTGCACGGGCGATATGAAATATCCGGATTTCAGTCAGACGCTCATATGCAGATAAAAAGTACCGTCATCGAATAGTGTCGCGTGCTCCTTTGAATTTGAAGGCAGAGGATCTGAGTTGCTCCATGAATGTTGTTAATGAGACTTCGAGAAATGTGTGCACAGTTTAGTACCAAGTAAAATGCTCCTCAGAGAGCAGTTCACACTCAAACCAATTAAACTTTCTGACAGTCAGCTTGGGAAAGTACACAAACAACAAAAATAAATTATTAAGCACAACTAACATTTACAGAAAGTATTTTTGTAAAGAGTAACTATCAAGAATTAGTATAGTATACAAGTTCCTCCATTTTTTAAAAAGATTTTGAATTGCTCGAGATGTTCTAAACCAAAAAAAAGGAGTGCTCAATTCATACAGAGATTTATCTGGAAATAGAAGAAAAGAAAAAACTGAACAATAGGAATAAAAGTAAAACATTAAAGCAGAGATGGCTTTGGTGCAGTTGTTCTATCAACTGCAACAAACATCCAATGAGATTGTGTGTACGTAAAAAAATTGAGATACTAATATCTTGTGTCCACATCTATCCTAGTTATTGATTTTCCTATTCAATGACTAATATATTATATAGTTGATGTAATCATTCAACAACAATTGCAGATCCAATTGGTATACCTACTAACATTCATTTCTCCCTGTCAAAACACTTTTCTTTGAAACACCCCAGCACACATGGAAGGATTACAAAATGGATATACTACTGTATGCTTAGAAAAATGAAATGTACCTTTAAAGTTGAACTTGGGGAGAATCCTGGAGATGATCGATAGGGAAGTCGGGTTGTCATCAAGAACCAAAATTGAAAGATTATTCATTATACGGCAGTGTGTGCCCATAGGAAGCAAAGAAAGGTCTCCAATGTTTATGTATGTACCGTCTTCTTTTGGAGTGAGACCTTCACCGTGGGTCAGAGATAGGCATTATATAGCAAATAAAGTTAGAAAAGGACAAGAATTAAAGGAGTAGAGTCCATCTCATTTCAAATGCAAGTTGATTCGCATTTGGACTGGTCAAAATAAGTATGGAAACAAGATATACTGACTTGAGAAATACATGCAACATTCACAATTTTATTTCTTCCTCTTATGTTCTCCTGGTTTCCAATGTAAAAAAAAGATCTAAGGAGGTGGGAATCCTTATCATCATGACTGTATGTCATCTATTCTCTATACTCAACGTTTCTTTTCATTGTTCAAAAGTATGCAGCAATGAGTGGAAACAAGAGAAAACAGATTTAATAGATGTATGCAAACCTCATCATTCTATTTCTTCCTCTTTTGTTTGGGTTTTTGCTGTCAAGTTTGACACACCAAGTATGTAGACAATTTCACTGGAAGGGCTGAGGCCACCAATCCACCATTCAGTGAGCTGTCATGATAATAATTGCAACTGGAACTCCCATTTGGAATGTTCTTGGGTATCTGTTGGCACAAGGGCGTGGAAACCATGAGGAAGGCAAACAATAAAGCCCCATAAAATTAAGTCTGAGCAACTTTTTAATGACATTATTGCATACATGAATCCCCTAAAAGATACCAAAAAAATGACATGTCACATTTATTATCTTACAGTTGTTCAAAAGTTCAAACTTAAAAACAACTAGATCTTGTTTGAAAAACAAGAATTTTACAGTAATTTTTCTATTGGATGTAAGCAGCTACAAAACCAGAAAAAGTAAATCACTAGTCTTAAAACAATCTACACACTACAACCATAGCCAATCTGCTCTCGAACCTTATTTGGATAAAAGTTTAGTAATAACTATTTGAATATGCACTCACATTTAGCAAGGGATTAATATGTGTTGGCCTGGGTTAAGTCTGTTCTTTGCCTAACCTGGTCTGTCAATCGGGTCTCATTTCGCAGCCCCTGGCTGTACCCTCAAACTGAGTTTAGGTTGGGCCCAAGCCTGTTGAGTTTGGGCTGATAAATCTGAGTGCATATATTTATAGTTAGATGTTCCAAATGGTTAGATGTAGAAATGGCAACTTTATCTGTTTGAGTGGGTAGATACCCTAATAGGGTCACGCATATTCCTAGTTTTATGTCTACGGCATGTTGATGTGGCTTGAAATCTAACCTGAGGTCAGTATAGGGCATAGGCAGGCTCTCCCTAGCGCCCTGCCCATTTGCCTACAAAGTATTTATGACATGTGGGATCATAAATGATGCCGCCCTCCATGAGCCACGCTACCCGTCGTTCTTTCCATCGAGCACATGTATATAGCCATCCAAGGGCAGAACGTCCCTTCTGGCATGGTGGGGTGGCCGCCAAAGCTCCCCGCCGGCCGGACCCCCCGTCCCCTCGTAACGCGAGGTGTGATGGTAGAAGACGACCGCAATGGCATTTCCTTTGGTTCCTTTGAGTGGCCTTAGTGCCTTCTGGACCTGGCACACACCGGCGTACCTCATAGTCCAATAGGCAATGCCCCAAGGCCGAGCATTGAGGGAATCCCCTCGACCCCTCCTAACCCTAGCGCAGGGCTGAGCGCCTAGGCAGGTGGCAGCAAGCCCGCGACGAAGTGGGATAGGCGCAATGAGCGGCCAAAAGGGCACGCGGAGCAGGCACACAGAAAGCTGCCGAGCAGGCACGGCAAGGGAAGTGCGGTGAGGACCAGGCAAGCCGAGAGCAGGAGTGAAAGATATGACCAAGCAGGGCAGCAAGAAGATGGGGGGAAAACTCAAATATTAAGTGGCAAAAGGAGAACTCTTTACTCTTCACTTAAATAAAATGGAATGGATTGTGATATTTTGCTTCAAAGATTGTGATTTATTGATTGTATGTTTTGCCCGATTGGTAAATTACTTCAAAATTTGCTATCTTGCTACATTTTCGTGAAGGAATATTATTCCAAATTGGTAAATTACAAAATTTCCCATTTAGTTTACGCTAATCAAAACAAGATGTCTGGATTGCGGTTTTGATTGCTTTTAGTATACTATTTGTGTGATTGCAAACTAGAAAGTCCATGTTTGTATCACCATTATTTTTTAATTGTATTAGACTCCATACCTAAGATGTTTTCCTGGGCCTGCCAATGTAGTAATCCCTCTTTTCCTAGATTGTTCACTAGCACACCCTTTTCTTCATCTCCTGCCCACACATTAGGCCACCGTAGCCACTGGCCAGTGCGATCGTAATGTGGATGATAGTTGGAGTCGGCGGCTATGGCGACCCACCTAATTAACCCCAGGTAACGACAGTCACACTGCCATTACTCCTGAGTTAATTAAGTGAATCTCGTTATAGTAGCTAGCAAAACATCGGGCTTCCCGATGCTTTACTAGTTACTATACCGTATTAATAATTAGAGAATGAAAATGGAACTCTTTATTACATTCCATTAGTCACGCAGGCTATTGTACATACCTTATCTTACATATGTTCTAATACAGCAAAAATACATCTTACAACCTCCTAACTCACGAAGGCCTGCTAGAGCGTGGAAACGGCCTACTAATACCACTACTCCTGATAGTAGTAGTCGTCGTCCTGCTGTAGATCCTAGTCTTGCGAACAGTCCTTCACCTAGGCCTCGGAGGAGTGTCCATAGGACTCACCTTCTAACCAGGGGGAGATTTAAGCAAGGGTGAGTACAAAGTACTCCGCAAGCAATTAATATAGAATGCAATTGATGAATTTTTCCCCTTTAATCTAATTCCTATCCAACTCCAGCTAATGATCCTTTCCCACCCAAAATACACCTTGACAAGAATTAGTTTTAGTTTTAAAGATTATTGATTTTAGATTTATGAAAGTACTACTAATACTGTATATGAGACAGCCTATACTTTCCGTAGTCTCCAATACAAGAGACTGACTTGAATTCAAGATTTACCCTACTCAGATTTGTACCACTTTACCCATAGTGACACCCACAAGAGATGCCCCAGAACGTTTATCACTACTCCGGTATTAGTTCTCCACCCTGCACTTGAATTTGGGTGCACCTATCCCAGGCTGCCCCACAACTCAAGATACAGTTGTACCCCGGCTACAACCAGCAGTACACCACTGGGCTTCAAATATACAGCCCCCACATTTGGCCCCGTCCCCCTGGGTCATACCGGCATTTCCCAGCTTGACGCCATTGTACTTACCCATTTCGGATATTTCTAATACCTTCATAGGACAACCTTTTCTGACCGATTTCACACACCATAGTTGGCACTAGTTTTACGGCTCATTGCCCAAGTATTAGTTGGTTGAATCTTATATGATAGCCTATGTTGAGGACCCCACTGGCCACATCCCTTCTCATCAACACCCTCTACCCACCAAATTAGCACACGCAAACCCATCCATTAACTAGACATACCAATCCACTACCAATTCCAATTATCCATTCATCAATCCACCAACCCATTTTACCAACCGCTTCCGATTTCAATTTTCATTTGAAAAATAGACTTTCCCATAAAGTGATGATAAAGGTATTTACATAAAAGCAGTAAAAGCATTTAATAAAACATGATCAAGGATTGCTTGCCTGGAATAAACTTGGAAGGTTTGGCCTCGCTCGAAAACGGGTTCTGGCTGTAAGTAGCGGAACTCTTACTCTCATCGAGAGGATGACACTAGGAGCTGGGGCAATTTTTCTAGTTTATTTCTCACACAATGCCATGCCAACCTAAGGGTTGGGGTTACATATTATAGTGGCCAAAGCGACCAAGCATATACCTAGATGCTAGTCTAAGATGCTAGTCTAAGATGATGTCCTAAAAGTCATTAAGATGATGTCCTAAAAGTCGTTAAGATGTCTGTCCTAAAAGCTAAACAAAGACCAAGTACAACAAAGACCCAAGTACAAGACTTATTCCATCATTCTCCCCTAAGTCTTGTGCGTCGTCTTGTGAGACGATTGGACCATCCGGTTCGAACAGAGCTCAAGGAACTTGATCCTCCCAAGAGGCTTGGTGGCGGTGTCCGCAAGTTGGTCTTTGGTGTTGATGTAGCTCGCCTCGATGCTCCTTCCTCCAAGCAAATTTCTCGGATGAAGTGATACCTTACCCGGATGTGCTTGCTCCGCTCATGGAAAACGGGTTCTTTGCGGGGCAGAGCGCACTTATCGCCCACTCGAGTTCGACCACTCCAGATCTCTGCCGAGGAGATCACCAAGCGATCCTAGCAAGCGGCGCTGAGTCGAGCGGTGGAGGCCGCTATGTACTCGGCCTCATATCGACAGGCCACCACTGCCGCTTGACCGATCGCCACTAACGAGGCTCTTGCCGAGGAAGAAGAGAATCCTCTCGTGCTTTTGCCGTGTCGATGTCGCCGGCGTGGTCGCCAGACTCGACAAGGTGTGCCTTCCTGTGGTACCTCGGGTAGTAGAGACCGTGGTCGAGTCCCCGCAACATAGCGGATGATCCTCTTCACACTGCTTTGGTGTTCCGTCGTCGGCGCCGCATGAACCGACTAACGAGCCCGACGGAGAATGTCAGGTCCGGCCGTGTGTGGGCGAGGTAGCGAAGGCTTCCCACAAGACGCCGATACTGCGTAGCGTCCACCTCCTCCGTCGTGCTGTCGCAACTCAGCTTCAGCCTCTCCTCCATCGGGGTGAGAGCCGGGTTGCAGTCGGTGAGCCCAAATCACCAACGACGCTTAGGCGTGGTTTGTCGTCGTCGGCGTGATCCCGAGTCTCCCGGTGCACCTCGATCCCGTGTAGAAGAGAGGCCCAGTCACTCATCTGGAAGATGGCTTTCATCTCTTCCTTGAACGCTGCCACTTCCGCATCCTTGGTGCCGGTGATCACCAAGTCGTCGACGTAGATGCCTACTAACAGGTGTTTCCGCCACGCCCGCCAGATCGGCCGGGCTCGTCGCGGCTTTGTCCGGCCCATTCCTCGAGCGTGGAATCCAACTTGGCATTCCACGCCTCGCTCGCCTCGAGCCATAGGGCCTTGCGCAAGCGCAACACCTTTCCTCCTTGCCGGATCGCAAATCCCGTGGTGGTCGCGCGTAGACCTCCTCCTTTAAATCGCCGTTAAGAAACGCCGACTTGACGTCCATGTGATGAACACGCCACCTTCCCGGCGCGCCAACAAGAAGAGTCGACGGATTCCATCCGTGCCACGGGCGAAGCAACATCGTCGTCGATTCCTCCTGCCGCATGAAACCGCGTGCCACCAAGCGAGCCTTGTGCTTGACGATGGCGCCGGCTTCATCCTCTTCGCCTTGAATACCCACTTAAGGGTAATCGCGCGGTGACCACGAGGAGGTCGGCGAGCTCCAGTGTGGTTCCTCTCAACCGCGTCCATCTCCGATCGCATCGCAAGACGCCAGCCGCGTGTGTCTTTCGCCTCCGCGAAGACCGAGGCTCGCTTCGCCGTCGCGCAAGGTGCAATCGCACCTCCAGATCGTGGCGCCGATCCGTGACCGGCCGGTCTCCGAGAAGGTCCTCCATCGTGCGATACCGCAATGTACCGTCGTCGTGATGTACGCGTCGATCGCGCCTCGTCGTGGGAGGCGAGTAACGAACTCCACGGCCGTGCTCGACTTCGAGCCGGTGTCGGAGTGGTCGTGCCGGAGGTGTGATCGTCGGTCTTTGGAGCGCGGGATTGGAGTCGGTGGAGACTCGGGGGTGGGGTAGGCGTGCTCGGTGAAGAGGAGCGACCTACTCCCGACTTTCCTTGGAGTGGACGTGCTCGACGGTGAAGTCGTTGTGCGTCGGTCGAGTCGTCGGCCACCGCTTTGTCCCATGCCCATCCTCGCCTTCGTTGAACACTACGTCGCGCGCGCGCACACGCCGTGTCCTCGGTCAAGAATGCGGTGAGGCCTTGAGCCCTCGCGTGGCCGATGAACACCCCGAGTCTTGTCGTCGAGCTTGCCGATATGGCCAAGCTCTTTGGCAAACGCGAGGCAACCAAGACCAGTGGGTGGGAGATCGCCGGCTAGCGCCCGTGCCAAGCCTCGTATGGCGTCTTGCCGTTGAGAGCCTTGGTGGGCGGCGGTTGAGGATGTAGACGGCCGTCACCACCGCCTCCCGAAGAAGGCGGTGGCATTCCCGCCGCTGAGGAGGGCCCGAGCCATCCCCAAACCGTCTCAGTTGCGCCGCCGACGACGCTGCTCTGCTGCGGGTTGTATGGCGCGGAGTAGTGGCGCCAACACCTCATCCGTGCGACGACGCGACCACCGCCGTGAATCCGCCGCCGTTGTCGGTCGCGATCTGCAGACTTGCGGCGCGCTCTGCCTCCTCCGCGAATACCGCTACCGATGGCGTTGCTACCTCTCCTTGTCGCCGAGGACCATCACCCACGTAGCGGGAGAGGTCGTCGACAGCGGCGGGAAGTAGCGTCGTCCTCTGGTGTGGCGGTGTCACCGAGCCACACAAGTCCTCGGCACGAGCTCGAGCCGCCCTTGGCTCGGAAGCTCGAGCTTTGGGAAAGGAGCCGCCTCGCCGTCAATCGCAGACGTCGCAGAATCGCTCCGCGCGGTCGAGGCACCCGCAGCCTCATACCATCTTCATGGCACCGAGCCGCTTCAAGGCCTCGGTGAAGATGCCCGGCGCTCGTGCCATCGCCACGCTCGCCGTCCCGACGAGCGGCAAGGCGAGGGTTGTGCAACCCGCACGCTGAGGATATAGAGTCGATTGGTGCCTCGGTTACCTTGGCAAGAAGGCGACGATGACGATCCCAAATCCTCATGACTCGGCCCTTGACCTCCACGCGCGAACCGTTCTCATCCATCTGTCCCAGGCTGATGATAGAGTTCCTCAACGCGGATGTAGTAGACTCCGGTGGCGGCTGTGCTCACCGTGACTCAGCGGTGAAGATGACGGAGCCGACGCCTTGATTTCCACGCCGGAGGCGTCCCCAAACTTGACGGAGCCTCGGACGTTGGAGTCAAGCTCGGTGAAGAACTCCCGTCGACCGGTCATGTGATGGGTGGCGTCGGTGTCGAGGCACCACCCGTCAGTTTTGTCATTTCCGGAGCCGTCACCAAGGAAGGCATGCGCTCTCGGCTCATCAAGGTGGAGGAGAGCCGCTGCGGCCGATGCCGCTAGAGGCAGTTCGATGCTTGCGTGTGCGGGAGCGAGCCGCTCCTCCTCCTCCGCTCAGGCGACGTGGGCTCGACCACGTTGTGGTATCGACACTCGCCCAATGGCTGCTTGCCACGCCATGGCGCCGCCTTGTGTCGGCCGTTGCCGGCGGCGCCGCCTGGCGCCTCTGCGGCGCCACCTCAAGACGCCCCTCGCGCCGGCCGGTGCCTCCGCGCGCGCTTTGCGCGGTTTGCTGCACCGGCGGCACCGTCGAGGAAGGACTCCTTCTTCCCGTCACCTGGCAGCCTCCCATCGCTCCCGAGTGAGATGTAGCTTCCCGCCGATGGTAAACGGCCCCGAGAGAGACTGTGGCTCGTCACTGTCGACGACCTTGAGACGACCTATCGCCTCCTCGATCGACATCGTGGAGAGGTCCAGCAGAGACTCTATCGAGCGAGCGATCTGTTTGTACTTCTCGGGGATGCAACGAAAGAGCTTCTCGACGGCTCTCTCCTCGTTGTAGGTGTCGTCGCCGAAACGCACCATCTTCTGCAGCAGAGTGTTGAGACGGAGAGCAAAGTCGTCAACGCCCTCACCGGCTTGAAGGCGGTGTTCTCCCACTCTCGCGGCGCTGCAGCGGTGGTCTTGCGGGCGCGGTCGCTGTCGATGCGTCTTGCAAAGAATGGCGCCCCAGCCTCCTTGGCGCTTCGCTCGGGAAGCGAATCGCATCTCGGCGGATCGCAGCGGCAATGAGGCATGCGGCGCCGTCGATCCTCGTAGTAGTCCACGTCGCCCGTCTTGATCGCCTCCCACATATGCCGCACTGGGCCGTACCCTCATCACCGCGCCCATTCGACGTAGTTGATCTTGGTGAGGGTAGGCCACCCACCGCCGGACCGATGTCCGACAACGGCTCGATCCGCGATGACCATGGTACCGATCCGGGAGGAGAGTCGCGCCGCCAGTAAGGCCGCGATCTCCGTCGACCTAAGTTGCCGCCGCCGGAGCACCGCCGCCGGCGTCCGCGCCGTCGCCGCCAATGCCTCGCCGGAGCGCCATCGGCGCGTCTGCGTCCGTCGATCGCCGCCACCGCGCCCATGGGGATGCGCGGCTATCCATTGCGCCGCCTGCTCTCGCGCTGCCTCCCTCGCCAGCCTGAGCTCGTCGTTGGCAGGAATGGAGCTGCTGGCGCTACTGCCTCGCAGAGCCTCGAGCTCTGCTGCCGCCGCCGCTGCTTCTACCTCCGCCCTTGCTGCTGCCGCTTCGCCGCCGCCACTTGCTTGCCGCCCTCGCGCCGTCATTGCTCGCTTGTGTTCCTCTGCGGCGCGACTCTCGGCCTCTGCCCAAGCGCTCAAGGCGACCGAAGGCCAGATCGTTTCTTGGACATGGCGTGCTAGTGGGGGTCGCATGCGTGGGAAGAGGTCGCCTCGACGAATCTTCTTTGCTCGTCTGCGGGCAGAGAGGAGGATGGCGACAACGGTCGGTGTTCCTGCTGCCGGCTGAGGACTGGGAGAGACGTGGGTAGGTGATGAACAGGAGATGTTTAGGTTGCAAGACAACCAGGCTCTGATACCAATTGTAAGTAGCGGAACTCTTACTCTCATCGAGAGAGGATGACACTAGGAGCTGGGGCAATTTTTCTAGTTTATTTCTCACACAATGCCATGCCAACCTAAGGGGTTGGGGTTACATATTTATAGCTGGCCAAAGGCAGCCAAGCATATACCTAGATGCTAGTCTAAGATGCTGTCCTAAAAGCTAAACAAAGACCAAGTACAACAAAGACCCAAGTACAAGACTTATTCCAGCACTGGCTGACTTGGCGGTTCTGTTCTGGTCCTAAAAATCAAACTATATTAATCTACAGCAGTTTAATTAAGTATGAGTTACGGTGTCCAACCATTCCATCTCAGCATTTTTATTATTTAAGAGGTTGATTTCCATTTTAGATGCCATGCACTATCAATGCTACCTCTAACCATTTAATTCTCTAATGCAACTATTGATGCCCTTTTTGGTTCTATATGCAGGTAATCCACTTATTTTCTCCCTTTCCTCATTTTTCTCTTTTCTTTTCTCTTTTTCCTTTTCTTCTCACTTTCTTTCTCCTTTACTTCTCTGCCATTTCTCTTTTTCCCTATATCTCTGGCTCATTTCTTTCGGCTGCTCTGGCTGAACTCTCGGCCTGACTCCTCCCTTTGCCTTACTGGCCGGTTCGGCCGAGCCTGCCCTGGCCACTTCTGGCTAAGCTGCTCCCTGGCTTTTTCCTCTCTTCACCTCTCGGTCTCCGCCTGCTACTACTCTCCTCTCACCCAGCTGCTCCTCCGGCCTACTGCTCCCGATCGTCTGCTGCTACTTCCTCTTCCTCCGGTTCTCCTCCCTGGTTGCTGCTCTTCCCGGCCTACTACTCTCCCGGTCGGCTGCTCCCTCTGCCGACTTCTACTCGGCTGGTTTGGCCGCACTCCTCCCCCTCTCCACTTCTTCCTCTCTTCTCTACCCTACCCGAGCTGGCTTCTACTCCAGCCAAGCTCCCTCCTCCTCTACTGCTACTACCTCTCCCCACCTCTTTACTACTTTTGCTTTTTGGGGTTTTTGCTCTACTGTCTACTGGTTTGCTTCTGAGGTGAGTTTGATTTAAAGGTAAGGGTTGATGATGCTTCAAAAAGAGCTTGAGCTCTAGATTGGGAGAGCGAGGATGACGACACTAGCTTGGCTAGGACGCTTCCTCGTGGGCCCCTAGAGTTCATTCTACTGAGATCACTAGATCTACACTAATCTACTGATTTTATCCCTACTTTGTTACACTACTGCTACTCTACTACTTACTTGTGCTCCTGGAGAGGTGTGGGTTCGATTGAGGTGTTGATGGGGCTTGTGGAGCTGCTGGTGAAGTGGCTGAGGGGGTGACTGGCCTCCTTCTTCTTCTTGGCCTCCCCTCCTAGCTCCTTGGCCAAGCTTCTCCCCCTTGCTCCCTTGCTTGGCTCGGCTGGTACCTCCTCTTCTTCCTGCTTGGCCTCTTGCCTTTGGTGCTGGAGGTGAGAAATGGCTGCTGTGCTTGCTAGCCTTTGGCTAGAAATGGATATGGGGGACTCCCCTGCTGTTCTCTCGGTTTTGAGAAAAGGCAAGGGGGCTGCACCTTGCTGCCTTGGCTGCTATGGCTATGAGGACAGGTAATGGTGGCTGCTGCCTTGGCTGGTCTTTAGCTGCGAACTGGCCAAAGGCAATGGATGGCTGCCTCGGTTGTGGTGCATGAGTAAAGGGAGGTGAACCTTCCAGCCAACTCTTGACTTCACTGTGCTCTTCTCTTTCTACCATACCACTCTTTACCACTTCACTTCTTTACTGCCAACGGATGCATGCATGCAGGTATGATACTCCTTATATGCTTATGCACATGATTATGCACTTGCTTAATTAATCCATGCTCCTGTCTAATTATGATGATCATGCTTAATAACTAATTATGCAAGAATGATGATTAGCTAATTGGGATTAAGGGGAGGGTCCTCACAGTGACTCTCCTAGGCTTTCCCTCGTCTGGGATCCCTGTCCTAAATTCCCAAGCCCTCTTACTAAGTCGCACATGCCAGACTTGAATCAGGTCACTGTCATCCTCACCTTCTTTCTAGCTCTCCTCTTTGAAGGCATAAGGGAACCTGTCAGGCGGAGGGCAAATGCAAGAATTGTGTCCAACATGCGTTTCAGGCACAAGTGGCAGCAAAAATGCTTAAGTAGCATGTTAAGCCATCCCTTGTGGCCGCCATGCCAAACTGCCATTCCCAGATAGATGTCTATGAAAGTTGTTTGAACATTCCCAAGTAAGTAATGCATGTTTTACCTTAATTTTCTATTGTTCTTCACACATTATTAATTTCTCCTCTGAATATTTCAATAACGCCATGATATGTACCTTTGTTGTGTTGCTGGGTGTTAGATCGGTAAAATTTCTAAATGAAATTTTGGAAATAGCCCTGACATAGCCACTAGATTTACATGCTGTAATTCCAGGATGTTTAGCAACTTTTGGTGGTATTTTGGCTTTGTTCTTTCTCTATTCTGGTAACTTCAGGTGTTAGTTTGGTTCTCTTCTGAGTAACTAGAAAGGGTGGAAAATGCTTCGGTCTGTAATAAGACGAGACATTAAAATGGTGGTTGAAAAAAACCCTCCGTTATATATGGTAATGGAATCCAGGTTCTTCCCGTTTGGAAAAAAAAAAACATAGCCACTAGATTTACTTGTATGACCTACACCAGAACCCATTTTTCCTTGTTAACTTCTGACACGTAATTCATGTTTCCTTTTTTCTACATAATTAATATATAAAAGAGCTTGCAGTATGCATGAGATATATAATTTCAGTAGTGGGTGTTGAATGGTGATGCATGTCATGATATTTTTTATGCAGCTTGTTTCAGTTATTTGTAAATAGATTTTCCTCAAAAGTTAGCACCCTTTTTATTTTCATTAAATATATAGTATTCGTGTGTACAAACAAAGTAAGCTGGCCATTCACCTATTAATTAGTAACCATATGGGTCTTGAATGGTGATGCATGTCATGATACTTTTTTTGCACCTTGTTTCAGTTATTTGTACATATATTTCCTAACAAGTTTAGCACCCTTTTTTTTCATTAAATATATAGTATTCAAAACAAACAAAGCAAGCAAGCCATTCACCTATTAATTAGTAACCATATAACTTTCTAGCCCCAAATTTGAAACCGGAATTTGATTTTTTTTTTTGGCCGGATCTGATCGGAATTATATCAATAAGTTCTCAGGAAGTGATCTTCAATGATAATATTTCGAAAAAGTCGATTTTTGAGACTTTTTGGCATTTCGGCAGAAACACTCTCTGAATTTTAGAAAATTGAGGAAGCATTTTCATGCTATGAAAAATTTATGGGAGTATCATAAGATATGTAGGATAATACATAAAATTTATTAAAATATTTTAACATCATTTGTTATGTTTTAAAAATAAAAATCAGAATTAGGATAAACGAGGCAGTGACAGTGCTAGAATTTTATAAATCTATTCATATCTGATAATCACCTAAAATTTTTATGGGAGCTTAAAAATTCTCTCATAACCCTGTTGTAAAAGTTTAAAAAAAATTGAACCAGTTTTGATGAGTCAATAAAATTTTTTATATGGTACAAGGACGTGATGTACATTTCGAAAACTGTGATGTACTACATTCACATTTTTTTGGGGAATTTTTTATGATCGATCATGATCTCAAAACTTTATCACAAGATCATTGATGCTTTCCAAATATGTACCAATTTTTTTTTGTAATTCTTACATTCTTGAAACTATTGGAAAAAAGGCTACTATGAAGTAACACTTTCATGTTTTCTGTGATATTTTTATGTTTGATCATCTTCTCAAAATTTTATGACAGCATCATTGATGCTTTGCAACTATGTACAAAAATTTTGGTAATTTTTACATGCTCAAAAGTATGGAAAAAAAAGTTGCAAAGAAATGTCGTTGTGAAGATTTGAACTCGAGACCTCTTGTTTGATAGAGTTTAGCCTCACCACTGAGATATGGGTGCTCATGTGTTTTAGAGATGAGAAATAAATCATTTTATACGTTGATAACTCACTGGTTTTAATACATCGTCAATCATTGAAGTTCATTCACAGTCCATTCCACCGAGTGCTCTGCCATTTCACTTTCCCTTGCGCAAGCCTCTTCTCCACCCTGCTCTCTCTCTGGTCCGGCCACTCTCCGGCCAAATCCGGCCAGCCCCGAGCCCCAGTATGGAAATCTCGGCCTCTAAGGGCGAGATTTCGGGCTGGTGAGGCGAAATCTCGGGCTGAAGAGACGAAATTTCGACCGGCCAAAAAAATTCGATATGCACAAATTGTTTTGTTGGATTTTAAGTGCAGCTGTATTTTTTGCTTATTTAGACATGTAGTCATGTGGGATATAGTCTAGTAAGTAGTAAGAACTAACAATGTATGTACTCATGTGAGATATAATTCATATGTCAGTATGTCTTCAAAAGACCATGTCACTTACTCACTTGTATGGTACAGTTAGCAAGCCTGACAACGAAAGGCATATATCATGCATTTTAGCAAACATCAGTGAGTTAAGAATGTTGACTCCCTGCAAACAAGCACATGGTCATACAAGCTTATATATCATGCATATTTTTTGTAATGATGCAGGCTCTAGTGAGTTGTGATGGCAGAGCCTCAAGGTACCGTATGGGACCACGAGGAGCCTTGTCGGCTCGTGGTCGAGGTGCAACTACTGCACGCATGTTATGAAGGGTGGAGGGGCGACCCGTCTTAAGGAACATCTGGCTGGCCGCGCCGGTGATGTGAAGGCCTGCCCCAACGTGCCTAAAGTGGTTAGGCAAGCCATGCTCGCGGACCTCCGTGGTGGCCGTGACAAGAAGGAGAAGCAGGCGATTCGCCTGCGTCAGGAGGAGGCTTGCACCGAATGGGCCACCATGGGCATGGAGGATGAGCAGCTTAAGATGGCCATAAAGGCCTCTAAAGAAGAGGCCTACCTCAGGAGCCAAGGTTTGACCCAAGGTTCGGAGTCTGGGAGTGGTGCAAAGAAGTCCTCGATTCAATCGACTATCAACAAAATGTTTGGTCGGTCCAAATCGACACGGGAAACCCATGCCTCCATGGATGTCGACCTTGCACGGGCTAGTGCCCCGCAGCAACCTCGTATTTACACTGCATTCCACCAGGGGAAGCGGGAGAAGCTAGGGAGGGGATGGTCAAAGTGGTTACATGCTAATGCAATTCTCGGAAGGAAGGTGGACTGCCCGTATTTCACAGGTATGAAACAATTGTATGTTTGTAAGTTACACGTCGTGTGATGATTGTACTAATCTCTTGTGCATGCGGTCATAGCTGCAATCAAGCTGACGCAGGAGCTAGGCCCAGGGGTCCGTGCACCACGAGGATAAGAGATAGACGGTAAGTACTTGGACGCGAATGAGCAGGAGATTGTGCAGTACCTTCGAAGGTTCAGGGAGGACTGGGCCACCTTTGGTGTTACAGTGATGTGCGACACCTGGACGAGACCTACTCAGCAGAGTATCATCAACTTCATGGTATACTCCACCCCTCCCCTCCCAGCGAGATTCGTGGTTGACTCCATCCCACCGGAAGAGATGAATAAGGCAACAGGTAAATAATGTAATTGTTTTCCATTCCACTTTTCAACCATGTATGTCGAAATCTCACAACAGTGTTAACCTTACTTCTAATTGGCCATAGGTGGGAAGAGCCTCCCAGATTGGGCCGAATGGAACATCGGTGACACACACACAGGGAAGAGAAAGTGTGCTACCGACGCCGACGATGATGACACCCTAGTAGGAGCTTTGGACGGGTTGCAGAAGTTATCGGGCAGCCAGAGTGCAAAGGAAAAAGGAAAAGCCTGAAGTGATGAGGAGCCTATTATCGGCAGTGACGACGACACGGCAACACCTTCTGATAATGTGCAGTACCTCAGTAGTAGCTTAGCGACAATGATGACTCTCCGGCGATGACGGACGGAAGTCGACCGTACTCCTCCGCCCCGTCCACGATCACAATCACCGGCAGAGGATCGCATCGTGGTATCGCCGAGAGGTCACTCCCAATGGCGGACCGCGATGCGACGGGAAGAGCACGTCGCGTGGTGGGGGTGGGCGCCAGACAGCACAACCACAGGATGGCTCACAATCATGGTGTAGCAGCGAGTCTTCCAGCCATTTGGGCCTTCAAATCGAGCATACCGGGTATGGTTCGATCCCGTACGGATGGGATCAAGGTGGGTACGGTCACAGACAGAGTTATGACGGATCGAGCATCTCTTCGCCGTTTGACTACAATGATCCATGCGCCGATCCGTACGCACGACACTCATCTGTCAGTGTTAGGTACCTTCACCAGTCCGTGAATTATAGCGCCTGGATGAGTCATTACGAACATTGGAAGTTTGTCTGGCTACCGCGGGATATGACCTGGGAAGAATACAAGCAACAACACGAGAGGAGGTATCACGAGGTCATTGTCGATAACGCGGAGGTGGAGTTTGCACCACAGGCGTTCTACTACTCGTAGGTACGTGATGCAAATATACATTCATTTAATTGTCATATGCAAATATGTGAAGAATTGTTATATGTATCGAATTTCGGTACTTCTCGGTATCAAAAAAGCCGGATTCAAATTTCGAATTTGAAATTCCGGACGAGATTACTCCGAAATTACCAAATTTCACCGAAATCTCGGTATCCGGCCCATGACGATATCTTATCCGAAAACGAAATCCGAAACCTTGACTAGGAGTCTTCCTATGCACAGGTGTTATGAGGCATATCTCGTATAATCAATGCATGCTGACGCAATTGATCCTCCACTGGTGCATGATGCATAGCTAGCAATGCTGCAGACTTGCAATCCTTCATGTATTGATTGTTTGCTTTATGATACACTGCTTACATAGGCAATGAATACTGAGATGTCCATGTACCCATGGATGCATGCATCAACAGTAACTGCACTCCTGTACAAATAATTTCACAACAGACAAGAAACAATAGCAGCTCACCTAGTGGTGGATGTGTCACCAAGTCTGGTTGACTTTTAGCCAGGTACCTACCTATGGACTTATCTACATGGAACGCTACCCACAAAAAAAATGAAATATTCAATTAATTTCTATAAAAAGGTATATGCTTTAATTTCTTTGAAAGAAGATAAATGCATGCAATTAAATGTTAATCGCTTCCAGAAAGAACTATGACATCACCAGTGTGCTGCATCTATGTTCACTGAAGGAATTAATTGCGCATATTTTTTTGAAGGAATTAATTGCGTATTTTAATAGAAATTAATTCCATATCACATTTTAAGGAATTAAATGCAAATCACTTTTCTAGAAGGAATTTATTGCATATATCTTTTCTGAACTGACACATATCTTGTTAGAACATTTTTAACACATCCTCTCTTTTTTTGCTGGTCGTTGCATGATAAATTTGTCCTTATTTTCCCTATCTACAAAATTAAATCGTAGAAAATATTTTTACATGGAAGAATAATATTAAATCTTTTTAAAAGCAAACAAGAAAGAACGGTGAAAATCTTGAAAAAGATAATACTATGCAATTACTGCATATATATGCAATGTAGCATAAGTCAAACAACACATGAAGATGGCAAGTGTGGAGGATATGATTGTTGTGCCATAGAACCATGGATTGATTGTACAAAATTAAATATGTTCTCAAACATGTTGAAACATTCAAGGAGATACAGTTCTCAAACATGTTGAAACGACACATCTCTCATATTTCGTTCTTGATGCACAATTTGGTTATAAAGATCCATTGCAAGCCAGTGAAGTATCATCTTCAGGTTCCATTTAGTTATTTCTTTCATGATATGTGCTGCTCTTTCTTCTACAGATTTCGCGTTGGTACATTAAGGTCACAAAAATAATCACCTTACTGTTATCTATGACTTTGGCAGATTCGAAATGAGAAGGCCAGGAGATACTTAAGTTGCATGCAGAAAAAACATCCTGTCCCCTTTACTCAGAAGTTTCCTAGTGCTGATCCTTTGGCTCTTCGTCTGTTAAGGCGTTTACTTGCATTTGATCCTAAAGATCGGCCTACAGTCGAAGAGGTAAACTCACAAAAGTAATTTTTGCTTTCTTGGAACTGCTTTAACAATTTCACAAAACACCTATATATGTTTTGATATGCTATATTTACTTTGCTTTTTTTAATATTACTTCAGGCTTTGGCCGATCCATACTTTGCAAGTCTTGCTAATGTGGAACGTGAGCCCTCAAGACATCCAATTTCAAAACTCGAGTTTGAATTTGAGAGACGGAAGCTGACAAAAGATGATGTTAGAGAATTGATTTATCGAGAGGTAGAGAGTGATAGTTTGGGTTTCCTATTTTTGTTAATAATATATTTGTGTCGAATGAAAGTTGATTATTTCATGAAAAGCAAACAGATTTTGGAGTATCATCCACAGATGCTGCAGGAGTATATGAAAGGTGGAGAACAGATAAGCTTCCTCTATCCAAGGTGCAGACTTGCATTAATTTTTCCTGCTTTCTTAAGTTTTGTGTCTACCATGGGAATGGTGAACATCAACCTATCGTTTTCCAAGCAAGTTCATTGTATAGCTTGTGTTATTTATTTCTTCACAACTACAATTTGCCTTTGCCAAGTAACTTGTCTTGCAGTATGATTGTGCATTAAAATCTTAGCTATTTTTGCATTTCCTATCTTTTGGGGATCTGGTTTGTGTTAGATGAAGAGAAGTGTAAGTGTGTAAGGTTTGTTATATTGCAATAGCCCAAGGGGCAAATATATAGAGTATATGGACACACCTAGAACACTAAGAAATGCCACAAATACCCCTAACACCCCTCAAATGCAATGGGTATGCAATAGCATTGCATTTGGAAGGGTAGATACTAAAATAGGAAAAATCTAAAGTCCTAGTCTTGAAGTTGTTGTCACAACATGTAGCTCTTGAAAAATGTATCGAGTATCAAATGATTTCCTAACCGGGGTCGTGCGGTAGTGTTAGTGATATGCCCTTGAGGTAATCATGGAGATGATTGTATCACGTCTATGTTTATGTAATAATATGATTATTTTGTCTATTGAATAAATATCATTAGTGTCGATCAACAAGTACGCGACTTGTTCGTGAAACTCCTTGTTTATGTTTTGATATTATTCTGAATTATCCCTGACCTTATATCATCATATGGGACAATTGTGATTTATAGATTAGCACATGTATTGATTGATGATCATGTTTCACGGGTCATGGATATAGGGATATCAAATCAATAATGTGGAGACATGTTGGAGTGACCCACCATGAGACACTGCGGGAATTGTTATATTCTTATATGTCAGCAGTTGGTGGTCTCATACATAGTGTATGTGGGATCTTTAAACCTGAAATTGTCATGGTTTCCTACATGCGTAATAGTGTACTTAGAGGTTGCCAAACACTACTCCGTAACTGGGTAGTCATGAAGGTAGCTTTCGGGTTTACTATGAAACATGCGGAGGAATGTGGGCGATTAAGATGGAATTTGCCCCTCTTATATAACAGGAAAGATATCTCTAGGCCCCTCAATGTGGTTGGATTAAGAAAGTGCATGATCATGCCAAATGTGATTGATGAGTCAATTGCAACTTAGTAATCCACTACAAAACGAGTGAATGATCGAGCTATCATAGGGTGGCACGTTTCTCGCCTTGATTTCGATCTGGTATCATGAGGCAAAGGGATCAGTACATGAGTACGATATAGGTTCGTTCGATATGATCTTCGTGTGTATTTGGAAATCACTATGTCCTGCTAAGGGCTGCTGCCGACTTATAGGCCGAAAGGAGTTTTGGCCTATGGCCGATTATGCATGAGTCTACAGGGTCACACACTTAATGGGTTGGAATATATCAGTAATGGGCCAAGTGGGCTTTGCACCTTGGTTAGGCCCTAACATAGGGTTCCACCGAAAGGGAGCGGCTATTTAAAGGGAGTTCGTGGTCGCAATTGTTGTACAACCGGGCACATTGAAACCTTAGCCGACACCCTAGCCGTCACCACTTGAGCCTTCCTGTGCGCGCTGGTGCTAGCACACCAATACACGGCGTTCCTTCCCCAAACATGTGGACTTCAGTAGAGGTGTTGTTGCTACTGCGACGCTAATCAAGACGATCGCATCCGCACGGGGATGGTCGACCACCGCAACAGGACGCGCGACACGTTGAATCGGGCTGCATCAACTTTCCTTCCGTTGCACTGCCCGTCTAGTGGTAACGATCTATGATCACTTACTCGCTTGGCTTCCTAGTTTACGGAGTAGAATTTTTAATTTGTGCTAGCATAGCCTACCCGTATCCCTTCAGGTAGCCCAAAAAGCACAAAGTGCAGGGGCTAAGAAAGCAGAGGCAAGCAGGAGCAAAGTGGACCGCGACTACACGACAAAAAAGATGATGAAGCCGACACAAATAGAGATAGTTGTCAAATCAAATTAAAGAGGGATAGATAGAAGCATGGTGGTGCAAATCGAACCCCGAGATGGCGGTGGCATAGTGCACTAGAAGCGTGGCGAAGGCGTGGTACGGAAGAAGTGCGGCGGCCTTAGAAACTCGGGGCCGCACTTCTACGATCTACGACGGCTCAAAGAGAAGAGCGGCGGTTGCTGCCATACGAAAGGGAAGGAGAAAGCCATATTCGATCCAAAAGGACGGATTGTGGCCAACAAAGTAATCAGCTGACTGACAAGGAATTTGTGGACTTGCACAGCATAGACGAATTCAGAAATAGATGCTAAGAACTTGGATGAACGCAACGGAAGACTTAGAGAAAAAGACTCAATAGCAACAAGACAGCAAGCACCAACACCAGAATATCAGCACCACACATGTAGCCCACCACTAATAGAAACAACTCAACACAAAGCAAAGCAATCACTCCAAAGAAAAAAAGGAGGGTGGCGGCGGCGCTCCAAAGAGAGGAGCAGTAGGCGGCGGCCATGGCTGGAGGATGACGTATCAAGGGCCGGCGATGCTACAGCTGTAGAGAGGAAGAAGCCAAAGCTGGTGAGGTAGAAGCTGGAGCTTGAGCTGGTAGAAGTCGTTGGAGAAGCCTCTGTCTACAGCCGGAGCTGGAGCCGGTGGAGTCGGAGTGGCTTCGGCCAGATCGGATTATAAAACTCGATCGACTGGGGCCTTCTTAGTTCATATTGCTCTCCCCCTCCACTACCTCTGCCATGGAGGCGACCGCCGCCTTGCCCCCTCCCCATGTTGCCCTCGACGCTCGCGCCCTCTTTTCCCAGTGGCCATGAATTTGGGGACTAGCGAGATGGAGGTTGACCGCGTTGAGGACGGTGGAGGAGACTGGCGCAGTTGAGGACGAAGACGGAGGTGGAGGTCGACGTGGGTGCGGATGACAATTCCTAGCGGTGGGTGTAGGATCAAGGATAACCGACTAGAGGGGGGGTGAATAGGAGGTTTCTAAATTTTCTCGACTCAATTTAGAAAAAACAAACAACACTACAAATATTAGATAAGAATATGAAGAACGCACTAAAGTCTCTAGCAAGGTTCAAAAAGCTATGACAATGCAAGTGAAGCAAGTATACTTATGAGCACAAAAACTAAGAAGAATATGGTATAGATCAAATGGATTTCCAACAAACAAGAATACCAAGCACAATAAAATAGGAGACAAGAAATTTTAACCTGTGGTCTCGGAGACTTGCTTGGTCTCCCTACTCCACGCTGAGGTGACTTGATCCACGTCAAGCGGCTCCACTCGCTGAGCCTTCTCGATCACTAAGGTAGTTCTTCCCGCCTCGGGTAGGCGAACTCGGCCTTCACAACTTGCCGGGGCTTCTCAGCCTCCGTTGAGAAGCTCACCGTGCACAATCGCCACCAAGCCGCCTAGAGGCGGCAACCTCCAAGAGTAATGAACCTTGACGCTAGCTTGAGGTCGAATGTCGGTGTCTAAAGGCTCAAAACACTAAATGCAACCCAAATTTGCTTCTCACACTCACAAATAGAAATTGAATGCACAATAGAGTGGAGAACACTTGCTGAGCTCAAATATCATCAGTGAGGACCAAGAGAGGCTCTAGAATGCAGGTGGGAGGTATTTATAGCCTCCACCAAAGTTTCTAGCCGTTGAGCTCGAATCTGCAGAAAATCTGTTTTTTCGGTGCTACGCCCATGTAGGACCAGTAGCACCGCTCGCTTCAACGGCTAGAATAAAGGCATTTAATGCACTTGCCGAGATCGTTATAGAAGTCCGGTGCTACCGCCAACTAGGGTGGTAGCACCGCTCTATTTCTTTTCTTTCAGTGAAACACACCTCTCGGAAATATAGCACCGGATCGAGATCCGGTGCTACTGGGTCCGTGAGCACCGCCACTATGTCGTGAGCACCGGGCTTCCAAAAGTTCAAGAAAGGTGCTTCTCGAATTTTTACACGGGTTAAGGTCCGGTGCTACCGATGGTCCCAGAGCACCGCCACTATGTGCGTAGCACCGGCTTCCCACTCACCCAAAAACTCACCCTCTGTGATTTTCACGCCGGGCTAAAGTCCGGTGCTACCGTGATCCCTGTAGCACCGGCCGCCATGGCGGTAGCACCGGCCGTAAATGCGCCCAAAGGCCCTTCTTCGAATTTTCACACCGCTTTTGAGCCGGTGCTACCAAGACACCCGTAGCACCGCACGCCATAAGCTTGATGATCAGACCGGATTCCGGATACTTAAAATAAATCGAGTATTTCAAAGATGGAACTTGTCTAATATTGAGCAACTTATATGAATATGCATTTGAGCCGTTAAACCCTAATTGACATCAAGATAATCATCAAGATCCCTCTTAATAGTACGGCCCTAAATCTAATAAACCGATCTTTCTTCCAAACTCCAAGATCGTTAAAGGACTAAAAAAGAAAGCCTTATATATATAAAAAATACCTTAACATAATCTTGACACATGCTTGATCTGCTTGAGCTTTCCTTGGTATTTCCATGATCATTCTTTTGGAGTTTACCTACTTACAATATCCTCAACAAAAACATTAGATCATATAGCAACGTTGTCATTAATTATCAAAACCAAAACATATCGGGTGCCTAGATGCTTTCAGTGGGGCGCACGGATCCGGCATAGCTCGAGCTCAAGGAGACGATGAGAGGCAGAGCTTCCCGATGTGGCGGCGACTAGAGTGGCGGTGGCAGCAGCCAGTGGCGATGCTTGGGGACGATGGTTCCGGTGGCGGGTTGCTCCGGAACGGCGCGAGGCGGGGGAATCCAGGCTAGACCCGAGTGGATTAGGTCATGAAGAAGACAACGATACCGACAACGGGGAGGCTCGGGTTGCTGGCGGCGTGAGTAGATCCGAGCAAGGCAGAGCTCGAGTGACCAGTGTTGGGGTCGAGCTTGAGGACCGGATGACGCGAAGACAGTCAGCGGCAATCGAGGCATGCTCAAGGAGAGACCGGGGGAGGATGTTTGCTGCTGCTGCAACTTGGACGTGGCCACTCCCGGGAGTGGAGATTGCTCCTCCCGGGGACAACAGCCGCAGAAACGATTTCGGAGCTAGGGTTGAAACCTTAGCTCTAGTACCATGTTAGATGAACAGTAGAAGTGCAATTGTGTAAAGTTTGTTATTTTGCAATAGCCCAAGGGGCACGTATAGAGTACATGGACACACACAAGACTAAACCCTAGAACACTAGGAAATACCACAAATACCCTTAATAGTTTCCAAGGCTTCTTTTTCCCAAAAATTGTAGAAGCAATGGTACAGGAAACACATCATGTGTATTTCTAGTTTTAATGCAAAAAGTTATTGGAGTTAATAACATATATTTAACGTATGGTTCTCTCTCTTTTTGAATGCAAGTGGCTATTGTTAACGCTATGTCATACTGCAGTGGGGTTGATCGCTTCAAAAGACAGTTTGCGCACCTTGAGGAGCATTACAGCAAAGGAGAAAGAGGTTCTCCACTGCAGAGAAAGCATGCCTCTTTACCAAGGTATGTAACGTGGTAGTCAGAAATCAAAAGTGAAGAACTACTTAATTTGATTTCAATTGTTGTGCTAAGTTCGGCATTAATTTGCGTGTAACAGGGAGAGAGTGGGTGCATCAAAGGACTGTAATAATGAACAACATACTAATGATCATGAGAGGAGTGCAGATTCTGTTACCCTCACAACTGTAAGCCCTCCAAAGTCACAAGATGCAGGGCAGCAGCATGCAGCTGCTGGTCAGAATGGTGTGAGTTCCACAAACTTAAGTCCGCGGAGCTACCTGAAGAGCGCGAGCATTAGTGCTTCCAAGTGTGTCGTTGTCAATGGGAATAAAGACCCGGAGGTACTAATGCCATACTGCCTGAATCCTTACTGATTATTATAAGTAGGCAATCAAAGTGGCATATCTACACACTATATAGTAAGAAAGGATGTGTGAAAAGGAAAGATTTGATTGATTTGTTGCACAGGTAATCTATTTTCTGGGTCCACTTTAGAGCTCAAGTGGGTTTTTTGTTTGTTCTGTTACTCTTTAGGATGATGAAACCTCTGAGATGGAAGGGGCCGCTGATGGATTGTCTGAAAAGGTCTCAAGGATGCACTCCTAGTGCAGCAATGACAACGACGGCGGTGATCTTGGCGTGATATCTGTCAGGTACACCAGATGCTAGTAATCCAAAAGACAACCCGGGGAAGCAAAATACTGCACTGCAAGTTCGAATTTTGGAACTAAGCAACGGCCAGTTCGAGAATTTTTATGTGCATGCATTTTCTATTCTTGCATCATGCTGTCTCTCGGAGCTAGCCCTGCATGGATTAATGGATTATTACCCAGATCAGATGTAACATTAATTAGATAGTCCATGGAACCATGGAGGAATCAAGTGTGGTCATCTTGATTGTTCACCATGAGCGCGTGTTCATTTTCCGATGGGTACTAGATCTATGCATAAGTTTTATAAATTGCAATGGCTCGCTGTGCTGCCATATGAACAGTTTATCGGTGTCCTGTTTCCCTCGCAAGAGTCTTAAATTAATAGATCAAGAAGCATTGGTGGGGATAAACTGCTTATTATCTCTTTCAAAGGTAGTACCTTGCAGATTGCCAGATTGTATGTTCATAAATTCGTGATACAAATATACAACACAGAAATTATCGACATTCTAAAGAACCAAATACAATGGCGGCATATGGTAAATTGCAAGAAATCGAAAAGTACATTGATGTGTGGGAACTGAGACTTTTTACCATCTCCTATTATTCCTTGAGCAAGTACCAATAGATACTAAAATTTAAAGGGTGAACCGTATCGAGATTTATAAAAGTTTAAAGGTAATTTGATGGTGCACGGTAAAAACGGGAATTAATCTACTGTTCGTCTTATATAGAGAGAGAAAGCCACCGTGGAATGGCGGCGGCGGCGTCTGTTTTAGCGATCACTAGGTACAGGGGGCTCTCGGGGCACATGATGATGACTGACCCCAAAGTTGCGAAACGGGGCGCTGCTTGAATGCTCAGACGCCGACGCTGTCGCCCTCCTTGAAGCTGCATATATCGGCTGACGAAGTCGAGGTACCCCTTCCCCTTCACCCCCGTGATGCGACTGCTGTCCCACCGCCACAGCTGTAGCTCCATGACGCCGGCGACGACGTCCACCACGCGCACCCACAGCCCGCCGTACTTCTTCCCCGTCCTCTTCTTCGCATTCGTCTTCGTCGTCGCCCCCTGCTGCTCCCCTTCGACGATCGGCAGCTGTTTCGGCGGCCTCGGCCTTGGTGTTCCCTCGCTGGTCATCAGCGGGTTGGCGACCGTGAGCTCCTCGGGGGAGAGGATCGGGCCGAGGCGGAGCTGCATGCCATCACTCGGGAGGCAAAACCGGCTCTGTTGCGGGTCGACGTCGGTCTGTGTGACGGCCTTGGCGTCGACGAAGTGCACCGGCAGATCGCCCCGGAGCCCCAGGAGCGGGGGGAGGTGCCTGCGTATCCACGTTGGCTTGCTCGTCCTGCAGCCGCTAGTGGGACAGCAGCGATGGGCTCTACGTCGACGGGAGGTGCCTCGCACGGGATACCTGAGAAGTCGGCCCGCTTGGCTCGTTGTTCCGTAGCGTCAGGGTCGTACAGGGTCAGGACCAGCGTGAGCGTGAGCGTGAGCGGCCCTTTGAAGCCGGCGGAGGGCGGCGCCGGTGCAGGGAGTGAGCCGCCAGTCTGGCGGTCGGAGTAGCACATGGTGTCAGTCTGTCTCGGTTAGAGATAGCTTAATGTCTCGATTTACTGTATCTTTTGATTTTATCTAAATATATTGTTAGTCTAAATCTTCTACAACTAAAATTCTTTTGGCTATATAAGCCGACCCCTGTACATGTAAACATTAAAATATTACAGTAGATTGTTTCTGTGGGTTTTTTCTGCAAGGGTTTTTTCACGTTAAATGTTAGCCCCAATTATTTTCTTATTTCTACAAACTCAGGCTTTCATGCTTATTATTGTGTGCTTATTATTAGCGGTATTCATGCGGGATTAACCTTTCGAGATTCATTCGACGTTTCATCGTTTATTTATCATGGGCAATTTCTTCGACGTTTGATCGTCTATTTATCATGGGCAATTTCTTTAACGTTTCATCATCGGTTTTCTTTGACGTTTCATCGTCTACCTTTAGAGAAAAAAATGCCAGTTGAGGAGGCAACTGAATTTGGTGTTTCATCACCGCTAATTTGGTGTTTTATTCACCGTTTGAATACGTTGACCATTATGAAGGTTTTAGTAACGTTCATTTGGAATTTGACGACACCCTGATGGTTGCATTATACTCTTCAGAGTTTTATAAACGAAAGTTTTGCTGCAATGTCAGTTTGAGATGAATGTTTAAAGTGCAAGGAGGAGTTTGTTTCTGCGTGGATATTACAACGTTGTTTTATTGTCTTTACTCAATATGAGAGTTCTACAATTTATACTCCATTGGCAGCACGATAATTTTTTTCCTTCATATTGATATTTTTTAACAGTTTCAATCATATCATGGATTTTCAGTAGGCAGTTTGATGTACATGATGACTACACGTGCAAGTTGATCTTCAATGAGCGTTGTTTGCCGAATTTTATGTTTCAGGTGGAGCACGTCAAAAATCCATGTTATGTGTTCTTCGCAATCTACTCAGCACTACAGGTGATATCTTGGTTTATGCCGTTCGATGATTGAGCGTTTGTTTCAGGAGGTCAGTTGCATAGACTCAAACTTTATTGGGATTATGAATCATAGAAGACCCAGATTTTTTCGTCTGCTTTGTTGACAGCTATGTGTTTGGATTGACTGTTCCAGTCTTTCTCTCGACCTACTGGTGGTTTACTCAATCTTGCTTCATTAGAAGTGTTTTGATAAGATTGTTTAGTCTTTCATACCCGTTGTGGTTTTTCGCACTACAAGTGTTTAGATTGACTGTTCCAATCTTTCTTGTTCATTAGTCTTTTGAACTTTTAACGCAATTGTATTCATGGTGTTTAATTACCCTTAGGGTTTTCTGGAAACAATTTCGTTATAGATTTTGAGTTAATCGGAGGTTTGTTAAAGATAACTCGATATCTCGACTTACCATATCTTTTGATTTTATCCAAATAGATTGTTAGTCGACTCTTTTGACTATATAAGTCAACCCCCTATATATGTAAACATCGGAACATTATAGTGACATGTGGTTTTTTCACGTTTTGATTTTTTTTTTGTGTTAAATCTCGTGTCCAATTATTTTGCAATTTCTACCCTAACAGTCTCTCTTGGCGCGTACGCCAGTTTCGATCCGACAGTCGGTGCAGGAGCTGCGTACGCACGGACGAGCGGGCAGATCGAGAGGCTTTGGTCTGGAACGCGGCGGGCTCGGAGAGGGTTGCACTGCCGCCTCCGGGACAAGCACACGGCATTTCAGAATGGAACCTGTGGTGCGATACCCGATCCGACGGCTATGAGCTACTGTGCACCTCTGCCTTTCCCCACTCTTTAAGGCAGAGGATCTCGGTCCTCAGTTGAGAGCATCATTTTTGAGCTAGTGATTGGCAAGCATGTCCCGTAATATAGGTGACTACTTCACAGCCGCATCACAGGCAACCATAGCATGGCTCACGATCGAAACAGAAGTTCATAAGAGATTCGTATCTGTAGGAGGATTAAGAAGAGTTACGAGCATAACGTGCTATGCCTTGTGTAATACAATGCAACAATGACAAACGTCTCAGGCAAGGCCCGTACACAACTAATACAGAACAATGGCATGCATCGTGGGCCTGTACACAACTAATGCAGGAACGATGGCATACATGCAGTGGGTACGTAGCGTCTCGATACGGGGAGGGGTTGGCAGAGCAGCAGATTTAATTTGCCTAACCGCATGGCCGCCAATCGCTTCATGCATGCCTTCCCCTAATGTACACACCTTACAATACGTGACCTCAGTATTTTCATCTGCCTCCACCCTTGGATAGGGTAAACATTGTTGCACCAACTAGTCACCAACATCTTCAGAATGGGCTTACTCTCCCGGCAAGCATCAGCATGAATTCAGGAACAAGACGGCGTGCGACAGGCACAACGAGGTGCTGGGGAGCAGATGCATGTGGATCATCGTTGTGCATCACAGCGACAATCTCTTCGAGCATTTTATCCCTACCACCACGAAGAGGATCCTTCAACACAACATTTATCACCAAAAAGAAGGGATCGATCGTAAGAACCATAAGCATTCAAATTTCAAACCACAAAAACAATGAGCAACAGAATCTTGTTCAACTGCACTGCAGAGGTAATGTTTGGATAATAATAATACTCAAGTTACATGGAGATGAGTGTAGACGGTTTATTCCTTTAAAGGAGTTATTTTCTAGAATCCATAAATCCTTTTCTAAACGACAAAGTACATCTGCATTGTATGATAAGCCCATGCAATCCTTTTCTATTTAACTCGGGAGGTATTTAAGTTCCCTCCAGTGAAAAGTGCTTTGCTATACTAACCCAACATAATGCTTAATGACTTGCTGGCAATCTAGCGAAGAAACAAACACAAGGGCTAAAGTCAAAAGTCAAAAACCGCCTTCACCACTTTGGAACATGATTTTCCTATCAAATCAAGATTTATCACCGTTCTTGAAATCATATGGAGAAGATTCATTTTTATGGAAATCACAAAATAACGTACTTCCTATTTGAAGACATAAAGAAAATAAAGTACTTCGAGACATTGCCAAAAAAAAGGTCAAATGTCTAAAAAATTCAATCTATCCAAATAGCACTAGCGTCAGAATGATTACCTGAAGAAATAAATCAGTATGTGTCTTTCCTTCATATAAGAATAGATCTGCTTTAGCACCATGATGTTGTAACGAATCAACGAAAGCTTGACTGCATTTTTGGATTGAATCAGTTTATACCAATCTCCAGAATGCAGGTAAAAGTTCATGAGTCATTAGATCGCACACTTATAAAAGTAATAGATTTACCATACCCCATGTGATAAATTATTTCAATTTGACCCACCTTTCAGCACACGGTATTGAATAGTCACTAGCTCCATGGAAAAGGATGATACGAGGCAATAGAGAAACTGCAGACCTAACAGCTGAGTCCTTAACCATTACTTGTGGAGAAAATTTCTTCAGTGATTCTTCACCTTCCATAATGCTGAAACATATGGCTGGAATGGAGTTATAGTATCTTAACAATAGTGGACAAGACAAATTAGCATATCTATTTTTTTTTAAAAAAAAAGGAAAAGAAAAATTGGTGCAGAAGACATGAATAAATACTAGCGGTCAGAATAAATACCTGAGAAAGATGGATCGGTACAGTCCACGCCTATCGAAATGATCAACCAAGTTAAGAAGATTATAGCTGCAGAAATCATAAATCAAATGTCGAGGCCAATATACCTATTTTCAGACATCCCTGCATGTGTGAATCAGTAATGATGCTCCTACCAAATGCAGCAAGTCACATTATTAAATGTTGAATAATCAAAGGTGCTAAAGGGATCCACAAGTAATATTGGCTTCCCAGCCCTGATGCCGAAAACATATTACAGCAGGAGCCTGCAATTTGCAACCTCACTCATTGCTTAAAAGGCAAATTCTCATCTCTAAAATCTAGAGCAAGCATATTACCGCTCTGCTTGACAGAGAAGTAAAAAAATACTAAATTGAAGCCAGAGATATACTCTATTAGGCAGTATTGCCAATGTTTGATAATACAAAAAAACTGAATACTGACAATAGTGCACTCACATTCTCATAGATAAAAAATCATCACATTTTGCCGCAAGTCATATATTGTTTAAGGAGATTTGGATGTTTACCCGCCAGAAATACCGAAGTAAGCTTTTAGTTGCGCAACACTCCAAGTGGAAGTATCTCCTTCGCCACATTCTTTAATAGCTTGATTTAAGAGAGTACAAGCAGCAATATGTGCACCAGCAGATTGTCCAACAAGATAAATCCTGTTAGAATGGTGTACATAAAACAGATAAGAACAAAATGGCTAAAAATATGTCATTTCCGGACAGGATACTGAATTTTTTGTTCAGCTTTTAGAATATAGTGCCTACATAATTTTTTATTCAGATTTTAGGATATAGTGCAACTATAATCTTTTGGAAGTGATAAATGCAAGTTCTTGTTTAAGTTCCACCATTATTACTACTAGAAAAGACGAATAGCCAAATGAAGTGTGCCTTTGATACAGTCTACCTCACCTTCCACACTGATGAGCTCCTAAAGCACACAAAGGATTGTCATATGTGCGCATGTGCATGGCATACATTGGAAGGAACAAGTTCGTTGTTGTAATAGCCAAGTTTGAATATTGATATCAGTTTAAGCTATAAACCTTTCAGGGTCACCTCCATAACTAGCTATATTGTTGCAGACAAAACAGATTCCTTTGGATGCATCTTCTACCATGTCACCAATAGTTCCTTGAGGAAAATTTCTGCAAACAAACCATTGCTGTGATCCATGAGTATGATATGAGAAGCATGCTGCTTTACATATTTGGAATTTATCTTGAGTACCTGTAATCAATGCATGCAACTATGATGCCCCTTTCTGCCAAGCGTCTACCTAAAAGGGCACCCCAGCCTTTGTACCTGAAGATATAATCCATACGAAGTCAAGAAAAATCTAAATCTTACTTGGATTTTAGAAAACATAAAAGAAAAACATTAGGGGTCCAAGATGGTAGATGCTTCTACTCACCCTATGATCCATGCACCACCAGTGACAAATACCACAACCGGCTTCAACCCTGTTGTGCCAGTAGGTATATACAAATCCAATCTGCAGACACAAATGCCAGGGTAAAAGATATCAACAACTTAACTAACTATACCAAGTGCACCGAGACATATACCAATGAGTTTATTGAATAGAGATATTATGGGCTGGTAAAAACCTTGTAAAAAATGAAAGAAATACCTGTTTCTTGGTTGTTCTCCGTATACAACACTTCTATGAACTTGGCTTGAGAAGAAGTAATAATATACAACTGGAGTAAAGCAAAAACAAAAGTTAATCTACCATAGTTGTCACAGCGGTCTGGCTAGGCACGGCGAGCCCGGAGCACCTGGACACCTAGGCGCCTAGGCGATGATTAGACGATGAAAATAATAAATAATATCTCATATAATATGGAATCAACTAAATATACCTCATATGAAAGGAAATTACATATGACAAGCAAGCAAATAAGTAGTTCCAAATAGAAAAGCATAGAATAGATAGTTCCAAATAACACTGCATGCTTCCGGACAATAACATGGGCTTTCTCTCATCCACGTGAACTTGTGTTCATCTATCTCTTGTCGTTAGCTGAAAGGTGGAACGTTTGGGATATTGTTGTTAAGGCAATGAACTTGATTTGTATATGAGGTATTTGCAGCACGCCTGATCAATTAATTAAGCATCCTTGTTTAAATTTTGTGACAATTCATATTCGGCTGAACTCCACTCAACATACCAATCCAGAATCATGGCTTCCAAACTGCTAGCAATTAGCAAGCAACAAAGAATCAGGCATTCAGACCCCTCTTCGGTCCTCTCAAGTCTGAACTCCAACCAGTCTCCACCACCAATACCAGTCCAAACCCCTGAAGCTGCAACCCAGCCATGTCAACACCGCCCCAGCTCCCGCCTCCGGCGGCCGCCACCGCTGCCTCCCTCACTGACCTCCTCGAGTCCGACACCTTTGCGCCTACCGCGCCGCCGTCCCCCTCCACCATCCTCTCCGCATGGTCGCACCTCCGCAACCCCTCCTCCACCTCCACCATCGCTGCCCTTGACACCCTCCACCTCCACCACCACTCACTCTGCCTCTCCTCCGCCCACGTATCGCTCCTCCTGCTCCAGCCCCGCCTCGTCTCCCCGCTGCTCTCCACCTTCCCACACCTCCTCCCCGCCTCCCTCCCTCCTGCCTTCCCTCCCACTCTCCCCTCACCTTTTACCCAGTTCGGCGCCCACCCTCTGCTTTGACCCGCTCCTTGGTATCCTAATCCCAGCTTGGTGCCCGCCTACCTACCGCCCCGCAACGCCTAGTCGACCACCGCCTCAACTGGACGTCTAGGCGGTCGCCTAATGCCCTCCAGCCGAGGCAGACAGTCATGGTGTCCCCCTCCAACCGCTGGGACGCGTGACATCTATGCAATCTACTATATGAGATCTGCTGTAATATATCAAACATGCTTTGGAGGCAGTGGTGATACCAAGTATGTCAACCAATATCCTACTTACGAAGACAACAATAGGGAAACCCCTTGCATGCAGAACAAATAAAGTGGTGTCAAAACGCCAACCTTGAATAAAACCCGGCATAAGCAAGAGAGTGTAACAGCACAGTGCTAGGAACTGCTGGATCCATCTGTAGCCTACCCTGCATAAATCAGACAAGTTATTGCAGCGAACTGAGCAAGAGTCTATGAAAAGGCCACACTCCCGTGCTCAAAGAAGCATCATGTGAAATCTTCTGAGCTTTAGCATATAATCTTAGCAGCAAACTTAGTAAAGTTCGTTTAGCTCCGTGCTAAACATGTCATGGTACAAAAATTCTCCAAAATAAATAGCATAGTAAGATCACAAGCAATTCACCAAATGAAAGTGGTAGCAAGGGAAATGGAATTGGAGAGTACCCGAGGTAGCGGAGGAGGATAAGCGTGAGCCGGGTGAGGAGGAAGGTCTCGGCGGCCGCGCGACCAACGTCGCGGCGGAAGGAGCCCCTGTGCTGTGCGAACCGCTCGCTCACGGCCCGCCTCCGCACGCCCCCGCCAGGGATGAGCGGCGCGGCCGCCGGGGAGGACGGCGGCGTCTCCTCCGTCTTGATGGGCTGAAAGGTGGCGCGGGCAGGGAGTTCCACCTGCATCGCGGCGACCCGGGCCGCGACGCGAGATTCCCGTGGTCGTGGGGGAGGTGGCTGCTCTCCGCTCTGGGACGGAGAATGATGCGGATGTTTTGCTCGAAACTAGAAAAATTTTGGAAAGTGATGGCTTCTTTTGTGGCCTGGCCGCACCGCAGCGCCACCACCGGCCGGGGCGGATCTGCACGAGTCGGCGAGGCCTCCAGGAGGGACTGAGGGAGGAGATGGATGCCAAGGGCGGCTGGGATGCGCGGCGCTCATGCGGACGGCGGCGGGGAGGAGACGTTGTTGTGACCGAACCGCTGACAAGTGGGTCCTTTGCTGCGCACTTCGACCATTTTCCCGTAAAGCGGTGGTTATGTGCATTCACTTCTCACACGAGATGCATAAATCTCACAAGCAGGTGAATAAGTAATCAGTATCTAATATTTTTATAACTTTAAAATAATGATACTTAGAACACTATTTTCTACGTTAAACTATTTAAAATAATGATACGTAGAACACTATTTTCTACATTAAACTATTTTAAATAAGGAGTTGGTGAGTAACACCTCTCCTCTCTCGAGGGCCGTTCGGAATAGCTCTTTCTCGCAGCTTATTGACAGAATCTAGAGGAGCTGAGCCGAACGGGCGGGCTCCTGTGGAGGATCTACTGGAGTGCTCCACGCGAAATGAACTAGAAAGACCAGGATCGAGCAGAGCCACTTTTTGGCTGAGTCCCGTGAGGAGCTGTACACCCAAAAGGCAAATACCCCTCCAAGTTAGTATTATTTACCCGCAAAATGCCACTGGTATAACTTCACCGACGTCAGTCGCTCACCCTGCCCCCATTCCCCATTCGCATTGGCCGACCCAGGAGACCAGGCGAGGCACTACGCATCCACGGCTAGGCGTCCACGCCGCGGCGTGCACGGCGACGAGCGGCGACCCGGCGTCACGACGGCGGCTTCCACGAGCAGCGAGGCGGCATCCACGGCGGCGTCTCGCAGAGGTTAGCTACCAACACCCATAACCCTAATTCCGGCGCCGTGATTCATCCTGCTCTCCGACCTCTCCTCCCGCCGGATTAACGCCCAAATTTTCAGATCTGAGCAAACCCCTTGTATTGGTTCTTGTTCTTTCATTGATCCTATGAAGTAGTACGTCTCACATAGCTGCTGATGTGAGGCACTGGAAATTGTCCCCTGTGAATCCAAGTGTTTTATTTGTTGAAATTAATCTTGTGCATGGAAGTTCAGAGCTAGAGTTTTTGAGTTTTGGTCAGTTGGCTAGGAGTCCAGTCGGTTTGGTTTTTGTTTCAATTTTGGTTTATCTGAAACAGGTTCTAGGTTTTCAGGTCTGTATACAGTCTGGTTCTTGTTTTGGTGTAATCCGAACTGAACTTAAGAGTCTTACGTTTCAGAGTCTGCTGGTTATTCATGTGAGTCTGGTAGTTACTCGGTAGGTTTTGTCGAAAGACAAAAGGTGTTTGATGCGGCTAAAACTCAGTAGAGTCTGATTCAAGTCCGTTAAATTTAGCAATCCGGTTCTGTTATCTCTAACTGAATTCAGTTTAGATTGTAATCTCTAACTTGTGTAAGTATTGAGAAAGAAAATCAGAAAAGGCTGTGGGAAGCAATTTGCGCAACACCAAAAGAGATTTGAAGTCTGCTGTTTTTGCTTGTCGCCTGACAGTTCCCTGTTATGTGCTGGTTTCTGCATTGCGCTGTTGGGTTCTCTGAATTGTGCTGATTTCTAGCCGATACAGAGGAGCTTCTCGCTGGAAGTCTTTCCGACAATACGAAGTAGTCGTTCGGCAATACAAGGAACAGAACCGGCAATGCAGAAGAAGTAGTCTGTCTACTTCAGGGAGGTTTTCCGATGATAGTGCATGATCTGAGAAGCATATCTTCTTAATATTTCCACTTTGTCTGAGATATTCTGGGCCAATTAGACAATGCATCCCATGTAAGAACTATCTTTGTGGACATGATAGTATGTTTCAATATTTCTGGAGCTCCCACTATTGTGTCTGTAATTGTATAGGTGAATACTAGTGATGATTTCAGTAATTTAGCTGCTATTGTTGTTTTTAGCTGTGAATATCATGTTGTATTAATGCAGATGGCAGGAAATGTTGTGTTGACCAACAAGAAAACTAGGATAGTGTGGGAGTTATTCGTTGAACAAGTTAGAGCTGGAAATCGTTCAAGTACCCATTTGAACAAAGTAGGTTATGTTGCTGTGATTGCCAAATTTGAAGAAAAGACTGGGTTGCATTACAAAAAACAACAATTTAAGAATAAATAAGACAAAATAAAGATTGAGTATGGTATATGGAAGAAATTGTTACCGTGCTAATTACTCAGATGTTCAATATATTGCATGATTCTGGTTTTTATTTTCTCATATTTCATAAATAATCCACACAAATACAAATAGTCAAGTTACAAATACAACAGGTATTACAGATAAGGGCAAACTGGACAATTCTTCCAGAATCCCCTCTTTCAAGAATCTGGAGCCAATCAGCTAGCCGAAGACTTTCAGAAACTGCTCCTGATTCTTCAGAAGATCAAAATCAGGAGGAGTCAGAGCAGAATCAGGGAGGAGCTGGAGCTGGAACCTTACCGAAAGGGCCCTTGCTCATAAAACGTGAGGAAAAAACATGCTACTCTTCTCCTTCTACACGAGTATTCCTTCCCATCGTTTTGAAAAATGGCTAAGAGTAAAAAAACTTGAGAAGATTTGGTCTCCAATAAATTATGTAACAAACTTTATCTAACATGCTCCGATCTCCAACAACCTCCACATATCTCCTCTTTCTCGTCCATTAAGAAGCAAGGGCTGCATTCGGTAACCAGGTGGTGTGAGGAGAGCCAAGAAGGTGCGGAAGGATAAGAGAGGTGAATAGCTCCGCAATTACCTTCCGGCACTTTCGCCTTGAAGAGGGAACTAAGGAAATTAGGTGAAAAATGGGAGCAAGACAGAGCGGTAGCAGCGACGGTGACTAAGGAGGTGGATCACATCCCAACGTTGTTGGAGGGACTGCGGCGTACATCTTGTGCCTCTTTGATGCTCTGCCTTCAATGTGGAGCATGCTCTAGACGTGCCCTGGTCGGCGCCTTCTTCGATCTCAACCTCTACTTTGGGGCCCAACATAGCTCATCGAATCACCAAGCACTACGATCGGCACCCCCTCAACTATTTCTTCGTCACCTTCCACCGTGGCGAGTTCAGGCTCCACGATCTCGATAGCTACGTCAGCTAAGCTAACACCTGCAACGTTGAGGACATGTCAATGCCTCCTTGCGCACCTCTCCCTCTGCAATAGTGGCCATGTCAGTTTCCTTTCCGGCCGCTTTGACCCCTTCTACACCCATGACCTCCATATAACGATGAGGATCACATTCGTGTTGCTTGCACTGCTTTGCTTCGGTTGATTATTTGGTGATCAATGTGCATGCTTGCTCTTTTCTGTTTTGTTTGCACTGCAACGTAACGTGCAGCTCAAATATGTGGTAATCACTGTTATAAATGGTGTTCAAATTATAATTGTCGGACGTGTCGACAGGACTGAGAGAGCACGATGTACCCAAACATGGCAGAAGAGTCGTGACATGGGTCATGGACAAATCTCAGCTGGGTTAAGTTGATGGACTGACGCAAGCTAAGCCTAGTGACGATGGTTTAAAACTACATGATAATATAAATTTTTAATGTAACACACGAGTTACATCTCTCTCAGCCTCTGATCGCTCCAAAGATTCATGATCCAAATCTCGACCCTTTTTGATCGTTTGATCTACTTGAGCGGTCTAGATTGAGTTAGGAGTGCTGCACCTTGTGTATGTGCTTTCTATGTGGGTCCTTGTTTAATTTCAATTTTCGTTTACGACGTCCTGATTCTTGCGACCGGTACATAGATTCGTGTGTCCAAAAAAGGACGTGGTCACGTGTCAACGAGATATACTTTATCAAAGAGACCCTTTAAATGTTTTGTACAATAGTTTGCATCCAACCAGGATCCAAATCTCAACCTGTGTTAACCGTTCGATTTACTTGAGCGGACCAGATTGAGTCAAGCAACGTGGATGACGTACAATTTCTAACGGAGCCCTTGCATTTTTCATATATTTGTCTACGACCATCCTGGTCCCCTATATTCGAGGAGGAGAGGCGAGCCGATGTTCCAAGGGCGGCGGAGCTCCGGCGAGCGGCTGCCAGCGTTGCTATTGCGTTCACCGCCCTGAAGGTCGAACGCTCAAAACCCACACACTTCCGCTTCCCATGAGTAGCCGTGATCACTAACTTCTCGTAGACTCCCCGAGAACAGCCGGCGTCTTCCTCCTGACCTCCATGGTGTCCTCCTCATCCTCCCCCCACCGGAAGCTCCTCCACTCCGTACGACTCTATCTCACCTCAAGCCCCTCCCAATTCCTCCCTACACCTTCTATTCATCTCCTCACAATTTGTTTTGAGTCTCCGCTTTAGTTGATTTATGTTGGATCGCCCAGGTGAGCGTCGGTGCTAGGATGAACTCCTCTGCACTAGAACACAGACATGCACACGTACTGGACACTTAAACACACACTGAATTTATGCTACAATACTTGCTGCTTTTCTATTCTTCTTCTTCTCTATTTATAGGAGGGGAAACGAGCTTGCATGCAAATGAAAGAAAGCTTACAAAGGAAAGGAAGCTTACAAAGGAAAGGAATCGCAGTGATTTCTGCGTCAATCGTGAATTAAGGCATGCACGAGCTAATTTCACCATGCATGCAAAAAGCATGAATGGAAAATGCATGTGTCAAGGCTTAACTAACAAATCTCCCGCTAAGCCCTGCACACCTGCTTGATGTCGACGAGACCGAGCTTGGACCGCAGCTGCACGAACTGATCTCGCCCAAGAGCTTTTGTCAGGATGTCCGCCAGCTGAACTTTGGTGCTGATTGGCTCGACCTTCACTCTGCCTTCTTCGACGCACTCTCTGATGTAGTGGTATTTGACGTCGATGTGTTTACTGCGGTCGTGAAAGACGTGGTTTTACTCACCGGATCGCGGACTGGTTGTCGATCTTGAGTGTGACAGCGTCGACCTCCTCTCCCCTGAGCTCTGCAAGGAGGCGCGCCAGCCAAACCCCCTGACAAGCAGCAGTCGCGGCGGCAATGTACTCAGCTTCGCAGCTAGATAGAGCCACCACCTTCTGCTTCTGGGACTGCCAGGTGATGATGTTGTCGCCGAGGAAGAACAGGACTCCGGTGGTGCTCTTGTGGCCATCGACGTCTGCGCTATGATCGCTGTCGCTGTAGCCAAGAAGAGCAACGCCTCCTTCCTTCCTCCGGTAGTGGTAGCCATAGTGCACTGTCCCGGCGACGTACCGCAGTATGCGCTTAACGGCCACTAGGTGCTCGGTGGTGGGCTTCTCCATGAACCGGGAGACATAGCCCACTGCGTACGCCAAATCTGGTCTCGTGTTCACCAGGTAGCGTAGCGCTCCCACGATCCGCCTATATTCAGTAGCATCAACTGGTGGATCGGAACTCAACTTACTGAGTTTGAGGCGTGACTCCATGGGTGTGATGCTAATATTGCAGTTTGCCAGCCCTGCTGCCTCCAAGATCTTCATCGCGTAGGCACCCTGACTGATGGTGATGCTCGCTTGGCCCGTTCACCTCGGCCGAAGTTAGTAGTGGAGCGACCCGGATCGCTCATCCGGAATGTGTTCATCATCTCCTTCTTGAACCGCTTGAGCTCGATGTTGTCACCGCCATGATGATGCAGGTCGTCGACGACGCCACGAGTAATCGGTGTGTGTCGCTCGCGGACATACACGCAGATGTTTCGGATACGTTGCATTGGAACCCGGCGACACCGGAGAGGTGTCCACTTGGCGTACCATGCGCCGCGGGCTTGACGTGGGCCGTGAGAGCCTTGATCGACGCGCACCTTCGCTCCTTGCCGGTGACCACGAACCCGGTGGTCGGGCGACATAGACTTCCTCCGCAGCTCCCGTTGAGGAAGGCCATTTAACGTCCATGTGATGGATCGCGACCGCCGCCGCGAGTGACAACAGGAGTTGTACAGACTCGAGCCTTGCCACCGGCGCGAAAACCTCGTCGTAGTCGATCCCTTGACGTTGCACGTACCCCTTTTCCACAAGCCGGGCTTTGTGCTTGATGATGATGCCCGTGGCGTCCTTCTTCGTCTTGAAGACCCACTTGAGCCCAATTGGGTGCTGGCGCGGTGGTGGGTCGACGAGCTCCCAGGTACCGTTCGACTCGATCGATGTCATTTCGTCGAGCATGGCCGTCCTCCAGCACTCGTGCGCTTGAGTATACTCGAATGTGGTCGGTTCGTCGATGCTCACCAGGAGCAGATCCTCGTCCAGATCCCGGCGCGCCATCCCGGGTGGTGTCGTTGGACCGAGAATGTTGTCGATAGCGCGAAAACAAAGCGGGACGTCGTCATCGTGTTCAGCATCCAGTGCCTCCTCCACATTAGCTGGCGGTGAAGCGAACTCGATCGGAGCGTGTGCCGGTGCCGGTGTGGACGACCCCGCCTCCGGGCTTGGCGCGCGTGTTGGTGATCGTGGCGGTGATGGCGTCACGTATGAGTTGGAGGCGCCACGATCCACGCTGAGGTCATTCTTTGAAACGTGGTCACCACCTCAGGCTGGACCACAGTGGTGTACTCGATGACGAACTCACTGTCTCCGTTCGCCGCTTGATCACCGCTCCACTCCCACCGCGCCTCTTCGTCAAAGACGACGCGTCGCGGTGATGTGGACTCGCCTGCCACCGGGTCGTGGACCCGATATGCCTGGAGCCGGGTTCGTGGCGATGAAGATCATTGGCCGACTGCGGTCGTCCAGCTTCTTGAGGTTGGGCTTGACAACCTTGACATGGGCGACGCATTCGAACGTGCGTAGGTGATGTACTGTCGACGTACTCCCGTTCCAGAGCTCGTACGGGGTCTTGCCACCGGTACCCTTCGTCGTCGTTTGGTTGAGGATGTACACCGCCGTGGTGATTGCCTCCCCCCAAAATTTGCCCAGGAGCCCCTTCACCTTAAGTATGCTTCTGGCGGTCCCGACCACCGTCTGGTTCCGCCGCTCGGCGCAGTATCTGTTGAAGTCTGCCGCCGTGAACTCTCCCCCGCGATCCGTGCGTAGAGCGCGCAACTGCTTGCCGCTCTTGTGCTCTGCCGCCGCTTGGATGCGCTTGATGGCGTCTGGTGCGGCGTCTTTGGTGGGCAGCAACACCACCCACATGAACCGGCTGTAGTCGTCGACGAGGAGGAGGAAGTAGCGGTTCCTTCCGTGTCGCCGGTGATCGGGCTGCAGAGATCGCCGTGGATCGGCTCGAGTGCTTGGTGGAACGACGCAGTGCTTGGTGCGGAACGGTGCGCGACGATGCTTGCCGGCGAGACAAGCCTCGCACACCTGCTCCACTTGGGACGGCGAAGGCCACGGATGAGGCCTTCGCGCCCCATCTTGCGCAATGCGCGGTTGACATGGCCGAACCTAGCGTGCCAACGCCAGCGTCCTCACCGCGACGCGAGGCAAGGCGACCGCCGTGCAATGTTGATGTCGAGCACGTCTGGCCACCCGCTCCCGGTGGATCTTGGCGAGGAGGCGCGCCGGTCATCACGCACCGCAGATATCCGCCCTCAATCGATTTGGAACCCACCTTCGTCCGGTTGGCGCGGACGATGTTGGCGGTGAGGCGCGGGATGAAGTAGGTATTGGGAAGGGTCCGGTGCTCGCCGTTCTTGCATGCGAAGAGCACGGTTCTGCATCCCTCGATCCGGACCATAGATCCGTCTCTGAATCGCACAGAGCCGGTGATGCCTGTGTCGAGGTCGGAGAACGCCGCCCGGGACCCTGTCATGTGGTTGGTGGCCCCAGTGTTGAAGATCCATCGCTTGGAGTCGCGGTCCTCCTCGTCGTCGAGCGCCGCGAACACCTTGCTCTCCACCAGCTCGACATGCTTCGACGGTGGCTGTGGATGAGGTGCCGCATGAGGTGCAGGTGCCCCCGTATTGAGGGCAGCTTGGCCGTCATGGCCTGCCGGGGCTTGCACAGTGAGCTCTGGTAGCGGTGGCGGCGATTTGGTGAGGATGGCGCCGTCTTGGATCAAGAGGAGGCTGGGCTCATCGTCTCGGGCCACGTGGGCTGCTCGTCCCTCTTCCCGCCTCGCACTCCTTGGCCCAGTGGCCAATTTTGCCGCAGTAGCGACATTTGTCGCCGTTGCGGGCCGGCGCCGGGCTGGACCCTTCCCGCGCGTCCGCGTTCCCGCCACCGCGCGGTTTCCCTTTTGGACCACGGTGCTTGCCGCGGTTGTAGGAGCTGCCGCCGGTTCGTGGGCTCTCCTGCTCCTTCTGCTTGTACCGCTCCAGCCATTGCTCCTCCGTGAGGTACAGCTTGCCCCCGCTCTGGGCTGGAGGTGGCTCGGGATTGTCCTCCGACGCCAGAAGTCGGCCGGTGATCTCCTCGACGGAGAGGGTGGAGATGTCGAGCAGGGTTTCCATGGAAATAACCAATTGTTTATACCTGCCACGTGCGATGCGGAGGTACTTCTCGACGACCTTGATGGGGGGCTCTGGATCGCCGAGGGTGGCGAGTTGATTGACGAGGCCCGTGAGGCGTAGAGCGAAGTCCTCGACGCCCTCGCCGTCCCGAATGCCAGTGCTCGTACTAGCGCCGATCATGTGGCGCTGTTTTCCGGATGCGGTCGTCACCGATCCGCATGACTCGAGACACTCCCACGCCTCCTTCGCGGACGGCTTGACGCGGCAGTGGAGATCATCTCCGGTGGCATCATACCGCAGATGGCGTCGAGCGCCATCCGGTCCTCGTGCACGTCGATGTCGTTGCCAGGATCGATGGCGCACCAGAGGTTCCGAGCTTGCAGCTTGATCTTCATCAACAAGGCCCAATCGTTGTAGTTTGTCTTGGTCAGCGTGGGGTAGTTCACCGGCCCGCATCCCCCTTCCTTGACCACGCGGTACACGACCAGCCCGCGATCGCCCCCGTCGTCTCCACCTCCTGTGGAGCGACTGCCGGAGCCAGAGGGTGGTGGTGAAGCTTTTCGTGCTCGAGGCATTTCGACGCACGATCACGCGGCCAACGCCGATAACGGGCTCTCATACCACTTGTTGGATCGCCCAGGTGAGCGTCGGCGCTGGGATAAACTCCTCTGCACTAGATCACAGACATGCACACGTATTGAACACTTAAACACACACTGAATTTGTGCTGCAATACTTGCTGCTTTTCTATTATTCTTCTTCTCTGTTTATAGGAGGGAAAACGAGCTTGCATGTAAAGGAAAGAAAGCTTACAAAGGAAAGGAAGTTTACAAAGGAAAGGAATCGTAGTGATTTCTGCGTTAATCGTAAATTAAGGCATGCACGAGCTAATTTCGCCATGCATGCAAAAAGCATGAATCGAAAATGCATGTGTCAAGGCTTATCTAACAATTTACTGGGCGGTGCAGCGCTGCCGGATGTCGGAGTCGCCGTGCCGGCTCACGGTCTCCATCAAGCGCCCCCTGGACCCCGCCAGATCCTCGCCCCTGCGTGTCTCCGGTAATGTAGGCTTCGGTGGAGTTCCTTCCTTTCTGCTTCCATCTGGTTCAGTCTTCAATTTTGGTGTGGATTTGTGAATTGGTGCAGTTTCGGATACTGGAGTTGGGAGCAAGCTGGAGGAGTTCCTGGAGTTCGACACGCTGGCTCGTAAAAACTCCCGCGGAGAAATGGGGTATGTGATGCCATGCTCACCTGCTCTTGCACAAATTCTTCGATTAGCGAAAGCAAGGGTTGCGCTTGCCACTAGCGTCCGAAGAAATTCGCTTCCGATGCTAGGCAAATATCCTTAGGTAGCAACAACACTGTTAAGTTGTCTCCCCTCTTCAAATGGAGGTGGTCATCTTCTCTGTATTTGTTTATCAATCACTACCTTTCCAATGTGGATGGTCTCCTAGATGGTAAGGCGGTGGGATGTTCTTCCCTGGAGCTTTCTTCCGCAACCATAGTTGGTCGTTTTAAGTCAACTTTCAGATGGATTACCAACTGTGCTTTGACAGTGAGTTATATATCCAACATTGTGCCTTCTTTCATATCTTCATTTGTTTGGTTTAGACTTGGCAATAATTCTTGTTCTTAGGTTCATCTCCCTTTGCCTCACCTCACACAGCTTTTCTCTATCTGCAGATGGTACCCTCTTCATCACAAGTACCGGTATGCTTTCTGTTCCCTCAATGTATTACATAGTTCACCTTTCTGTTCGTGTTATACACCATTTCCTGTTGTCTAGTAGAATCTAATTTCTTTTAATTATTCTAAATTGCTTGGTTATATTGTCCTGTGCCTTTCATTGTACTCCATGGCTTCATGTCAATAATGCTTGTTCTATCATTTTGTTTTTGCATAACAAATCACTGATTGACTTGTCTTAAGAATTTTCTCTCATCACATAAGAGCTGCAAAAGTTCATAGCAATGCTTACTCACAAAAATCAGTCAAATTCTCGCCAGGATGCACTGGAAATTTTCTGTTCTCTGGCGCTTTGCTCGTTACTGCAATTTGGTTTTTGTAGATTCCTTGTCTTCCTTTTTTTGTTGCTCGTTTTGGTATAATGTAGTTATATGTGGTTTTTCTTATTTATTCACAAGGACATTCTTTGATGAAAAGACTAAGCATGAAAATAATTCTAAAGTAGAAGTGTATGTCAAATATTTATGCTACCAACTTATCTTATTATGTTTCTTTAGACGTTTTTCAGAAATCCTCTGCAGAACTTTATTCCGTTTGGTTGTATATGTTAATTCACTACAGTGAACTCCTCCATAAATTTGCATTTGCAATGCAAAGACATATAAATATGTAATGCAAAAGATTGTTTTGTTTGTTAATGAAAATTTGATTTCTGGAAGGTCATTGATGGTTTGTTGTCATCATTAAATACTCCGTAGGAATCAATGACAAAGCTATTTATCCTTATCGATTTAATCTTCACGAAGACATATCTTCAAGTGCAAGATTCACCAAGCTGGCTACCACATACAAAAATCACGCAACATTCAGGCAGGTCATCTCTTGTAAGTTTGATGTGGCCCATTGAATACCAGGATTAGTTGAATCATCTATGCGTTTTTCAGCACAGTGGAACTGAAGTATGCCTTTGCCTTTCAAGTGAAGCTGATGTTGATGACTTAATATTACGTTTGGTTGACTTTGTCCGTAAGGTATGACTTGATAAACATTTCTGTTTCTCGTTTTTCTCCATATCTTTTTACCCACTCAACCTTAGCCAACAATTTTGATCATTGTGCTTTGTTATCCTGTCAGTATTAGAATCCTGACAATGATCTTATATTTGGGACTTAGCAAAGAAAATTATTTTCAAATATGGTAGAATTGTTAACTTTATGTGGTTAGGCTTTTTTTAGTTGCTGTCGCAATTATTTTCTGACTAGCTTGTTTTTTCATTGGTAACCTGTGCAGATACGTGTGCTAAGAGCAGCTCTAAGTATTTCTGCACTACTTTTTTTTTATCAATTTTCAACTTAAGTATTTCATATAGTAATTTCTCTGTCACTATTCCTTTTCAGCTTAATTGGTTCACAGTTCTTATGATGAAATCTCGTATTTTACTTGCCATTATTGTGCTTATTCTTTAGTCATTCCATCCTTGAATCAAAATGCCCAGTGCCACACACCGCAATGACTATACCTGAGCAGTAACAATGCCGTTTATCCATTTATTATGGATGCGTTAAGTTTTGGTCTTTCTTGTTCTAAGGGCTATGTGTCTATATCAGTTGCATTGCCTTGTAGCATATGCATCCTGTGTGGTCTTCTTATTGGTTGAAGCAATAAGAAATTTAATGCCATTTAGACCTTCTAAAAGCTAAAATCAGTGTACAGATTGCATAATACTTCACAAGTTGCAAGGAAGAATTTGTTTTAATTCATCGTGCGTTTGACATTTTACATGGAAGCTTATGCCTTTGTACATAATATGCAAAATGCAAATGCATACCATGTATTCGTATAGCTTTGGTTGGCTGAATCATATATATTCAAATATGGTGTTCATAGTCTGTATGCTACAGTGACAAAACAACAGAATCCTAGCATTAGGAGGCTCCTAGAGATGCATTTTTTTTAAAAAAAAAAGGTTCTTGACAACCTTCTGATGAAAGAATATGAATACATTTACCAATGCTACATATGTTTCATCTTGAGAATGGCAGGAGACAATCAATCAAGAATGTGTTGACCGTGAATGTACTAGTAATATATGTATACTAATGTTCATGTTTCTTATGGAATGTTCAAGAAACAGAACAGCAAATTCGTATTCCTACTGATTCAGTATAAATATATTGATGCCATCACACCAGCAATAATTCCAAACAAGAAAATTGCAACGACCTTCCTGTCTATTTTCTGAAGAGTAAGTTTATTATTATAGATTTCATATACTAACAGATGGCATGCCTTTATATGCACCAATTTGTCCGATTAATTACATTTTCATACCAAGAATCCTATAGTACCCTGAGCTGATTAACTGAAAGAAAAAGGATGCTTAAAATTGATGATCATTGTCAGTCGTCAGTTATATTATGTTTCTTCTGGCATATTTATTTTGATTTGGTTGAGCATATTTTCAGTTTTGGCTGTTCAACATCAAGTAATCATAAAATTGAAGCATTTCTCTGTCTTTGGCTCCTTTAGTCTGATCTCTTAGGTGGCTGTTTTGTTGGTCTTTTTTACTTTCTCAGAATTTATCATGTGAGCTCTTTGTTGAGCAAACAAGCAGTGCCGGATCAAGAAATGTTTGTCTGTCACAAGATTCTGATGTTGTCAATCTTTCTATTACCGCATCAAGTATTGAGCGGTTGGTTTCTGGCCTTAAAGATTACGCACTCTCAAATGGAAACACGTTTCTTGTGATAAGTGTGGCACATGCTATATAAATAGGTAAAACTTTCATTGCTTGATTTGATGTGTCTGTTATGTATATTTTTCACTTAAGTTGCTAAGATTATTTTGCTGAAATTGCTAATGCATGCTCCAAGATATTGGTGCTGAAGTCATCCCACTCTTATCTGAAGGCAAATAGACAGTGATATTCTGTTCATAATTACTGTTAGACTCATTCCTCCAAAACATTATGTATCTAATAGTTAAAAGGTATAAATGTGTTTTCTATCTGGATTTGACTCTTTCACTGATACTTGTTTATCATTAGCATTCATCTTTTTTATTCTTGAACTTGCAGTTTAGATGGCTAAATGATATTGCTAAACATTTTTTGGTTTCCTTTTCTTTGGTTTTGTAGCTGTGAAATCATGTGCTGAAAAATTGGCTGAGTAATGAAATTGGCATTGCAATGTGGTTGTGCTCATGGCATGTGTGGTGCTTTGGCATGTGCCGTTTCAGATGTTTACTTGATATGCTTGTGATAGCATGGTAATAGTTTTTGCTTGATGCAATGCGCTCGTGTGAGTGGTTGCATAGACTGATGTTGAGTCAAGTCGTGGACTTGTGCTCGGAATTGTTTCTTGTTTATTCATGTGCAGGTGTTGCTTGAGGGCGAACGTGGTCGATGACGGGACTGGAACTAGGTTCATGGAGGAACTGAGATTCGGACTAGATTCAGAGAGGAATCGAGGTCTTGGTGGTTAAGGATGTCATGCGGAACGTTCGGGCTAGAGAACATGCACATGGAGGCTGGTTAGTCACGTATTTACAACATATGGGCTGTACATGCGTGTAAGATGTTTTTGGCCATGTTGGGCCAGGTTGAGATGTATACAAACTCTTTCCATGTTGGAAGTGGAGTTGTATTCAATCTCTTTATGTTTACTCAGTATAAATAGGGGGAGGTGTCTCCTGTTTATTTTGTGTGCGCTGAGTTTTTAGGGTTGGTACTCTTTTGTTTGGAGTGCTGTAACCAGACTAGACAAAAAGAAATAAAGATCGATTTCTTTACGGCTAAAAAGTTCCCCTGCGGCTGATTTTTCTAATGCTCAGAAGTACAGGCGCGCGACACCCGAGCGGAGGAAAAACCGACGATACAGTGTCCAGCGCAGCTACAGTAAATGGTGTACTACAATATTTCGTTTCTACAGTAAATCGCGGATTACTGTTCATGCACGCTTTGATTCAGTGATCGTGTTCTGGTTTGTTTGCCCGGTTTTGTTTTTATAGATTGATTCATTGTCTCTCTTGTTTCAACAAGTTTAATATTGATTTGATCCATACAAAACCTTCCTAGAGTATGAACTTAGAGTTCTTGAAAGTTTCGTTGGTTAATCTTTTGTAGATTGTGATTAATCACGAAATTAGGGTTTGGTCAGTTCTCGTCATAATCTGTCACAGCATGCTTGCGAGGTTAATAACTTTTGATCCGTAGGTCCGATCGAGTTAATTCTTGTTGGGTTAGATTCATAATTGAATCTAGTTTCTTCATTTAAAATTTCACACTAATCCAACGGTGGGATCTTCGGTTAATCTCATTATTTGAGTTTGGTCCGTCGCTAGTTTAAATTTGGTCTGTCGCTATTAGATCGTTTTTGTTTCAGCCGTCTTTCAAAGAATATAACTCTAGATCCATATGTCCGATTGGGTTAATTCTTTTTGAGTTAGCTTCGGAATTGAATCTGGTTTCTACAGTTAAAATTTCATATCAATCTAACGGTTAGATCTTCAGAAATCTTAGTTTTAGTGAACATATATCAGTCTGTCTCGTTTGGTCCGGCGTGAATTGATTTGGTTTTGCTACAGTAGAAATTTGGTCCGCCGTGCATGTGAAAATTTGGTCTGGCACGAAGTTTGGTCTGGCGTACAAGTAAAAGTTTGGTCCGGCGCAATAAGGTTTCTGTTGAATACAAATTAAGCGATCTGAGTTTGTTTGGGGTGTTTCAAAAATCATAAAAATTTTATTTTAGCTTCCGCGCAATCATTCACCCCCCTCTGATTGCTAGATTAGTATATTTCGATCCTACAGTAGCTATCCACCTTGTTAAGCCGACCAGTTGATTTTACCACTTATGCTTTGAGTCAACTCTGTTAATATATTTCTCTTCCGTGAAGTAAATTCATGCTCATTTATGTCATGTTTTCAATGTCAGATAGGGATATGAAAAGCTAATGAGGAACTACTGCTAAAAAGTATGTTGCGCTCACTAATCTGAGGTGTATGTATCAAAATATTTACAGTTGAGGGCATCCACATCCTTACATTTGAAGATATCAAAACCTTTGCATCTTGAGTTCTAGACTTCTATATTTACTTATCTGGCCCTAAAAGCTTTGTTAGTCAAAAACTACTGAAAACCATGGGGAAAACTGTTGATGGTGGCCAAAAGCATTGGCTGCTAGACTGGAGTATTTTCCCCATTTGCCCATCACCCCAAACCCAATCTCTTTCACTCTTTCAGATATGCATGTGCTAGGCTCCTAACCTTGCTGTTGCATGCTATGTAGTCATTATATTCAGCCATCGGTATAATAAAGAACAACACTTGCATATCATCTGATTCTGGCATTATGCATTCCTCAGATTTCAGTGCTGCCATATTTGACATGATCAGCAAGTTTTACTCTCTTGCTTTCTCACTCCAGAGACCGTCTAAAGATTGGAACTGGAGCAGCAAACAATGTAGACATAAGAAAAGCTAAAGGACTACTTGTTGAAGTAGTAATAATGATTGCACATACTGCATCTGATCTGAGTTGTTGGATGGTGAATTGTTCGTCCACACAGGTTTGCACCATAGACCATTAATTTACACAAAGTGATTTTGCATTTACATTAGAGGTACTTCTTCGTGTGATGCATAAATGTTTTTTGGATGTAACATAGATTATAGAAGCAAGAATACCTCTCATGAGATATATTATTGCTTGTATTCGGTGAGCTTACAGGAGGTAAAACAGCATGTCATCACATGTTTATGCTGATGGTGTGATTCAACTGAGCCCATTGCTTATGGCACAGTTGTTTGGCCTAATTGTAGGTTTGGCATTTTGAAGACTTGATACCATGTCCCATCTCACAGTCCTCCTTCAATGTGGTAAGGAAGGCACTTTATTCTGCATTTTGTCACCCGAAAGTAGATCATGCAGGAGACTTTCTCAGTTGCCATGGTCAGAAGGTTTGTGCCTTTTACACGTTTATTTGCATTCCTTAACTAGTGTATTTTTCAGCCTGTTATAATTTTGTAGCTGAAGAAATTTTATTGTTAGATGGACAAAAGGTAATGCTATACTGCCACCAGATAGAATTAGGTGTAAATTGTCTCGCTCTGTGCAATTTACAATGCAAACTGACCTCCTTATTGTTAGAGTTAGTGACAGAAATGAGGATCGGCTGATGCTTGGTTGGCAACCGGCCCGTCGCGTGTTCGAGCTTGGCTCAGCGCGGACGCTGGCGGAGCCGTGGTGTAGCGCGTGCGTGGGCGTATGTGCGTTTGTAGTCCGGCTGTTGTTCTTCTTCTATAGTGAATGTCAGAGCTCCTATCCAATTCTTTTTAAATAGTTAGTGACAGAAATAAGGATGGCATCTTAAGCTGTTGTCAAGTTCTCCAACATGTTTCATTGCATGCAAAAATACTCGTTCAGTTCTATATAACATGACCCTTCATTTTTCCTTGTCTACATGTCGGGGTATTAAACAGGCCTTTTTTCGGAACTTATCAACACATATCAGCATCGTGTTGATTCCTAACTTTAAGGTGATTAACACCACTTTCCTCCATAGTGATGTACTGCATTTATCCGAGAAAGCAAGTGCCAATCTGGTTCATCTTGGGAATGAGCTCTATATCATAGAGTTACAGCTTCCTATTAATTTAAAATTAAATATGTGAATTGTACGGTCAATTGTTCTTTCATTTTCTATGGTAATTGATTATAATTAGTGATCTTTATATCATTTTAGGTTCGTGATCTTGCACAATCAATTGCTGGCCTTATCTTGTCATCCAATGATCAGGAGTTCCAAGATGAAGGCATTACGCTTCTCGGGCTAGGCTCAGATCAAGACGTCTCAGAAGGGGCAATTGAATCCTGCATCACTAAGAAAATGACCCGTATCATAGAGATGAATAACACCAAGGAGAATGCAGAGGAAAATAAGCCTTATTTGTTCGAGTGCGAGAAGCTGGATGAAGATAGCCAACCGGAGGAAGGAGGAGATGAAGATACGGTTTTGGATTTCTAGCTTTTGTCTTGCCAATCTTGTAGTACCCCACTCAGTCCACTATGCCGCGAGACAGTCTTACTAGACAAATTTACAAACGCTAACAGTAATAGCTGTTGCTAGTTGCTACCTCATGTATACAAAATCCAGAAAATGTAATTACCAATGTGAAGAGCATCTCCCTCCCTTTTCGTTCACGATGATATGTCTGTGTTTCTCTCTCTCTATTTTTCCGTCTTTCTACAAATGATGTTGCCTGTACGTTTGAAATACTAGAATTTTGTAAAAAAATTGTAAGAAATAGTAGGGTTCCAATATTTCAAAATGAGCGCGGAAAATTTATACAAATTTCGTAGAAAGCCCACGAAATTTTTAGGGAAGTTGTGCGTGGAAAAAGTAAAAGACGTGGAGGGTGGAATGGATGAATCCCTTCCGCTTTACAGCAGGGTTTAAAAAAAAGCTTGGACCTTGCGAGCTACTCGAGCTCGGCTCGCGAAAGGCTCAGTTCGAGCTCCGAACGAGTCGAGCTCGAGCTCACGATCTTAGCCGAGCTGAGTTCGAATAGTCGCGAGTCTATTCAAGCCTAAACCGAGCTTCCTTAAGTCGAGCTTTCTTAAACTTGTTATTGAGCTTCTTTGAGCCGAACTTACTCGAGTTTGTTACCGAGCCTACCAAACTTACCATAATTACCAAGTTTACTCGAACTTACTTGAGCTTGAATTAAATCAAGCTCGAGCTTAGATTGAGACTCGAACCTCGACTCGAGTTCGGTTTAAACTTTACCGAGCTCCGGACTGAGAGCCAGTCTCGCTCGAGCTCGCTCCCTCTTAGCGATCGGCTCGTTTACAGCCCTCCTTTACAGTACAGCATGAGAAGCCTTGACCGGTTAGTTACCCACCCCCCTCCCCCAGACCCAGCCGTCCCAGCGTACGAAACCTAGACCACCGACTCGCTCCCAAAATCCCCAATCGGCGGCCATGGAGGCCTCTCCCGTCGGCTCGGTGGAGCGGTGGCGCGCGGAGGCTGCTCGGGCGTTCCAGCGCTACCTGGACCGGGCGGCGCCTCACACGGCGGGGCGGTGGGCGGGCACGCTCGTGGCCGCGGCGGTGTACGCTCTGCGGATCTACTACGTGCAGGGCTTCTACGTGGTCACCTACGGGCTGGGCATCTACCTGCTGAACCTCCTCATCGGATTCCTCTCCCCCATGGTCGACCTGGAGCTCGAGGTGCTTGACGCCGGCCCCGCGCTCCCCACCCGCGGCTCCGACGAGTTCAAGCCCTTCATCCGCCGCCTCCCCGAGTTCAAGTTCTGGTATACGGTTTCTGCTCTATCCTAATTTCTAGCCTCGTTTCACACTGGTCCAGCTAGATATGTACGTCGTTTAATTATGTGAAATTAATGTTTGATTTGTTAATTGGAGATGCAATCTACACAAGGCAGCCACCGAAACACACTCTTCTAGGAATCTAGAGTCAAATTTTGATTGAACCAACTAAATATGCTGATTTGGACAATTAGTCAAGATGTACCGATCAACAAATTTTGTGAGTCTCATTTAATAATTCGATGATAAAATATAAACGGATAGGCTTCAATAGTCCACTACTATGATACATCCTTGCTAATGCCTATGCATTGCCGATTACTAGGAAAGAAATGTAATACACTCATTTTGTTGACCTGCTTTTCAGATTTCCATTTGTTGTTGAAAACTCGAAGCTATTGTTGTACAAAGTTTTGTAATGCAATGACTTAAGGTTACATAGTCTGAAAAGGATAGGTTGCATGTTCTAGTGGAGTTCTTGCATTTTTTGTGCAACTTCGATCTTGTAAATTGTTGTTACTTCTCTAATCTCTATTGAAGAGTTGCCAATCTTTTGATGTGCTAGTAAGAATGTAAGATATGTTTAACTCTGTATAAGCCATTGTGGTGTTGTGTTTTCTTTCGGTGGTAGTTTCTTACTGTTGTATGGTTCAGAACATCAGATGGTTGTACTATCCATCTCGTTCCAATTTGCAAATAGTATATACTTTAAGTTGATGAACTGCTTTTCCCTGATAAGCTCAGTGAAAACAAGTGTTTGCTGCTTTCTGGGAGGAGGGAGTTTTTTTTTTTGGCACCGTATAACGTATCATGGAGTTTACATGGCATGGGGCACACCAGGCCATGAGCACTATAATCAGGATTTGGTGTCCCAGTGCCAATGGGCTCCTGTCCTTCCTTAATCTGTTTGCAATGCAAATGTACAAGTACAACAACTACTTTGACCAATTACTATTCTTTTTTTCAGGTATGCCATCACAAAAGCCTTTTGCATTGCTTTTGTCATGACATTCTTCTCAGTATTTGATGTTCCTGTCTTCTGGCCAATACTACTATGCTATTGGATTGTGCTCTTTGTCCTGACAATGAAGCGGCAGATTTTACATATGATTAAGTACAAGTATGTTCCGTTCAACTTAGGAAAGCAGGTGAGAGCTTTCTGACAATTGAAATTTAGTTGTGTTTCCTTCTGCTGCTTGAAAGTTAAGTAGATCATGCTTTCTACCAATGTTCTAAATCAAGGCTGTTAAGGCCTTGCAAAAGGCCGTTAAAACGGTAAAGGCCCGTTTTATCTGGCCATTTACTCGGTTTAGCGGTAGTTAACATTTAACATGCCTATTTTACTTGCCGTTTATTTGGGTAAAGTTGCAAAATTGCTATATAACATAGAACATTATGACATACATGAGATGAATACTAGTTTTGCTTTTCATTGTTACTTGAGCCATTCATTCATTCAATTGTGATTCTTTAATTACATCCACATGATGTCATATTTTTTCTTCGTGTTACCGCTGTAGACAATTATTGATAGAATAGTAGTTACATTCTATGTGCATGTAAGAAGATGAATTACATGCTTATTTTGTTACTGCAAACATATGTATATATTTATCTAAATTTTAAATAGTAAACATTTACAAGGTTGTTTACCGTATAAACATTAAAGGGTGTGGTGACTGTTCGTTCACTGTTTACCGTTATTTAGAACATAGTTTACCGTATAAACATTAAAGGGTGTGGTGACCGTTCGATCACTGTTTACCGTTATTTAGAACATTACTTTCTACCAGAGTCTCTTAAAACTAGCCCAGTGGCCATTACTGTTTGCATCTAGGTCTAATCAGTGATAGCAGGTTCAGTGCCGATTGATGCCCTGTTTCCACAGTAGCTTAGTGCCTTGGGATCAAGAGTAAATCATAGATTGTTTAGAAGCTCAGAAACTATGCATATGACTCGGTATCTTGGCTTCACCATATGATACTATATATTGCTCCACTATGGATAGTCAAGTTTTACTAAACAGCGGTTTACTAAACTTCGTTTTTGCAATTCCAATGCAGAGATACGGTGCAAAGAAAGGGCCAGCAGCCAGTGGATCTAAAGACTGAGACCTGTAGAGCAAATCCCCGTGTTGTTTTGTTGCGAGGCAGCAATGCTGGCATGGTGGTTTTTTGAGTACCAGCTACTGACAGCGAATTGTACACCTCTATTCGCCTAGTCGAAAGAAGCTAACGAGACATTGCGTTGGTTGGTGATTCTTGTTTTGCATATCAGTAGCTTTTGTACAATGACGCGTGACATGCGCCGCTATATAATTTTCAGTTTTGTTGTAGTGCACATGTGTGGACGTGTCTATGAACTTCATTGAATCGGGTGCAATGCAATGCAAATCAAAACATTGGAGCTGTGCAACACATAGCACTATTTCGAGCAGTGTTTTTATATATTTCCTCTTAATACAAGTTGCATAAATTTTGAAACAAACGAAGGGTTAAGTAATCGTCATTTACCTTTCATTTCATGCTTTAATATTTGTGCAATTTTAAATAGTGATGCATGGAAACACTATCTTTATTAACAAAAATTAGCATTGAGCTTGTTATTATGTGCTATGAGTTGGATTAGTATGGTTAAAGGATGTCTGCTTTGTGTGTCGTCCATTAACCATCCGGTTAATGCGCTCTTAATTGCGGCTACTGATTGTGTGACCAGCGGTTTAGAGCTGCTGATGCTCTTGGTATATATATATATATATATGGTAAAACCCCAGCTGTTTAACGTCAACCTGTACTAAAACTAAAATAAGCAGTTAGAATGAGTAACAAATTAACCCGCAGGCTCACATCACAGGTTGGTCCCACCTTCGCGCCCTGTGCTGTGACCCAACTACGTACGTACGTTACGTTAGGAACTTAGGAGGATCGTGGACGTACGCTTGTGTTGCGGAGACTGCAGAGTGGAACAATTAAGCTCCCATCGGCGACGAGCGATCGAGGAGAAGGAATATAATAGGGAAGCGGAGGAGATCCGAGATGGCGATGAGCGGGTGGAGGAGGAGGAGCGCGCCGGCCAGGTCGCTGTGCCTGCGGCTCGCGCTCGTCGCCGCCACCGTCACGCTCGCCCGGCCAGGTGCTCAGTTTTCTCATCCACCTCGTCTGCATGCATGCCTGATATTAATAGTATGCCTCCTTCCCGTCCCACCCGTCGCTCCTCTCTCTCTCTCTCTCTCTCTCCCTCCCTCCCCCGATCTGATTACCTCTCTCTTCTCCAATGTGTTTGGTTGCTGATCATTTGTGCGAGCTGTCTGAGCTAGGTGGTATCTCTGAGTCCTCACATTTCCTTTGATTTCTTGTTTTCCGTGTTCAGGCGAATTAATCTTACGCGCGGAGTTGACGAAGGTCGCCAGCACGGTCTACTTCGACATCCGGATCGACGGCAAGCCCCCCGCAGGTTTGTGGTGACCCCGGCTCGTCTCTTGTCAGCTCGTGATGACATCCTTAGGTGAAAAAGTTTGGCAAACACTGACACAGGGATCGTTATCTTGCTGTGTCTTCCTCACGCTAGTTATGTCGCAGATGCCTGTGATGGCATGTGTAGATCGAGTCCCCGTTTAGAACACTAGAATTTCGTAGGAAAGTAAAAAAGAATCCACTCTCATTAATTGATTAAAGGTACCCGAATGGGGTCCTGAGTATCTTGAGATGGCTGCTTCTCTCCAGTATTATTTATGTATATATGTTGGTTGCTGATAGTCTTATTGACGTTCTGGGTAGTCATAGGTCGGATTATCATGGGACTTTTTGGGAAGACTGTTCCTAAAACAGCAGGTATCATCGACTTAATTACTTATTCAATTCAATAACTGCGCAATTATCTTTTATGAGACGAGAGAAATGCTGGTATATATGCTTCCTCATGCACCATCCGATCACAATTAATTACATGTTGCCATGAGTTCGCATATATTATTTGGAATGCCATGGTTTGGTGGTCACCAAGTTTACTCAATCAAATTCACATGCTTCTTCAAAAAGATCAAACAGCTTACAGACACAGTATAAATCATTCGACTCTTATTTCATGCAAGCGCATGTTTGTAACTCATGCAACCAGGTTCTTTAAAAAGAAAGGAAGGTACTTATATATTTTCACAAAAAAGTCCATTTTTGGTACATCAACTTTTTACATAGTTTAATTTTCATCCATCATTTATAAAATCAGGTAAAACATGTCATCCAACTCTCAAAACCGTTTAGAACTCATCCCTCCCCTAGCAAAAGACGGTTTTAACCAATTTGACCCATGTGGCGGAAAGACGTTTTAGAACTCATCCATCGTGCCGGTCATTAGGGCGGCCCCCATGCCACCGTGTTGATGCTGACCAGCTCCTCGGCCACCAGCTCGTGCATCTGCTCCAGGTACACCTTGCCACGTGCAAGCAGCCGTGGCCATCGAACAACCTATAGAAGCCGCACCCTGCACCAAGATGATCCCCTTCCCCCTTCCTTTTCCACCGCCGGCGCTAAGACGAACTCCTCCCGCACACAGACATAGTGTCCTCCATCTCTCTCCTCCACTTGGCGACCGACGCCATCCCATGCCGCTGCGCCACCACCACCCGCCCTCCACGACCCCAGCCGCGCACCGCTTCCTCGTGCCTGCGGTCTCCGCCCCGCAGCCAGCACATCCGTGACCTTCCACCTCTCGGCATCCCCGATGCAGCAATGCCTCCGCCCCAACCACCACCATTGGGCGTGGCCGAGCTCTCACAACACACCTGCGACATTGGCATGAAAGGCTTGTTGACAGCCATGGCAGGCTATGGAGAAGAGAAGTGAAAGAGAAGAGGAAGAGGAAGAGAATGACAAGGGTGGATGGATGGTGGGTCTCATCAATTTGTTGTCTGGTTTGTCATGTTGGTAGAAATTTGCCTATTAGGATGTCACTTCGGATCTAGCATGGAGTGTCACGTGGGTCAACGCCAGTCAAAAACACCATTTCCCAGTCTGAGGGACCAAAACTAAACGGTATTGAAAGTTGGTGGACTCGTTCTAAACGGCATTGCACTTGAGAGATTAAAATTAAACGGCGAGAAGAGTTGATGGACTAAAGATGAACCCTTTCTTATATTTTCTGATTAAGATAATAGTCAAGACTATCATTAAAATTACCCCTTCGTCTGCTTCAAGATTTATACAACTTACATTTGAGGTGATGCATAGAAGCACTATTCTCGTTTAAATCATCATGAAGTACGTACTGACTAGAGAGAAAAGCAACTCGGTCGTCCTACAATCTTGGAGTGCCTAACCATAACTTTACCATCCAGCACTGGGACATATGGGCGAGTGAAAACAGTAATAACAATTAGCAGTTTCTCTACATCCTTCATATGAAACTGCAGCTAGTTGAATATTTATGATTTTCTCGGGATTAATCTGTCATTTTTTACTACATATACTGAGAGAGATATCCCATTCTGAATAGTGAATAATGGTTCCACAATTTGTAACGTATAGCTTTCTCTCTGATGTATGCTGCTCGTTGCTAAACATGTCCAAGTCATGTGTTTGGTTTGGATGTGTTTTCCCCCCCTTTTCTAGAACGCGGTCTGGCTGTGGTTTTATGTGGCGCTCTCAACTTTCTTGTTATACAGGAGAGAAGGGGAACCACATTCCCACAGAATTATATATGCCAGGCTTCATGATCCGAGGCGACTGCTCGCACGGCGATGAGAACTTTAAGCTCAACCACACTGGACCAGGTGATTAACTAATTAACTGCAAGTGTTTTATGAAATACCTAGTTGTTTTGCGAGCAGCAAGCCCTCATGCTTGATTGACAGGGATTCAGTCCATGGCCAATATTGAGAAAGATTCAAACGGCCGATCCCAGTTTTTTATCACCACTAAGCCGGTAATCTTCGGTAGTCCTAAGCAGTAGTCTTTGTATAATTTTTTTGTCGACCACGAGCCGTGGCATTCACCAAATTAAAGGAGATGAGCATCTGTCTGTACCGATCCTGCAGGTTGAAACTATATATCTACTAAAGATATTTTTCTCCCAGTTGAAACTGTGTTAATTGTTAATGATCACCTACCTACCTTTTTGTGCTATAGATCGATCGGTTGGATGGGAAACATGCTGTGTTTGGCAAAGTTCTGTCTGGAATGGATTTTGTCAACAAGATATTAAAGCTGAAGGTCGGCAGAGTGGTGCAGTACCACTGTGCAAGCAAAGTCATCGTAACAGACAGCGGCGAACTGCTGGTGCGATGAGCCGAAATGATCCAGTTTTTTTTAATATTCCCTCAAGATGTTTAATAGAGCCATCTCAAAAAAAAAAAAAAAAAAAAAAAGACCGAACGGGCTCATCCAATTTATTGCATGAAGAGGTGTACTTGGCCAAATTCAAATTTCATCGAAGTGTACTCGGTTAAATTCAAATTTCAGTCAAATTTTGTCCGGAAGTTCAAATTTTCTTCGGAAATTCAAAATTCGATCAAATTTTGTTCGAAAAATCAAATTTTGGTAAATTGTTGTCCAAAAATTTCAAACTGAAATTCGAAACCTTGATTACAACTAGCCCACCCATCCTCATTCATCCAACCAAACAAAAAATTGGCTCGTCCTATCCATTCTCATTCATCCAACCAAACAAAAAATTAACTCATCCTTATCTACCCAATCAAATAGCCACCTGGATAGCTCTATCCTATCTAGACTGGATGACTATATCCAGTCCAGACAACCAAACGCACCCTAATATGCGGTTGAGGGCGAGCAGTTTGCATTTTGCAACAATAGAAACCCTAGCCTGACAGGTCGGCCCCACCTGTCAGCCAGCGCATCGACTCTCCTCTTTATTTTGCTCGTGGACTCTGCGCTGCGCGGAGAGTGCAGAGTGGAGAACACACAAACAGACAGATCTATCCTCTCAAGCTCATCGGCGGCGAGCGAGAAGGAGGAGATCCGAGATGGCGACGAGCGGGTGGAGGACGAGCGCGGCGGCGAGGGCTGTGCCGCGCCCCGTGTCTCTTTGTCTGTGGCTCGCACTCGTCGCCGCCACCCTGGCGCTCGCCCAGGTGCTCATCCACCTCGTCCGTCCCCTACACACCCATCCATACTTTGCTACTCTCCCTCTCCCTCTGTGTGATGTGTGCGTGTGTTCTCCGATCTGATTACTTCTCTCTGTTTTGTCCGATTTGATTACTCGTGACGCTTGCGCTAATATCTGAATCTGTTTGTTGTGGATCGAAGTGGCCTTAGATGTGCTTGGTGGTTGATTTGCTAGAGTTTGGGTGTTATCTGTGTATGGATGTATCCTTACAACTTTTGTCGATTCTCAGGCGAAAAAATCGAACGCGGAACTGACGGAGGTCACGAACAAGGTCTACTTCGACATCGAGATCGACGGCAAGCCCGCAGGTTTGTGGTGAACCCCGTCTCTAGCTTTATTTTCAGATCAGCGCGATGCGTATTTAGGGGTGAGGGAGGGAGGGAGTTACCGATGCAAGGATTATTGTCTAGGTATTTTCCTAGCATTAGTTGTGTTTTGCAGATGCATAGGCGCCGAGCTATGGCTTATGGAGTGATTCCTTTGATTACGATTATCAAATTTTGATATTGACTTGAAGCCAACTCTATTTTGCTGAAAGGGCTGCACCTAGTCTTATTTATGTTTTAGCCTTTAAGGATAAACATAGCCGATGTGCTGTTTGTGTATCTTCTTCTGATAGTGCTTCTCCACCTGTTAATTAATCGATTCATTGACATTTAAATTTCTTCTGAATTGTCATAGGTCGGGTTGTCATGGGACTTTTTGGGAAGGCTGTTCCTAAAACAGCAGGTATCATCAGCTCAACCGTGTAATTATCACTATTATATGACAAAAATGCTAACTGCCCTATATCTTTTTTCCTACAGAGAACTTCCGAGCGCTTTGCACAGGTATGCTTCCCAACCACTCGCACTGTTTTTTATATGTTAAAAATGTTACTCCGTTTGCTTGTTAAACATTCCAGTGATTAGTCACATGGCAAGCTTGTCATTTTGAATAAATTTTGCTCTGTCCAATCACATTTGTTTTGTCGTGTTGGCATAAAATTATTTGGAATGACACAATTTGGTCTCATCTTCAGGAAGTTTAGACAATCAAATGTGTGTGCTCCTCAAGAAAGTCAAACAAAATTACACAGTATAAATCATACGACTTATTTGATGCACGTGTATGCTTGTAACTTAACCAAGTTGCTCACCATGTTCTTTGAAAGAAAAAGGAAGCTACCTATATTATTCTCTCATTATTTTATGTCTTTATGGCCAAGACTACTGTTTTAATCATCACGAAGTAGAGAAAATTGTGACCTGTTTGTCCTACCAATTGGGGAGGGACTGCATTAAATCACAAGCCCCCTCAACCATGTCAGGATGCAAGGCTGTAAGTTCTCTGCAGTGGCTAGAAGTATTCGCTTTGTGCAGAATTTTTGTTGTTCGCCCCCTTACTCTATCATCCATAACTGTTGTATATGAATGCCAATAGGAAAATGAGAAGAGAAATTAAGCAACTAGTTGAATTTGTAGCTGACTAGTTCCCAGTCTAAAAATGTCACAAAATGTACTTTTTGAAGAAAAGAAAGTAAATGAAAAAAGTAACAGTAACAATAAGTGTTGTATTCTTCATATGTAACAGCAGAATATTATGAAAGCCTGTCATTATTTACTACTATATTCAAAGAGTTCCCCTTTAGTACTGCAATCTGCATAGTAGCTTCCTTTTGATGTCTGCTTGTGGTTTTAAACCATAGTAACCGGATTTGCTGTAAACCCCCTGCGAATCGTAAATTGGATTCGTCGAACTCGAACCGGTTTAGGGTATGGGGTTCGTGTTCACAGTGGAAATTAGAAGAAAAAGTGGCAAACTGCGAACCCAAATCTCATACCGCGACTTGGACAAACTACGTTTTTGGTAACTAAGTTTTAAACATTCCCAAGTCATATGCTTGCTGTGGTTTCATGCTTCCATGTAGCTTCTCAACTTCATTGTTATTACAGGAGAGAAAGGAATTGGCAAGAGCGGCAAACCTCTCCACTACAAGGGAAGTTCATTCCACAGAATTATCCCCAGCTTCATGATCCAAGGAGGTGACTTCACACTTGGCGATGGAAGGGGTGGTGAATCTATCTATGGCACAAAGTTCGCTGATGAGAACTTTAAGCTCAAGCACACTGGACCAGGTGATTTTCTTGAAATCCTATTTGTAACTAGAAATGCTTTATTTGAGGAATTCATCGCCTTTCTAGCCCCCCCCCCCCCTAACACACACAAAAAAGAAAACATTGTGGTAGGTGCGGCAGGCGACACCTGTCCCCTGCCGTCCCCGGGAAGCGTGGAAGCTAGCCGCCGCTACGGTAGGGCGAGCGAGCGCGAGAGGAGCAGCGGCCAGCTTCCACGCCCCCTAAGCGCGGCAGGTTTCTGTAGTGGGGGAGGGGGCCAAATATGCAAATGCATGCGTGGGGGGTGGGGGTGTTCAAGATTTGCAAAAAAAGACGTAAAGGGGGCTGGATAAGCGATGATTTGTTATTTGAGTGGTAGTCTGTGTCTTTTAAGACATTCTCATGTTTGGTTGCCTGTTTGTTGGTGCAGGCCTTCTCTCCATGGCCAATGCTGGGAGAGATACAAATGGGTCCCAGTTTTTCATCATTACTGTAACTACAAGCTGGTAATCGTCACTGTTCTTTGTAATTGCGCCAGCACTATTTCTAGTTTGTACTGAAGATTCTTTTGTTCTGTTGAAACTGTTTATTGATGATGTCCTGCATTTTTTGCACTAGGTTGGACGGGAAGCATGTTGTGTTTGGCAAGGTGCTGTCTGGAATGGATGTGGTCTACAAGGTTGAAGCTGAAGGCCGGCAGAATGGGTCACCAAAGAGCAAAGTTGTCATTGCAGACAGCGGAGAACTGCCGCTGTGATGAGCTGATATGCTGCTCTTCGATGGAAGCTACGGTGACTGGTTTTCGTCGTAGAACTGTTATTAGTTGGCATGTTTTCGTATGCTTCTCACCGAATTCGGCTGGAGCAAGTTTCTGTGGACTATAATGGCTTTGCTTATTTGCTACTTAGCTGGGAAATCTGAAGGGTAAACCAACACATGGTCGTTTTGCGTATTTTTCTGTGGTTATTTACCGTAGATACATGGTTATGTGCTGATCTAGATTCTGCGCAGACATGAGACATTTGTTTTCTCGCTTAGTCCTGCTAGATCAAGACAGGATGGAGGAGCTGGCATGCGTAGGCGTAGCCCTTTTCTTGTTTACTGATTAAATTAAGGTGGACCAATCTTGCAGGAATGCTTCACGTGAAGAGCCATGGAATCAAGGACACAAACTGACAATTAGATCGGTGTTTCCACTTTCCATAGATTCTCAATCGCTCGTCACATGATAGCCACCATAAAAGGGATAGGAAAAGAATGTAGCCACCATAAAGGAAAAAAATGTAGTCGCATAGGAATAATCTCTTTAGTAGTATTTAGTGAGAGAACGCAAATGAAAACTATGGATGCAGTAGGGGAGAATACAACATGTCAGAAATATATAGTATAGCCTTGGTATCTTTTTCGAACAGAGTGGAACTGCAAACTGAAGTAGTTATCGTTTGTGTGCACCGTTCGATCGGAGAAAACGGCATTGTCAATTACAACGCATACTGCCTTTATTATATTCCAAAGAGTTACCGGCTAGAGAGCCTTCCCACGTGTCCTCCCTCCATGAAAGCCCCTTAAAAAACACATAATTACGTTTAGGTCTTTTCACCGTTTAAGGTAATTTTTTTTCTGATTTAATTGAGCTACCAGATAATGTTAGAAATTTTTGAATTTTTTTGATAAGGGTCCTCAGATCATGCATAAGCTATCATAGAAAATTCGGATCATGATCAGACTTGTACAATTTTTTAAAATTTTGACAATGCTACTAATGCATTCAGAGCAACTCCACTGATTTAATTGAGATAATAAATCATGTTAGAAATTTTTGAAACTTTTTATAAGGGTCCCGAGAGCATGCATAAGCTACCATAAAAAAATTGGACCATGATTAAGCTTGTGCGATTTTTAGAAATTCTGAATGCGTTTAAATTTCGTTGTTTTTGGTTTTCCAGAGCCATCAAATGAATTTGATTTTTCAAGATTTTTGAGAAGGGTTCTAAGAGCATAACTAAGCTACCATAAAGATTTCAGATTATTATCAAACTTGTGCAATTTTTAAAAAATTTGACAATTGTGCTAATACATTTAAAGCAACTTCACTGATTTAATTGAGCTGTTAAAGCATGTTGTAAATTTTTGAAACTTTTTGAGGAGGGCCCTGAGATCATGCCTAAGCTACCATAAAAATTTTAATGCATGATAAAACTTTTGCGATTTTTAAGAATTCTGATAATGCTACTGATGCAGTTAAATTTCACTGATTATCTGGAAACTCACCCTCGCGTGGCGGTGCGGCGCAAGTGCACCACGCGCGCCACGCGTATGCATCTAGTTGTTATAACAAACGATTTGGACCACCAATTTTTCTTTTTTTAAGATATTTTGTCCTGCTTCTTAGGGGTGGATATCAAGCCAACTCGACTCGACTCATTAAACTCGTTAAGATAACGAGCCAGCTCGACTCGACTCGTTTTCGTAACGAACTGAAAGCTCAACTCGGCTCAACTCATTAAAAACTCGAGTCGGCTTGAGTTGGCTCGTTAAGCTGGTTACGAATATAAGCAACAGACCATGCAGAATGGCCGCGGTAGGTGGGTGCATAAAACATTTGACTCTCAGAGACCATATCCTTGTGTTCAAAACATAGTAACTGCAGTGAAGAATGTCTCATAGCTAATAAGAATATTGACATTATAATTCGAGCCATATTTCAGTGGGACAGAAATATGGCACAATTTGTTTCATCTGGTCTCATTGATTTGCTCCGGAATGATGATAAGCTATGCGGAGGAAGCACGGATACGGAAGGCACGCACCTCAATTTGAAGTGGATGGTACGGTAGAGACGTGCCCGGGCAGAGCCAGCGCTACGCGTCGCTACCGGGAGCGGATTTGGGAGGCCCCATCTGGATCGGAGAGAGGTGAGGGGAGGAGGGGAACACTCCGGCGCGTCAGAGGGGAGCGGGATCTCCCTGGACCGGAGTGTCTCCTTCCCAAAGCGAGGCTCGACGCGGGTGCAAGGGGGACCCCCGAGAAGACCCCGACGAGGAGCTCGGAGTGGGATGCTTGGAGGAGCGCGGGAGCGGGGAGACGAGCCACAGGGCGACAACCTCCCCAGCGGGAGCGTGTCGGTGGAGGAGAGGAGCACAGCGGCGGGCCGGTGGGAACGGCGTCGAAAACAAGAGCGAGGGTTAGGGTTGGAGGAGTACGGGAGCGAAATGGGGAAAACGAATCGGTCGGGTCTGAACTCTGAAGGTTGAAGCGAAGTAGCGAACGGGGTAGGGTTGCAATGATTTTTTTGGCTCGTTAAATTCATTAGCTCGCTCGCTACCTTAACGAGTTTAAAACCCAACTCGACCTGACTCGTTAAGTAACGAGTTCGAGTCTAGTCGAGAGTCTCGGAACTTTGGAGCCACCGTGAAACAGCATCGAAACCGCAAGTTCCGGATCGAACGGCCGATCGGGCCGCGGGGGGAAGGCGTGTGCTCTGCTTCTGCTCCCCTCTCAGCCTAATAATTGACGCTCCCGACCCATCAAACCAGAAGAAGACACGCGCATCAACACAAACAGAAGTAGGGTTAGGAGGAAGCGGCTGCGGCGAGCGCTCGTGGGAGAGAGAGGGTAAGAGGAGGAGGTCGTCGGCGATGACGGGGAAGGCGAAGCCGAAGAAGCACACGGCGAAGGAGATCGCGTCGAAGGTCGACGCGGCGACGACGAACCGTGGCGGCGGCAAGGCGGGGCAGGCGGATCGGCTGGGGCAGGTCAAGGGCGGCCACGCCAAGCTTGAGTGCCCGCTCTGCAGAATCACCGCCCCCGACATGAAGTCCATGCAGATCCACCACGAGGCGCGCCACCCTAAGCTCCCCTTCGACCCGGAGAAGCTCGTAAACCTCCACTCCACCGGCTCCGCGGAGGCCACCACCTCCAAGCCTGGGGTCCGCGGCAGCCTCAAGAAGTAGCCAGCCAGGGGTAATCCCTTCGCATCCGCCCATCCAATCTACTACCGCCGCCGCCTGCCTGCTGCAATCGTCCTACCGCAGCGTGCTACTATTCTACTACCGCCGCCGCCGCCGCTGCTTTAAATTACTGTTGCTGCTGCTGCTGCTACATGTCGTGTGTCGTGTGATAGACGCGTTAATTTTATCCCCTTATATCTGTGGCTATGGCTCTGGCTCTGCCTGTTGTTCCATCTCGTCCTCACCGGCATGTTTTATTATGTCTCGCTACTCTATGATGCTTGCAAATGGCAATGGTTCCTAATATTTCGATGTCTAGTGGCGCTCAAGCAATCGTAAATTTTGTTTCCCAATCAATTTCCTTTACGGCAAGTAAAGTGAATGAATGGGGAATTTGCACTTGTGTTTCTTATCCTCAAGGTGTCATAGGAAATCTTTTAACTTGTCGATTGTTGGCGTCGTATTGTAGGGTACGTTCATCTGCCATAAATCAAATCCTGACTTGCCTGATCATCAGGAGAGTTTCTGTCTGTTTAGCGAGGGTTAGATGTCGATTTCATGAATCTTCACCTGAAAAATACTCGCCTCTACAAGTAGCAATAGTTGCAACATGAATGCTAGTTTAAGGGGGATGTGGATGATGGATTTGCGGTCCAATGTTACTAGGATGGACGCATATGT